>CM028131.1:0-600000 GCA_016271365.2 Neoceratodus forsteri
CAGTGAATGACCGCATGGTTGTACAAGCAGGTGCTCATCACTGACAGTTCATTAAATTGTGGATAGAATAAATTCTGCAGTTTATATGCATTTTTCCGCAATTCACAAAAAAGTCCATGGAACTCAGTAAAATTCCACTGAAAATCCCAGTTTCACCAATGGCAAAATTCTGAAATTTCATGGAAGTTCTGCAAAAGCATAATTCGCTGCTTTCACCGATGCCTAGAAAGAGATGATCTACTTGTCCTAGGTGCAACTGCCTACTACTTTCCACCAATAGAATTACTATATCTATCTTGTCTGCCTTATACAGAAGGCCTGTTATCAGTAGTATAAGAATGCTTGCATGATAATATTTCTCTGAGTTCTGTTTGCATCAAGATGTATTTGGAGACTTCCAAACTCCTGGCAAACATGCTGTAATCCACATAATCTGTAATAAACTTTACTGTGATATTTCAAGCTTCTGGTTGTGTCATTGCCAACAGGTATATATTCCTAGAGCTAACAATGGTGACCATGGCAGGACCTGTTAGGACAGAACCAAACTAGTATGCCATAGGAGATATCCAGCAAACAGACCTGGGATCACACCAGGTAGATCTGTGTCCACCGTTTGATCCATGGAGCAGACCTCCATGTCCAGTGTATATGGCTGTCTAGCTGCATGAGTCAAGGGGAACTGGTAAGCGTTGGATTTTTCAGTTAGCACAGAAAAGGGATATCTCCAGAGAAAAATGGCCATGACTAGTGAGCTCAAATTAGATGCTTTAAAACTGTTGTCCTCCAAGGGAGTGTGGAGTGCTTTGCTGCTAGATAGTTTTATTTCTGCTTTGTGCCAAACATTGGAATCTAAGTTCAATGAGATGTGTTAGTTACAGAATGAACTTGAATGTGCAGAATGGGCAGCGGATGTTGTCATTGCTGCTTTGTGCCAGACATTGGAATCTAAGTTCAATGAGATGTGTTAGTTACAGAATGAACCTGAATGTGCAGAACAGGCAGTGGATGTTGTCATTGCTGCTTTGGACCAGACATTGGAATCTAAGTCTAATAAGGTGTGTATGTTACAGAATGAACTTAAATGTGTTGAATGGACAGTGGATGTTGCCATTGCTGCTTTGTACCAGACACTGGAATCTACTGTAAGTTACACAAGGAGATTGCAAGGTTGAAGCAAGAGAAATAAAGGTTACAGCTGGAGAATGGTGTGCTTACAAGCATGAATGAGTCATTAAAGTATGATTGTGTGCAGCTGGAGCAAGAGGTTGAAAAATGTCAGAATGCACTGGAAACACGGCATGGATAAAGCTGTAATGATATCACCACTTATGGAGTTTTACAGAATAATGTTGATGAGGTACAGTTTCAAGGCATTGTGGAACAGGCTGAGTGCAAAAAGCAGAGAGCAGAGCTATAAGGACAACTTCTGGTTCCGAGGAACCATGTAAGGGTGGTGCTGCCTGCCCTCCTATCAAAAATGCTGTTTTAGGACAAAGACAATGAGACTGATAGCCAGTTTTGGGACATTGAATCAGCCCAAGAGCAGAAAAAAGACATGGGGCCCCAGTGGAATTAAGTTTAGGTGGTAAAATATGTTTCAAGCACAAATTACAGAAGTAATGCTTGAACATTGTTAATTTTTTTTTCTTTTTTTCTGTCTCTTCCCTAGTTGAAAAACAATCTGAGTCTTGACACTCCAATGTGTCACAAGCTGCCACTGAGATAAGCTCACATTAAAAATGGTGTATATTTATAGTTACTATTCCTTGGGTTTGGAATAACCTTATACAAGAAAACAAAAAGGTTTTCTTTTTCAACATTTTGCAAATGTGTTTTTTAACCCTTTTTGTAGAAATGTTGTTTCTGGGAAATATTTTCAGAACTAATTATGTTAGTCTTGATAGGATTGATGTGAAGAGTTTTGTTTGTATGTTGCAGATGATTGGAGGACATTGCAAATGTGCATGGAGATCTGATTTTGTTGGAGAATGACTTAGTAAGTTTATCAATGTGTTTCATGAACGATCAAAGAGAGGTTTTTTTAATTCAAGTGCAGTGTGCAATGAACCTGTGATGTGTCTGAAGTCCAGACTGCTATCAAAACACCTTTACTAGTTTGAAAATGGCAAAAAGTTATACAAAAATAATAAGGTTTTCCTTCAGCTAATAATGTGCTTATTTGTAGTAACTTGTAAGCTGTTTATTTCAATGGCACAGTTGGTGTTATCTCAATTGCAAGGGAGTCTCATCTCTTAATATGCCCCTATTGTGTAAAACAGCAAGTTATCTGATGCCATACTGCAAGCTAGGCATCAGCAGGTTCAAAATTTAGGGGGTTTCTGTAATGGTAGTTTACTCACCTGGTAAAGGTGATTGTGGGGGAATGAATCTCTGAGGCACTCCACATTCCTGACATCATGGGCTGTATACACCTGATAGGTTGTCTGATGCACATATGACTGAAAGTAAATCCATCCCCTTCTGAGGGTCACTGGTCCCCTCGGATCAGTTTGATGTGTTCCAATGCTGTATCTGAAAGTAAAAGAGTTAGAGGCCCCCCAATTGTACCCTGAATAAGAGTATGTTGAGGTACCTGTTAATTGTTGTAGTGTTAAGTTTAATTGTCATAGTATGTAAAAATGTGTTTCAGACTATGATGAGAACCTTGTGATAGCATTGTGTCCATAATATTGTCATTGTAAACTTCACGTCTTTGCAGGGTGAGGTGAGGAGTGCCTCAGAGATTCTTTCACCCACAATCACCTTTACCAGGTGAATAAACCACCATTGTGGGGGATGATCTCTGAGGCACTCCACATTCCTGACATCATGGGTTAGAAAAAGGCAGTGATCATTCTTAGTGGGTTAGACATGAGAATGTAATCATGTTCTGTGCGGGCTGCTAGAAGCACTGCCCTAGCAAAGTTTGTCTTAGTGTCTTGTCACACATCCATTCTGTAATGTCTGGTAAAAGTGTGGATAGTTGACCAGGTGGCTGTGGCGCATATTTCTTCTTCAGTGGCCATGTTTCTTTCCTCCTATGAAGTTGTGATAGCTCTGGTGGAGTGAGCCTTTAATGGTGATGGTACCTGTGTGTTATTTGCTTTATAAGCTTCTGAGATGGCTGTTCTCAGGTATCCCACTATGGAGGATTTGGAGGCTGGTAGTCCTTTTCTGCATCCCTGTACAATGATGAACAGTCTGTCAGTTTTGTGAATGTCAGCTGTTCTAGTAATGTAGGTTGTGAGAAGTCTTGTCATTCCTAGCAGTTTTAGCTGAGGATTGGCCTGTATTTCTTCCAGTGGTAGTTCGGCTGGAATCTCAGTAGTTTGACTGAGGTGGTACTTTGATGCAATCTTTGGTCTGAATGAAGCAGTTGGTCTCATGGATATTCTGTCATGGTAGAATTGTAGGAATGGTTCTTTATATGAGAGTGGCTGTAGTTCGCCTACTCTTCTGGCTGATGCGATGGCTGTTAAAAAGACTGTCTTGAGCTGTATCCATTTCAAAGGGATGGATTCTGTAGGATCGAATGGTGGTTTAGTCATAGCTGTCAGTACTGTGGGAAGGTCCCATGGTGCTAAGAGTGGTTTATGGCTGGGATGTATGTTGGCTGCTGCCTTCAGGAAGTGAACAACGTCTTGGTGGGAGCCTGGGGTCATGCCCTGTATTTGCCTTCTTGCTGCCCCAATTGCTGCCACCTGTACCTTTAAAGAGGCTGGTGAGAGTACCAGTTGTAGTTCCTCCTGGAGAAACTGTAGGACTTAAGGTATGGTGCATGAGGTTGAGTCTATCTTGTGGTGATTACACCATTTGTTGAATATGTACCACTGGCATTGGTAAGTGGTGATTGTGGACTGTTGGCTTGATGAGGCCATAGTGTTTATGACTTAAGGGTGGCATCCTGCTTTTAGCAGTCTCTCCCTTTCAGGAGCCATGCCGTCAGCTGCAGGTGTTGAGAGTTTGGATGTAGAATAGGCCCTTGTGATAGTAGGTCTGGTTTGTGTGGTAGATTCCAGGGGTCAGCTACTGCCATTGAAACTATGGTTGTGAACCATGATCACCTTGGCCAGTGTGGTGCTACCAGTATGACACGTGCTCTGGTGATGTCAATCTTCTTGAGTACTTGAGCAATTAGTGGTATGGGTGGGAAGACATAAGCTACTTGGAATGACCAAGGGGCTGAGAGTGCATCTACTCCTATAACTCTGTGGTCCTTGAATCGTGACCAGTATTTTATGCATTGATGGTTCTTGTGTGATGCCATGAGGTCTATCTCTATTGGCCCCCATCTCTGGTTGAGTTGCAGGAAGACTTGCATGTGGATTTTCCACTCCTCCTGGGTGAATCATTTGTCTGCTGAGCCAGTCTGCTGTAGCGTTGAGTTTCCCTGCCAGGTGAATTGCTGATATTGATTTTAAGTGTCTTTGTGCCAATGTCATTAGCTTTGATGTTTCTGATATCATTGCTTTGCTTCCTGTGCCTCTCTGCTTGTTTATATATGATACTGTGACCTGATTGACTTTATCTGTACATGTTTGTGCTTTAAGAGGTGAGAGAAATGCAGTAGTGGTCTGAAGACTGCTTTCATCTCGAGAACATTGATAGTTTGTTTTGCCTCTGTTAATGACCATTTCTCTTGTGCTGTATGTTTTCCTGAAATGGCACCCCAGCCAGTTAGACTTGTGTCCATCTCTATTATTAAGTCTGGGATTATGTCTAGAGGCATGCCTTGTGTCAGTTTGTGTCTGTTTGTCCACCATGTGAGGCTTGATCAACCCCTGGGTGGTATAGTGACTGTTCTTGTGAGATTGATATCATGTGTGGGTCCCTGAGCTAGGAGGAAGGACATGAGGGGTCTGGCATTCCATCTTGCCCAGGGGACTGTGTCTATTGTGGAGGACATAAGTCCTAACATTTGAGAGATATTCAGCAGCGTAGGGTGCTTTAAGTTCTGTAGTCTCTGGGCGGTTGATAAAATAGCTTGAACTCTTGAGTATGATGGGATTACTAGGCCTCGTTCTGTGTCTATGAGAGTGCCAAGGTGTTCTATGGAGTGACTGGGAACTAGTTGGCTTTTCTTGTGATTGATTACCCAGCCGTGTTATTGTAAACAATTTACGACCATTTGAGTCTCCCTGGCAGATTGCTGTTGCGATCGTGCCCTGATGAGCCAGTCATCTAAGTATAGGATTACGTGAATGCCCTGTTCCGGGAGTTTGGCTTCTAGTACTATCGATACTTTCGTGAATACTCGCGGTGCTAATGTGAGACCAAATGGTAGAACCTGGTACTGATAGTGTTGTCCATGAATGCAGAAACGTAGGCATTGTGAGCGTCTGGGTCTCATTGGTACATGGAGGTAAGCGTCCTTTAGATCTATGAAGGTGAGAAAGTCTCCCTGTTGGAGTACCCTGAGGGTGGACCTTATTGTCTCCATTTTGAATGGGGTATATTGCACTGATTTGTTGATGTATTTTAGGTCCAGTACTGGTCTGTAGCCTCCTGTCTTTTTTGGAACCATGAAGAATATGCAGTAAATTCCTATTCCTTCTTCTTGCTGTGGGATGGGTACTATTGCATGGTTTTCTCGTAGTTCTTGTATAGCTGTAGTAATCTGAGTTGATGTGTATTTGTGCTTGGAGGAGGGGGAGTAAATCATTCTGTTTTCTCTTGGGGTTTTTGTGAATTCTATTGCATAGCCTTTTCTTATTATTTCTAGTACCCATTTGTCTGAAGTGGAATTTTCCTAGTGTTGTAAGAATAGGGTCAGTCTTGCACCCACTGGTGTGTGACGTATCACTGAGCATGTGTAGTCAGGACCTGAAATGGTTCCAGCAAATGTAGTTTCCTCTGCCTCTTTGTGTTGAGCCCTTACCCCTGTATCTGTTGTAATGGTAGGTCATGGTATTGTTTTGTCTGAAGGTATTGCCCATGAATATGGAACTTCCCCTTTTCTTGTCCCGAAAGGAATGATATCTGCTCCTGGGACCGGCTGGTAGATATGTGGATCTGGTTTGATCTCTAGCTAGTATCTTTCCTTCCTCTTTGCCCTTGAGAAATTTCTCTAGTCCTTCTCCAAATATCATGTTGCCCTTGAAGGGAAGTCGTTGAAGGGTGGCTTTTGATTCCTTGTTGGCATCCCATAGTTTCATCCACAAAGATCTAAGGGCTCTGTTGGTGACAGCTGCTGATCTAGCATTTATTTTTAGGGAGTATACCACCATGTCTGCCAGGTATTTGGTGGATGGTATGACATTTTCCAGGAGTGTGGACTCATGGGACTTCGCTGGAATAGTCTTTTGAAGTTCCTGAAGCCAGGTCAGCTGAGCTCTTTTGGCGTAGATGGTGGTGGAGGCTGCTCTGCTTCCTAAGTCTTCTAATTCTGCATTCTTCTTTAGGTTTTCTTCGAGTTTTCTGTTGATAAGATCCCTTAGTCTGGAGGCAGACTCAGTGGGGAGCATGGTCTTTTATTGAGAGCTGCTATTTGGGGGTCCACTGTGGGAGATGTACACCATAGGGTTAGTTTTTCCCCTGTAGTGGTAGATTTTGTCCCAGGATTTTCTCTCTGGGATTCTGGCTGGTTCAGATGAGGATCATTCCTTTAAACCTAGCTCCTCTGTGGCCTGACAGACTGGGAAGGCATCTGCGTGTTTAGCAATGGGTTGTAGGGATGGAAGTAGTTTGGACGTGGGTGTTGGGGTTATGGTTTTGAAGCCCACTGTTCTCATGATTTGATGTACTAGTGCTGGGATTTGGTCAGGAAAGCACCACTTGGCCATGAAGGTTTGTGGTTCTTGCTTGAGCTCTCCCTCTTCCTCATCTGATGATTAGCCTGAGTCTGCAGGTAAAGGGGTTTAGTCAGTTGCAAGTGCATCTAGAGGTCTAGTTAGGGACTTAGTGGCCCTTTTCTTTGCAGGAGGTTGGTTAATAGTCTGTTGCTTTGATAGTTCTGTTAGTTGCTGTAGCATTGCTGCTAGCACCTCTTGTATTCTGTAGTAATGCGTTGGTGGTGTCCGAGTTTTGGAGAGTGCCTTGACTAGTTATAGCAGGGGGGAAATCAACCTCTGTTTCCCATACCTCAGTATGTATTGTGGACTCTTCAATGCAGAAGGCACATAGCCTCCTAGCTGCTGGTGTGGAATTGGTACATTACACTGCCTGCAACTCTTTATTTTGGGCATGGTGACCTGTTAATCAGATAAAAATGACATACTGAATATCGGATGCACTTATCATCTTGTAATGCTTCTTGTTAAAAAAACAATTGCTGTAAACAGTAGTGAAATGCAGGCTTTACTGATTTGAACCTGCATGGTAGTGTATCTCTTGAATATGAGCCACTGTATGTGCTTATAATTATTATGCTGCACATAGGGTGCTTATTTCTTTAAGGGGGGGGTGCTGCTTGAATGTCTCACAGGCAGGCACAGTACCCATTACCCCACTGTAGTATAACTGCTGTCCTGTGATAGATTAATGAGCCAGTATAGATCTTTGCACGTTGCCTACTTAATTCTCTAGTCTTGAGAGAGACAGTATGTGGAGGGGAATCTTGTTTGAAGTGTTGTTCAAACAGATCGCGATGCACTCTGTGTTGTACTGCCAGTGGGGTGTACATCATCACGTGGGTGCGTGGCAGGTAGTCTTGCAAGAGTCTGAGTGCCAATGGAAAGGTGTGTAATACATAGCATGAGATGAGAGATCTGGAGAGAAGTGCAGGAATCATGGAGATGAGTTAATTGGGGCCATAAAGAAAACAGTATGGAATCTCCATTTTGTTCCATGGAGGGTCTGCATGAGCTAGCGAGCAGGAACGTAAGTAAGGTGCAGCTCGACCATGGTATATTCTGAAATACTGTATTGTGAGAGTCTGTAACCGCTGCTAGGGGTGTACAGAACACTCATGATTGCAGACAACAGAAGGCATTTGAGCCTCTTAGAATATGTTGTGGCATGTTAGCGTCTGGGACCATTGGAAAAGAGGTGTCCAGAGCATTGTAGCAGGTTGTGGAAAAGCTGCACAATGGGTGAGGTGCCTAATGTTTGTAGAGTTATCTTGTGCAATATACAGGGCACCAGGGGGTATGATTTAACTGCTCATGGATTGGGGGATTGGAGAGGAGTGCAGCTGAATGCTGCTGGAAGTGCTGTAAATGGATCCTTATATTTGGATTCCCTTTTCTCAAGCTTTGGTTATTGCCAAGTAGTTTGTGAGTTGAGGAAGACATTCTGATAGGTAGCTGCGAGTTGTAGCCTAAGTAAAACATTGCTATTCATAGTAGAGTATTCATGGTAATTACTAAGACTGTTGTGCTCCTGAGATAGACAGATGAGAAAAGTAGACACAAACCTTGCTGTGCTGTCTATAGTTAACATTAAAATTGTAATATCCTGTGTTGAGTACAGTCTACCTATTGGGGTAATATACTGAGTTTTCCTACCTTGTGATGAATTTTCTTTATAAGCTTAAGTCTGTAGCTCTGGAAGAGTGGGACAACCTTCTTCAGATGCACAATTTGAACTGACCAGAGGAGACCAGTGACCCTCAGAAGGGGATGTATTTACTTTCTGTCACATGTGACAACCTATCAGGTATAAACAACCCATGATGTTAGGAATGTGGAGTGCCTCAGAGATCATCCCCCACAATCCACCTTCTCTAACAAGGTGAGTGGGTACTTTTTTGAGAAGAGGTAAATACAAGGAAAAGAAAATGACTGAGACAGGGTTCATTTGCCTTCTCATTCTCACATCCACATCAGCATTCCTTGCAGCCAGCTGGCCATGACTGACTGATATGACATATCACTGTAAACAAGCACCCTTTCCCTTCAGAACCCAGCATGTTAACTCAACAGGAAAATTAACTTTAAGGTTTTTTTTTCAGTGTTATCATGCACAAGACTTCCCTGTATTGTGTGCATATCTGTTTTGTACAATCATAGTGTAAATATGGCATGGTATCTGGGGGATCTGTCGACAATCATCCACCCTTTTTATTAGCTACTCCATACTACAGTGTGTTTTAAATGCCAAATGCCTTGAGGAATAACAATTTAACTGCTGCAGATGGCATGTTTTTTTTTATCATACAATGTTGCTTTCTGGCTATTTTTAATGGTCGATTCCTTTTATGTAAATGGCATTACATGGCTAAAAGCCCACTCCAACATTGATTCTTTTAGCAATGGCAATGCTAAGAAAATTTCCTTGAGAAGGAAGGCATGAAGATTGTGAGAGAAGGCAGAGGCATGGACCTTCTGTGCACCCTCATATAGCACAGTGGTTAAGGACACTGCAGATACAAACCTAGAGACCTGGATTTGAATCCCATCAGTAACCACTTGCATACTATATGACCCTAAGCAAGTCACTTAACCTCCTTGTGCACCCAGGTTGCACATGGAGACGAGCTCCAGCTTAGTGTGCCTTTCCTGGTTAAACAATTTCCCTTTCCCTTTAATGAAAGCTACCCAGAGACACAAATCAAGTTGTGATTCCTGGAGTTTCACTGTTTAAAATCATGTGCTTGGTAATTGTACTATGTCTCAGAGAGGGGTCGTATTCTGTATGGTTTGCTGTCAGTAACACTCTGACTCATCTCCTAGCCCCACCCCATCCCACCTTCTGGACTAAACATGTGAGTATGCTGTTCCTTTATGAAGATTTTGTCTATGTGATAGTACAACATTTTAAAAAGCCATTTTAAATATGGCTTCCTTTGCTCACTGCAATGCCAAGTCTGATCTACTTCCCGAGCAGGGTGATCAAAGGGGGGGGTGGAGACTCAGATCTTCTTCACACCACTCACTGTACCTAGAATCTGTGATAAGCCTCACAGAAAACCAAAGGCCATTTATGTTAGTGGCTTATGGAAGCAAAACAAATCAAGACCATTTACTAAGCAGTTTAACTGCTGGAAAGAAATTACAATTGATATCCAGGAGTTTATTCTTGCAGTACCTGATGTGCCCATGGGAGGCCATCAGGGGACAGAAGAAACAACTTTAAAAATATAAAACTGTGTTGGCATCCCAGATCTATGGGGAAATCTTTCTTGGTCAATCTCAGGGTACACAAATGATTTCATGCCAATTTGTTCTAAAAATAACATTCTAGAAATGATGGCAGATACATACTGCTCTTTAAGGGATTTCATGTTAATCAGTTGAAACTGTTTTCTAACCTACCACTGAGAAAGGGGATGCCTCGTCTCTCTATTTTTTTTTCCAGAAAATCAAGTAATGTGTGGCTGGCAGCCACAAGACTATTTCCATTCCAATCCTGCCTATGGCACATTTGGCGTGGTACCAGCATGTGTTGGACAATACTCCCAAAAGCACATACATGTGTATAAAATAAAATGGTCACCATTAACACACTAAAGCTAAAGATGGAGAGACCTGAGTTCCTCCTCTTTCTTTTTCTTTTGTCTTTTAGGAATATGGGAATACCCATCAGTGATTAAATGGCCTATGTCCACAAGGACTAGCTTACTGGAAGTAATGAGATTGGCCCTTGCAGAGGACACATCCATGGGCCTGCTTACCATCCTCCTTCTTCTAGTGCTGGAAAGAGTATAAATAGGCAAAACAAGGCAAATGTTGTTAAATTTGTTAAGAAAAATGCAAATTATTGGGCTGCTCTGTTGCTGTTACTCTTAACAGCAATTAGAGTTACTCCTTCAGCATCTATTCAGTATACACCCTTTGAGGTGATGACTGGTTGGTAAATGAGATTGCCAGAACACTTGTGGTTGGATGTCCAAACCACTATCATGATAGAGTGTGAAACAGTGGAGCATGGCTAAGATGGCTAGGAAGATGGCCGCTTAGACTACCAACTTGATCCCCAGCAAATAAAATCCACCAGAATCTACAGTCGCTTAGGGACCCCACCTTCCCAAAACATACCCGGCATTGCCTCAGTTCTGAAAGTGGTTCGCACACATGATTAGCCCTCCAGTAATAGCACTGTAGCACCGGTTACCGCGTGGCTCACTTTGGCTCTGACTAGGCCATCCAACAGTGCTCTGGTGAAGGTAGCAGCTTGGCACCTGATACTCAGCAGTGGCTATATAGCGGCAGTACAACCAGCGACAGTGGGGACTTGTAAACAGTGCTGTACCCCAAGATCTGGATTCCTCAGCTACTCCAGAATGGATTCCCACTAGCTAATGGGCCGCCCCTCGGCCCCGCTCCTGGGGGAACTATCACACAGCAGGTGGATGTGGGTGCTTCTTTACAGCATAACACGTAATGTTAGAAACCCTGCTGATGAGGGTCAACATCATATCTACTACTGTAACTGGCACAGTAATGAAATCAAAGTGCTCAGTGATTAAATTAATGTTTTGGAGCAACGAGTGGAGGACTTGGAACTGAACAATACTAGAATTTGGCAGAAACTTCAGGAGCATGATGAGAAACTGGTCACTCTGTGGAGGAGATTGGAGGATCAAGAAAACAGAGGAAGACAAAACAATATCAGAATCATAGAGTTTCCTGAGGGGCTCGAAGGCCAGAACACTGAGAGATTCCTTAATGAGGAAATTCCCAAGATATTCGGTGAAAGATGGACAGGGCCAGTTGAAGTAGAATGGGTGCACCGAATCCCTAGTGGGGCCAGATATCATCAGGGACCTCCTGGCCTGTCATCGCATATGTCCTGAAGTACTCCATTAAAGAAAAAATCCTAAGAATAGCCAGAGATAAAGGGAAATTTCTGTGACGAGGGGCCTGGATATCTTTTTTCAGAGACTTCTCAGTGGAGGTAGCTGCCCAAAGGAAACCATTTCTACCTATTAAAAAGCTGTTGGCTGAACAAGGATTCCAGTATTCGTTCAGAAACCTGACTTATCTCAATGTATCAAGGGAGGGAAGAGACATCATTGCAGAAACCCCTCAGGAGATTGAGAATTGGGTCCACAAATACTTGCCTAAATTAAACATTAGAACTACCACTCCCAAGAGGCTTTGGGTGCAGGACCCAGACCTGGGGCTCAGTGGAACAAATCTTTGAGGTGAGCTCCAGAGGAAGACCAGAATTTGAGTCGGACAGTGCTACCTTCAGATGCTTCCCCCAGGTCACCTCTACCTTACTGCTGCACAGTAGAAGGAGCTGTCTGTCTCAGAGCTGTCCAAATGGGGTCTGTAACCACATCCTCTCCTGCACTACCTCAGAGATGCACAATTCATCTGACCAGAGTGTGGCATTGCTCATTCAGTGGATGAAGCTATCCCTTCAATGACCTAAAGGAAGCACCAACCACCAAACAAACCAGAGAGGAATACCACAGATCCAGTGTGTCGGGTGAGATTTTGGACGAAATGCTCATCGAAGCGGCAGATAATTTGTTGTGGGCTGATTCAGCCATTGACCCTGAGAACTTGCAGACCTTTCCAGATTACCCTGTGAGACCTGGACTGTTGATGTACATGGAGGTGCTGTCCACAGATGCTGTCCCGATGAGCCAACCAGAAGAGTGCACTGTTAATGACTGAGGCCTTATTTTCCTTGTATGGGAACCGATGGGGTCGTAGAAGGATGCAGGCACATTGGACCAAAGGAAGCCTAGGCTCCCATGGCTGCAAGGCTACCATTGGGATTATACCTCTGCGCAGGCCACCAAATGGTTTATCCCCTCTCGCTCCACTCCTCCGCAATGGGTCCTGCTAGAATCCCAGTTGATGCCAAAATCTCCTTTGGGGATGCTCCTGACCAATGCCCCAATTGACATCAGTAAGATCACCCCAGCCATGGCTGAAACAAGGTGGGCATGTTTTAAGATCATGGCAGCCTGTAACACCCCAAGGCAGCTAGATCTATGCCTTCTTGGTATCTGGCTCTATGGCATAATCCACTTCTTACAGTGGATAACAATCGATCCACTGGCTGGAGTGGGAGAGTAAGGAATACATGTTACTCAGGACTTACATATGAATAACTCTAGTAATCTGATGTCTTTTGAACAACTAAGGACTAATACTCCTTACCCCAGGGATTTCTGGAGGTACTTACAGATCCGTAGTGCAATCCACAAACTTAATGGAGTGCTCATAGGGGATCTTAAGTGGGATTGGGTGTCATCGCTTCATAGTAGAACCTCCTCACAAGGCCTGGCAGGCCAATTTTACAACACTTGGTGGGAGGTGCTGTTACGCTTGGGTTATGCCCCCTATTGTCCCACATACACCTCACATACACCTCACACTGTATTTCAGGTCTATTGTACTGTGATACTGCTATTTTGTACTGACTTATAGTTATGAGCACCAGTCATATAAGCATGGGTGCTAGGAATGTGCTTTGCTGCTAAGATATGCTAATATTGTCATGCATGATATATTATACCTCACTATAATACATTTCTCTAGATTAGTTTATCTTTTACATATATTCCATATATAATCTATCTAATCATGGATAAGATGACTCAGAGGGATCATCAGTGGTTATTGTATACTCATATTCTCATATAATTATATGTAGTGTATTTTACACTCAGATATGCCGTGTAATATGCCTGTCAGCAGTTCTTTGTCTCTAAGCAAGCTGACAGAGACAGAAGGCTTTTGTTATGTCTTTATGTTTGATAACTGGTGTAAGCAAAAAATGCAGTTTGAACTGTCAGCATTTCTTTTGTCTAAGCTATAATGCTAATGGAAGCATATTCTGTCTCATATGATACTCATTAGTAATTCTGTCTCATAAGTCATTATCCAATTGAGAATGACTTAGGACCAAAACATACTGTTTCTTATATCTGTAACTATGTTGTAATCTCTGTTGCTATGCTGTTATCTGTAGTATTTAGCTGTCTGCAACCCACTGTAACGTTCTCAGACACTACTGTAGCTTTCTAGAAGGGCAGAGAGCTGGAGCATGGGGAGAGATAGAACAAGATCTTAGATAACCTAAGATCTACAGTTCTGAAGATTATGTACATTCTTCAGGAGTGGTGAGAAACCCATCTCCCTTGTGATTTTCTTTGTTACATGCTTGGCGTAAGTAGCATAATAAACTTTATTAGTACTCCTTGCTTGTTTATGAATGTTTCTTGGCAGACTCTGAGACACAAGAATCTGTATTATTATTATTTTATTGTTTACCCCACACACCAAGAGTGTTTAGACAACAGCGAGCCAGACTACACTGACTAGTGTAGAAAGGCCTGGAGTGAGGATCTCCATACTACCATCACTGTAGAAACATGGTCCAGATGTCTCCATCTAGTTCACTCCACATACCAAGACATCAGAATCCAACAGATACAACTTAAGATCCTCCTTAGGTGGTATAGCAGGCCTGCAGCCCTCCACTCTTGGGGTATTCTGCCTCATGCACAGTGCTGGAGATGAGACAGGGCCCAGCAAACACGCTGCACATCTTGTGGAAGTGTCAGAACCTAAATTAATGTTTGGACTACTATAGCAATGGATTGCTATGGGGTCCTAGGAGTCCATTGACATCTCTAGCCCACTGCTACTGTTGGGGACTTGTCCCCTTGGACCATCTGCCGAGACTGCACTCAAGCTGGCTTCTGTTTGCTCTTCTGGAGACAAAAAGGCTTCTGCTCTGTTCTGGAGACAAACACAACCCCCTCCCGCTTCTCTGTGGCACTCGGCTATGGCAAGACTGGCCATACTTGAAAGACTCCACGATGTTGACTGGGGAAGCTAGCTTTATACTACCTGAAATGGGGACTGTTCCTAAACTCTGCACTGTGTAAAGTCATCCTTCCAACTCCATGCAACCCACCCACTCCTCTCAGGTACGCTGAGACCTAAAACTTCGTAGGAGGCACCTAGGTGGCTCTGCTCTAGGGGTCAATACTTGGATCGATATGCTGTTTCTCTACTCACCATCTTTCAGCCTTACCCTTTCCCTAGTAACCTTTTTCTCTTTTCTTTTCCCCATTATTCTGATACTTCAATGTGTTTCTGTCATGGCTAAGTGATAGAAGTTTCCTAATATGCTTATAGGTACTCTCAGTGAGGAGGATTGTTAAAATGTTTAGTGTCTAATCTACAGTGTCATAGATTGCAATTTAATATGTTAGAACTATGTCTGTATTAGTCCTATTGCAGTGGAAACCAACTGTATTTCCTGAGTTTTGGATGTGACATGTATAACTTGGACGGCAGCACAAGAGATACTGTATTATGTTGTAGGATTGATGTTTCTGTCCTCTATAAGAAAAACTCAATAAAAAATGTTCTGATAAAAAAAAGAGTGTGAAACAGTTACATGTAACTTTGGTTGAAATTCACCGTTTTGCTGCTCAAAATTTGGGCAATGCCCAACAAAAGTCAAAAATGTACCTTGACATTGTGAACAAATTCATCCCTTCTGTCTATCAGATATGGCTACCAAACTGCAGGAAACCTATTGACTGGTGGCTTCATGCCAATCAGCTCAAACTGAGCAAGGGCTTTGACAGCCCTGAATAACTGTTCCACTGAAGTGGGGGGTTGGGGGGGTTACATTGTCCTGTCTTTTCAGGACAATGCAGAATACTTTGACTGGCCAAAATGCAAATGACTCTGACAGCTTGGGTGCAAATATCCACTTTTCCAGGCACAGATAATTTCCTCATAATCTATCATCTTTGTGGTACCATGGTTCCAAGTGGTGTGTTCTGAAAAGTACCTGCTAATCCTTACCATAATGCCTGGCAAAAGGGAAACCTAGGCTCTTCTCAGGTCTACAAAGACAGGGTGGAGGGATACTCAAATAATTCTCTTTTAATAAAGAACATATAACAACAAGACCAAGTAACTGGAACTTTTTGAAATCATAATGCAACTTCTTGAACAGTATTTTGTTCCACAAACTTAATTGTATACCCACTGTCTGCATCCCATCGCACTACTGTGACAAATAAAACTGTTTTCACATATTCTGATACCACCTCTTCTCCACCACAACCTTTCAATGCCCTAAGCTGGAGCCAGGTCCAGCAAGGAGACTGACTACAATTTCAATTCCTTGGGCTCTGATTAACAATGTTCAATTTATGCATGTTTCTTGTTGTTTTAAATATATTATACAAACATTGGCCAATACGGTCATTGGTCTATTGCAAGTGTGTTCTGGTTTCATGCTATTATGTAATTAAATATTGTTGTAGCTTATCAAGTATGAGCTCAACACTCTGTAGCTGGGCAGGCAACTGCTCTACATCAAAGGATGTTCCACTCTTAATACCCAAAGCAGGATTTGAGTGTAACAGGCCTAGTGTGGAGCATATCAGGTTTATTTGGATCAAGTCTGTTAATCTGGAATGGGGGGTATACAACAACTTAAGAAAAAATACATTAGTTATTTTCACAAGCTGAAAATGTTCTAAAGCCCAAGCTACATGATATTGATGGCTTAGTCATGGAAAAAAAGGTTCATAGTGTATGGCATATACGATATTGCACTTTTATTTAATCACACACAAGCCTAGATTAGGCCAGACAGCAACACATAGGCAGGGAAACTATGTTTTAACTACTGTCACAACCTCTTCCAAGACCTAGAAGAAAGGTGTATCCCTGACATTGTCAAGGACTCATGGATGGTGAAATGGTATTGCCTTCATTGTTGGACCTCAGCCTGCACCTCCAAATGCATGGCCAGCTCCATCACTTTTTCTCCCACAACTGTCAGGAACTTGGGTTATGTCACTCCAAATCCTAATCAAGGACCTTGCAATTTAGCTCGCCACTGCTCCATCCAAGAAGCCATGTGTTTGAGAAGAAATCTTCAGTCTTCAAATATACTGGCACGTGTGAAGAAGACATTTACAAGCAACATATCGACCTTCCTCCACTGCTGGTGTTTCATCCTCATCTACAAGCCTGGCTGGTGCATCACATAGACTGTTGTTCCATAACAGACTATCGATACCTGTGAAGATGTGATGTTTTCCACGTAGCTACGCCTGTGTTGCTACTCCATTGATAGACTCAATGAGTAAAATGTTACTGCTCCTCCTGCCAATGCCTCTGAAATAACAAATGCAACTGAACAGATTCTGGCATCCAGCCAACCAGAAACCAGCAATCTGCATATCTCCAGATCTTTACCTCTGTCACATGTTCAGTGCAACTCACCAAGCAGCATCTGTCACAGGTCAAAATAACATACAATATGAATAAACAAAATTATGTTGTGAAAAGCATCAAGAACTTTTCTTATGGACATCTCAATTATGGTGCTGATGTCTCTAGTTTCTGCTTTGTGCCTCATACACAAACCATTCTTGATCAATCCATGATCACCCCTGTACCCACTCCTGAACAGGTCTTATTTTAACAGTGACACTGACTATATGAATGCTATAGGTCAGTAGGGTATCCTGTAATATTGGCAAACCAAACTGAGTGGCTCAAATATTAAACTCAATTTGGGCACCTATAGGAGCAGTGACAGGCAGGATATAGCGTGGGTTGGGGAATAGTGACAGAGGATGGAAAAAACAGTGACTGCTAATGATGGAGTTTTGCAGGAAGCATTGGTGAAATACAGGAATTCAGCCTGCTGCAGTCGAGCTGGCTGCTTGGTGTGGCATGTAGGGATGCCACCTGTGGAGGTGATGGTCCTGAGTTCGGGACTGCCTGTAGGTTTTTACTTTTACCAGTGCTGGAGTGTTTTTTTTTTTTCTTACATTTTGCCATCATCTGGTTCTGGGGCCACAGTAGTCTCCTGTCCCCCAGTGCCCACTCCCCCCAAGATGATTATTTTACTTTGAGGGTGTGGGGGGCTTGCCCCCACAAAGGGGAGTGTGGGGGGCATATATCCCACATTAAACATTCATTTTATTGTGCACCGAACTGGTGTTTGCTGCAGTGTGTTTTATACTGATTAGGTATTTGGCAAGATATAATCACTCTTTTGAGAGAGTCGTGGTAACATTTTTGCTACTATGACATGGAACCGATCAGTAGTCACCAATTGTAATGTACATATTGACACATTCACCTTGAATCTTAAATCCTGTTAGACAGAAAAATATACTCATACTATGCATATCAGCAATTCTATTCAGAAAGCTGATACAGATTTCAATGATATAATACATGATGGTGATTTACATCTTATTTTAACTAATACAATGCTAAAAATTTCAGTTAAGGCCTTGTCATTTGGTAGGCTATCTTGATTCTTGTTTGCACCATTTGCTGTCTATGCAAAACCCTTAGGCCCCATCACAGACAGCTATCCTGCCCATTCTATACTAACTCACCATCTTGTGTTGCCAGTTTAGCAGGGAACATGTGGGGAATATGTTGGCCTGGACTACCCCACTACCCTGTACATGGTGCAGGATATGATACACATACATTTATTCATGATATGCTTAGTAAGTGGTACATGTAATGTACTAGTATGTGCTTCTGTAATACACGTATGCTAGGTAACCTTTGGCCCAAATAGTGCTAGTACTGTTTTGTTCAGGCTCCATGACACAGTTGTTTTTCCTAAGCTAATTTTATTCTTTGCAATAATAAGCATCTTTGTTCGTTAACTCAGAATTGGCATCATGTAGTTCCTAATTGACTTCTGTACATCATGTGCCCAGCTACTGTAGTACTAGAACACATTTTTATTTATGATAATCAATACAGGAAAACGTGAATGTGGTCAGTTCCCAATTGAGCTGCTAGACTCATTTACAATGGGTATAATTAGTACAAAACGTTTTAATTGCATGGATAAATACTGCATATCCATGATAAGAAAGATAAAATACAATGCTTTTAAATACTGTAGACAAACCAATAAAATACATTCATCCATCATTAAATATACCACTAATACATAATTACACATTTTAGTGCTGAGACTGCTCTACCTTACTGAAGTAAAATACACTAATTTACCCTATCCCAAAGTTAGGGCAACAGCTCTAGGGTCTAAAACTTTTCATGTGTCAACCATTTCTTTATATTACTTAGGTATATCTGATTTATACTAGTGTTAAAAGGAACTGGTAATAAGTTCCAGGCAGTAGGCCCTCTATGTCTAAATGATGCCCTACCTGTACTATTTCTTATATTTTTGCAAAATTCAATCCTTCCAAGGACCTCAAGTTTTGTCTACCTTTCCTGATTTTCATGGTTTCTATTATGTATTTGGGTACTTGTATTTTATATATTTGTCAAAAGGATAAACATAACCTGAATTGATACTCAAACTCCATTGCTTTGGGTGCTTGACTGGCAAATTTATTTTAATAATTATTTACATATAAAACCATTTTTCCCCATGAATCATCCATCAGCATATTTACATCTCCCATTGAACCCGACATTCCTCTTGATCCAGTCTTCTTCTCCAATCCTCATTTTCTTGGGCCTTGGTGTGTAACCTGATGTCCTATCGCTTTCCAGCTCGGTCACCCTCTGTTCTTGTTGGCTTGGGTGTCTCAACTGATGCCCTGCTGTACCTATACAGCCTGCTGGAATGTCTTCAGGTGTTGGCCACCCTGCCTGGGTGTTGACCCAGTCCAGGCCTGTCGCTAGTGCTCCCCACCCTTGTGCCTCCACCCCTTACCCCATGCTTCCTCCCACGTTGCCCTCTGCTGGCAACCCTTCCTTGCCAAAACTGTTGCTCTCTGCTAGCAACCCAGACCAATAACCAGGCAATCAGGTGCCATTGCCCCTACAGCAACCCTGGCCTGCCACCAATCTGGTTGCTTGTGCACTTCTGCTCAGTCACCACAAATGACCAATTACAGCACCAGCAAGGGAAGGCAGAAATCTCAAGATTTACTGCAAAGAGTGGCAACTGCTGCTGACTCATCCCCCAGTGGCCACTCCCTCATGCAACCCAAGCAAATAAGGAACACCCACTTCCTGATGGACTCTCAACCCCACCCTTCCCTGCTCAACCCTACCACCATCTTTCTCCTCTCTCTGCTTTCCATAACCCTTGCTCCTAACTTCAGCAGGGCTGCCTATGACAATAAGGGTCACCCTGGATTGGCAACCCCCTTTGTGAATAGGATAACCCAATCTGAAATGATATTCCAACTCCATTGCTTTGAGTGCTTGATTGGCAAATTTATTTTAACTACTATTTACATACAAAATTGGTTTTTCCCATGAGTCATCCATCAACATATTTGCATCTCCCATTTAACCCCGACATTTCTCTTCATCCAATCTTCTTCTCTGCAGTCCTCATCTTCTCAGGCCAGGGTGTGTAACCCGATGCCTATTGCTTTTCCAGCTTGGTCATCGTCTGTTCTTTTTGGCTCAGGTGTCTCACCCAATGTCCCCTCTGTACCTATACAGCCTGCTGGAATGTCTTCAGGAGTTGGCTACCCTGCCTTTGCATTGACCCGGTCAAGGACTGCTGCTAGTGACCACCCACCTTGTGCCACCTCCTTTTACTGCTTCCTTCCACTAGCGTACCTCCAGCTCTGTGTTGGAAGGTGTGCTTCCCCCACCCCCTGCCTCCACTTCCTCAATAGCCTCATCATACCTGTTGGTAAATAAAGCAATTCCTACCTCTGAGAGGTGGACCCCATCTGCCCTGTAATCCCCAGGCTGTCATATGTGATCACATGTTCTATATACATCTCCCTTGATCCGACATAAATGACACCATCCTCCTGTTCAGCCTCTTTCTGACTCTCTCTATCCCTTTTACATCCCTTGCCTGTCTCCATACCCTCCTGGGAATGATCTCTGACCATGCCACCATGATCCCTGGCCACCAATGACCTAACAATACCTATATCCCGCTGCATCTCTATCAACAAATCCACCCATGGGCCTTCCCAAATCGTTCCCCCCCAAATGTATAATTAACATATCCAGCCTGGGTACACTGCTCTTCAGTTCCTGTAACAAAGACAACAATTGGCCCCACTTCATGCCTGGCAGGCCCTTCCAGATCAGTCGCACTGATTTTGCTGTTCTCTGTAGCTGTCTCCCATCTGACCTGCTGGCTGTTCTCCTCTCGGCCCAGAAAATGAAGTAGTGGCCTACAATCCAGACCATCCTCTGGTGCCCTGCACCTGAAACAAAGAACAGAGTACCATGAAACACATACTCCCTCACATACCTCTTGAAACATACCAATTTACATCTGCCCTTCTCTTTGATCCCATCATCTGAAATCCCCAGAGCAGCTGCCTCTGATGCTGCCCCAGTATTGAATGAGTGTGACGAGAATCTGCTGGCATCTTCCCCCTGAAAGCAATCCCTTTTTTGATGAAAGCTGACACCTGATATGCCATCAACCCCACTCCATTCCCAAGAACAAAGAAAGGGCCCTGTCTGACCTCCCAATAATCCTCTAACACCTGTGCACGAAACATGCCTTGCTCAGATCCCTTAGATAAGCTAGTCTTTACCTTACCCCATCTGATCCATTTTTGATCTTTTTAACTCAATCACTGCCCCCAACCAGTTACACTAAATCTCCTCACAGTTACCCCCATCCCGGCCTGCTAAGTACCACCTGCCACCCTGAATGCTCCTTGCTGCATAACCAACAATGATGCCCTAAATAACTTCACCTCTATGCCGAGCTGCAAATGCATACCAAACTGGACAACAGCCCTCATAATCACGCCTTGAATTGGACGCCTGATCCTGGACCTTTCCTTACCCTCTGCCATCCCTGCATCATTCGTCTAACTGCCTGAGTCCTGGCTGGAGTCCCCACCCCATGCCTCACAGACCATCCCTATGATTAGAAAGTGCTCATCTGTAGAGGCCTTTAAATCTACTTTAAAGTCTTATTTATTTGACTTTGCTTTTTTTGGACACTTACATACCTGCTGTTTATATTTTAAGTAGTTTTATATATATATTTATTGTATATGTCTTGGCTGTGTTTTTTTTTTGGTTTTATTGATGTTTTATGGATGTTTGTACAATGTTATGATCTATGGAATAGTATTTCATGAATACATTTTGCTTTGCTTTGCTTATGTACCCATAGTTGAATGGGCCATCCCCTCGCCCCTTTTTGAACCAGAAACCTAATCACCTGTTGTTCGGTAACCCTACTATCTGCCCCCTAACCCAGCTACCGCTGGAACTCCTGAAACACTTTCCATGCTCCCTCATATGCTTTCAGA
Organism: Neoceratodus forsteri; assembly: GCA_016271365.2. NCBI lineage: Eukaryota > Metazoa > Chordata > Ceratodontiformes > Ceratodontidae > Neoceratodus > Neoceratodus forsteri. The sequence goes on from CM028131.1 coordinate 22,094, forward strand.
GTGTTCCTGGACCAGGAGCTGCAGCACAACATATTGGCTCTTTCCACCCAATTTCCCACACGATGGGGGGACCACCATCTTTCTGGATGCTGCAAGTGACACCTCCCGAAACCTGTGTAGCTGCAATTGAGAGAGACTGTCAGCTACCTCCTTGTGTATCCCTGCAATATGTTTTGCCTTGAATGACGAGTTCAGCTGCAAACCTACTAATGCTAGTTGGCGTGCTACCCTAGTCACCCTCTCCGTGGACCCTCTCTGCCGGTTCAAAATCTCTACCATCGCCATATTATCACACCAAAAAATCACTTTCTTATTTCACAGCTGCTCCCCCCACACCACTATTGTGACCCAAATGGGAAATAATTTCAAGAATGTTATGTCCTTATGTGGTCCTTCCCTGTCCCACCTATCCTGCCATGGCTCAGAGATCCACTCCCCTTGACAATACACCTCCATCCGTATCGCCCCAGCCACATCAATATATAAATCCAACTCAGTATTATACATCCAATCTTCCTGCCATAGTGTGATCTCATTGTATGTGTCCAAAAACTGCTCCCAAACTTCCAGGTCCTCCCGTACCCCTTTTGTAATGTTCACCCAGTGGTGATGGAACCTTGCTCAACCTGTCACCCTGGCTAGCCTGTGCATGAACACCTCCCAGGGCCAGCACCCTGCAAGCAAAGTTTATGTGCCCAAGCAGTTGCTGTATCACTGATAGCTGAACCTCCTCCTAGCTCTGATGAAACCCAGCAACCCTTCAGACTGTCAATCTTCCCCAGGAAGCAAAAACCTCTGCCCACGCCCACTTCTATCCCCCAAAATTCAAGCTTCCTAATTGAGTCCACTGTCTTGTCTTTAGTCAGTGGTACCCTAACATCTGGCACATGTCTTGGAACTCCCCAACATCTGTCCCATACCCCTTCTCCCTCCCTAGCAATAAAATCATCCAAATAGTGCACTATACATTTGTGCCCCACTTGTCATCAAATACCCATGCAACCACATGCTGAAGGACTCAAATGCTGCGAATGCTGTCAAAGCCCATGGACATGGCTTTATCAAAATAGTATCTCCCTTGAACTGGAATCCAAGCAAATCTCAGTCTTCCTCCCTCACTGATTGTAAGCAAAGGCAGACTCAATATCTGCCTTTGTCAACCAAGCCCCATCCACTGCTCTGATAAGCTCAATGGCTTGATCAGGCATGGTATAACACACCACCTTGTCCCCTTCTAGAATCCCATCATTCACCAAACTCCTTGACATGTAGGATAAATTCTGTATTATTCTGTACTCCTTAGGCTTCTTATTGGGCATTAGGCCCAATAGGGAGACTCTTAATTCTGGACATGGTGGCATATCAAATGGTCCCTCCACCCTGCCTGCTGCTACCTCCTTATCTATATTTTGCTTTACTAAACCCTTCTTTCCCTTGGTGGACCCCACATTTGTTGCCCTGTTGCTACTGTTGATCCCTCATAGTGCAAACTAAAACCCCTCAGAAACCTTCCCATAAACCTTCCTTCACCGAACTGTCCAGATAACCTCCATCCATTCCCACAAGATGTCACCCCTTATTGGTATGTATGCCCTCTGGAACTCCCTCGACCCTGCCTCCCTCCTGTTTAAATACCTTACCCTGTCCCTCCCTCCCCATATCCTCTTCCTTCCCATTGTGGTATTCCTCCTCTCACTCCCAAGAGCACCCACAAAATGACTGCCTAGAGGATAATGTGAGGCTTCTGTGAAGTTAGTAACACCATGGACTGGCTCCTGCCCTGAACTCCAGCTTTTATTAAAATTTACATCTAGCCTGCAATCTTTTCTTTGCTATTTAGCAGCATCGACTTCAAATTGCCTCCCGACACATCAGAGGCAAGATTTTGGAGAAAAGCAGCAGATAATGCCAGATCACAGCAAATGTTATCCGGGACCTACCTCAGACATTGATGCTGAAATGCGCTAGGCACCCCGACTCATACTCCACTGCAATCACCGTAAAAAGGACCAAGAGATCTAAAGGACAGTCCGGAGCCTCTTCTGGGTGACTACCTCCTGGCAGTTCTACAACCCTCTACTCCCTCTCAGAAAAGAAATTCCTGGCAGAATTGCATCCTCTCAAGCTCACACTGCAAGAAATTACATCTGAGCTCAAAACTCTAAGAGGGGAACTCACCGACACCAACCAGCCATTTCTGATACCACAGCCCATGTGTCATCTCTGGAGGGCTGGAAGAATATACTAGACCCCAAAATTACCAACCTGTGACAACAGCTCCACAAAACAGAAACTAAATTTGAAGATCTGGTAGGCTGAAATTGCAGGAACAACATAATAATCTTCAGCCTTCCAGAAAACACTGAGGGAACAACACCAATCCTCTTCCTATAGAAAATCTCACCAAGATCGTGGCCCTCTCCAACAACACCACATACATTATTGAGAGGGCCCATTGTTCATTAAGACCAAAGCCAGCAAATGGGAAGCCACCCTGCTCTCTCATTCTAAAATTTCTGAATTATTTGGACAAGACTCATGTTCTGGGCCAAGTACTGTGGGAAGGTCAGCAACTCAGATTTGCCCAATTTTGCTTTCCACAGTTAGGCAGTAAAGAGCAGAATACCACCCCTTAGTGACAAAATTAATAGCTGCTGGGATTCAATACTAGGTACAGTACCCTTCTCACTTTGTTGTATTTACCGTGGCTTCCTGACACAATTTCAACACAGCTCAACAAGCTCTCCCAGCACTACAATCTCTACTCCCTGACCTTTTTTCTATTTGCTGAGGGTTCCAACGATGCGCTCTTGATTGCCTGTTGAATGTTATCAAGACAAACGCGTATCTTCCTGTGCAAATGTTTGATGCAGCAAGATCTAACCACAAGAGGGCGCCAAGTACTGTATTGTTTCATTCCCGTTTTACCAGTTTAACAACAGAGCATTTTCTTCAGTTCTGCTTTCAGTTACTGCATTCTTCTGCACTTCAGTGTTTTTACTGGACATTTGACCGGTCTTCAGTGACTGTTCCAGGATATTATGTTCCATCTTTTCTTTTTCTAATGTCTGATATGGCAGCTTTTGCATCCTGGTATTGCACAGGCATCCTGGAACTGGATTGCATCTCTATTTTTGTCTTAATGAACTTACTTTTTCTGGAGGCTGACTCATCCTTGTATATAGTTTCCTTCAGGGATACCTTATTTGCTTATAACAGATAAATTGTCTTCTTCTTCACTCATGGTTAATAATGCCAAGTTCTAAAGCTGTTTTTGGGGTGGGAGGGTGGTTAGTTGTAGTTTTGCAGTTCAACAGGGTGTTATGTGCTATGATAGGGAGTGGGAGGCATCCACAGCTGCCACATGTGTGTACTCATCATATTATTTTCCTTTGTTAGACTTCATTGGCCGAAAGTTTTGTTGGCTAAGCATTATGTCAACCCATAGAGGGTATCTTTCATTATGCTGTTAATGAGTGTGGGGTTAAAGGGAGGGAAAGGGGAGGCTTGGGTGATTGGACATTCTTATCAATTTACATTTTCAGGGGCGTCTATACTTCAAGACTGGAGATATTTAATGGGATGGGGGTTTTTGGGAACTGGTACACACTGCAACCCTTGTTATGATTCTTTGTTTAGAGAGACCTGCTTATTGCTACTTTTATTTATTTCAAAAGGATGTTCTACAATTAAGAGATCCATATGGCTACTTATAAGATATGTTCCTGGAACGTGAAAGGTGCCCAATCTCCTGTGAAGAGAGCAAACATACTACTACACCTTCACATGCTAGATGTGGACATTGCTTTCCTTCAAGAAATCCATTTGCCCCCATCCCGGGTACTTCTGCTTAGGAGGACCTGGGTGGGTGAAGCCCTGGGAACAGGTCCTAATACCCGTAAAGAGGAGGAGTTGCTATTCTAGTAGCACACAGATTACCCTTACACTTACTGGACACCATAATGGACATCCAAGACAGGCTTATCATAATTAGAGCCCTGATAGGCCATTTGGAGGTGGTTCTCGGGTCTATCTATGGTCCAACTACAGACGACCCTCAGTTTTGCACTACCATTATGACCCAGTTAGCTCATGGTCCATCAACCTCTCTGCTGGGTGGAGACTGGAATCTGGCTTTCTGCAACATTCTTGATCACTGTAGAACCAGTAATTCCTCTCTCTCCTGCACAACTCACTATTAGGAAATGATAGATGCCCTGGGTCTAATTGATCCATGGAGAGCCCTCTTCCTCCCAAAGGAGTACTTTTTCCACTCTATCCCCCACAACTCATTCTCTAGAACAGATTACTTTCATCTAGATATTAGGCATCTTTCCTCAGCACTGTCGTGCTATTACCTTCCTAAAGTTATTTCTGATCATCATCCCACATTACTACATTGGAGTCCATGCCCACCTGCTACCAGAGATAAGGTTTGGAGGTTTAACCACCAATTACTGAAGTCTGATGCTCTGAAGTCTCATATCCAGACTTTTCTCACCACCTTTCTAAATATTAATTCCCCATACCACCCGCAAATTAGACGTGCTCTGGGGAGCTTTAAATGTACACTTAAGGGTGAGATAATTTGTTTGGTAACCATTAAGAAAAGCTTTGCCTCAGGTTACCTCCCATCTTCTTCAAGAAATACGGCAAGTAGAGCTGTCACTTCCTGTTTCTCCTTCTCTGATATTCTTGCCAACCTAGAAATTCTCAGAGACCGTTACAATTTACTATTAATGGATAAAGCTGAATATCTCCTCCAGTGATCCAAGATTTGCTATTTTGATCAGGGAGACAAAGCAGGCAAACTCCTTGCACTTTGGCTATGGGCTCAAGCTGCAGCTAGGATAATACCTTCCATTTGCAATGCTGCTGGACGTCTGGTCACCTCTCCTCAGGATATACTTCACTGCTTCTAGGGCTATTATCATACCCAATACTCTCCTCCAAACGCCCCTTTCTGCTCGGAAGTACCAGACCAATTTTTACAGATCGCTCAGTTCTCGTGATCAGAGAAGCACTAGATGGCTGTATTGAAGGCTCCCCTTTCAGTCACTGAGATATGTTCCCCATTGACACACTGTCATCAAATAAAACACCAGGTCCAGATGGTTACACCACAGGATCTTAAAAGGCTTTTGAAAACAACTAGCCCCTATTCTATTAGACACATACAACTACATTTATGAACATAGTATGTCTGACCACTCCCTCTCAGAATCCAAAATAGTAGTTCTCCCTAAGCCAGGAAGGGATCCTCTCCTTGTTTCCAATTACCACCTTATCTCCTTGATAAATGTAGACCTTAACATACTAGCTAAAATTCTAGCTAATAGACTTGCAATGTCTGATAAGTCCAGAGCAAGAAGGATTTGTAGCAGACAGGTATTCCTCAGATCACATGCATAAATTGGCACACCGTATCTCTGCATCCAGGGGCTCCTTAATCCCAGCTGCCTTGGTTTCCCTGGATGCAGAGAAGGCTTTTGATAGAGTCTCTTGGGACTATCTATTTTACCTCCTGCCCAAATATAGAATTCCTCCACAATATATAAATTGGATAAAAGTCTTGTATGCAGCCTAATGCACGAGTGCTTTAGATGGTTTGCTGTCGCATTCCTTTAGTCTGCAACAGGGCACTTTCTGTTCGATCTCTATTTGAACCACTTGTCTGCAGTATTAGTGTATCCCTTTAGTCTCAGGAATTGCTGTTGGGCCCCATCAATACAAAATATCAGTTTATGCTGACGATATACTTCTTATATTCTCACCCTCTGCATCAATTAAAGCCACCTTATCCATCACTGAGGAATTCCGTAGATTTTCCAATTGTAAGCTTAATGTGTCCAAAATGGAAGTAATGCCCCTTAATATCCATACATTTTCTTCTGAGATATCCTACCTGTGTCTACAATGGGTCCAAGATAACATGAAGTACCTCGGGATCTATCGCTCCACTTCTAGCTCAAACATGAAACAATATAACTTTAACAGAACCCTTACTCAAATTAAAGCAGATTTAAACCACTGGACCTCACTTCCCCTATCGCTTTGGGGTGCATAAATGTAATGAAAATGAATGTTCTCCTGTTATATCCCTTGCAAATGACCAATCTTTTCTCCTAAAACCCTTGTTTACACAAGTAAATTGAATATCCATTTTTATATGGGGCAATAAAAGCCTAGGAGAGCTCTTTTTAAACTACAACATAGTAAACCCAAAGGCTGCCTACAACCACCTGATTTTCTTCTCTATTATTATTCGCCACGTGTTCGATTCTTCTGCAATGATTAAAGAAGAGCCATTGATGGCTTTCCTGCCATACTTCCACAGTGGCTACACATTGAGAAAACTCTTTGCTCCCTTCAAGGTCTTGACTTTAGTGCACTTATATATGTTCCCTCAAGAATATTCCTAAAGACCTACTTCATACACCCATTAAGGCTACTTCCAGGTATATGCTATGTTAGCGCCACACTTCATGTATCTTTAGTGAAAATGTATCACAGCCTATCCTTAAAAACCTAATTTTAAAATTGGTGGTAAACCTCTTGATGAACAGTTCTGGCCATTCGCCTCCAAACTCAAGGTAATCGATCTGCTGAAAGACTATACGCTTCTAACATTCCAATAAGCCTGTCTCAAATACAGTTTGCCTCCTATTTATTGTCGTAAGTATTTTCAGCTCTCACACATGCTCTACCATCATTTTGGATGGGGCCTTGGGAGCAATACTTAGCAGGACCCATATTACCTGTCACCATATCCCCTCCTGCCTCACATCTTATTTCTTTATTCTACCATCTCCTGAGAGACTTTCTGGAAAAGTTCAGCTGCCAACCACACTACTCATTAGACAGGACACTACCTGCTGCTTCCTTGGGCACAAGTTCCTGGCCCATCATATGGACCCATCTATACAAAGATGTGAAATGGGACAGGTACCATCTACTGCAGTTCATTGTGATTTAGGATCTATACTATACCCCAGTCAAATTGCAAAATGGGTCAGCTCTCCTCCAATTTGTGTTCCAGATGCGGGACACAACTTGGTACCTTGCCACATATATTATGGGAATGTAAAAGGTCACACCATTTTGGAATGAAATTAAGACTAAATTAAATCCCTTATTGGGTCTCTCAGATACTTTACACTGGAAATTTGTATCCTGGGGGATTATGAAAAGATCTGATATGCAACCAACGTAAATACATGGCCATTATTTCCTGTGTGCCAAAAGATAATACTACGCCACTGGCTTGACCAGGAAGTCCCTCCCAAGCAGAATGGCTGCATGAAGTTCTTTTCAATTTACTGGCAGAAAATCTTATAGCTCAGATGTCGAGTAGATATCATTACTACCAAAAGTATGGTCCCTCTTCACACTTTATTGACAGTCTTGCCAGATTAGTATATGATGTGATACTGGTAGCAACAGTTGTTGATCTTATCTCTCTGCTATTCTGTCATACTTTGCCTAAATTCCCTTGATTAATCCATATAAATGTGTGGAACAGGTTATTGAGGAAGGGTGGGAGGAGGGTTTACAGGGGTTGGGGATGGGGGAGGGGAAGGGGGTTTGTCTACCTTGCGGTAATTCACATGTTGTTATTATCTTGTCCTTGTCTCCTAGATTCATAAAGACAGCTTCTATATTTCATATGTGTCTAACAAAATTTAGTGGTCTTACAGAAAAGTCTCCTTTTTATGTTCCTGTACAACAGCAATGTCTACATGCTTTTGATGGAAAAAGTGAAAATTAAATAAAGCTTATTGAATTTGAAAAAAATAGCTGCCTAAAAAAAGGTTGTATCCCCACCCTGTCCCTCATGTTCCTGCACCTGGAAACAGGGTGGGGCCTGCTCACTTAGCATAAAACTGCCAAAATTTGTAATTCGTCCAACTGCAGGTTGCCTTATTAGATCGCCAATATGTCTTCATCACAGCCCCGCCAACCCCCTTTTGATCCCTCGAATGACCCAGGACTTTGCCCCGTGAGTGTCCACACCCAAACGTCCGCATAGGTGACATCCCACTGAAAGTCTCCATGTGCTGCCATATGCTGCCAGATCCGCTCTTCATAAACCAGCCACCCATAACCCCCTTTTGCTTTGTACACATCATGAATCATGTCTGAATAAGTAAGTAGCAGGATGGACAGCTCCGGCTGCTTTTGTAACAGTTTGGCACTGAAGTTAGTGAACCCTGCCAGTCAATTGTCAAATGTCTTACCCTTAAACCCTTTATCCTCTGATGTTTTCCCACCAGGGCCATCGCCACCGCCATCTCAGACCTGCCCACAGACTCTTGTTCCGTGTACTATTTTGCTGCATCCTTGTTCACAAGGGCAAACATGTCCATGTACTCCCTCTTTCATACCTTCTCCTTTATTGCCTGTGTCACATGCTCCCCCAGCATTGTACCTGGAAAACTGCCAGCCTGCATCACATGTCCTTCTGATCTGCTGCTTCACCTAGCTCTTAGCCCTTTTTCCTTCAGTTCCAACCAAGTCTTCTCCATTTCCTCTGACCCTTTCTCCCTCTGTCCACTATCAAACCCCAAGGTAGTTCTTGATACTACCATTCTGCCCCACTTTGTAAAATCCACTTGCTCCTTACCCTTGATGTTGTTGACTTCTCCCTTGTCAGTTTCCTCATCCTCTTCCCACTCTGCCCTTCTCTTTGTCTCTGGCTTCTTCCTTTTCCCAGCTCCTCTTCTGTTTGTGAGCCTTCTCGAGTATGGATTGTACTTGCCCCATCAGTGAAGCCACTGCTTGGCCAACTATCTCTGTGGCACTCTCTTCTTTCCACATTCTTCTTAGGCACCATCTGTAAAACAAAATGGAATCCCAGACACCAGGAAGTAACGTGAAAACACATTTTGCACTCTTATAAGACAACCCTACATTTTTATATACTTCCCCAGCTGTTCCCTCCTGCCCCTTTTGCCCCATAGCCCCTCATGCCCTCTTGGCTATACTTGCTTTTGTCCCCTGTGCCCTGTTTGTTATGTTCAGAACCCATGCTTGAGATTTGAACCCTGTACCCCAGCCCGTGTATTAATAACTACTGAACAAAGAGGATATCCATGGGATCAGTAGCTCTCTTGAGTCAATTTGGTGATGCCAACATGGAAAATGGGGGCACAGCCACCCAGGAGGGGATCATAAGCTGCAGCCACTCAGCCCAGCTTATCAAGTGCAGTATGTTTTAATGTAGCTGTGCACTGCATACCCTCGCCACTGCCATGCTTTCTTTTCTCTTTTTTTTTTTTTTTGCCTTCCCAGGCCTCAAACCATGGCCTTGTCCCATCTTCCTCCCCTGTTCATGTCCAAGCCAGCAGCCCTTCCCATATTGTTTTCTACACTGTCCCCCACCCTTTCCCTCCTGTTCCCTTTAACCTGTCTCCGCTTGTTGTGCCATTCCTCTGCATGCACCTAAAATGAGAGAGAGGCTGCTGTGAAGCTCAAATGGCGACGGACCTCATGGAGCCGCCGGCTCATGGCTGTGGTTCCTCGTGACTGCTGCAGTGGTGTCCACTCCATGTACTGCCTCCAACCATCCTTTCCCTCAACTAGGCACTGCCCCCAACCATCCCTCTCAAGGCATCATTATCCACAAGTTAAACCTTAGAGGCCAGTTGAATTATCCCATTCCCAACAGAAGCCAGGGCAAGCAAAGGGAAAAACAGGCATCATTATTCCAACTAAATGTCAAGACCAACTGAAGTCTCCCACACTAACAGGAGCCCGGACTTGTGAGAGGGAACAGCAACACTATTTTCTTTATTTAAAAAAAAAAATGTGCTCAAGCTTAGAATTATGTCAAAGGCTACCCTGGTACCATGAAAACCCCACAGTCCACCCCTATCTCTCCCTGAACTGATTCCCCATGACCCACAGCTGGCTCCTCACCAGGATCTGCACATGAGACCCATCCTCTCACCAGCATCAGCACCAGAGACCCCTGCCCTCTTGCCACCCATTGTGTACATTTCATGTTTTCTTGTCATTGTTTTTTAAAAGGAATGGTGGATGCTGGGCTGGGGCAACCACAAACACTGACCCAACCAGCAGGAAAAGGAAGCCATACCATGAGATGCTCAGGAAAAATGGTCCCTCTCCCAGCTGCACCTCTCGATGTGGTAGCTCCCTCATAGCTGGTGGGGGATAATGGCCCTGTCCCATCCAGTCACACTGCGAGTCCTCAGGACCCAGTCATGAGCTCCACCAACCAAGCCCCAAATCCGCAACTACCCGACCCTGGGGGAACCCAGATTGCTGTATTGAAAAACTGCCTTCATGAAGCTGCAATGGTCCAATATATAAGTAAGTAAATAATTATGCTAAATACCCTTTTGTCATAAATATACTCTCTCAACATAATTTTGTTAGCAAACCAAACAATTCAAGTATGGGGTAATCCTTCCAATAATCTATTCCAAGCACAAAAATCACTGCCTTTTATCTTAAGCATTGCTACTGACATGGGTCTCAAGCTTATTCCATATTTCGCACAAGAAAAGAATGGTTTATACCTTATAGCCTCTACAGGGACCTCCTAATTGAAGCCCTTTAACCTAGGCACACTACTTTATCTCACACATTCTTATTTTAACCTTTGTCTCAAATCCCAGTCAGTGTGCTGATGGTTTTGAGAGTCTTCAATCTCAAGATTTACAGTAAAAGAGTGGCAAGCTGTTGCTGACTTTCCTTTCCCCCAGTGGCCACTCCCTCATGCCGCCTAAGCCAATAAGGAGCACCCACTTCCCCTGATGGACAACCCAACCAGGCCCCTTCCTTGCTTCTACCCTACCACCCTCTTCTGCCTTCTCTCCTTTCTTTAACCCTTGCTCCTAACTTCAGCTGGGTTCCCTATGACAATAGGGTAGCCTCTGGATGGGTAACCTCTTTTCACATCATTTCTACCTTATGCATATTCTGGCAATTTCCAGTCCCAACCAACCTAACTCTGTATGCAGTAGGCAATGGTGTTTTCTTCAATGAGCATTTAGCACAAATCTTGCAAACTTATTGTAGAGTGTGTCTAATTTAGTCAGTACTGTCGATTTAGCACCCCCATATATGATAGCCCCATAATAAGTAATAGGAAAGATAAAAACCTCAACAATTCTTCATCTTACTTCAATAGATAAGTCACTTATTACACGTTAAATGCACCTAACTTTTTATGTAGATTCTTAATAGTTGTTCTATGTGGCTAGCCCACTGCAGACCCCCATCAATCTATATCCCCAAATACTGTTAGCCGGTATGAGTGTGTGGTGGTGTTACAGCACCACCTACAGCTGTTTGCTGTACTGCAACAGTAAGCACTCTGAGATTGATCTGGCTGTTTGGTCCAATCACTGTACAGTGAAGTTCTCATTCAGGGCTCCCCCTGGACTGGATTTGGAGGGAAGGGGAATCCTTAAGTTGAAAATAGAGGAGTTCATTGGTGAAAAGTGGGGTTTAAACTTGTGAAGGGGTGGATGGGAGAAAAAGGCAGTCAAGGGGATGCCGATAAAGGAGGGACTCTGTATCCACCCCTGGGGACCAGGAGGATTGCAGGAAAAGACCAACTGGCAGGTGCAGAACAGGAGAAAACAGAATCCCAAGGGAACACGAGCAGGGAAATGGAACTATAGGGAAAGGTGGAAGGTAGTCCTGCTAAATGCCAGGAGCTTAGGCAATAAAATGCCTGAGCTCCAGACGATGTTAACCGAGGGAGCAGTGGATGTGGCAGCGTCACTGAGACTTGGGCCACTGCAAGACATGACTGGGACCTGAACCTGGAGGGTTACACTATGTTCAGGAAGGACGGGGGGGAAGGAGGAGGGTAGCAATGATAGTAAAAACTGTATTGGCATAGGGGAGTAGAGGAGGCGGAGGGAACCGTGGAGGTTGACGTAATACCTTGATAACAAGGGTAAGAGAGTAAAAATAGGAGGTGTATAGACCCCTGTTCTGGCGGAGGAGCTGGAGGACAGTCTGGTGCAGATGTTAGAGACACTGCAGACTAGGCAGAGGAAAGGTGGTGTGTTAGGGACTTAACATGCCAGGAACAGATTGGGAGATTATGACATCCTCTGTGACCAGGGAACAGAGGTTGTTGGATGTCTTTCAAGACACGCTCCTAACTCAGCAGGTGAGGGAACCCGACCAGGAGGCATGGGTACTGGATGTGGTCCTGGCAGACAGTGACCAGATTGGGGCCTGGAGGTAAGGGACCCATTGGCGGGGAGTGACCATGCCACAGTCTGGTTCTGCCTGGACCTAGGAGGGGTAGAAGGCTGCACAAAGACGGAAGTAACCGACTTCAGGGGGGTGGATTTTAAGGAAATGGGAAGGATCCTTAAGGAGCATTTGGATGGGATTGGGTCAGACATGGACGCTGATAGTAGGTGGGAAATCATCAGGAGAGGGGTGCAGGATGCTACCAGCACCTGTGCAAGAGTAAGACGAAAATGCGGTAGGGCCCAAAAACCCTGTTGGTGGACCAGGGAGGTCCAGGAGGTGGTGCGGGGAAAGAAAGCAGCCTATAAGAAATTCAAGTGCTCAAGGAGTGAAAGGGATTGAGGGGAGTATGAGCTGATGGCTAGAAGGGCCACTAGAGTGGTGAGGGTGGCTAAGGCAAGGAAGGAGCAGAACCTGGCCAGGGAAATTAGGAGAGGGAAAAAGGGGTTCTTTAGATACATTGGGGAAAGACGAAGGGTGAAGGGGCAGATTAGCAGGATTAAATCAGGGAAGAGATGGGCACAAGACCCAGAGGAGCAGGCTGAGGTACTAAATGAGTACTTCACCTCAGTTTTCACCAGGGAAAATGGGGATGCTGCATCATACATGGGAGGAGACAGAGATAATGAGGAGGGGGGCCCCTACCAACCGGCAGGTCTGGGGAGAGGGGGCATCACTGGCAGGTGGGGGAGGCTAAGCAGGAGAAGAGGTACTGGAAGTGGAAATCACAGCAGAGAGAGTGAGGAAGCCCTCAGCTCCCTTAAGACGGAGAAAACACACGGGCTGGATAAATTACATCCTAGAGTGCTGAAGAAACTTGCAGATGTCCTGGCGAAACCCCTGGCAGAGCTTTTCACCATCTCTCTGAGGACAGGGTGGCTCCCCAAGACTGGAAGGTGGCGCATGTAGTGCCTATCACAAGGGGGGATCAAGGAGGTGGCAGGGAACTACAGGCCTGTCAGCCTGACATCAGTGGTGGCAGGTGATGGAGGCATTGTCAAGGAGAGGCTAGGGGGACCTGGATAAGTCAGGGTGCCTGGACGATAGACAGCATGGATTCATCCCGGGAAATTGTGTCAGACAAACCTGGTGGAGTTCAATGACTGGGTGACAAGTGCCTTGGACCTGGGTAGACCAGTGGATGTCCTCTTCTAGACTTCAGCAAGGCATTTGACTCTGTTCCTCATGTGGTCCTGTTGGATAAACTAGAGAAATGGGGTGGAAACCAGATGATCCGATGGATAGGCAATTGGCTCCAGGACCGGACCCAGAGGGTTGTAGTTGGTGGGATAGTCTCTTCCCAAGGAGGGTCATTAGTGGGGTCCCACAGGGATCAGTCCTGGGCCTCTCTGTTCAATGCCTACGTATCTGACATAAGGACAGGAATCAGAGTGAGATGAGTCTCTTGCAGATGACTCAAACTGGGGAGTGTGGTGGATGGAGAAGAGGGGAGGTGGCCCTGCAGGGGACCTGGAGGCTCTGGAAAGATGGTCTAGAAAGTGGAAGCTGAGGTTTAATGCAGGAAATGCAAGGTACTCCACCTGGGGCCAGAAACCCAGGCCAAGTGTACACCCTGGGGATACTACAAGTCTCAATGGCTAGAGGGACCTGGGGGTGGTGGTGGATGTCAAGATGAACAACTCTGAGACTTGTAGGAGGGCAGCAGCCAAGGCCAACAGGATGCTGGGATGCATCCTAGGGGTCACCCAGAAGGAGGGAAGTGATACTCCTCTGTATAACTGCTTGGTGAGGCCGCACCTGGAGTACTCGTGCAGTTTTGGAGGCCGACTTAAAGAGGGACATTAACCTCCTAGAGAGGGTCCAGAGGAGGGCAAACCAAAATGATTTGGGGCTTGGGGACAGGACCTACGAGGAGAGGCTCAAAGAGCTAAATATGTACACTTTGGAAGAGAGAAGGAACCGGGGACATGATAGAGGTCTTCAGGTACATGAAGAGGGTAAATAGGGAGGAACAGTGAGGGTGCTGCAAGGAAGGAGGAGGGGCCACTAGAGGGCATGGGTGGAAGCTGAGGGGAAGATCTAGGGAGAAAGGAGGAGGTGCTACTTCACTGAGAGGGTGGTAGAGCCATGAATGCACTACCCAGGGGCTGGTGGAGGAGACACAGTGGAGGAGTTCAAGAGGGGTGACAGGTACAGGGAAGGGTTCAGGAAGCAAAATCCAATGCACAAGAATATCCGAACTGGGAAGGAGAAGCCAGAGAAGGCGAGGGTGACAGCAAGGTCAGCACCAGGGTGGGGGTTGACCAAACGAAGCAGACATGAAAGACCATTAGGCCTATTCTGCTGGCATTTTAGTATGTTAGTATGAGCCCTCCTGTTGAGATGATCAGCTATCACTGTTTCAGGGTTTGTCCCCAGAGAGACTGATGGCAGCAGTTGATCTCTATGGTGTTATCACTGTTAGTGCAATGGGCTTGAATGAGTCAGCTGCATCCTATAATAGGGCTGTTTGTGATGCGCTCAATACCATTGCACCAATCTGTATATGACCCCTCTCGCCTGAGACCTCCATGGTTCGATGGGGATCTCAGGGTGATGAATACCATGGGTATAAGGTTGGAGTGTTGCTGGCATAGGACCCGGCTAGAGGAGGACAGACTGGCTTTGAGAAATCACTGTGGTGATTATCAAAGGGCAATTGACTGTAAGAAGGCAGAGTTCCTGTCCAAGGAGATTGTGGCAGGGAAGAACAGATCATCTCAGCTTTTTCAAACAGTGGATAGGCTTCTCAACCCTGTCTGTCTACAACTGAAAAAAGCCTTTTCAGAAGCACTTTGCAAAGAGTTTGCTCTGTTCTTCTTTGACAAGGTATCCTCTATTCAGGCTGGGATCTTGCCAGTGGGTTTGGATTAGACCCACAGGGTGGAGCAGGGGCACTCCTATTGTCTGTGCAGAGTTTAAACCACTGGAGGTGACTGAGGTCTCTGAGGTGATTCTGAAGTTGTGGCCTACTTACTGTGAACTGGTCCCTGGACTGACGCGTCTCCCAGTGGGATGTTTTGAGGCCATTGATCCAGTGTTCATTGGGAAATTGGGCATTCACTTTCAGACAGGGTCTTTGCTGATGCCTTGAAGGAGGCACTGGCTAGGCCCCTCTGAAAATACCATCTCTTGACCCCAACATCCTAGCAAATTATAGACCAATCTCCAATCTCCCATTTTTAGGTAAGGCCATGGAGAAGATAGTGGCTATGCAGCTTGAGGAACACCTGGAGACCTATGACATCTATGAGTCATTCCAGTCTGGATTTAGGGTGAGGCATATCACAGAGACAGCACTAGTCCTTGGGCATAATGATCTCCCCATGGCATGAGATCGAGGTAAGCAGTCAGTTCTCATTCTCCTCAATCTATCATCTGCATTTGAGACCATGGACCACACTGTGTTGCTGGATCACCGTGGAGAGTATTGTGGACTTGCCAGTTTTGTCATCAACTGGTTTGAGTCCTTTCTATTGGGTGGAAGGCAGAGGATAGTGATTGGGGAATTTCTCCTCCTTTCCTTTTCCTCTAACCTGTGGAGTTCCTCAGGGCTCAATCCTGTCACTGATGCTGTTCTTGGTGTATATGCTGCCCCTGGGGAGAATCATTAGGCAGTACAGTCTGAGTTTTCACTGCTATGCAGATGATACTCAGCTGTACATGTCTTTTGCACCATGGACAAGTGGTGCTGTTGAAGTGCTGAATAAATGGAAATGCCTCGCTGAGATCTAGGACTGGATAAACTCTTAACTGGCTGAGACTTAACCAGGACAAGATGGAGGTTCTAGTGATTGTGCCTGGCTGAGGGCATGATGGTGCACCTCCAGGAGGACAACAGGTTTGGTCCTGGGTTCAGTTCCATTGATGGCATCCTGTAGGGTTAGAAATCTGGGTGTGGTCTTCGATGAGAAGCTGACATTTGAGACTCAAGTGTCAGCAGTCATCAAAAACAGCTTCTACCATCTGAGAAACATTGCCTGGATTAAACCCTAATTCCACCCAAGGATCTGCCATCACTGGAGCAAGCTTTTGTGACATCAAGACTTGACTACTGTAATGCTGTATACCTCGGAGTCAGTGGAGGGAACCTCCACTGGCTTCATCTGGCCAGGCTGCTGACTGGACTATCCAGGTCCTGTCATGTGACCGTGATCCTGCAGAGTCTGCACTGGCTGCCAGTCAGGTGGCGGGTTTCTTCAAGCTGGGCTTGCTCAGCTATAAGGCCCTATATGGATCGGGCCCTGGCTACCTGTCAGACCTCCTTACTCCTGCTATCCAGGTCCGCTCCCTCTGTTTCTGCACACAGGGCCTCCTGGTGGTTCCATGGACTGGGCTGAAAACCTTGGGTGATTGTTCATTCAGCGTAGCCAGCCCGGTCATCTGGAACTTGCTCCCAAGATCTCTGATGGAGGCCCCTACAGTGGAGTTGTTTAGGAGGGGCCTAAAGACTCACCTTTTTAAGCTTACCTATCTTGCTGATATGTTTTAGAAATAGCCCTGTATAATTTTTATGATTATTATGCAGATCTTTTATAATTATGATTTTATTTTCTCTGTATATTGCTATTGCCTCTTACTGTACAGCACCCAGAACCTTCAGAATTGGGCGCCTTATCAAATAAATTCACTTACTTAATAACTTACTTACTAAATCACCATATTGTTACCAAAGTAGCTTTAGTCAGCTATATTGTTGTCACTGTGTATGTGCAAGAGAAAGAGATGATCCAATTGTCCTAGGTACAACTGCCTACTATTTTCCACCAATATAATTACTGTATCAAACTCTTTTGCCTCACGCAAAAGGCCTGTTATCAGTAGTATAAGAATGATTGCAAGATAATGTTTCTCTGAGTTTTGTTTGCATCATGATGTATTTTGGGCCTTCCAAACTCCCGGCAAACATGCTGCAATCTGTATAATCTGGAATAAACTTTACTGTGATATCTCTGGCTTCTGGTTGTGTCACTACCAACAGGTATAGATTCCTGCATCCAACAATGATTGGCTGCTGTTGTCTCTGCAACATAATCTAACTGAATTCTACACACTGCTTATGTCTCAGCAGCAAACACAGCAATGTGTGTTCTGTCATGGTACAGTTTAGAAAATACATCACATGCATCAGACATGGAACTGTCACCTTACCCTATGACATGTCTTCAATAGAGAGGCATTGAAAGCTGACAACTTCCCAGTCTGAGCCTTATCAAGTTGTATTGACAATCAGCACTCAGTCACATCTTCTGAAACAGTTCAATATATGTGAATAACTCCTACAGGTGTATTCCACCAGTGTACCCTGTAGTATTTCTAGCTTCCTCATCAGCGAGTCTAGAAAATATATGTTTACCATTCCCTGATTCTAATTGAAGAAAGTCACCAAAAAACAGTATATTTTTGCCTCCAAAGGCAAGTTCGTCATTTGTGACTACAATTTCCTGCACATGTAGATGGATGAAGGCAAGCATGCATTGAAAACCATACTGATTTCATTAATAATCAAGAGCTTCATTTTGTCAAAAATAATATGTAGCTTACTTGCAGCTTTGAACAACAACTTGTGGTACTCACCAGTTTTACAATGTTCAACGGGCAGCATAAAAATATGGAGGTAGAGTCTCTCCACTTATGTTGTATGCTGCTAGTCCAGTTGGAGCTGTCACAATGATAGATGTTGTTACTCCAGTATATTTCCTAATTTGTGCATCAATTGTTTAAATAAGGAAATCCCTGCTTTCCTAGCTTCTCACAGGCACATTCCTTGTTATGATGCCAGATATCATGCTTGATGGCATACTTTACAGCAGTATATACGACTTTCTGTTGCAAATGTACCTGCTGTTCTATGACAGATGTGAAACATCAGAATACATACCTGTTGTATGGCAATTTCAACCTCTAACATGAATACTGTAGGATCATTAATAGGAACAGGTGCTCCCAAAGCATCTCCTCCCTCCGGATCACAGTTCTCCTAAGATTTCATTGGAGTATCTTCTTCCAGTCATTGTCTGATTTTTCTAGCTGTTCCTTCTCTAACTGTAATCTCTTTATGTACACAACTGAAATTTCAGTGTTGAAGGTCTCATAGCTCAAATGGAACTGCTCCTCATATGTATCAGAGTCACCTTTCAATAAACTTTCTTGCCACCATGGCTTGAACAAAAGGCAGAGCAAGCTAGTAAAATCCATTTTCTCAGTAGTTTTCAGAGTCCATTTGCAATGATCAATTAAACAAGGCTTGAGCTAGCCCATCGGTGCAGCAATTGGTTTGCCATGGCTTGGTGACCCAGGTTCAGGCATGGACCTTGGACGTGAGAGAGCCAGCCAGGGGAGAAGGATTGAACATCCCAAGGACAGCTCTCGTTCTCCAGTGGGGAGGGAGGGGAGTGTGACTGGTGCTTGACAGACCCCTGGTGGAGGCTGGGGGCACCGCAGCAGCTGGCACCAAGATGTAGTTTGAGGTGCAGGGTGGATGCTGGCCATCATTGCATGTCCCTGCCCCTCACATACAGGGGAGAAAATGCAGCTGCCTACCACCCATATGAAGCCTGCCCCTCTGCTCTGATGAGCTCTCAGGCCAGCTCCCTGACCTATCCGACTTTAGGCACTTGAGCCGGTGCCACAGCTCCACCCTGGGGGACAAGCCAGGGGGTATCGGGGAGTCATGGCTAATGTGGGAGTGAGAGTGGAGGGGGGCCATGACCGAGGTTGGGAAATAGCAGCAGGTGGCATGAAAAGCATAATAAAAAAACAAGGCTTGCATCTTTTGACCAGACTTTGTTGCAAGCCTATTATTGGGAGATATATTTTGCAAGGTTATCAATCAATCAATCAGTATCTTTATTTAACCAGGAATATCACCGTTGAGCAAGCTCATTTTCAAAGTAGTCCAGGACATAAGCAAATGAATCACATATTGGTACAGTACATAATGGTATACAAGCAAAGAGAAATGAAGAAACAAAAAAATAAATAATGGAATAAACAACAGTATACAATGAGCATAGGCAAAGCTAACACAGTCCTTGAGCTAATAGTGTTGACATATTTGTGACATATTGCTTAAGTAGAAATAGACCCAGAGGTACTAGGGTTAGTGCTGTCATTGAAAGTCAGAGGTAGTACACAGATGAGGCTTGAGAGTTAGTTGGAGGTTGTTCACAGATGAGGCTTGAGGGGTGTAGGGTAAGGGTGAGAGGAGGAGGAGGTTAGACATCTCATTTGTAGTCAAACCATTGGGTGACTTTAGAGACACATGTTCTCCATGGCATTGTACTGTTGTGGGTAGTGTGACAATCAGATTGTTTTTCCAAATATTTGTTGAAGATGGCTTGTTTACTGCAAAGTCTTCAATCTGATCATGAGACTTTAAGACACGTTGTCTTGTTTTCTTTTAGTTGACATTAAGGTAATACATTGCTTTAGATTTTCCATACAGGCATGCACCAGTCAAATGGTCACTGGCTCAAGGGATCCACATTCACGGTGTGATAGAATTTTAACCCTAGAGACCACAACTATGAACTGATAGAGCTGCTACTGTTGGACAAATAGTTGCAAAGCTCCTGCAAGAATGTTTGCTCATATTTGGTGATGTATGATGTCACATACTGAGCCAAAGGCATGGAATTATCAGCAGCAAATTGCACATCTATGTTTGCCTGCCACATCAACAACAGAATCAGACTGTAGTCATTTATATATGCATCATTTTCCTTTCTGACAACTCATAGACTGTCATAGACTGTCTTTGTGGATTTCATTTTCAGGTGATGTTGCATGGCATAGAACAATCATTCATATTGCCATGTTCACAGATATGTCTGGCAAATCTGAAACATTACCTTGTGTACCAATTGCTATGATTCTTCCCCTTTAATGAGATTACTTGTGCAGATGTATGGCTGAAAATTTTCCATCAGTTTCTGTAGCATTGGACTATTGTGCTTGTCAGGAAGCTGACAAGTAATGTACTGCATGATAAACTTCAGGATTTTTGAGTCCTGACTGTCACCAATATGGGGTTCATCCTTTATCCACAATAGCATGTAAATATGAGGAGCTCCAAATGCTTGGCATTCCACTCTCGAGAAGTAGTGTTCCACAATATCAAGGGGTGGATTGTTTTGTTTTATTGTTTTTATTTATATTGAGACAGTGCTGATAATATCCAGATACAAAAGACTTTTCTGAGATACAAAAAATAAATGTACATATACAGTTCAGCATTACCTCAGACAGGTACTCATCTATACCAAAAACAAGCAATAAGTATCCTGCAGGCATAGCCCTAACACCTGATTTGCTCCCCATGGCTGCCTTTAAGTTAGGTATGAACATAGAGTTGTGGCCCCTTGTATATATTACTGTGCTTCTTACACCTTTGTGAGACAAGGACTCTTGGGTACAAAGAAACCATCCTCCATTGACATATAGAAAACCTGTCCCTGTCATTTGATCATAGATTTTTGCCCCTGTAAAGAGGCTGTTATACACTCCATGGTATACATTTCCTTTAGTATTTGATGCCTGGCCTCCATGTGGGGGGTTCTTGGGTACCAGGTCAACATGTTACTGCAATGTTACTGCAATACTGCACTGTTACAACAGTGAGAACTTTGACAGCGACAAGAGTAGAATAGCATACGGGAATTATCACTACCCCTGTTGCTGTCTGCTGGAATGAGGGAAGGATCAAGTTTCCATTGCTGTGGTGCCTGCTCAAGCCACTCTATGGTGGAGTGGCTAAGGCACCAGCACATAATGGTGTGGGAGACCTGGGGTCACGATTTGGTTCCCCCCAGGTCTCCTGGTCTTGCAATATTTAAAAAAAAAAATTCCCCCCTCCTGAGTTTCTCCCTATACCCAAAGTCCACATCCTCTCGGGGTTGGTTATTTTTAGTCCGGGGTAAATCTTCAACGTCACCCTATGACTTGGCGATATTTTATGTTGTGTGCTGTTTTGCTCGATGTTGTATGGGGTTTCAACATTTTGCTTACCGTATTAATTGCTGCTCATTTTTGTTGCTGACATTATGATCCCGTCAGTCTTTTGCCTTCTCCATTAACAAGTAATGGTCTTTTTGCTTCCAATAAATATAAATATAACAAGAGCATGGAGCCACTTTAATTCCCAGTGGAGGAATGGAGACTTGGACAACGGTGGAAGTTAGTAGATGCCTGTCTATGCAAAGTTTGCTGAATTGTTCAAGTATGATCTCCTAAAAGGGTTTCAGCTCTGGACATGACCAAAACACATGGGTCTGATGAGCTTGAACATGACTACAATTTCTCAAACAATGGCCATATGATCATGGAGGGAATTTTTTGCTGTTAATCCTGATCTTTCCTTTATCATGATGCAGGTTTAGCCATCCACTGATCCCACCAACCCCGTCACCCCAGCATCCCAGGACTTACCTCTATCCTGGTGCTTCCCCCATGGTTTACCCCCCAATAGTGGGGGTCAATGATTGGCATCTTAATGCCAATGAATGTATCCAGTTCCAGGAGAGGGGCCAGTAGCCAGTGTGGAGCCTGCAAGAGGTCAGTGTCATCCTATGCTACACCTAGCTATTTTCCATATTCTTCCCCTAGAGAAATGGGCATGCAATGCCATCCAGATGTACTCATGCATGCTACTGTGCATGGGACATCAACGGCTTGTGTCCATCCATGCCCCAAGTTGCTATCCCTGGCTGCCTGCCTCTGAGTCTCTCTGTTAGAGACCAGATGAGTGTCTGGATCTGCAGCCATCCCTTCAAAAAGGAGGAGAGCAGTCCACCAGATGTTCAATCCTCCTGTCGCCTCCCTGGTAAGCCCTTGGCAACCCAAGTCCATCCCCAAACTGGGGTTGCTGGCATGACAGCAGGTGAGACATGTGTGTCTCTACCCTCCACACCACCAGACCAGAATATTTCTGATATTGCAGGAGTCCTAATGTAGTGTGTTTGGCACTTCCTGCTGAAGTCTCTCCAGTAAGGGGCAGTTAGAATTTTTAGAGAGGGAAAGATGTAATTTATCGAAGCAGCGTAAGTAATTTGTATGTTTAATTTGTTCCAGGCAGCCAATACAGATCAGGTTGTGTCTCCAAGAAACTCTTGATGCCTTTCATATAAATTACTAAAGGTTGTCTGGTCTTTGACGGAATAAATCTCAACAGCACATGACATCGGTGATGTAAGTGTCATAACATAGACAACAGGTCTAGTGAGCACATCACACCAAGAGTCATTGATGATATGCCATCTATGTCTGCATTTTCCCACTTCAGTGTCTGCCAGTTCCTCCCAGCTGCATTCAGCACAGCTTAGAGTAACAAACTAAGTGGCTGCACCATACTTTTGTAACATACATATAACTGCTGTGTGCCTTCAGTACCAGTATTCTTTGGTTCTCTGCATACTTGCATGATTTGACCTACACAAACTGGGAACCCATATCCAAAGCTAGCAACCTAGATGAAGCAGCTAACTACTTCAGAGACCGGTTCCTTGAAGTCTGGAATCAACATGCACCTTTATGCCCTGTCCGAGTCCGAGGAAACCACCTCCCCTGGATCTCTCCCAGAACTCATTGCTTGAAAAAGCATGTGACATAGCCTGGAAGCTCCATAAAGGTACAAAGCTTTTAAAGACTATGAAGCATACCGGCACTGAGAAACAAATGCACGAAAGCCACTCACTTGCTAAGGCTGAGTACTTCAGCTCTACTTTAACTCCATTATTAATAACCCGTCCAAATTCTGGAAAGTAATTCACTCATTTTTCTCCCCACATACTCCTCCTCCTCCCTCCTCCCCTCCTCAAAATAAACAATACTGTCATCTCTTACCACCCAAGTGTAGCTGCAGCATTCAACTTGCACTTCACCTTATGTGCATCTGCATTACTAGGCTCTTTCTAACCATTAGCCAGTTGTCTACTGCCTCTACAAGCAGCCCACCTGCTCTACCAAACAATTTCTCCTTCTCCAAAATCTGGACACTAGATATGCTGGCTGCCTTAGAAGCCCTTAACCTGAGCAAAGGTAGCTCCCCTGATGGGCTGGATCCAAAGCTACTAAACCTGTCTGCAGCAGCCATTACTCCTCCACTAACTGCCCTTCTCAACCTCTCTTTTCAACTGGCCAAAATACCCCAAGGTTGGAAACATGCAATCGTCCTCCCACTTCCAAATTGTGGTGATACGTCCTCCCTTGGAACTACTGCCCCATCTTACACCTCCCAACATTAGCTAAACTGCAAGAACACCTAGTCCTAGCCCAACTGTCTTCGTATCTCTCCAACATAAACTTTTTCACCCAATATCAATCTGGACTCTGCAAACAGCACTCTACTACAACTTCGCTGCTTCGATCACGGACTCGACCCTGTCTGGTATGGATTGCGGACACATCACTAATGCCATCTTTATTGATATTGCTAAAGCATTTGATACTCTTTCCCACTCCCTCCTACTCTGCTCCCTGTTATCCACCAGTCTGTCTGAACATGCCATAAAATGATTCACTGCATACTTAAATGGTCACACACAATCTGTAAAAATCTTTGACTCCATCTCCCCTCCTCTACCTATATGCACTGGTGTCCCCCAGGGGTCCACACTTGGTCTGATCCTTTTCTCCATTTTTCTGAATGATCTTCCATCCATCTGTACATCATCTTCTATACATATGTATGCTGATGATATGGTTCTTTTTGTCTTAGGGCCATCGTCCTTGGTTGTTGCCTCCAGATTTCAATGGGATTTCAATAATGTCCAGGGTTGGTTTCAATCTCACCAACTCTTCTAAAAACAAAAAAGACAGTGGCCATGGTGTTCAACACTAGACAGAGACTGTCAAGGCCATCCTTCCCTTCTTTCACTACCCTTGATGGGACAACTATTGAGGCCACGGCATCCTTCAGGTATCTGGGCATTTGGCTGTATCAGCATCTCACTTTTTCAGACCATATAGATGCCATAATGAAGCAGAAATGCCCTAAACTCAACACCTTATATAGAAACCACTCCTGCTTCCTGCTCCAGGCAAGGCACAAACTGGTCCAAAAGATGATTCTCCCGATCATTGACTACTGCAATGTATCTATTGCTCTTCTCCTGCCACCTCTGTAGCTAGCTTGGATACCCTTTTCAACTCCTTCTGCCGCTTTGCCCTTGATGCACCTTTCCTAACCCATCACGGTCACCTTTACAGCACTTTAGCTTTTCCATCTCTAGCTAATAGGTGGCTGCATCACTGTGCAAAGTTTGTATCAAAATACTGACTTGGTACTCTCCCTCCTTATCTTACCTCCTCCCTTTCCTATCCACCCACACCCTCTCGCCTTCTCAGATCCCATGACCACTGAACCCTGTCAGTTCCCCAGAGATCCACCTCAATTGGCCAGTCCTCTTTTTCCTACCATCTCCCAAAATTGTGGCACTTACTTCGTACACAAATCCTATTTTCCTCCTCACCCGGCTCACTAAATAAAGCATTACATATTTCCTTTCTGTTAATTGCACCTGCCCCTAACTCCCCACCCCTCCTGGTCTAACACCTTGTCTGCTGCCCCACATGTCTAAGCATCACCTACTCATAGCCCTTATATAAATAAGCACTTAATCTTGCTCCTCATTTTATGTTGTTGCAAACTGTTTTCTGTTGTCTGTCTCGGCCTCGGAGTCTATGTGTTCCGCCAGGGTCTACTAGCTGACTCTGTTCTACTGCTATTCTCCCTACATGGAATTTTAACTATTAGTCTTCGCATGTAGGCCTTAGTGTTCTCTATTCTTACTGATACACCTCTCCTACTCTTATGCTAAAGTGCTGTGTAACTTCCTTTATTTGTATTTGTCCCTATAATTCATACAAACTGCTACTGCTAAAGCGACAAATGTCCTATCTGTATATTGCTTCCATGTATGCTTTCGGAGCACTTGTACTGTTATACACTATAGGTCATCCATAAGGTCACCGTAAATGTTGTAACTACCTGCTTTGTAAATTATGCTTTATACGTTATGTGTGAATTGCTTGAACAATATCCTACTATGTAACTCCCTCTACCCTCTCCCCCAGGTAGTACTGGGAGATGAGCAACTTGTTGTTCAGTCTATCTTACCTGGTGAAACTTTTCAATAAATAAATACTTGAAAAGATGGAGTCCAGAGTTACCTCCAGTGTCTCATCTTTGTCTTTTAATTATTGCAACAACTCAGCAGCTGTCATAGTATGCAATGAATAGACAGCCACAAAGTTGTGCATAATAGAAGCAGACAGCATGCTTAACTCATCTCCTACAGAAGATGAAACAATACTAAATATTTCATCTGAACTTCCCAAGAGAATGCAACACCTAAACACTTGGTGTTCAGCTCCAGAAACACAAAACTGACATTCATCCAAGTGACCACTGGAACCATGTGGGAAAGGGCAGGAAAGCAGTGTGCTCTCAGTGTACTCTCTCAGAAACTGACAGGACTGTCTTCAACCTGTTTTACCTGATAAAAGTCAATGTTGTCACTGAATGGATTCCTGCCATGGAGAAGATGAATTGTACTGTTGATACACATTTTTATTTGTAGTGATGGAGACCTTTTCAATCATTGCTTTTCTGGTGTCTATTATTCCAAACTGAGCATTGATGTCACAAAGGCAGTCCACATTTAAATTCACATAGAATGGATTTCTACTGTTAAGGTACTGTAGGGCCCTTTTTAACCCTCTCTATATTTACAACATGCTGCCAAATGGGTTTTGGTGAATTTGTTGGAACACCATTCACCAAAATCACAATGCTGTTGTCCCGAGTTATTGCCTCAACATTTTTCTGGAGCGGGCGTGGCAGGTACATGATACATTCCTTCAATGACTTTATAAGCTGTTTCTGTGACATGCTTTTCAGTTTTGTGTTCAGTCTTAGAATTCTTTGAAATGGCTTCATTGTTAGGATTAGAATCCACTAAAACAAGTTAAGACAAGCAATTTCTGGGGTGTAACATCTGCCTCCATGTTGTTAAAAACATATCTAGGAGGCAGTACATTTGCTTTTATCTTTCTGAAACAGTACAAAAACATGTGCACTGTTTCATCTAATGCAAACTCACTCCTGAGTAGCAAGCAAGCAAGCAAACATCCCCACATCTCATTCCACCTTACAATATTAAAGAGATCTACTTTGACACTCTGAGCACTACAAAAGAGGCAGTTGCAGGATACACATTCAAATTCATTTTTTTTCTCAGTCAGCTATCTCATTGCTAAATGTGCCAATTAATCTTATTTCTGTTACTGTAACACAGTTATACATATCCTCTGCATGCTGCCTTGACAGTTCATCAGAAAGTCCTTTACTGTTTTGAAGCTGGTTAATAAAAGCAACAGCACTGTCCATATCACCTTCAGACAAAAAATAATCCAGTTATGAAAATTTACTGACAGCTTTCATGACATGATACATTTTAGAAACAAATTTGTGCATTCCTGTATTATGGACAGAAATCATGCTCATGTGTTGAAATACACTGTCACAAGCTCCGGTATGCAAACATGCCAGAAAATGACCCATCAACCCACAGTGAGATCTAATTTGACATTTGTCTATGTTTTCTGTAAGTCTGTATTTTCTGTTAGTCTTTTGATGATGAAAAAGTTATGAAGTCCTTTACTTCATCAAAAGATGTCTAATGTTACACATGTTCGCATGTCCTTGTGACGTACTCATGTCTTACTTTGTTCTACTGACAGGTCATTGTCTTTGTTCATCTCTGCAAATCAGGTTCTTCTAACAATGGCAAAACATTGTATAGTGTATTGTGGAATGTCGTTACCAATAGAAATCAGTTACTAGAATCCACCTGTTATGCTGCACTGGCTGTATCATTATATTGTTATGTTACACTAGCTAGGTCACTAGTGCAGCACAACAACACAGAATGTCTTCATGCACGAGTGATGAAGTGGGCTGTGGTAGTGAGAGTTCAAGAAGTGAATGGTGCTAGAAGGAACCGCATCACTATGAGGTATTTTTTTTAAGTTCTATGGGGTTGTTTTGAAACAGAGAAGCAAAGTTATGGTTGACCATACACTATAAAAGATTGTGCATAGACAATCAGACACATGTACACAGATATTTTCCATTCTCAAGGTTTCCATGGTAATGAGACCTCTCGAGCTGTACTCTCAAGGTCTCTTGTTATCATGGAAACCTCTCAATCAGACAATATCCTTGTTGTGTATGATTGCTCATATACAATCCTCTATGTGCTTTACCAGTTTCATCGACACAGACTTCCACTTGCTTACTGTGTGAATGGTACAGTGAACCCTCTTA
This sequence comes from Neoceratodus forsteri, assembly GCA_016271365.2. Classification (NCBI taxonomy): domain Eukaryota; kingdom Metazoa; phylum Chordata; order Ceratodontiformes; family Ceratodontidae; genus Neoceratodus; species Neoceratodus forsteri. The sequence goes on from CM028131.1 coordinate 49,662, forward strand.
TAATGGACCCATTTGTGCAAGCAGGTTTTGTCCATTATAATCCTAATAATAATCCTGACAATCTTAAAATATGAATCTTTCCACCACAGCTCAAACACAGGCTTTAAATGAGAACATGTTCCTCCTCTGCCAACGAAAGGTATGGGGAACTGCAATTTGTAGCTGAATGTGAACTGAGCAATAAACAAGATTAGAAAGATTTTGCTGCAGAGTACCTCTGCTCATTGGGATCAGGGGACTGAGCAAGAATGATTGGTAACATTTTGCCATACCGAATCTGAGCTGACTGACAGATCAAGAGGGCACAGGAGTAATCCCTGAGTAACGTACCAAGTATCAGGCATCAAGTGAGTGAGTGTTGTCTTTATAGTGCCAGACAAATCAGCTGAATAATCAGGTGAAAATTAGCAGGCAATTTACAACATGTAATAGGGTACAGAAGATTTCACAGGTTCTGCAATACAGAGGTTTCAGATTATGGCATAAATGGGATTTTTAAGATTACTGGCATAGTGTTTGGCTTTTGACAAGGCAGATCAATCCATTATGAGTGAGTGTCCACTATAAGTGTGTCCATTATAAGTAGGTTCCATTATACATTTCCTCATACAAATATGCATCTCTATGTTTGCTGTGTAGCCAAGAACCATCAAATATGAGACAAAAGTTGTTTCTGTTTAAATTTGGAAACTCCTACAATTTTTTTTTTCCTATGTATTCTTTTTGCACCTCACTCTCTCTCTGCCAGTCATCTGTCCGGTCATGGACTCCTTTGGCTGCAGCATCCTCACATGAGCCATTCTCCTGGCCCCACTGGATTACTCCCAGGACGGAGATGTGGCACTCTCCCCTTAAGGTGCCACAAGCAATGGGATAGGGTGGGAGTCAGCCTGGGGAGCCAACTGCAGCTGAGGAGAGGGTGCCATATAGGCAGAGAGGAGGCAGGCTTGGTTTTCTCCCTCTGGGGGGGTGGGAACATGCAATGATGCCAGCGTCCATCCCACCCCTAGTTACCTTGCTGTTGCTGTATGCTTACAGCGCTTCTGGCTTCCACCAGGAGTCCCCCTTGCACCGGCGGCATCCTGCATCCTCCCCCCAGAGAAGGAGAGCAGTCATGGGATGCTCAATCCTTCTCCTGGCTGGCCCTCCAATGACCCGAGTCCATTCCCGAACCCGGGTCGCCAGCGTCACAAGCGGAAATCCAACTGTGGCACTGGTGGGGCAGCTTGAAACTCCTACAATTTAATTTTAATTTTCCAAATTTTGTTCTTTAAGTTCTGTATCTGAGCCATCATATGTGACCACAAGCATGATCAGACATTGATAGCCATGTGCACAGATTGTTTAACTCTAAGACATCATTCCATCAAGTGAGTATTTATCTTGATTTTTCTACCCTGCACCTCTTTATCACCGATATGATGTGCTAAATTTTGCTTTGCAGACAACATCTTAAAATGCTTTGCTCTAGCCTGACAGTTGCTGGCTACACAGACATGTCTACTTTTTTTTGTTTCACTTCAATTTTGAGTCTTATTACCCAATTTATGTTTCTACTTTACTGCATCTATTTTTCTAATATACTGTCTATTTTGTGTGACAAACAATGCTCTTTGTAACCATTGTCTGGGACATTTTCTGCTTTTTTCTTGTGGTCAGTCAGAGGCATCAATTGTTGCCTCTTGTGTAGTATGTATATGTACCATTAGCCTTAAAAGGCAAGCCATATCTAGCACAATACTTCAGTTGTATCTTGAGAACAGTACTGCATTCTCGTGTAGGCATTTTATTGTAATTAATGTCCCAACACAATTATAAAATATATCAATTATCTGTGAAAAGAAAGAAAAAAATGAAATCAGCACAGTGTTTTCATATTTTTCTTGTTTTTGACGAATAGGTTCTGTATCTTTAAAAACATAGACAGAAACTAACACATCATACTTTTAATAAAATAGGTATATTGAAATACGTTATAAACAGTTAATACAGGTAATAACATGTTTTAGCTTCATCAACATTATAGCAGTACCCATGAAATGTGTTTTTTTTTCAGTGTTTTGAAGTCATTTGTCATCAGTTCCATACAAGAATGGAATTTTTCATGAGCCAGTTCCTCTTTTGGGAGCTGAAAAATCCTCTTTCATGAGACACATACAAAAAAGGATTGTTGGCTCACAAAAGAGGATTCGAAAACAAACAGGAACCAATAGACATGCAGTTCTGAGGTCAGCCATCTTTCAACCTCAGATCAGCAAAAAATGCTGTGTAAGTAGTGGTCATCAACTGTAAACAATTTATCATATTTAAAGTTAGATTTTTTTCTGAAATAAATGTGGCTCCTAAGAGACAATGTTGTATGCTCAAGCCACATGTTAGTGTGACAACGCTGTATGGCTATCTGTGGTAGAAATAACATTATTCAGTCACAGTTACATGTACTTTTTTTCCTTTCATGACTTGGAGGTTGTCATTCAAGAGAACACAAGAACTAGCTCATAAAAAAGGATTACCAAACAAAAAGGATTGCAGAGTCATGAATGAAGAATTTTTAAAAACACTTCACGGGGATTTTCAAAGTCCCCTCCTCCTTGCTTAGAAAATTCCCCCAAAGTGGTGCTTTTAATATAACAATCAGCAGATAGATATACTAGTCTTACAATAACTGGCTATTTAATTGAAGTACAGCAAGCTTAAAAACACACAATAGAGAACATTTTTAAGGGACTACAATATTTGTACTGTTGCGTAGAATACACAAAAAATAATACTTATGCCTGTTATGCTACATATTAGTACGCAGCTTCAACAAATGACAAGTAAAAGCACATTCCACTCGGGTGGGGCAAGCGTGTGATCATCACATGTGGAAACATGCAAAAACACTCACACCCTGGCCCAGATTTTCAAACTGTGCCATTCTGAGGCGCAAGCCCCTGCACTGCTCAAAATAGTTGTGCAGGGGTGTGGCCGGGATATTCAAAAGGAGTTGCGCTGTTGAGCAACTCCTTTGAATATCACCCCCCAGCCACAGCACTTGCGCATGGCGCAGTGGAACTTGTGCCACCGCAAGTTGCCAGAGTTGAGCATTAAACTTGCGGTGGCGCAAGTACCATTGCGCCATGCTCAAATTTCCAATATTCAAAAGGTGACATGCAAATGGGGCCATAATTTATGCAAGGTGCAGGGGGGGCCATTTGCATCTATTTATGGCCCAATTTGCATGCCATTTGCATGTAAGTGCGCCGATCCCCGAGGACTTGCTCCTGGCCACCCTGCCAGGCAGCAGCCGTCGGGGACCGACGCACAATGCAGCCCAATCGCGGGCATCACAGTTACATGAAACTGGTTTTCAACCCCTAATCAAAGTCAATGCTTTGTCCTTGGTGACTCGGCAGAAATACGTTGATAAAATAGTATGTAGAGACAAACACAACATCACGTGTAGGTCTGTTAAGGGCAAAATTAAATTATATCAATAACATGGTCAGGGATATACTGGTAATGCTGGTCCAAATTCCTAGTAGTTATACATTCTGGTACTAACAACATTGGTTACTCATCTATTGAGAAAGTCATGCAAGATTTCATTACCCTGGAGCAACTCTTGTTGGTTTGGGATGTGAAATACACTTCTCAGAAATTTTGCCGGTTCCAAGAGCTAACTGTATTAAAGAAAAGAAAAGAAAACAAAACAATGAATAGTTGAGGGAATGGACCCTGTCAAAAGGCTATTCTAGTGTTGCCCACTGGGAGACTTTTCATAACAACTATGGCCTGTACAGCTGGGATGGGCTACATTTTAAGTAGAAGAGGTTCAAATATGTTAGGGAAAGCTTTTGAAAAAAATCATCAACAGACATGCAAACTAGGCAAGAAGGGGGACAAGGGAACCTCAAACTACCCAGGTTCCATATACCCATCAAGACACTGTTCTGGGAAAAGACTGCTAATAATAAATGCTAGAAGCCACAGCTTGATTAAGAAAAGGAACTAGATGTGCACTTAATGGAAAATAGCATTGACATTGCTTGTGTCATGGATCCTGGTGGGACGAGTCCAGTTAATGGATGAACAACATTCCAGGCTACCAATTATATTATAAAAATAGGGCTAATAGAAAATGGGGCAGGATTGTGTTGTTATGTTAAAAATAACATAAAGTGCACTGAGATAAATTTTAATGACCAACTTTCCACCCTGATTGAATCACTTTGGCTAACTTTATCATTCCCAAACTCTTCTAGAAGACTTGGTTTGCTGGCCAAGGCACCTAGCTTCACCTGAGCTCTTTCCTTCTAAGACTGCTTGAAAGGCAGAGTAGAGAAACTTACCAGAGCAAGGGAGAAGGATTAAGACTTAGTTTGGCTAAGCAGATTTACTGTGTGGTGGTGTTTTTATTTTTACTCACAGGGATTGCTACTGTTTGTTGCTAACATTTCATTGCTTTATTTTTTCTCTGATTCAAATTGTTGTTGCTGGTATACCTTCTTCTGCATTATTACAAGGTGTGCCTACAGGTGTGTCTAACAGATTACTGCTGTAATCTTCTGATTCAAATTGTCTTTTGCAAGGTATATCTTCTGTTACTGCTTTATTTTTCTCTGGAGCAAAGTGTTTCTTAAGGGTATATCTTCTCTGAAATTATTACAGGTGGTGCTTTACAGGTTTTTACAGTTTTATCTAACATTAGGATAAGCTTTCAGGGTTACTGCATTTGTTGTTGACTGATTGTTTCTGCTCTTACCTCCTTGTTCTTTCGTCCGTGGTTCTTCTTTTAGGCAGGGAAGGGCCCAGCCACCCACCCATCCCCAACCACCCCATGCTACACTCCTTTATAGGGTACCACAGTTGTGACATTTCCTGTGGCAGAGCAGGAAGGGCGGATCAGTGGGGCCCCACAAGGTGATCTCATTTACAGGGCACTAGTAATTTAACTTGTTATAACAAGTTAAACAAAGCACAATTAAACCATTACTTGCATTTTTTCCTTCTAATTACTTCTGACTAGGTTACAAACCCAGCAACTTATTTTGAATGGATTTCATTAACTGCAGGTACTGTGGAACAATTTTCAGAAGGACATTCTTACAGGATTTAGGACACTGTCCCACATGCTGGGCCTTGGAGATCTTTAGGTCTCAGCTCCGGCAGCATGGGCAGAGATTGCACGCCCAAATTTCATATTGAAGAGGAAATACATTATAAGAACCACCGCCATTTCCCCAGCATCCAACAGAAAACCTCAACCGCAGAGGGTAGTTGGTCCAGGAGGTTGGCAGGTGGTTAGGAGGAGCAAATCAGGTGCCCCATCACTCTCTGCCTCCAACACATTACCTCCAAAACCATATAAACACTACAAACAGGTATCTGCCTCTATCTCTGAAATCAAATAAAGAGGCAGAAGACACTGCAGAGCAGGACACTGCGGCACAGGAGCTAGTACAACAATACTCACCCAAATCAGGAACCAAAACTAAACAAGCACAAAGGAAATCAAAAACTTGATCATAGGAGACTCCATGATTCGGGGAGTTGATACCCATCTCCAGCTAGGGTGATGGTCAGATGTCTCCCAGGTACATCAGCATGGAGAGACACTGACCGCATTAGCAAAATTGTTCACAAAGCAGGAGAAAACATTGATGTCCTAGTACACATAGGGACTACGATCTCGCAGCCGGGTCAGTTGTGGAGACCAAGGAACACCTGACTAGGCTGGGTGACAAACTATCATCTATTTCGTCTGCAGCTCTTCTCTGAGATCCTGCCAGTCTGGGAGAAGGGAGCAGATGGACGGAAGGTCAGAGAAGGGGAGATAGGAGCTAAACACGTGGCTCAAGGACTGGTGCCAGGAAAAAGGACACAGATTTGTAGGGAACTGGCAACAGTTCTGGGAGCGAAAAGTTCTTTAAATTTGATGGACTGCATCTGACTAAAGAGGGAGTCAGTGCATTGGGGCAGAAGTTTGACGCCTTTGCAGAATATTTAAACTAGCAAATGGGGAGAGGTGCAGCACCCCATACGCTGAATGGGAAGAACACCCTCCCCTCAGCTAGTGGTGGTCAAACTGGAATTCAGTGTGTTTGCAGTTCATTGCATCACCAGGTAAGAGAAAAAGGTTTGTCTCCCCATACGATGCACAGGGGTAATGCCAAACCTCACCCAACAACTAACACACCAAAATCTGGCCAATGGAAAATCATGTACACAATGCTCACAGCCTGGGAAATAAGATCCCAGACCTGCAGGCAATAATGTCAGAGGCTAAACTGACATAGTAGCAATTAGTGAGACGTGGTTTACCAGTAACCACACTTGGGAGACTTCAGTACCTGGCTATGTATTGTTCAGAAGAGTCGAGGTGCATGGGGGGAGGAGGGTCTGTATGTTAATGAAAATATCAAAGCTACAGAAATTCAGAATACACATAAGGAGCCAGAAGAACTGTGGGTCACCCTGGAAACAGGAAATGGGACAGCCATAAGAACTGGGGTTGTCCACAGGCCCCCAGACCAGGGGGAGGACATAGACACATTACTGTTAGAAGATATACAAAACATGACAGCTAAAGGGGAGGTTCTGATAATGGGAGACTTCAACATGCCGGATACAGATTGGTCAATACCAGCAGGAACATCTGCCAGAACTAGACTCATAGTAGATTCCCTGCAGGGAGGGCCTCAAACAACTGGTACAGCAACCCACAAGAGACAGGGCTATCCTAGATCTAGTACTGACTAACAAAGAAGGGATCACAGATCTCCAGGTAGAAGGTCACCTGGGGCCAGTGACCATCACATGGTATGGTTCAATTTGGCTACTACATCTAAATCATCCCATTCCAAGGCAAAAATATGGGACTTCAGAGGAGTTGACTTTGATAAGATGGCCAACAGAGTTAAGCTAGCCCTGGCAAAAGAAACACAGGTGAGGAGGTACAGGCAAAGTGGGCAAGCATTAAGGATACAATACTTGAAGCAAACATCCCATTGTGTTAGACAGAAAAGGAAGTGCAAAAGAAGAAGGAAACCACTTTGGTTCTCAAATACAGTAGCAGAAAAGGTCAGAGCCAAAAGGCTGGCCTTCAGAAAATACAAGGGAACACAGCGGGATGAAGATAGGGAGGCATACCAAACTGCCCTAAGGGAAGCAGGTAAGGCAGTAAGGCAGGCAAAGTCCCAAACTGAGGAAACACTAGCACAAACAGTAAAAGAAGGTGACAAGACTTTCTATAGATACATTAGTGAAAGGAGAAAGTCCAGAGGGGGTATTGCTAAGCTTAATGGAGAAAAGGGAGCATGTGAGGAGGAGGACCCTGTAAAAAGCATCTATCCTAAATATATACTTTTGCTCAGTATTTACTGAAGAGAAGGTAGGGCAGGGCCCACAGCTCAGCATCATGGACACGGAGGGAGGGAGGTGGAACTACTCCCTTCACAAAGAAAGGGTCCACAAGAGCTTGCTAGCTCCAGGGTGGATAAGGCAATGGGACCTGATGGCATACATCCCAGGGTATTAAGGAGCTAAAGGAGGAACTAGCAGAGCCATTAGCAGAATTGTTTAGTGAGTCTCTGAGCACAGGAGAGGTCCCAGAAGACTGGAGAAGGGTTCATGTGATCCCACTCACAAGAGTGGTAGCAGGGAGGAGGCGGGGAACTACAGACCGGGTCAGTCTTACCTCAGTAGTGGGCAAGATTATGGAAGCACTCCTTAAGGAAAGGATAGTGCAACACCTGGAACCATAGGCACAGGATCCAAGACAGCATGGGTTTACAAAAGGAAGGTCCTGTACAAACTAATCTCATAGATTTCTTTGACTGGGTAACCAGAGTGGTGGACCAAGGGGAGCAGTTGATGTCGCCACCTTGACTTCAGCAAAGCTTTTGACACTGTTCCACATAGAAGATTGATAAATAAGCTAGGTAGGCTGGGTGGGTCGAAGTTGGTCAACTGGGTGGCAAACTGGTTGACTGGCAGAAAACAGAGAGTGGTGGTAAATGGTATACAGTCAGAAGAGATGCAAGTCACAAGTGGGTACTTAGGATCAGTCCTGGGGCCAGTCCTATTCAACATCTTCATTAGTGACCTAGCAGATGGACTAGAGGGTAAGGCTTGTCTGTTTGCAGATGACACCAAGATCTGCAACAGAGTAGATGATCCAGATGGGGTGGGCAGAATGAGAAGAGATCTGGATAAACTAGCAGAATGGTCAGAAGAGTGGCAACTGGGATTTAATGCAAAGAAGTGCAAAATCATGCACATAGGGAAGAGAAACCCTGAAGCCACTTTAGGCTGGGAGGGAGTTGCTAGCAGTCACAAAGGAAGAAAGAGACTTGGGCATCATCATCACTGATGACCTGAAATCATCCAAGCAGACCTCTAAAGCAGTAGGTAAGGCTAGGGGGTGTTAGGGTGTATTAGTAGGGTATCACAAGTCGTAAGAGGGAGGAGTATAATCCCTCTGTACAAGACATTGGTTAGGCCCCATCTGGAGTACTGCGTGGCAGTATTGGAGGCCACACCTTCACAAGGACATTAACCAAATTGAGGCAGTCCAGAGAAGGGCACCAAAATGGTGCAGGGACTGCATCAGAAGACATATGAGGGACAGATTAACGGAGCCTCAATATGTATACCCTTGAGCAAAGGGAGGGAGAGAGGATATGATCGAGACATTTAAAACACCTTAAGGGCATAAACAAGGTGAAAGAGTCTAACATGTTTAAATATAAGAAAATAGCAGGACAAGAGGTCACAGCATGAGATTAGAGGGAGGCCGATTAAGGGGAATGGGAGAAATTCTTTTCACAGAAAGGGTGGTAGATGCATGGAATGGCTTACCACAAGAAGTAGTGGCTATGAATACAGTGCAGGGCTTCAAACAGGCATGGATAGGCATAAGGGAGCAATACAAATGACTATGAATAGATAGGTCACTGACATAGCAAAGGCCGATGGCACATTTATAAGGTAGAAAAAGAAATGGGCAGACTGGATGGGCCTTGCGGTCCTTATCTGCCGTCAACTTCTATGTTTCTATGTTTCTATATTAACCATTGGAATAGGCTATCAGCCTCCATCTAGCTCAAAACAATATAATAATTCACTACTCCACTTAATAGAATTAGCAGCTAATATAGGGAACATGGTAGCAATAGGTGATTTCAGTGCACGAGGGATAAACTGGTCCACTCTTAAAGGATCAAACAAATTTGAAAAACATCTGATGGACACTTTCTTCCCTTATGGCAGTGAACTACTCATAACAAAACCAACCAGAGATTTTAGGATTCTTGATTTAATAATTACTAATACTGAAGCAATAATAGTCCAACCCAGAATACTTAGTCGTCTTGGTACCAGCAGCGACTGCATGGTCCAATGTTCAATATTATACCATATGACTAAAGATACAAAAATCAGTTATGATAAAAAAATATAAGAAAGCACACTGGGAAAAATTAAGAGGGACAATTGGGGTGATAGATTGGAAAAACAAACTAAGAAATCTGGACACTGAACACAGTTGGAATTTAATAAAACAGACTATTCTTGAAGAGGAGGCACTATACCTACCAACAAGATCAAGATACAATAGTAAAGGCATCATTCCTCCATGGTACACTGCATCCATCAAAAACAAACTGGCAAAATAACAAAGCCTTTAGAAAAAATAAATCAACCCATCTGCAACACACAGGATGGCATATAAGGAAGAACAGTCTAAACTAAAGAAATGATTAAAAGCTAAATTGAACTTGGAGTTCCAACTGTCCCATTCTATAGATAATAAGGGTTTATATGCTTGTATAAACAACTATAAGCAATCAATAAAAAAAAAATTGCTTCCCTATCGCAGGACGGTAAAACAATAATAGATAACCTTGAACTACTTCAGTATTTAACCAAACATGCATAAACACTTCTTTTTTTTTTTTTGCAGTTTCTCTTTATTAAAGATTTAAACATTACAGCCAAAAAGCAAAACAATATCAGATAACTTATCCATAGTTCAGTATTGGATACATCTTATCTATCAAAAGTCAAACAAACAAACAATTAATCACCTAAACAAAACACCAACCCCCCCACCCCCAACCCATACACTCCAAAGCACACCAGAACATTCTTTCATGACTTACTGGCAAAATGTGCAAATCAACAGTTATCCAGCTGCCTGGTGACAAGACCTTATTGTGTTATAGGCACTAATGGGGTTTGCTGTAATGGACAAAAGGGCGTAAAGTGGCTCCCACCTGGATTTAAAGGATTGAGGCCTGCCTTGCCAGTTAGCAAGCTACCTCTCTATCTCAAGAGCCATGAGTATCTCTTGGTGCCATTCTTTAAATGAAGGGATGATGTCATCCAGCCAATGCAGATAGATGACTAATTTTGCTGTTATAGTGCTCAAGGACATATGGCCTCTTCGGGCACCAGAGAGCTCTTCAAGGAAAATGCTGGCAAGGCAAACCTCAGGATTAAAAAAGTGATCAACACCCAGAAGCGGGTTCATAGAGAGCTGAACAGCATTCCAAAAAGGTATAACCTTAGAACAGTCCCAAAGGATGTGTTTTAAATGCCCCTCGGCTGTGCCACATCGTATACAGGCAGTGGATACCTGTTTGTCCATCTTGCTGAGTCTAACAGGCATATAATACAGATTGTGTAGGATACAGAATTGTAGGAAGCAGAATATGACCCGTTTGATAAAATGGTGTAAATGTAACCAAGCCCTCTGCAAAGTCGCTGCTTCTGCCTGAAGTTGCAGCACCTGATTCCAATAAAACAGATCTCTTCCAAACTAGCTGGATCCTTCTGTTGGAACAGGTGATAAAACCAGACACTGCATGTGGCTCCTTAACTGTATGAAGTAGGTCAGGTAATACCCCCTCTGGAGGTGTAAGCCAGGGATGGGGTCCTTAAAAAACATTCAAAGCTCCCAAAAGTTGCATGTATCTGAAGGGATGAAGCACCAGGATAGCAAACTTTTGTTGCAACACAGGTTGTGGGAGTACTGCATCAATATCAATAAGAGTTGAAAGAGGGTTGGCACCAAATTGAGGGCAAAAATGACAAGGGATTGGCCTGTGAGCAATCTGCATATTTGGGTTTCCTAATACTGGATAGGACAAATCCCTTCTCCATTCCCAGCCCATATACAGGCAGAACTGTCTTAATGCTCTGAGGGCCACCATATGGGAGTTCCACACAATTTAAAGGGAAGCTGGGAGGGTCTAAGGTACAGAAGACTTCCCAGCCAAAGCCCTGCATGTTCACAAAGTTGTTGTTCTGAAGTCAGCCACAGGGGATAGTATTCCATAGTATCCGATAAACAGGTGGAGGAACCCCAAAGAAAACATTTGGAACTATGCAGTGTGCAGTAGTATAGAAAAAAGTTTGTAAGTCACAGGCCACCTCCTCTCAGGAAAGAGTATGTTTAAAATAAGCTCTATGAGGTGCCCCCTGAGTTCAAAGAAAAGTCGTGATGATGGAGTTGAGCTTGCATAAACACTTCTAATGCTCAGCGAATACAGTTCAAAGTATCTGATGTACTAAATAAACTACGGAATCTTAAAAACTTCACCACAAGCAGATAATTTTCATTCCTTAATATTAAGAACTTGTTCCTATACTAACCTTACCAATAACCATTCTATTCAACAAATCTCTGGGCTCTGGGCATGTTCCATATGACTGGAGAACAGCTATAGTAATCCCAGTATTTAAAAAAGGGAATAGAATTGATGTTTTGAACTACAGGCCCATAAGTATCACCTTGCTGTGTGAAATACTAATGGAGAAACTATTAAAGAAGAAAATCAAGCATGAGATAACCATACTAGGACTGAAAGATCCCACCCAACATGGTTTTCACAAAGAACTATCTTGCAGACCCAACCAGGTCTCCTTTTATAATACTGTGAGTGACAACATTGATGGGGTTATACCTGTAGATGTCATCCTACTGGATGTAGGAAAGGCATTCAATACTGTTCCACATGATCTGTTAGTTAATAAATCATTTAAGTTAGGTTTGAATTTGTTCATTGTAGGAGGGATCCAAAATTGGTTAAAACAATGGAGTTTGCCCTTTAAGGTGCAGACCATGTTGTCCTGGTGCACCCCTTCCCTCCTTTTAGTAATGGTTGTGCTCAGCGGGGAGAGGAGAGGGAAGGGGAGGGGCCAGGAGCAGGACAATGGAACAAGTAGCAGGAAGGGAGGGAGAGGGAGGTACTTAAGGACAGCACAAGGGTGCCTCTGCCACTTTTTGCTGGAATTTTGATTTAACATCATCTGCAGCATGTCGGATTGGCAATACAATTCTTAGGTTTTCACAAAGGGAAGAGGTAAGGTTACAATAATTTTTAAGGGCAAAGCAAGTGTTTCTTTAGGAATAATAACCATCACAGCATTTAATTGGGGTTTGGAATATGCTAGAGGGCAGGGCGAGACAGCAATTGTTAAGAGCCAGTCATTTGAAACAGCTATGGAAACGTAGTTTAGCAGTTTTATGAAGTAAGAATTGCTGGGAAATCGCTTTAAAAGAGGAAATAGCTGGAGTGGCTCAGGCGGTAGTCATGTGGAAGGGGTGGTCGGAAGGAGCGAGTGGAAATGACTGTCTGCCCCAGTAGGTTAATGAACAAGGCACGGGCTCCCTACAGCAAGGATGGTGAGTCTGAGTTCCATCTGGGGGTAAGCTTCTAGCATTGGAGTTTTTGAAAAGATCATGGTCGCGCTTGAGGCCACATGGCATGACGTCACACGCCGCGCGGTCCTTGTGATAAAGGTTGGCCCCAGCTTTGGGGTTTTTCGGGCTGACGAAGCCAGCGCTGGGTATGGGAATAAAGTGGCAGGCCTGGAAGAGGCTTCGGAGGTGAAAGGTGAGCGAAAGTGCGGTGGGAGGCCACGCAGCGTGACATCACATGCCGCACGGTGCTTACGCTCACGATGGCCCCCGGTTAAGGTGCTGGTATGTGCAGCAGGGCTGTATGCAAGACTCAGATTTGGGGCTGACTCCTATAGCTTCCACTGTCATACCGGGTGACTCGGGGAAGAAGCGTTGGGGGAATGAAGGTCCTTGGTTAGGACTGCGGGGAAGCCGTGGTGCCATAAGAGGAAGTTTGTGGAGGTTGGGCTCCCCAACCTGATTGGCCTGGAGGGAGGAAGTGGGGAAGAGGGTTGGGCAATCTCAGACATTGTCCTCCGTGGCACTCAATATTAAGTCATTCTGGGGCAGTATACTGTATGAGGTACAGGTATTGGAAGGCTATTGGAGTAAAACCACGGATCGCGTTTTCGAGGCCACATGGTGTGACGTCACATGCCGCACGGTGCTCGTGCTGGAAGTGAGAGGGGCAAGGCCCTCACTTGGGCGGTATAGAGGGGACTTCGAGGAGAGGGAGAGATGGGGCCCGAGGCGAGGCATCGCACCGTTGGGGGCTAATTACCGGGAGGCTTTTCTGGTGGGACCATGGCTTGCTGGCACAGGGGGGGTATGGTGATGCCGTTTTTTAAGCGGGATGCTGGGGGGGTGGTTACTGTCACATGCAGGGTATGGACTGTTGGGTGGCGAGGCCCGGGTTTGGAGTAGGCATGCAGATGGTGGTCCGCTACCGGGTTTGGTTGGTTGCAAACAACAGGTGGGGACCTGTGTTTCCCCAGGGTAGCCAATATGAGGGCTATTAAAAAAAAAAAGAAAAGAAAAATGGCACGATGTAGCGCGCCGGGTGAAGGAGCGCACTAGGGGTTTGCCCCCTCTGGGCGCATGGGGGTTGTTACTGGGTCGCAGCTTCCAGTAGACAGCAGGAGGAGAAGGGACACTGTAGGTGGCATCGCAGGACACTAATCCCATGTATAAGAGGAGGTCGCAGGGAGGGGGGACCCGAGGAACGGGGAGAAAATGAGCATCCTGACAGGAGGGAAAAGGGATTTATGGCATGGTGGCTGGTGTAACGGACAAGAGAAGGTGTAACGGAGGTACAGACATACAAATAACACTGTTTTATTTTCTATAGTTGTCTTCACAGAGCAGATAGGACAGACATGGCACCCAGGAAGAGCAAGCCATCGAAGGAGGACGCCTACAAGGCTATTATTGACCTGGCAGAAAAAGCAAACAGAATGTGGGAGCTGGTGGAGGGGGAGGAATTGGGGAGGCCTGGGGAGAAGAGAAAAGCGGGCACCGGTAAGGGTGGCAAAGGGAAGAGGCCAGCCAAAGGGCCACACAGCCCCACTAAGGTAGCACTGCCAGGGGCGGGGCCTGCCAAGGCGGTCGCCCCAGTACCTACACGGCCGGTGGACCCTGTGATGCCAGTGCCCAACCCCAATCAGAGGGGAGCCTCCCAGGCAGAACCTGGACATGTAGCTCAGAACAAGGGGTCCGGCCCGCAGATCCCAGTAGCTCACCCTCCACCCCCACTTCAGTCACAAGAAGAAGCAAGGGGACCTTTTGAGGACTCCAGGCAGCATGGCCAGGAGATGGTTACAGGTAACACACACAATGCAGTGGGGGATAGTATAAAAGAGTATATAGGACAAATCGTAGCGGCACTGTGAACAGGAGGGCTAGGGCAGATGGAGTCCGTTATGGCAGAGATTAGGACAGGGAAGGAAGGGCCAGGAGGTACTATAAAAGGATTGGAAAGAGAGGGGCAAGGTACAAGAGAGGTAGGTACACCTGGGATGAGATTAGGTGAGCACGTGCCACTGACCACGAAAGAGAAAATATGGAAAGGAGATTATGTAGATATATTTGCCTTGGGGAGTCGGGAGGCGGCGGCCAGATATGAAGAGGCAGAGAGTATAGGTAAGAATAAGATGGCAGCCATAATGTTATTAGGTAAAAAGAGGAAGACAAGTTCACAAAAGGAAAGACTTGGGATGGGCGGTTTCTAGGTTTTGCCATTTTTCAGCCATTGTCCTGGAAAAGAGACCAGAGCTAGGCATCCCCATTACCTATTCATTAATAACACGGAAAGCAAAAGCGAGGGGTGGGTGGGATGGATATACTATGATGAATGTTTTCAACAAAGAATGGTGACATTCGGGATGTAAGATGGGACACCAAGCAGATAGATTTATGGACGGATTATGTAACAGATCAGTCCACACCCGAGGGTGGGTGGAGCAAAAAGATTTTACACCAAAGATGCTGCTGGGCCTATAACAGGGCTTCATGCTCGTGGGCCTCAGTGTCATTTCTGACATGCCTGCTCAAAATGTGGGGTACACCTGCAAGTAAGTGCAGAACAGCAGGGCACAGGAACACAAGGTCTGGGGGGCAAGGGTCAGGCCAGCAGTTTTTTCGAGAGGCCAAGGGTTTAAAGGGCAAACATGGAACAAGGGAAGTAGGGGCAGGGGCCATGGGGGCAGAGGGGGGTCAGATCCAGGGAAGTAAGGAAGGTTAGACAGGGAGGAAGGGAGGGGCCAGGGAAAGAGGGCAAAGGGCACAACAGGGAGCAATTCGACTTTGCCAGATCCCCCATCAACCTGTCAGCATGGACAATTCACCTGGCCAGATATCCTGACAGAAGCGTGCGGGACATGATTTTAGAGGGCTTTAGTACAGGGTTTTCATTGCAGTCGGAGGGGCCCAGGCAAGCAAGGGATGCAAGCAACCTGGGGTCTGTGAAAGGGAAAGAGGAAATACTGAGACTAAAGATTGAGAAAGAAAAAGCAGCAGGCAGGGTAGAAGGCCCATTTAGCACCCCCATTGGAAAACATGTGAATATCGCTTTGGGTTTGGTACCCAAAAACAAGAAGGGGAATTCAGGTGATCCATCACCTGTCCTACCCTGAAGGGAGTCGGTGAATGACTTCATCAGGAGGAGCATATGAGGGTGACATACGACTCTAGGGGCGCAGTCCTGATAATCCGTGCCACAGGTGAGCGTGGATGGCAAGACGGACATAGAGTCTGCCTTCAGACTGCTTTCAGTCAGGAGGGAAGACTGGGACCTGTTGGGTTTTAAGAGTGAAGATCAGTATTATTTTGACAAAGCAATGCCAATGGGGTGCTCCACTGCATGTGCCATGTTTGAGGCGTTCAGCACATGTTTACAGTGGATATTTCAGGAAAAGACGGGTTATAAGTCAGTCATCCATTACCTGGATGATTTTCTCCTCATTGGGAAAGGAGAAAGAGAGACATGGAGAATGCTGGGTAAGTTCCAGGATTTGTGTAAAGAGCTGGGAGTCCCATTGGCACCAGAGAAAACAGAGGGCCCACAAGGTTATGGAATTCCTCGAATAGAGATAGATGCATGGCGAGGTGTTTAGGCTACCAGACAAAAAAGGAGGTTGAAGGAACTAATACGGTACATGCCAGCAGGAGACGGTACAACTGAAATTGGTGCAGCAGGTGCTGGGGCACCTGAACTCGCATGCAGGGCCATAGGACCAGGAGGGCATTCACGAGGAGGTTAGCCAGAGCTACAGCAGGGGTTACCAGACCACATCACTGGGTGGAACTGACACGAGGTGTCAGGGAGGATTTTAAGATATGGGAACAATTCCTAGAGGAGTATAATGGTTGTTCGTTCTGGCAGGAGGAGTGGTTGTACAACACAGACCTTGACCTCTACACGGATGCAGCAGGAGGAATAGGCATGGGAGGCTACCTAAGGGGCAGGTGGTTTGCAGAACCATGGCTGGTCAGTTGGGTAAGGACAGGAGAGTGAAAGATATAACATTACTGGAGATCATGCCCATATGGGCATGTACCTTGGTCTGGGGGGAGGAGTTGAGGGATCGGAAGGTGACATTTTGGTATGACACTAGGGCAGTGGTTCATGCGCTAAACAATAAGGGAGCAAAATCGGAGACAGTCATACAGGTAGTACGACAGTTAGTTTTAAGGCTTTGCAGCTGAACATGTCTTTCAGAGCAAAACACATAGAAGGGGTGCACAATACCCTGGCTGACAGCCTTTCCTGTCTGCAGCTGGACCATTTCCGGGAGCTGGCACCAGCAGCGGAAGAACAAAAGACGCCCATACCAACGAACATATGGGACATTGGCAAGAAGGAGCAGAACTGCTGTTTCACAGCTTATGGGTGCCTCGGACTCTGAGGGCCTACGACGGGGCCTGGAGGGTTTTTCAAACATTCAGGGCAGAACACCAGATGGAGGTAAGTGGGCCACTCTCGGAGGAACAGTTAGGTATGTTCACGGTGGAACAATGGCAGAAAGGGACTGCACAAGCCACAATGGTGGTTTATTTGGCAGGGATCAGTGTGATCTGCAGCCTGAAAGGATGGAGTGACCCAACAAAATCAATGCTCATCAGAAGGATGATGCAGGGCTGGGGCAGGTTGAGAAAAGGGCCAGGTGATAATAGGAGGCCAATAGGGGAGCAGTGGCTCATAAAGCTAAAAGAGGCACTCCCTGCAATATGCAAATCAAAGGAGGAAGCCCAGCTATTTCCAAGATTTTATGTGATAATGTTAGTAGGGGCTATGAGAGTGAGTGAGCTGGTAGGCCATGGGAAAAGACGACAAGGAAGGAGGGTGGAATGGGAAGATGTGAGTTGGGGACAAGAGATATGGATCAAGATAAAAGGTCAAAGACTGACCAAAACAGGCAAGGGTGCATGATAAAACTGAGAAGATGGTCAGAGATTGGGATATGCCCAGTACAGGCCCTGTGGGTTTTCGCCGCAAGGCAGGTGACCAGGACGGAGAAGCTATTTGTGCATATTGATGGAAAAAGGGTCACCAGCTATCAAATTACAGCAGTACTGAAAAAGGGCATGGGTTTTCTGGTGGAAGACCCAGCTAATTACTCATCCCATTCCCTACGGATTGGGGCAGCCTCACAGTGGGCAGCTGAGGGTGAACCCATGATGGGTATTTTGGAGAAAGGGCACTGGTGGTCAGCCGGTTACAAAGGTACATCAGAGCCCTGAAATATAAAAAAAAAAAGATACTAATATGGGGGGGGGGATAATACAATGACAGCACTGAGAGTGGTTGAAAATTAATGAATTTTCTTTGCACTTCATAGGTGGAGGGAGGAGCACAGAAGTCTGGATCTGCAGCCATTCCTATATTTACTGGGCTGGTAAGACAGCAGAGAAGAAAGCTGGGGGAAAACAGTTGTACCAAGATGCAAGACAGTGTAGGTTGGTGTGGCACTGCCTACGAGGGATGAGATGGGCACAGCTTCTGCCCGCTTTGAAAGAACTCAGTGGACAGTGGCCCAGTCCAGACCTAATCATTATACACCTAGGGGGCAATGACCTGGCAGGCAGACCATGGGTGCACACATATTTACAGATAAAGAGAGACCTAGTGGCAATAAGACAATGGTGGCCTCGGGTATGCCTGGCCTGGTCGGATATGATTCCACGAAGGGTATGGAGACAGGAACATAGCCACAGAGCAGTGGAGAGGGCTAGGAGGAAGATGAATAGGTGGGTAGGGACATTGATAAGGCAGATGGGAGGACAGGTGATACTAAGGGGAGTAGAGGAATGGGTGGATGATTTCTACAGGGCAGATGGGGTGCATTTGTCAGACATAGCAATAGACATGTTTAACGCGGAAACAATGGGTTTCATAGAGGAATGGAGGAAACAGACAAAAGCCGGGGAATAAAAAAAAAAGAGGAGGAGGAAGGAGAGTAGTTCCATCCCTGAGGTAAGGGAGGGTGATACCCTAAGTTTGGGGGAAGCCAGTCATCCAACGCAAGCTGGAGACTGGCTAGTGGGGAAAAAGGGGGGGAAGAAAAAGGAATAACACAAGTGGAGGAAGAGGACGAAGGAGAGAGTGGTCTCGGTTTTCACCGTTACTCCAACAGAAAAAGGAGAAGAAGAAGGTATCCAGGTTTCACTGGGGGACAGATAATCAGAGATTGATATATGGATGGACATAAATGGAAATTATGGAAATATGATATAAAAGAAATGAAAAAATGGAATATGGATTATGAATATAAATAAATTAATTGCCAATCTGAGCACAACAACAAACAATGGTCTCTGTGTTTTTGTGAGGGAGAAAGGGGAATCAGGACAATGAACTCAGGTTGTTAGAATAAATGGTCACCATTGGATAGGGTTGTGTCACCAGTGGTGTCCCTCAGGGATCTGTGTTAGGACCTGTACTCTCTGGGCTATACATCAGTGATATGAGCTCAGGAATTAGGACTGTCATAGCAAAATTCACTGATGACACTAAAATAGGAGGGGAAGTGCATTCTGTTGAAAAATACTTATCCTTGTCCGATAACCTACATCATATACTGTAGTTAAGTGGGCTAACAGCAGCAAAATTAAATTTAATTCAACAAAATGTACAGTGCTTCATTTTGGCCATAGCAATCCCAACCATTCTTATTGTCTAGGAGTGGAGGCCCCGAAATCATCGACCAGGAAAGGGATCTTGGCATAATAGTGAATAACGACTTATCATTGTCAGTACGTAACTAAAACAGCAAATAGACTGCTTTATTCAATCAAAAGATAATTTATTACTAGAAATAAACATTGCATTCTAAGGTTGTATAAATCACATATTATTCCACTCTTAGACTATAGCTCCCCTATTTGGAACCCTTTCCATAGGAGGGATGTAAACTTACTTGAAAGAATTCAAAAAAAGAGTTACAACATCAGTCTCCGGTTTCTCTACCATGAGTTACGTGGAAAGACTACATTCACTCAATCTATTAAGTCTTGAAAAAAGGAGGAAAAGGGGGGACTTATTATTATTTAACATCATGAAACATTGAAAAGTCATGGAACAGTGTGATCTACAATTAAATGCTAGGACTACTTTACTAAGGTCTCATAAGAGGCAATTGTTAGTCCCATGTGTGACTACCATAAGGAGACATAATTTCTACACTGTGAGAACTGCACAGGTATGGAACACATTGCCCAGGGAATTGGTTTATGCTCCATCTTTTGAGGCCTTTAAAAATGGGCTTGACAAATATCTCTTATCAAATGTATCATAAATCACCCCACTAGGAGTGGGAGAAATTAAATGGGGCTGCGGACCACTTTGTCTAATATTTTCAAGTAATTCCAAGTAATTCCAAATCCAGTTATTTTCTCTACAGTGCAGTCTTACCACCTAGGATGCCAGGGAAGAGAGGAGAGGAAGAAGTCTGGGTGCCACTATCCATACTCTGATACTCTGGCAATCAGACACCATAACAAGCTTCCCTTTCAAATTGTAGCCAATCATGTCTTTATAAGTTCCCTCCAAAAACTGTTTTTATTTTGTTTTTGCAATTTAACCAGTCAGGCTCAACCACTGGTGCAAATATACACATTATTTAAGAAATTAAAAAAGTAGATAACCCTCACAGTAAATCTTGTAACCTGATTGGCAAACAAGTATTAATGGTGGCCAATAAATGGCAAGAAAGAATACTTTTTTGTCTGTACTCTGCCTGCCAACACAAAACTGTTGAACTAAAACAGAAACTCTCAGTTGGCAGAGACTGTTATGAGAGACACATACATTTAAGATTGTTATATGCAGTATCTTGTTTTTTAGTTTTTTGAATATTCTCTTTATTAGGTTTTCAAATATTAATACAAACAACACAAATCAGACATACAAGGACAAACAACAGACAGACAGATGCAATCAGATGTGTAAAATTGATCCTTACAAGAACATTTTTAGTCATGTCAGCACATTTGTATAGGGTCATGGAGAGCTTTCCTCCTGTATATAATGCCAGCAAGTACTGTGTTTCAAATCAATGACATTCTATTATTATATATCCTTCCTACCTACTAATTCATGAACCCAGCCCTGTCCTCAGCATCATATCCTCTGCCACACTCAGAGAGGAAAGGAAGGGGGCCCAACCCCACAGGAAGGCCTCCTCCCTATCCCTAACAGCCTGTGTTAATCTTTCCAAGGCCTGAGTATGCATGATTAGCTGGTGCCATTGTAAGACTGTGAGCTTGATGTTGGACACTCAAGTATTTTGAATGCAATGGCATGCCAATACAAATAGTGTTCTCATCCACCTAGGAAGTGAGGTCCACTCTTCCCTTCTGCCACCTCCACTCCAAAAAGGCAGGATAAAGGATCCCTCCTAATGGTTGACCAGCCATCTGAGCCACCTCTGCTACTATGCCCTCCCAGAATTGCACTAGGACTGAGCAGGTCCCGAAGCAGTGCATGTAGGTACCCTTTCCCTCACACCTACCACATATAGGAGATATTGAGGGATGTGCCTTATGTACAATAACAGGGGGATAATACAACCTGTGCGAAAACTTAAAGAAGGCCTCCCTGAACTTGTTACAGACCATTATCCCTTCTGGCATATGGAGAACCAACCTCCAATTTTCTTTAGAAAAATTTTGCTCCAGATCTCTTTCCCACAAAGCCCTTGTGTTCCCGGTCAGATCTGGCAATCTTTGCTTACCCTGTTTAGCTGCCTTCCCCAAGAAACCTTTGGGGTCCTTTTTGGCTTGATACACCAACTGTTCCATCGGGTCAGGCTTGAGGCCTTCCTGTTCCCTCTATCTAACCTTCCTACAAAAAGCCCGAAACGCATATATTTATACAAATGTGGTTCATCAAGCTGAAGGTTCTGTTTCATCTCCTCAAAAGTGCACAGTTCCCCCTTTAATACCAAATTACCCACACTACAGATTCCTTGCTTCTCCCACTCCTTGAAGCCCTTATCCTCTAGACCTGGCAAAAAGAAGGGGTTCTTAGCCACTGGCAGCAGTAAGGTTTTCCCCCTGGCTGATCATTTTCTGTCTTTTGAGCTGTCCCCAAGCCTTCAGCACTGCTCCTACCAGTGGGTTGCCACCACCCACCACTCTGTATGCCCATGGTCCTTTATTATGTAAGTATGCAGTGAGTCTCCGTGGGGTCCCCAATTGCTCCAGCTCCACCCAGCTGGCCACCGGGGGTCAGTGCACCCAGTCTGCAATACATCTCTGTTGTACTGCTAGGTAGTAATTACCCCAATGTGGGAAATTAAGCCCTCCCTTGTTTCTTTCAGCCTTAAGCCTTTGTAGGCTGATTTGCAGCCTTTTCCCTCACCAGATTAACTCTGAAAACACTTTCTCAACTCACTTAATAGCCCCCCTCATAAATCCCAGGTGCAACATCTGCATTGAATACAAAATTCAGGGAAGTATATTCATTTGAATCAAATCAATCCTCCCTAGCCAAGATATAGGAAGTTGTGTCCATCTCCTAAGATCTGCTACAGTAGTCTTAATTAAGTGGGAGGATTCAGACTGTATAGGGCACCCAGTCCTCATCTCACCCACATTCCCAAGTACTTAAAACCAGTCTGCACTATTTTAAGCCCCAACCATTCTACTTCTGTATCTCCATCTGGAAACACACCATTTCTGGTTCGCTAGGTTAATCTTATTGCAAGAGAAGCTGGCAAATTCTTCAATAAGGGACAACAATGGAACCATGGACCTCTGTGGTTTCAGGCTGAATAGGAGCATATCATTCACATACAAAGTGACTTTATACAGGGAACCCTGGGCTCTTCAATCCCTTCACCTGTGTGCATGCTGGTGCACTGCCACTGCCAGGGGCTCAATCGCCAGGGCAAACAAAAGAGGGGACAAGAGGCACCCTTGTCTTGTACCTCTCCCCAAACCAAACTGCTCTGAGAGGCCACCATTTACCAGAATTCATGCTCTGGGTTTCTCATATATTGCCCTAACCCACCCCACATAGTATTCACCCAGACTAAACCCGGACATCACCGCAAACAGATAGTCCCATTCCACTCTGTCAAACATCTTTTCAGTGTCCATTGATACTATACCTACCTTCTCCTGCTCTTGACTGGCCCTCCATATATGCACTATCTTTAATGAGATTTAGTATGACAGAAAGCTCCATAACAGCTGTTTGGAGTGTGAGCAGTTCTCTTGTGCAAGGGGTTATCCTGTTCACCAGGGGAAGACATTGGAAATGATTTACAAATGGAAAACTGTGATGTTCATTAGTTTTGCAAAGGGTGGCATGGGGTGGGAGCAACTCATGCCAATCATGCATATACTGAGCAGCTACCTGAGCCAGACATACTGCTCATCTATCTTGGAGGTAATGATTTGGGCCACAAATGTGACACTGATTTAACAGAAGCAGCTAGATTGATTTGACTGAACTACATGGCATGTGGCCTAACTGTAAGATTCTGTATTCAGATATTACAGAATGCATGATCTGGAGAGGCCAGTACTGTGCATCTGGAGCGGAAAGATTTACTTAGAAAGGTGAACATTCAAATATCTGGGTTCTTGAGTGATCAGGGCATGCGACGTCATTACTCACCCCAAAATTAAATATTATATTGATTTTTTTTCTAAAGATGGGATGAATTGCTCAGACACTGGAAATCTTATTTTCCTGGGGATCGCCAACAAGGAATCCAAAGTGTGTTGTGATGTGTGGTCACAGACACAACCAGTACATACTAATGAGTAGCACCCTGATGTCACCCTACAACAGGTCTTTTCAGAGCCACATCTACAATACTTTAGTCAAGAACAGATAAAGTACACATACACATACATGACACACAGTGAAGCCCACCAGGATGAAATGCAGTGTCCTTGAGTTTCCTGCATGACAAAAGTGATTAAGTCCCATTGAAACTGAATTGTTTGCTAAAGTAACACTACTGCAGAATTCTGCAGAGTTGGTCTTCATCCTGGTGGGCTTCACTGTACATACCTCAAGTCATGTTATAACATTTTTGAGAACACACTATGCAGTACTACCTGGCACAGTAGTCAGACCTGTACTATGGTTACACAGGAAAACTGCAGTGTTGTAATAATTGTAACAGGTGCTTTTAAATCATACTACAAATACCCAGTATATGATTATTACTGGTGTATCTGTGCACTGAGTGATGTTCATTCTGAGATGTGTCACTGCAGTACTTACATTGCTATTGCTTCATACACATTAGCACACAGTCATGTGGCATATGTAGTACTATGAAACTTGTATTAATTTCTTGCCATTTCACATCCACAAGTATTTCAAGCAAAAAACACTATCAGCACCCAATAATGTTACAGTGTTATGTTACGTCATCTTTACTCATTCCTTTTTTTCCTAAAGAACCATGCCCAAAAACTGGACCGCATTGGTGGTACTTACACTTGTTAAGGGGATAAAAAAGAATGGAATGCATGAGACAGTGATAATAATAATAATAATATTAAATTGTATTTTGCACAAGCACCTTTCAGGCCATCAAGGAGCTTTTCAACACGATTAAAGCAATCATGATAAATATGAGTATAGGAATAAAATACATAACAAAATGACAGAGGATCCAAATTATTCGGTGCCACCAAAAGCATGGCACCATAAAAAGGTTTTCAGCACCTGTTTAAACCCTCCCACAGTCGTGCACTCCCATAGCCGATGGGGTAGAGAATACCAAAGGGTGGGGGCCCAGAAGATTTCAGACACCTAGGAATCTCCAGAAATCCCTCATTGGTTGAGCGTAACTATCGCACCAGGCGGTGAGGCACAAGGAGCTCTTTCAAGTAGTCGGGGCCCAGTCCATGTAGGGCTTTATAAGTCAGTAAACCAACTTTAAAGGTAATCTGCCACCTAATTGGCAGCCAGTGCAGATCATGCAGCACAGGAGTAATATGAGAAGCCCAAGAGGCCCCCTTCAACAATCGTGCTGCTGCATTTTGCATTAGCTGCAGGCAGTGGATATCAACCCCAGGAAGCCCTAAGTACAGGGAGTTGCAATAATCAAGGTGAAAAGCATGGACCAGAGTAGGCAAGTTGCCGGACGGAACCAGGTGCTTAATCCTGGACATATTCCTAAAATGATAAAAGGAAGTCTTGATGATGGCAGACACCTGATCTCATAAAGTCAGCCCATCATCAAGCACTACCCCCAGGTTTTGCACCCATTCAGAGGACAGGATCTGAGAGCCCCTGAGAAAACATCTAGAGGGCTTATCAGCCCACAACCCCTCTATCCGATGACCCGAGTCCACTCCTATCACCTCCGTCTTTCCGGCGTTCAACTTTAACCAACTCAAGTTCATCCAGTCCTGGATGTCAGCGAGGCAGGTATTAAATACTGAGACAGCTCTATCCTGGTCAGGAGCAAAAGACAAGTAGAGCTGGGTATCATTAGCATAGCAATGAAACCTCAGCCCATACCATCTAACAATGTCTCCAAAGGGCAACATATACTGCAAACAACACGGGGACAGCACTGATCCCTGAGGTACCCCACATGGCAGGAAGAATGGGTCCGAGGAAAAAATCCCGGACACCACTCTCTGACTCCTGCCAGTGAGGAAAGATGTAAACCACCTGAGGACCGTACCTGTCAATCCACAGATAGACCTCAGACGTCCAAGCAGCACATCATGGTCTACAGTGTCAAAGGGTGAGGAGAGATCAAGGAGCACCAAAATAGAACAGCTTCTCCAATCTCTCACCATCAGGAGATCATTGAGCACCCAAACCAGCACTGCCTCCATTTTATGCCTCTTTCAAAAACCAGACTGGAGAGGTTCATAGATGTTATGGATGGTCAGATGGTTATCCAGCTGTACCGCTACTACTTTTTCAATCACCTTTCCTAAACAGGGAAGGTTTGAGATTGGTCTGAAGTTGGCCAGAGAATCCAGGTCTGAAGAAGCTTTCTTTGGGAGGGGGCTACCACCTCCTACTTCAGGTAGCTTGGAAACTCACTGGATTCCACAGAGCACCGGACTATCTGTGCCAGGATCAGGCTGATCAAATCCCAGTAACCCATAATCAAGGAAGTTGGGCCCAGTTCCAAACTACAGCACATAGGGTGCATACCTGGACAATCTGTATGACATCCACGAGCTCAGGTAAGGCAAAGGTACTTCAGGAAGCTCGACGTGAGGCGACCAAACACCGATCATCAGCAGCCCCCATGGAGTGAGTCAAGAGAATTTCTGACCTGATGTCAGCCACCTTATATGCAAAGAATTGAGTAAGGTCATCACACTCCACTTGATGAGGGGGACCTATCTACCATTCAACAAGATGTGAAGAAAAGTAACTACTGCCTACTGGAGAAGGGTTCAGTAAAGACACCAACTTGAGTCATCACAAGTGGAAGCTGCTGTGACAGAAATTCTGCCAAGAATGTTGTGTTGGCTAGGTAGCATTTTTAAGGGTTTTGAATTTTTTTTTCAAAACAACAGAAACAAGATGGCCACCATATGAAAGAATATTTTTTTTCTCAAGAAAGAGGATTTCTGCTTCATGAAACAGAAATCCTCTTTTGTATTGCCACATTCTTCTTTTGTCTGAAACATCTATCCAAAATATCGTATTGAGCATGCTCAGAACAAACATTTCCAATCCTTAGAAATTGGGAACTGATTAATATTTTTCACCAAACCAAAAGAAGACAGTATTGTAAGAAACCCCTTTCTTCTCTGAAAATTTCAGAACAAATTCCAATCTGTCTGGGCTATAGGTGATAGAGAGAAAAAAAAGCAAAACACCAAATTTTCCTAAAATTGCAATATTCAAATCTTGGAATCTGTATATCTGACCATAACAAATCTTGCCAGATCAAGAGACCTGACCCTCAGACCACAGATGCAAAATTTTGTGCAGTTCCATTGAATAGAAGCAAAGCTGTTCATATAAGTTAAGGTTTTAACATCAAACAGCCTACTCAAATGGCTTACTTTAATCTCTAGTTCAGTCTCTCATCTAATTGTAATTACTGAGCGGCAAAGTACTCCCTGCTGCATCCCTTTTGGGCCAATTTCTGTAAATACAGAAACTGTAACATTCTGGGAAATTTATTTTTTTACTTAATAGCATAAAAGTTTTGTAAAAAACTCACACCCGAAGAAGTTTCCTGGCAAGTGAGCAAAAAGCTTATAAGTCTGTGCCTGATATTTCTACATTTTAGTCAAACTTCCCAGAAACCTGAGAGCAGGCTTATGAATTTGGTGGACCAGGTCTGATTCTCAATACTGCTGGGTGAATCACATGATACAGCTCACAGGCTACACGTGTCTCTGGTAGCTCTGGCCAAGTTATCGGTTTTAAAGTTCTATTTTCAATGCCAGGGACACTGAACCTAGCACTGATACCTTTTCTATCCTTCCCTTATGCTAATTAGCCTTGAGGTTTGCGTTGAAATTATGGTAAAAGGTATCTATTCCACCCAACATGGAGGAGCTGGAGACTGTGATGTCTGTGGAAGCTTTGATGATTCATACACCACCTGAAACACCTGAAAAGCTATGGGAGATGAAACACTTGAAAGGAGCTATTCCTCCAGTTACTGCTTCAATGGAGATGAATGATGATGTCTTGGTAGTGGGACTTAAAGAGGATTTAATGACCTTTAAAGCCATGGCCCTGGAATTGGATATGAAGCTCTTCCATCCAGTGTTGTATTCTCTTACCCATTGATTCTCGAATGTGGAGGCCCACATTAGTTCAGTTGAAGACCATCAGTCCTGGAATGAGAAGGAAGTAGTGGCATTGTTTTAAAAAGTTACCAAGTTGGAGTCCCAAACTGAAGATCAGGAAGTATGCAACTGCCAAAAAAACTTGGTGGAGTTGGGCATTCCAGAGCAGGATGAAGGCTCAGAGATTCTGGAATTTGTGCAGCGGCTGTTTCAAGCTGTGCCAGGGCCTTCCCCACATGGTCCCATGTACATAGTAGAATAAGCCAACCAATCCCTTAGACCTATTCCTGGCACATCGTAGTGGCCCTATCACATTATTATTGAACTTTTGAACTACTGTTACAAGGTTTATATACAGCAGAACGCTCGTGAAAAAGGTGAACTGATGAGGCAAGCTAAAAAAAATTGTTCATATTTAAAGATTACACTCTTCTTATGCAGCAGCTTCAAAGCGAATACAAAGCTATTACTTCTAAGTTAATTGCCACAGGAATCCACTTTCATTTGCTGTACCATTTGAAGCTCTTGATTCATACAGATAGGGGCACTCAGCAATTTGGATCTGCTAAGGATGCTTCCCTGACTTTGTTCCCTCCTGTTAAGTCACCAGTTTAAGCGACCTCATGTATCTTCACTTTCTGGACATACATGGATTCATGGTTTGTTCCCTTTATAGGACATGGTTGTTATTTATAAAACTTTATTGGCAGCAGTCTTTTGTACTGCTTTTATCATGTATCTCTCTTTATGACTGGGCTGCAAATCCATTCCAGTTTTGATGCCATGGGGAGTATTTGTCCAAGTTTTCCTATAATCTGGAATAGTTTGGAATGTTTTACACTCCTATACTTTTAGATAATACATTTATTATTCGACTTTCATATTGTTCATTTTGGTGGTTTCACTGTGTTGACATACTTCCTTGCATTATCACTGTAAATTCTTGATGTATATACCTATCACCTTGCACAATGTAGTGATCATTTTGTTTTTTTATTTGATTGACCATGTTTTGGAACAATTTTTTTTAATATTATGGGTGGCCAGTGTTTTGTGGGATTTAGATTAATGTTAGTATGGTTTGTGTCTTTGTCAATGCTTAACCTAGAGTATTTAACCTTCTTTTTGTACTGTACTATGTTTCCTCTTTATGTTTTGTTGATTTTAGGTGTAGTTTACATTTTTCCCACTACTGGGAGGAATGACTTTTCCTTATTCCTTGATTTAGTTGGGTACCCATGTTATTTTACTAAGGTGCTATTTATGTATTCTTTCATATAATGTCAATATCCTTCTAACTGTATTCTAGCTTCAACCTTCTATTCATGTCTTCTGAATACTGCCTGTTTATCCTCTCCTTGTTTTATTGTTTGTATATTTTTCTTTGAAACCTCAATGTTGTACGGAAAATAGGCATCTTTTGTCTAGTGTGCTTACCAGGTCAACAGAAGCAAAATAAATAAATAAATACATAAATGTCTTATTGTGCCCTTTAGATAGAACTCCTGGCATGGTATTAATTTTCTTGTTTCAGTAGTTGTATCCTTTTACAGTTTTTTTTATGTGACATCAGGATGTTTTTACGTTATTCTGTATCTTTTGGTATTATCTTTTTTCCCTTCACTCATTTTCTTTTATTAATGGATATGTATTTCCCATGCCAGTAGCTCTGTCATCTTGGCATTGTTAGTGCTTTGGCCTTTGTTATTTTCCAGAACTTTGGGGGGCACAAAGGGGTTGGGGCTCCAGTGGCATGAGTCCTTCTTCATCTCTCACCGGATCATGTATAGGTGACATACTTTGATTATTTGGGTGGCGGATTAATGGGTGTGTGGGGGGTTGTTATGATGTTGGTTTTTTACTGTTTCTGTGTGAGTTTCTTTCATTAGGGACTGCTTGTTTGTGTGAAGCAGAGGGGTATCATTCTGGAACATGTTGTCAGAGGGTGAAGCGGTCCTTGGGGATTATTTCAGGGGATGGAGTCTTCCTTTCTTTTTGGGGGGATAGCCTTTACTTGCGTATGGCATTATGCTACAAATTTTGCACATGGAATATTAATGGCACTCAAACACTGAAGAAACATTAAAAGATATTGTTTCATTTAAAGTGGCTGTAGATAGCTATCACAATACTTCAAGAGACCCACCTATCAGTTTCTCACTTCTTCTATTTCATCGGCATTGGGTTGGTCAGATTTTTGGGTTGGGGACAATTATTGTAGCCTGCTGTATTCTGTTTCCTGTATTACAGGAGATCCCTGACTCTCAATGGAGGTTTATTTTTGTTTGTGCTTCATTGGGCCACCAAGAGGTGCTGCTGGCCTCCATTTATGGTCCTACATTTGTCAAGCCCATTTTTTTTTGCCAGTCCTCTGAATACATTTTCAGCTTGGATAACACTCCCAGTTCATTTGGTCAGTGAATGGAATATTATTTATTGTAATGAAGTGGATAGATCCATTACTAGGAGGCAAGGTTTGATACCAGCTCAATGGGCACTATGTGATCTGATGGATTTGGTGTGGCTCATTGATTCATGGAGGGTGTTGAACCCCCATATGAGGGAGTATACAGTTCATTTGATTCCCCATAATACTTTTTCAAGAATTGACTTCTTTCTGGTCGGGTTGAACACCTACCAGGGATCTGTTATTGCTGACATGCTGTTAAAGTACTGTCTGATCATCATCCCATTATTCTTCAGCTTGGTCTTATTCCATCTCACATAGCGGATAAAAGCTGGTGCTTCAATAATCAGCTGTTATAATCCCCTGATGTCGTTGAGCAGATTACAACTTTTATTTCTTCTTTTTCAGAATCCAATACACCCACTATACCAAAGTGAGATTTATTAAGGGTGGCTTTTAAATGCACATTGAGGGGAGAGTTGATTCGTTTGGCCTCTACGAGGAAGAAACATACTGAGTGGGCAGCACCAGATCTTCTGCGTCAGATTCTCGAGTTGAAATGGAATCTTACCCCTTCTTCCTCTGAGTGTGTCTGGCTTGAACTGGCTGTCCTGCAGGCTAAATGTAGGGAGCTTATGGGAGAATGTGCAGAATGTACAATCGAAAAAGTGAACATTAAGTATTTTGACCAAGGTGAGAATGCGGGTTGGCTTTTAGCTTTGCACTTGTGCAAACAAACTGTGGATAGAATCATTCCACACATAGCTTCAAATCAAGGTCAGATTGTTTCTCACCCATGGGATGTTGTGAACCAGATTTAGGTATACTATCAACAGTTGCAGTCTCTTGACCATGTAGTCACTGATGCACAGCAATTCCAGTTTCGTCAAGGACTTAGAGCTCCCACAGTTAGATGAGGCCCAGAATTTTTACTTGAAATCTCACCTTACTATGCAGGAGGTTCTTGATGTCATTGATTCTCTATCCCCGGATAAAGCCTGTGGCCCTGATTAGTATACACCTAATTGTTATAAGAAATTTAAAAAGTTACTAGTTCCAGTTCCTCTGGATACCTATAATTATATTTATTCCCATTGTACTTCCAGTTTGATGTTGACTGAGGACCTTATTATGGTTTGACTAGTTAAAGACCTGTTTCTTTTGATTAATCCTGACTATTAAATACTTTCTAAGATTTTAGCCACTTGACTTAATAGGTATGGAGCATTTAATTAGTTGTGAACAAGTGAGTTTTGTCTCTGGTCGACTCTCCTCTGACCACCTTAGGAAGCTTGGTCATCTCTTCTCTGTGTCCAGAGATAGTTCTGATCCTGCAGTTCTGGTCTCTCTGGATACTGAGAAGGCATTTAATCAGATTTCTTGGGATTATTTATTTACAGTTTTAGATAAGTTTAATATACCATATGACTGTATTGTGTGGATTCAAGATCTTTATAGTAATCCTACTGATAGAATTCTTTGTAATGGGGTCAAATCTAAATTGATTGCCCTGCATAGGGGGTACAAGGCAGGGCTGCCCCCTTCCCCCTCTTTTTTTAAGACCCTCATTAGGAATCTTAATTTGGGGTATACCCATTGGGCCCTGGCAGTATAAATTGTCTATTTACTTAGATCAGGTTTTGTTATATTTACTATCCTGTAGGATTTCACTGTGTGTGGTTTTTTGATATTATTTGAGATTTGGGCACCATTTCTAGTAACAAGAAAAATTTGATAAAACAGAAGTTATGCCTTTGAATGCTTTGACTAAAAGTGCTGATACAGCTGATTTGGGGTTGGTTTTGGGTGCCAAACAAACTTAAATATTTATGTATTTATCTAAGTGCTTCCTTGAGGTAGATGAATCAGTATAATTTAGATGTGATGTTTGACCAGCTTAAACAGGATTTAGCTGTTGGGTTCATCTTCCCCTTTTTCTTTGGGGAAGAGTGAATATGGTAAAGAAGAACTTCTGCCAAGGGAACTGTACCTATTAATCATGTTAGCCCATTATGTTCCACAGACTTGGTTCACTGGGTTGCATAGACTCATCGACCAATATATTTGGCATGGCAAAGCAGTTGAGCAGGTGTTAAATAAACTTATGGCTCCAAAAAAGGATGGTGGATTCCATCTTCCAAACTTTTATTTGTTTTTTTTTTTAGTTTTTTGTTTTTTTTTGTTGACCGGGTAAGTGCACTAGACATATCCTGCCTACTTTCAGGCACAACCTGGGGAGGATACAGATGAATGCCAACTGACCTTGAACCAGATTAAGCTGTTGGTGGTATTTTTAGTGAATGGAGAAATTTGACCAGGACACCAAGGAATCTCCTACTCTTCCAGCAGGGGCTTGACTTCCCTAACAGCAGAGTGGAGGAGCACAGTTTGGAGCCGGACAGCAGAGGAGGAGGAGATGCTGATGTGGCAGGAGAGGGCCTCCTCCCTTGTCTTGTATACCACTAGAGGCCTGAAAATGAGTTCAGACACTTTTATGGATCAAGAAGATTGAAGTGAGGAGCTAGAAAGGAAAAAGAAGGAATTAAGAGAGAAAACTTCTTCCATTGAGATGGAGGGAGGAGATGTTGCAAGTGTGAGTAAAAAAGTGTTTTGGAAAATAATCAGCAAAAGAGTAAAGAAACAGGAGGTATTATAGAGCCAGATATTTCTGTTGTGGAAAGCAAAGAAAATAGGCCAGACTCCTATCAGGCTAAATTGAGAAGCAATGATATGGTAGTATCAAAGCAAGTTGCACCTGCTGAAACGGGGAAAAAACAAGTGAAAATGTCAGCACAGAAAGGAAAGGCGAAAGTAAGTCAGAAACGGCTTAGCCTGAAAAGGATTGTAGAAAGCAAGACAGAAAGTAAAGAAAGAGCTAAAACAAAGAAAACATAGGTTTTGAAGATATTGAGGAAGTAACAGAAAAAAGGGCCCATTAGGAAACAGTAAAGGAGAAAAAAAAGAGAGTTCAGATTCAGAAAAGAGAACTTTTCGAGACTTTGCAGACACACCTGACTGGGTAACAGACGCCTTATTACAAGCAGGATGGAAAAGAAAGGATGATGGGTCTGAGTGGGATCCAAACAGACCCAGTACATCAGGAATTAGTGAAAAACAAAAAGAAGACACAAGGGATGTAGAAAGTAAATTTGGGGAAAAAGTGGATGAAGCCAAAAAACAGAAAGATGTAACATCAGAGGCAGGTAAAACAAAAGAGATAATTTTTGATGGACTTGATAGCAATAATGAAGAGTCATCTATGGAGCTTGAGCAGAAAGCAATATTAACTGATAAAGAAATGCAGGAGGAAGGGGAAGGCCAGAAGGAGAAACCTTGTGGTGGGAATACTAAAGAAAGATTATTTCCTAAAGATATAAAACTACAGCAAGCTAAAAGAAGAAATGCAGTACGCCTGAGATTTAGAGGGCCCTCTGAGGATGTGCCCAACAGAATTTTTATTGGGAAAGAACTCTTAATGAATAAAATGAAGTTTTATCCATATGAAATATATGCCCTTATTCATGTACCAGGAAGCACAGAATTTGACATAAGTTTTAAACATGGAGCAGGGTTGGGGCGCTTTTGGAAATTATATCAGCAAATGAAATATACAGACTTATGGAAGGATTTCTTAGTTATTCCCTTATCAAGACCTGCTTTTAAGATAGTGACTGTGGTATTTCGAAATGAAGGCATCAGTGTGGTCGACATTAATTTCTGGACCAAGCAGAGGGGTGTAATGCATGGACCACCAGAACCGATATTGGATAAAAATGGTCTGTGGACAGGTGGATGGAAATATAAACTAACACTTAAACAAGTAGATGGGTAAATTCAACATTTGCCGAACTGTTTCTTTCTAGGCCAAGATAGAGGCATTGTGTTTTATGCAGGCCAAGTGCGGACCTGCTACAAATGTGGACAGTGAGGTCACTTAAGTAATGTCTGTGGTAAAGTCAAGTGTGGCCTATGTGGGGTTGTTGGGCATTTTGGGGCAGAATGCACAAGCCAAGATAAATGTAGTTTGTGTGATGAGGAAGGGCACACCTTTGCCAAATGTCCCTTGGCTTCCCATAACAGCCCAGAAACTGGAGAAAGAGCAGAGCAAGATGTCTACCTGACTGTGGTGCAGAAAGAGAAAGAGAAGCAAGATAAGGTAATAAGGGAAGCCATTATCAGAGAGGACATGGAAAAAAGGAATAAAGGTCCAACCTCGGACTAAAGGTTTGGTAATACCAGAGCAAAAAGAATCAAAAGAAAAAACAGGGACTTTTAAAATGGAAGGGAAGACAGAAAAAGAAACTGGATTTACTATGGTTACAAGAGCTAAAAACAAAAAGAAGAGCACATCAAAACAGATAATTTCATTGGAAAAAGATCTTGAAGGTGTAGAGTAAACAAATAAATACACCTTATAACAAGACAAGGAATGGTCCACTATGGAGGAGGGCTCTGATCGGTCCAACACGGATCTTTCTGAAGGTGCAGGAGAGGAAGATGGAGACACAACAGACATGCAGGTGTCAAAGAAAAGGAAAAAATCTAAAGAGGCAGGGTAAAAGTGAGGGGAAAACAAAATGGGAAGTTTAAAATACCTCACTCATAATACAAATAGTATTAAAAATAGAAGGGAGAGGCTGGTAACTTTTAAAATACTATATGACTTGAAAAGTGACATATGTATTCCCAAGACACAAGGTTACACACTATAGATGAACTTCAACAAACTCAGAAAGACTGGACATGGGGACCATCCTTTTGGTCCTTTGTGATAGATAGGTGGACAGGGATGGGGGTAGCTTTCTCTTCTCATGATGTTCAAATTTTGAAAGTAATAGATTTGGTACCTGGAAGAGCTATGATTATTGATGTTATCTTAAAAAGAATTCTGTGAGAATTATTGTAATTTATAATCCACAAAGGAAAAAAGAAAGGAATATGCTAATAGATCAAATAGAGGCTTATCTGTATACTTAAAACTTGTGGTTTTGGGGAGACTTTAACTGTGGGTTATCTAGAGCAGATTGGGAGGGCAACATCAATAATGTTTTGTGATACAACTCGCTTGAAAAGAATGTTAGATAAAGCTGGGATGGAGGATGGATATAAGTTAAAAGGAAAAAAGGAGAACACATATTTCAAGGGTTCACATTCTACTCGTATAGATTTCTGGATGGTACAAAAAAAGTGGAGGTAGTTGATATTAGGAGTATACCAATTGAGACATCAGATCATATGAACTTGGAGAATAGGATGAGAATAAGAAAAGGCTATTGGAGAATGAATACAGCTAAGCTACAGGAAGGATACTTGTATAGAAAAGATTAAAATAATACTGGAAGATAAGTTAACAGTTATGGAATTATATGATAGTGGAACAGAATGGTGGGAAGATACTAAAAATGAAATCAAACAATATATGATCGAAGAAGGACAGAAAGTAGAGGCAATAAATTATGGGAAGTATTTAAAATTAAGGGCTAGGGTATATAAACTTATGACAAGGCTGGTTAAAGATAAAGCAGATGAATCTAAACAAATTGAAGAAATTAAGGTTAATATGAAAGAATACCAATATAATAGGGTCCGTCTTTAATTATGGAACAAAAAGTGGTACCCAGGAACAAAATATCATACAAATCCTTATGACAGTAGTAAAGAAAGAATAGAAAATCGAGTTATGTACAAATTACAGGATGGAAAGGAGGATACATACAGATATAGAAAATATTAAATGTACAGTACAAGAGTTTTTGAAGGAAAAATACCAGCAACAAAGAAGTAGGAAAAGTGAGGATTTTTTTCTGACAATTGAGATGCCAGAGTTGGAGGAAGATGAGGAAGAGGCGATAAAGGGAGAAATTAAAGAAGAAGAAGTGAAAGAGGCAATAAAATCTTTGTCAAATAACACGGCACATGGGGTGGATGGGATTCCGAATATGTTCTATAAAATTTTGGAAAAACAAATAGCTCCCATTTTAACAAGAATATACAATGGTATAATGAATGGAGACAATTTGGCAGAAAGCATGAAAAAAAGAATAACAATTTTTTTGCATAAAAAGGAGAAAAAACATAACTTAAAAATTGGAGGACCATTAGTTTATTGACTTCAGATTACAAACTTTTAGCCAAGGTAATCAATAATAGGTTAAGGACTTTTTCAGAGAAATTGATAATGCAGTCTCAAAAGTGTGCTATTCCTGGATGGAGCATACAACAACATTTTATTTATATTAGAGAAGTCATAAATAAAGGATAGGAGGATTCTTTGCAACGGTATTTGTATGCCTTGGATCAAGAAACTGAAGTTGATGTTGCAAAGCATCAGTATGTATGGGATACCTTAGAAAAGTTTAAAATTCCAACAGAATTAATTAGTTTAATGAAAGCAATATATAAGGAAGTGCAAATTTGTCCTATGGTTAATGGGCATCTAGGGACTTCAATGTATATAAGGAGTGGGGTTTGGCAAGGGTGCCCATTAAGTCCTCTACTATATGTATTTTGTCTAGACCCACTTCTGAGGAGAATAGAGGTGGAGAAAGAGATTAAAAGTATTGTGTGGCAAAATAGGGAACTGAATAAAACAAGTGCTTATGCAGATGATTGCTTAGTTTTAGTAAAAGATCAGAGTTCAGGGGATAAGTTAATAGAGTCAGTAGAGAACTATAGCCAATATACAGGGATTAAGATAACTGAAGGTGAGAGCAGAATTTATCTGTTGGGGGCAGTGGATAAAAAGAAAAGAGGAGATTTGGAGATAGCAGAAGGAAGCATTAAGGTGTTGGGAATAAGATTTGGAGGGGATGATGCAATACAACAAAACTGGGAAGAAAAGTATCAAATAGCCCAAATAAAAGTACATAAATGGAAGCAATGGAGTATGACACAAGAGAAAAGAATTTACTTATTAAAACGTTAATTGTCCCAATATTTTTATTTTTAGTATACATTTTCCAGTAGTATTTCAAATGCAATCCAAAATTCAAATTCTTTTTTCAGTTATTGTGGGGTAGCAAGTTAAATCGTATTAAAAGGGGATAATGTATAGAACCATAAAGATGGAGGTTTAAACATGATAAATTCAATTGTTTTTATATTAATATTTTTGTGTTTTCAAATATAATACCATTAGTAAAAGGTGAGAACAAAGCTTGGTCTTGGTTAACACAGCAATGGAATGTACCTTTCATTAAATGTATTGGGAAGAAAGGGAATATAGTAGGAGGTAAAGTGTGGCCAATATAGATGGAAATTGGAAGGAAGTATTTAAACCAGGGGGGTAACAGTGGATGCTCTAATTAGGGGTTATAGAAAACAGATGTATAAAGAAATTATGGAGAGGAATTTCTGGGAAAAAGTTTTAAGGTAGAAAAAGGAATAAAGAGCAGGAAATTTTAGCTGTTACATTAGAAAAAAGAATTCTAGGAAAAATGAAAGATGTAGTATGGATGTGTAGTCATGGGACGTTAAACACAGAGGTAACCATAAACATAAAAGAATGGAGGAAATAATATGTGGAGAAAGAGATTGGGGGACAAAAGAGGAAAGCATGCAGCATTTATTTTTTGATTGTGATTTTATTAAACCTTTTTGGGGTATGGTAGCCAGTTATTGGGGGATGCAAGCTTTTAAAAATATGACATATGAGATTTTGACCAATGGTCAGTTAACCAAAGAATGGGAAAAAGTTAAAAATACAGTCCATGTTATTTTAGCAGTTTTGAAATGGTCTATATGGCAAAAAGATGCTCAAGATTTTTGCAGAATAAGGATTTGACTGTACAGGATGTTTTTTTTAAGTTTCAAGATGAAGTAGATAAAATTTTTCAAGATGAATGTAAATTATGGGGAGAAGAGAGAGAAAGAAAGAGAGCTGTGGAAAAATGTTACTGGAATTGGGTAGATAATATGGATATCATAATGACTGTGTGATTTGTTTTTGTTTTGGAAAAAAAGTGTGTTTTTGTTTTAATAAAAACTTCTCCTACTCTTTCCAATAAGTGCCATGGGATCTTTATCATCCACCTGAACTACCACCAATCCAGACAGATGGGACCTCGGTTTAACATCTCATCTGAAAGACGGCACCTCAGAAGTACAGCACCCCTCTCATGCTGCACTACAGTGTCAGTACTAGGATATTAACCCAAGTGCTAGATGTGGGAACTGAACCCATAGCCCTCTGATCTCCCGGCAACAGAGGCGAGTGTGCTACCTACTGATCCACTAACACCGCATATGTCTGTATTATTTGTACTATATGTTTGTATTATTCAGCTACTCATAGTGCCAAATATTTTCAATGGTTTCAGTATATTATGAATGTAACTCCTGGTAGTTATATTCCTCAATGGTTAAATCGATATGTTCCTGTGTCACGGTTGAAGTTAAATATTACCATGTTATTGCACACTTCTACTTCTAGTTTCACTTGCTCTCTTATAGAAACCCTGATTGCAACATCAGTGACAGCACACAGGCAATTATGTGCTTTGTTTCAGCTGGACAATGTTTGAGATATTTCCCAACCAATTGTTGGTAATCCTAACTTTAAAGTGTGTGGGAAAGTGTTATCTTCTCTTGTTTTGGCCCTATAAAGATATTACTTAGGTTGAGCTGCTTACGAATAATGGGGTTCTCCTTAAGTTTACTGAATTTCAGCAACATTATGATGCCCCTAGCAAGAATTGCTATACATATGTGCAGCTATCTCACTTGCTTCTCAAACATTTCTCAAATAAATAAAAAAAAATAATAAAATTCAATGTTGGCACTGGCCCATCACTTAATGAACACAGTCATATAATTCTTTCTTTAGCTACCAGTAGAGATGAACAAAGTCCACAAAATTCACTCTGTGAATTAATTTGCAAATTTTCTAAAATTGCAAAGTGCAAATTGGTGAAATTTGCAGATCACGGCATGTGTAAATTCACCTTGAAGGGCGAATTTTGCCCATGAATTCCACATTTCACAGGTGTAATTATACATTTTGTGGCAAAACCTTCATGATTCGGGTGAAGTCAAAGTTTCCCAGGTGTGGGTATGCTCCATGAAGCTCCAAGAAGTGCAAATTTTCAGCACTTCACCGAACTTAGCCTGCAAAGATGTACTTCACAACATCTCTAGCTACTAGGGCTAGTTTGGCACATGACATTTCTTTTCTTTACTCACAGATTTATGCCTTACTCCCAACTATGGTTGAGGGTGGGATCTCTTATTGGGATCATGCCCTTCCTGTTTCTGATGGCACACATGAGTGGTCTCTTATAAGCGGGAATTTGTATAAATATTTTAAGTTTGATCAGTACAGTTTTTTGCAGTTTAAACTTTTACATAATATTTATTACACTCCTCTTAAACTGTATAAATGGGTTTGGTGCCCTCTGATTCTTGCACTCATTGTCATACTGCTTCCAGTTCACTCTTACATGTTATTTGGGAGTGTCCAAGGGTAGTCTCTTTTTGGACTAAAATTAGGTCAAAGTTAGACCCACTTTTGGGTTTAAACCAAGCTTTTTAACTTAATATTTGTCTACTTGGTGTGTATAAGGATCAATGAATAGGTATGCAGAATTTTTTTTTTTTTTAGTTTAGTTTAGTTTATTGTTCTAGGAATTACTACCTTTGAGCCAGAGGCTCTTTTACAAAGGTTCCATGTCAATTAGGTACAGTACAAAAAAGGTTACATAAATAACACAACAATTTGTGCTGTGTCAAGAGCGAGAAAACATATACAAATACATATCAAATAATTTGTGCA
The DNA here is from genome assembly GCA_016271365.2 of Neoceratodus forsteri. Taxonomy (NCBI): domain Eukaryota; kingdom Metazoa; phylum Chordata; order Ceratodontiformes; family Ceratodontidae; genus Neoceratodus; species Neoceratodus forsteri. The sequence goes on from CM028131.1 coordinate 89,256, forward strand.
AAAGGACATGAGATATCAATAATCACATTATTATTACAAGAAAGAGGTCATGCCAGATTAGGAGAAACAAATAGGGAAAAAGTCCAGAACAGAGAGGGTAAGTGAAAGGTGTGGGGAGCAGACAATAGCAGGAGAAAAAGTTTCCCAAACATGTCTTTGTCAAATAACGGAACAGGGTGGGTAGTGAGAAAATAGGAGGTTTAATCAGGGCAGTCACAGGAGCTGGAGGTGGCAAGGTGAGAGAACAGCCTTGATTTGAAAATACCTAGAGAGGTGGAGGCAGTAATATAAGTGCTGAGAGCATTTAGCCAGCTGGGGGCACGATAGGCAAATGATCTTTGTCCCTGAGAAGTCCGGCATCGGGGGACTTGGAGAGGCTGGTGTTCTGATCTTCTGGTAAAATGGGTGCTAGCGCTTGGGCATAACAGGTCTTGGATACAAGGTGGAGTGAGGCCAGAGTGGATTTTTTCGCCATCAGGCAGGTAAGGTACTTTATCCGGTTTGAGAGTTGCAACCAACCTGAGTCAGCATAGAGTTCACATGTGTGGGTACGTCAATGTGCACCAGTGAGCAACCGACAGGCCTTATTTAGGGATGTTGTAATGCGACTAAGTGCTGTAGTAGTGGCAGATCCGTATATAACTAAGCCATAGTCAATGACTGAGATGACAGAGGATTGGATGGCAATCCTCAGTGCAGAATGGGTAAGGAGCTGTCGGTTCTGATACAGAATCCCAATTCGCTGATTAATAGTTTTTGCTGTACTATCAATGTGAGTTGCAAAGGTTAGGCCTTAATCAAAGTTGATTCCAAGATATTTGAAAATTGGCACTTGTTCAAGGGTATTTATCAGGTATGTATTAATGGTGAGTGGGACTTGCTGTTTCTTGTTTTGTGGGTTAGAGAAGAGCATAGATTTAGTTTTTTTGTGGTTTAGAACCAGCTTATGTTCAAGGAACCACATCTCAACTTTGGAAAAAGCATGCTGAAGGTTGAGGCGTAAGAGATTCGGATCTTTATGAGTGGCAAGAATCACGGCATCGTCGGCATAGAGGATTATTTGTTCAGGGCAGGATTTGGGGAGGGAGTTTAGGAAAAGGCTGAAAAGGAGAGGCCCAGGATGGATCCTGGGGAACTCCTGAGAGAACCGGTTTTGAGTCTGAGAGAACTCCAGCTACTTTTACAGACTGAGAGCACTGAGCAAGGTAATTTTTTAACCAGTCACCAGGACCCTGTGAGAGCCCTAGGGATAGTAGTTGTTTGTATCACATGGCATTAATTTCTGCTTGCGTGAAAAAAAGTTATTTTGCAGAATTGGGGGAATCAGGTTATTCTGACCTATGAGGAATGGTATTAGGGAATTATATCTGCTCTGCATGCAGAGAAAATGATTGCTAGTAAGATGGATCCTCTGATAACTTATCCACAAACCAGGGAGTAGTTACATGCTTCACTGCTATTAAGAGTATGAGTCAAGGGACACCCTCCCTTTTGCTGTTTTTTTTTTTGTGGGGATGAATTTAATGTCTGTTACTTCTCCTCATGTTGTGTTAATCTATGGTACAGAATACATTTCTTGATGATTTTGCTAACTATCCCTCTTGGTAATTCCCTTTTGTCTTTAACAGGCTCCAGGATTGTTGGTAGAGTTGGTAATGGGTGGGTATATTTATTCATCCGGGGTGGTTGTTTCTCATTGTTATGTTGTTTGTATTAACTGTTTGATTTTGCTCTTGTTTTTTCCTTTCATGTATTGTTGTGCAAATGTTCAATAAAGTTAATTAAATAAAAAAATGATTCTAAATACTTCTACTTAGTCACTGTGACCCTGAACTGGTCAGTTAACCTCTCAGCACTGAACCTCTCTGCAACCGTATGCTCTTCCTGGAACAGCACAGGGATCAATGCATATTTCTTCTGAATTACTGTGGTACATGGATATCTAGCCATTATTTTGTTGTATATGCAATGTTTTAATGCAGCATCCTGAAGCTAAGCAGCCCTGGATACACATTGTGTTGACTTGTACAACTGCCTTTTCAACCCATCATCATGACAATATTGCAGACCCTGGTTACATTTTGTTCTGACTTGCAGGGATTGGTGGTGATTAAGTCTGAAGGGTATTTCAAGAGTAGAGATGTGCAAAGTTAGGAAATTTCACTCAACGAAAAATTTCATGGATTGTCCCACTTTGTAAAGTTGATAGGGTGTGTGAAGCCCAGCTTCACCGCCCCCCCCAAAAAAAACTCAGCAAAATGCGGAGTTTGGGAACTCTGCAGGCGGACTTCAACTTTGCATTTTCTCAAGTTTTTTTTACACTAGTAGTGCCTCCCATGGTTGGTCACCTGCCCGATATGAGAAATTAAATCCACCCCCCATTTCCATCCCTGGCATCTAGTGTCTCTCCACCTCACTGATTGCCACCCATTGCAAAATTACTGTAACTCCATTCCCCAACACCCTGTTCCATATCAACATAACAAATAAATCCCTCTAGTGGATACCCCACCCTGCCACTCCATCAGGTACTGCTAACCCATCCTGCACCCCACCAGACCCAAATGTAAAAAAAAAAAAAAACATAAATCCCTGGTGTCTAGTGGTCCCCTCCTGCCAATCACTGGCCCTAATACAAAAAAAAATCATCTTAAATCCCTGCTGCCTAGTGGATCCCCACCCCATCAGGTAGTGCCTCACCACCCCACCCTGACCCCGGGCAGGCCACCGGTACTGCCCTTCACTCACCTCCATGGCTCGGCAGCCCAAATGAGAGCTCTCAATGAATGAGCAGATGCTTGTACAAGAACCTGTTCATTCATTGTGAGAGGTCAGTCAGATTGCCGGCCATGGAGGTGATTGGAGGGTTGTGCTGGTGGCCTGCTTGGGGTCAGGTGGGGGTGAGCAGGATGGTGGGGCACTATCTGATGGAGTGGGGTTCCCCTAGACACCAGGCATTTTAGGTGAGTATGTTTTTTTATTTGTGGCTGGTGATCAGTGGGGAGGGGATAACACTAGACACCAAGGATTTATGTTTTTTTATTTAAATCGGGGTTGGGGTAGGAAGGAGTGGGGTGGTGGGGCACTACCTGATGGGGTGTAGAGGTAAGTGGTCCACTAGATACCAGGAATTACAGATGATTATTTTGTTTTATATTGGGAGTGGTGATCAGTGGGGGGATGGACTACTAGACACCAGGGATTTATTTGATGATGATGAAGGGACAGCTGCAGTATAAGGGGTGCTAGCTGCAATTTCAAGCAGACTCGATAGACCATATGGGCTTTATCTAGAGGCAAGTTCATATGTTCGAATGTTCATACATTGGAGCTGGCAATTGGGGGGGCACTAGACACCAGGGATTTGTAGGATTTTCAGTTTGTAACTTTTTCTTGCTTTTGGGGTTTTTACATACAATTTTTGCTTAAAAAACCCAAAGCAAGGTGAAGTTCCAAATGGCAAATTATATTAGATGGCTGCAACTTCACAAACTGATCCATGGTGGTGAATTTGGTGACTTTGCTGAAAATTTGCAAACAAAGTAAAATTTGCTGCATCCCTATTCAAGAGATTATTATGGGGAGCTGATGAAAAAGGGAGAGGAAGGGATAATAATTGAAAGAGTTAGACAAAGGTGGGTGGGAGAAAGCGATGAAGAGGAGGGAGGCACCCAGAGCAGGTGAAAAGTAAGAAGAAGGAAACTGTATTTTAGTGAACCAGAGGCAAAGATTCATGTCCATGTAATAGCTAGACAACATACTAAAGAGTGTCTGGAATATATACAATTGATGAAGTAGAAAATAATTGAAATATGAAATGCAAAGATCTCATACTGCAATTGAGTAGAAATGTAGAAAATGAATGTTGTAATGTAAAAATACCTCAATAAAAAAACTTTTAAATTAAAAAAAGAGAGGATTACGTGCAACTGCACCAGTTACATACAGAGAAAAGAACTGGGCTGACCCCTCCCCTGGGTGCTAATCATTAGCTGGTGATTCTGATTCAAGAGGTAGCAGTCACCTCCCCTCCCCTCCCACCTGCACAGGATGGCTTTTGGCCTTTCAGGCTCTCAGAGCCATTATAGATATGGATGTCACTGGGATAAGCATAAACTAATAAATAATAAAACATGAAGAATAAACTAAAATTATATTGAGCATGAATCATTTGATGTAAGAAATACATTTCTGCTAAAAATTATTGGCTTGATTTTCTAAAGCACATTAGATTGACACATGTTGTGCAAACTCCAACTTGCAGCAAACTCTGATTTGCCAGGATCCTGCACCAGATTTTGGTACAGGATGGGTCCCAACACCAAAGTCCCCACAGTTGCTGCAAGCGGTGCCATGTGCCAAACAGATGTCACATGGAAGGGATTGATGAAGGCAGGCATCAGCCCTGCAAAGATGAAAGCTGGCCTGTCATGCCAAAAGTCACCCTGCTGGCCTGAGGAAGAGTGCTATGCACACACCCAAAAGGGACTGGTAATGCTGTTCAGAAATGAAAACATTACCAAGCACCAGAGAGGACTCCGATGGCACAGTACACAGTGTGCCAGTTGAAGAGAGACAAGCCATGGATTGTATCCAGGCTTGTCCCAACTGGCAGTGCTGCTGTGGCGAGACATGTCCCAGTCAGTTGTGTGGGGCTGCAGTGAATGTTGTGAGCATGGAATGTTTGCAAATATTCCACTGGAATCCATGCAGTGCTTAGATCTGTGAGAAAGGTTCTGCATTGACAGGGATGCCCATGGCTTACATCCCAAGGAGCACAGCTGTCATGGAGTGGCTACACTGTGTGTGCATGCCTAACACCTAATATATATTACTAAGGCTGCCCTGTGTCACTGGGTGTGTGGCAATGATTCAGGAGCTGTGCACCCACTGCCATGCTAGCCGAAGACAGACACACTCACTGATGCCAACTCACAGGGGTATGGATACCATGGAAGAGGGGACACACATAGGTAAGTACATGTGTCAACTTGCCACAGGGTGAGCATTAGGGTCAACAACCCCAAGACACTCCATGACACCTGTTGGTGTGTGGCGGGTGGGTGTGGGGTGGGGTGTAGGTTGATTGGGGGTAGGATGGAGTTTTAGGTTTGGGAACCCTAGACCACATTTCCATACTTTGTCACTGTAATATGATCCCTAACTAATGCATTAACAGAGTTTTTTGCAATAAATTTCCTTGCTTTTTGTGAAGGTATGACCATAGCAGTAGTTGACTATGGTAGCACAGAGCCTTCCAGGCCCTGGTGCTTCCATCCATCCATAAGTATAAAGACATTGTAATTAACCTTCTTCTCCCTGTTGGGGGGCATGCACTCCCATGCTCCATGATTTTCCTTATTTTAATGAGGGCACACCCATCCTTCCATAGATACATGAGCAAATCATCACCATAGCCATCTGATTTCCCCAGGACATGTACCTGGTACATAAAATTTTTGAATTGCCATCAAAACATAATTCTGCTCAACTGTGACTCCATTCCTTGCCACAGGTGAAAACACATTTTGGACAGGATTTGAAAAATTACAGCTGTGTCATACATGAGGTGGGGTAATACAAAGGCGATGTTGTAAATCTGGGGTCAAAATATTGAAAACTGCAGTACTTATGAGCAGGTGTACCAAAATTGCAACAAAAGGTCATAACTTTGCAATTTTTTTCATTTTGACAGCAAATTTTCAACATAGGGCTGGATATTCAAACTCGCCATTCTGTGGCGCAAGCCCTGCGCTGCTCAAAAAAGTTGCACAGGGGGTGTGAAGCCGGGCGATATTCAATGAGTTGCGCTGTTGAGCAACTCCTTTGAATATCGCCCCCCGGCCACAGCCACTGTGCATGGCGCAGTGGAACTTGCGCCACCGCAAGTGGTCAGAGTGGAGCATTCAGATGCGGTGGCATAAGTTCCATTGCGCCATGCGCAAATTTCCGATATTCAAAAGGTGACATGCAAATGGGGCCATAATTTATGCAAGCTGCATGGGGGGCCATTTGCATCTAATTACAGCCCCATTTGCATGGCATTAGCATGCAGTGCGCTGATCTGACGACTTGTGCCTGGTGCCCTGCCGAGCGGCAGCCATCGAGGACCCGATGCCACCGCAGTCCGATCGTGGGCATGATGTAAATCCCCCGACTGGCCCGATTGCGGGCATAATGTAAAGAACCCTCCCCGACTAGCCGATCGTGGGCAGAATGAGTTCAACCCCCAAGACCAATATCCCTGGTGGTCCAGTGGACCATGAAGCCCGATCGTGGGCATAAGTCAAACCCAGTCCCCACAAGTCCAATTTCCCTGGTGGTCCAGTGGTCCCTCAGCCTGATCATGGGCATAAGAGTCAAACCCAAGCCCCCAAAGTCCAATTTCCTGGTGGTCAGTGGCCCCCACCCACCCACCATGGAACCCCACCACCCTGCTGCCCAACCCCCTCATCAGCTGGCGGGTGGCAGCACTCACCCTGCCACCCTGCCACCTGCCGACTGACAGCTCGGTAGGGCTGCATGCCATTGGTTCAGAGCAAGAGCCCATGGGCGTGCAGCCCATACTATACAAAACAGTCCAGATATGTGAATGAATGATTCATTCACATATCTGAACTTGCTCTGTTATGGGCTGACTGCCCATGGCTTCCTCTGAACTCAATGAGCGTGCAAGCCCTACTGAACTGCTTAGTCGGCAGGCGATGGGTGGCAGGTGGTGGGATGCTGCCGCCCGCTGGCTGACGGGGAGTGAGGTGGTGGGGCTCCGTGGGGTGTGGGGGGCCACTGGACCACCAGGCAAATTGGACTTGGGGGTGGGTTTGACTTTATGCCCACGATAAGGCTTCACGGTCCACTGGACCACCAGGGATATTGGTCTTGGGGGTTGAACTCGTTCTGCCCGCGATCAGGCTTAGTCGGGGATGAACTCCATTCTGCCAGTGATTGGGCCAGTCGGGGGGTTCATTTACGCTAGTGCCCATGATCTGGCTAGTCGGGGGTTCATTTACATTATGCCCGCGATCGGGCCAGTCGGGGGTTCATTTACATTATGCCCGAGATCGGGTTAGTGGGGGGGTGTGTTCTGCCCGCGATTGGGCTACGGGGGAAGGTTACTATTATACCCATGATCGGGCTGCGGGAGGGCACAGGGAAGAAGTGGAGGGTCACCCACAGGTGACAGCTGCTGTGTTGCGCCCTGCGATGTGGCAGCTCACCTGTGGGTGGCCCTCGACTTGATCCTTTTTTTAGGCTCAAAGTTGTGCAGGCGCAGGTAGGGGGTTGTGCCTGCACAACTCTGCACAGCCGGCTGAATATCGGGCTGTGCAGTTTATGCATGGTTCCTCCCCCTCCGGTTGAGCATGCCTTCATTAGCATTGCGCTGTTGCTCAGCATGACTTGGGGGTGCAACTGCCTCCTGCTGAATATCGCAGAATGGCGCATTTCGGACTTGTGCAGGCACAACCCTATTGCACATGGCGCAACCCTTTTGAATATCCAGCCCATAGTCTTCTTATCACACCAACTCATAAACCCCATAGGTGAAAATTTTTAAATCCATGGCAAAAAGCGGTTCTGTGCCACAGCTGCAAAAACACATTTTGGGCAGGATGTGAAAAATGACAGCTATATTGTTCATGAGGTGGTTTAAAAAAATAGCAATATTGAAAATTTGGAGTGTAAATACTAAACATTACCTAAGTTGTGCACATGCGTAGAAATATTTCAATGACTGCATGTAACTCGGCCATGTTTATGTATTTATTCACCAAATTTTCAAAATCAGCTTTTGGGACTGCACCTCATGATCACTGGCACTGTTGTTTTGTTTCTTGGTCCCAAAAGGTGATTTTGTGCAGCTACCACAAAATTACCTTATAGGCCTGATTAACGGAACAACAGTGACAGTGTTCATAAGGTGGGGTCCCAAATAGCCCATTTTGAAAATTTGGTGAAAAAATACCAAAAAAATGGCCGTGATATCAACATAAGTTTAAAATGTCATTGAAAGCCATTATATGGTGCTTACCTTTATTCTTCAACTCACGGTTTGACTTTGAAGAGTGCAAACGTGTCCTGGTCCACAGAAGATTACAACCAATGGCCTCCAGTGGAAAGTATAGGGCAATGGGGGGTTTGAGGTGGTGGGTGCTCAGTGGAAAGGTCGTAATGCGGGATGGAATGGGGAGACAATGATGGACCATTTTCTTTTTCAGGATTTAAAACAATATGATGGGAGACTGTTTTCTTTTTACAGGTACACAAAGCAATATTTTGGGACACTGGGTGTGCTCCTTGGTCAGTACATCAAAGGCACATCTGTGTCCCAAGCTCAACATTCCTAAATGTTTCAGACCAATCCCAAGGCAGTTTCAAGAAACAGTGTGACAAAGACTTTGCAAAAAGTGGTAATTTTCACATTTATTGACATTCCATATCTCCATCACTGCACATCCAACTAGAAAGAAATTAGGCACATCAAGAGGTCTTGTCTCCTGATGGCATATGCAAACTTTCATGTGAAATGGTAAAATGGTTGCAAAGTTATTATAGTGAAAATGTGGGATTTAACATAGAACTGACCATTGAACCCTAACTATACTGGCACAACTGTGCCAGTATAATATGTGTGTGTGTATATATATATATATATATATATATATATATATATATATGTTCTATGCAAAAACTTCATTGATGCATCAGTTAGGGTTCTTCTACAGAAAGGAGGAATTTCGCACAGGGGTTCTTGCACTTTGCACCTCACACCCACCCTACCCCCACCAACAGGTATTAGTGTGCATTGGGGTCATTGGTTCAACTCTCACCTCATCCCATGTGTAAACAAGCTGAGGTGGTGCAGTGTGGAGAATAGAGTGAGAGTTAGAACCAAGGACCCCAACGCACACCCGATGCCTGCTGCTGTGGGTAGGTGGGGGTGCAAGGGTTGGGAACCCTAATGCTGAATTTCCTCAATTTATTTTCTGTAGAAGAACCCTTACTGATGCATTAACAAAGTTTTTTGCATAGAATTTCCTTTCTTTTTAAGAAAGAATAGAAAAGTAGAAAGTTGTGCAAGTTGGCGGTAGTGCGGGGCCCCTCCCACCAACTTGTGTCAGGCCACATTATACACCCAATGACTAAAAGTACATTCACAACAGCAAGACCAGTCACCAAGCAAATGTTAATCTAGTAGAACAACAGGAAAACACTGTCCACAAACGAAACTGCACCACACAATATGTCTGAAAAATATATTGTCTGACACGTAAACACTTCTATTAACATCTACAGAACAAGCTGTCAACACCCTGCATATTTCAAGTAAAAACCAAACCGTGTCCAAGATATCACATATCAAAATTTGACATTTTCATTCATCAGAGTGGCACAGTTCCGCACCTCTTGACATTTAACACAGACAACAACTGAAAACTACATCCATGACATTAAGGCTAGGTATCCTATCAATTTCAAGCCACCACTACAAGAAAAACACTGTCCACAGAATGTAAACTGCACCATGCCATATCTGCACCCAAAAAATATTTTCTGAAACTTAAGCACTGTAATTTTCATCCACAGGACAAGCCATCAACACCCTCCAAATTTCAAGTGAAAAGATCAAACTGTGTCCGAGACATAACATTTTAATGTATGAGATTTTCATTCATCAGACTGGCACAGTTCCACACCTGTTGACATTCAACACACACAACAATGAAACTACATCCATGAAACTAAGGCTAGGTATTCTTTCAATTTCAAGCCACCACCACAAGCAAAACACTGTCCATAACCGTATAAAGTGCATCCAAATATCTATGCAAAATAAATTTTGTCTGACATATAAACACCATAATTCACATCTACAGGACATGGTGTAAACACCCTCCAAATTTCAGGTAAAAAGACCAAACCATTTCTGAAATATTCAATGTTAAAGATTGGTAACATTTCCCTATCTATTCCATTATAAAAAATCTGGCCATCTTCTCCCTATCTCATGATCAAAGATGGCGATCAAAGAATCTCACGATCAAAGAATTTGCAGGCTCACAATCAAAGAATTTGCAGGCTCATGAGCTAAGAATTAAAAATATTATAAATCAAAAATTTGAAGGAACTGTGGTAAACCACCACCATGGTTCGACAGAACGAAGCCCTCTGAGTAAAACCCGCCCTCATTTGACCTCCTAGGACACCCCTGGACAGAGAAAACTGATTTTTAAATTGGGCCATCTCATCCCTCTCTCATGATGCACGATCGCGGTCAAAGAATCTCACGATCAAAGAATTTGCAGGCTCACAATCAAAGAATTTGCAGGCTCATGAACACAGAATTAAAAATGGTGAAATGCGAATTTTTCACTGATTTGAACCAAACCAATGGCATGCCTCGATAGAACGGACCATCCTGAGTAAAACCCACCCTCATTCGTGTCCCTAGCCCACCCCTGAGCCGAGATACTAGTGTTTTTAGGTCATGATGCAAAATCGTGATCAAAGAATCTCATGATAAAAGAATTTGCAGGCTCGCGATCAAAGATCATTAGCGAGCAGCGAATTAAGATTTTAAAAGCTTGTAACTCAATGTTTTGACCAATTTGGATGAAATCAAAGGCATGGCTTGATAGATCAGAGCTCCCTGAGTAAAACCCACTGAAGATTTACTTCCAAAGTGACCCTTGAGCCGAGATATTTGTGTTTTTCCTATCGGAAAATAAATAACAAAATGGCGGACCTCACGATTCAAAATTTTGAAAATCCTCAGAAACAAAGATTCTTGAACCACGAGGACTGCAAATTCTTTGACCACCAGGTGTGATCAGATGGCCAGAACCCCATTCTTTGATCACAAGATATACATATAAATTTTCCCATTGACTTATAATGGGAACTTAAAAGTGCCATAACTTTTGAATGCCTTAATATTTTTTCACCAAACAAAACTCGGCATGTTTGGCCACCAAAGCTCTTTCAAACAAGCCATCTTGCAGAGTGGCACACCCCACAATGGTCGTGCGTGACCACATTAAGAATGCCAAAAGGTGCCTCCAAAAAATGGATAATTTTGCATTTTTCAGCGTTTTCGTACACGAAGACTGACTGGCTGACAGAAACACAATTTGGCAAATCAAGAGACCTCATGTGCCCCAATGTGTGTACCAAATATCAGGCTAATCCGTTTAATGGGTTCAAAGTTATTAACGTCCAAACTTTTGACTTTAGTATGTAACTGGCCCTCAACCCTAACCATAGTGGTGCAGCCGTGTCACTATTATAGCTATATATATATATATATGCATGTATCTATATGTGTGTGTGTGTGTGTATATATATATATATACACATATAACACATACGTAGTCTTTAGTAAGTTTCTCCCACCCTCCTCTTCCTTCTCTTTACCATCCCTTCTACTATCTCTACCCAACTTGTCCTTGCCTACTCCTCCCTTACTCTAAGTCCTCTCTCATTCTGCCACTGGCAGCTATCTCCACACTCTGAAGGGGCCTGTTCAAGGTATTACTCATCCTTCCCTATCCCTTACTCCCACCTCTCTCCTGCCCCCCTCTCTATCTCCCTGCACTTAATCAAAGGAATTTCACTTGAGCTAATAATTTGCACTTTTTGCTCTGTCTGAGGTGCTCCCAGATTGCACTAGCTCTGTGTTAACTTACCCTTCACAACTGATTTTTTTTCTCTCTTTAATCAGGTAATGGTCCCCCCATCTTTATCCTCTCCTTCCCCAGCTTTTTTCCCCTGTCTATCCCTGTACCCTCCTTGATGTCCCCCCACTGGAACTCATTTATTCAATAATTACTAAATAATCTGCCTCTGCCCCATGATTCATTCCTGCAAGGAGTTGGTTCCAAGGCCACCTTAAATTTCTGTACTATGTTCCTTAGATATGCCACGTGTAATTAAATGCATATTCCACAGGTGTGATATATTTAATTCTATGTTATGTTACAAATGTGACTATATGATTATTTATGATAATTTTTAACTGTATGTCTCATTACAAATGTAATTGAATGTTTAATTTCTCAGATATGATAAATGTTAAACTGTATGTCTTATTCTTTATCCAATTGTACCCTGCCCAGGTCGTACCAGGAGACAAACAACTTGTTGTTCAGTGTGCCTTCCTGGTGAAACATTTCAATAAATAAATAAATACACTAACACAATATTTCTTTTTATTTCAGATACTTTGAGGATGTCTCTAAACTTTTCTATCAAGTGGAATCATATAGAGGAAAATCCTATGACCTTGCAGTGTGTAGTGCATTACCTGTCCTGACATTAAGAAACTCTGAAGTAACTCCTTTGAGTGACAAAAGTTACTGCACACTTATAGAGAGCAAAGATAATCAAACCCAGTTAGGTGGAGAAATGGTCATGATGAGCAGTGTGTGTCAATTCCAGTGCCTAACTGACCCTGCCAAACATGGCTACCATAGACAATTCTATTAAAGTTCACAAAACCAAGAGTATCAAAAATCCAGATTGATTTGATCATGCAGGTCTGGGAGAACATTGCACAAGTTTGCCAGAGGGCCACATGATCTATTTTTCAAAGAGAGACAAATGCTGCATGATCACCAAAGAAGGGACTGTGGTTGTGGATGATCTCTTTTCTGACCAGGAAGAAGCAGACACAAAAATTGTCCTTCATGTGCAACATGTCATTACAATATGTCCAGGCCCTGTCATCATCTGTTCACCATCTGGGGATACCAATATACCAGTAATTTTACTGTCACTATTTGCAGAATGCAATCAAAGTATGTACTTGGACAATGGCCATGGTAACAGTGGGAAAATCTTCGACATTAGCAAGTGTGAAATGACCACTGCAACAAAGAAAGCATTAGTCAGTTTTCATACATTCAAAGACAATGACTATGTTTCTGCAGTCTTCAAAAGGGTAAGAGTTGGAACATCCTTCAGAAGCACCCCAAATTCCTGGATGCCTTTCAGAAACTTGGGAGTAATTGACTTGGGAAACTTGGAGTAATTGTAACTCTGCTGTAGCGGTATGTCTGTAAACTGTATGGAAGGAAGCAAGTTACTAGTGTAAATATAGCATGGCAAAAGATCTGGGAGAAATATAGCAAAAGAAATCAGAATAACTGATCTTTCTCTGCTACCAATGTACTGCCAGGAAACCCTGAAATCACATTCTATGAGCCAACTACATCTGATGATTGTGGAGGCTTTCTTCTGTTACAGTTATCAATGCCCCAAATGCAACTTTGATGGTTGGACTGATGATCTCACTGTAAAGTGGACAGACACACCATTTCCAGATGATGTTATGTCTTTGCTCTATAATGCAAATTATGAGGACTCCGATAAGGACCAAGATGTATGTGATTACCAAGGTGATATTGGCATATCTGATGATGATGAAGATTTTTCCTAGCTGGACAAGAATAAGTTCCAGTACTTTACCAACTGTCATATTTAAAATTTTACATTTTTTGAAACAAAAATGTTTTGTGCAAACAAAGCTTTTTTTTTTTGATAAATGTCCTTCTTTAAAAACTTAAAAAAATTAAACTTTGGGACAACTTATGGGTATGCATTTTAAAGCTCTAACCCTTGCCTATTTACTGAGATCACACTTGAATGGGTATTTAAATTAGTCTTGAAGTAATAGCCCAAGAGTCTGCATTAAGTACGCATAGCTGAAAATCGCAAAAGTTGACAAGGTATAAACTTGCTAAAATTTTGTCGATTAATGGTGTCTTCACTTTTATCAGTTTATCCTCATGTACTACCTTAAGACTTCAAAATCACATACACATTTTAAAGCACAATCTTTACCCTTTTAGACAACATGAAATTATATTATAAAGCACAATGAGTCCTGTCTGACAGGACTAAATATAAGAAAATTTTGAAATTTCACAAGAAATTAAGGGGTGATGGTTGGTATTAAACCCTATAACTTTCAACATTAATCTTTTGAGGTAACATATGGATATGCATGTTAAAGCTCTAACTCCCACCTATTCATTGAGACCACACGAGAATGATATTTCATTTACTCTCGACGTAATGACTTAAGAATCTACATTAAGTATGTAGAGCTGAAAATCGCAAAATTTGTCAAGGTGTCAGTACAAATTTGATGCAAACTACTACATTTTGCCCCAACATTTATGGTGGATCAACAGACAGATCATGACATTTGGGTATATTCAGCTACACTGAACAACCATCAGAATTTATTTAGCTCTTAGATGACACCCACCTCCATCTACACCTGGTCTACAAGAGAAAGAAAAGCAGCAGAAAATCCCATGTGGGGTGCTCCAAAATTAATTGTTTGATGCACAGTTGTATGATTCCCAAAGAAAACAAAGCATATCAGATTTGATATGACAAACAGAGAAAACGGCACCTGCTACATCCACTACAAAAAAGGTACAGATTTATTAACTATAGTGTCAGTGGCTTAGCAGGTAGCACACTGAATTCTGAGGCCAGTAGATCAGAAGGCTGTGGGATCTATCCCCACACCAGGCACTTGGGTTAATAGCCCAATACTGACACTGTAGGGCAGCATGAGGAGGTGCTGCACTCTGAGGTGTCATCTTTGGATGAGACATTAAACCGAGGTCCCATCTGCCTGTTCTGGTGGTTGTTCAGGTGGACATTAAAGATCCCATGGCACTTCTCGAAAGAGTAAGGGAAATTTCCCTGTGTCATGGCCAAATTTCCTACATTCACTAGAAACACCACCAACAGTTTAATCTGGTTCAGTTTCAGTTGATTACCATTTGTATCCTCCCCATGTCACCCCTGAAAAGGGACTTCTAGTTTCAGTGGGCTTATCCAGTGAACAAATTTAATTAATAAATAAATAAATGCAGATTGAAGCAGCAGCAAGGAAAACAAACTCTGGTCAGAGTCAATCGCTGCATAATAATAGTAATGATGGTGTGTGAAAGTATTGAGTAGTTCTGGAGAATTAACACAATGAATTGCAAGTAGTAATCTATGTTTATTAGTTAATATGGGAAAAAGTGTTAGAAAAAAGCATGCTACAAATTATGCAATGCAAATGATATTAAGGTACTCAATACAGATAGTAGAGGCAGATATGGTCTGTGTGGAAGCACAGTGAATAATCATCTTATATCCAGTCTTTTGATTTTGTAAAAAGTTGAACAGTCCAAATGTTTGGTGTGTCCGTGAGGTGCTGCCTGTGTCATGCAGTATTACAAAACGTGTTAATACTAGAGCAGTTAGTTTCACAGTTGTTGATAGTATGTTTAGTTGGACATCATTGTAGTTTTCTCCTCTTGCTTTTTCGGGTAGGTGTTTCAGTACATATGAACATACGAAGGTGCCAGCAGAACAGATCTACTGGTCTGTCAAAGTCTGCTCGATTGTGCAGCTAGACCCCTAGCAGGCAGTTGCCTCTTCCCCACCCACCTTGACCTCCCATTATTGTCCTCCTGCCCACCCTTACCCACCCCTGAATTCTGTCCCAAGCGTTCTTATAGCCAGCCACATTTTGCTTGATATCACTCCTTCTGGTAGTGCATTCCACCTCACAACTACACTCTCTGTAAAGCAATACCTCCTCATCTCCCTCCTGAATCTCCCTCCACTTCTTAACCCATGCCCCCTAGTTTCCCTCCCACTCCTTAGTTTCAACACCCCCTCTGCCCTCCCTTGTTGATACCCTTCAGGTACTTGAAGGTCTCGATCATGTCCTACCTCTCCTGCCTCTCTTCAGTGAGTACTCATTCAGTTCCTTTAGCCTCATCTCATAGTCCATTCTTTCCATCCTTTGAATCATCCTCATCACCTCCACTGCACTCCCTGCAGCAGTTTGATATCACACCTCAGGTATGGCCTCCAGAACTGCACACAGTTCTCCAGGTGTGGCCTAACCAGTGCCCTTGTAGAGGGCAAGATCACATCCTAAACCTAGACATGAATCCCAGTGCTAAGCACCCTAACATCTTGTTTGCTTTCACCACCACTCTCCTACATTGCATAGTAGTTGGTGGTTGTGATGTATTTTGTTCAGGCTCAGAGAAGTAATCACCGTGAATTTTGTTTATGTCCTCATATGCAATATGGCTAATTATAATACTGTAAGAATGTTGTACAGTCACTGCATGTTATTGGGAGGCTGTCAAGAATTAATTTTCTAAGTCTCTTGTTGGAAGTAGGACATTCTGAAGTAGGTCTTTGTTAATTGTCATGGAGTTTTTTGTAGTCAGTAATGCATGGTTTACAATATGCAGTTACAACATATACCTAAACTGAGCTGGCATCACTGAGACAGCTTAGTGCATCTGCCCATGACCCTGACAGCAGAGGGCATGCAGATGTGTAAAGAGGGGGGAAGCAGTATGACAAAGTGGGGACAACACAGTCTTGAGGACTGGAAAATATTCAAATTCCGTAACAGTCACTTGCTCACACCATGACTATGAGAAACTAAATCAACCTCCCCATGCTTCAAACCTCCCACCTGCATAACTTCAGTGTAAATGAGATGCTGCAGTTCAGTTGAAGTCTCTTGGGAAGATAGGTTTGGCTAAAAAATGGAGCTTTAGAACTGAAAATCTGGGGTGGCATTATGGCAAAGTGGTAACAGCACTTTCTTGATAACCGGGAGACTCAATGCCAAATTCCATAAGAGCCATTTGCTCACATTGTGACCCTGAGCAAGCAAAGTGACCTCCAAGTGTTTCAAACCTCCAAGCTGCATGATGTGACTGAAAATCAGATGCTGCTGCTCAATTTAGTTGTCGTGTGCAAATAAATGTTGGAAAAAAAATTGAGGTATGGATTTGAATCTACTTCCTTTACTTCATGTTTAACAGAAGGTGAGGTTCACTTTAGGAAAACAAATTAAGTGGCAACAGCACATTCTTGAGGATCAGAGAGTCAGGTTCAAATTCCATAACAGCCAGTTGCTCAGTGTGACCCTAAGCAAGTAATCAACCTCCAAGTGCTTTACACTTCCCAGCTGCATGACTTCACTGAAAATGCAATGCTGCAGCTCAGTTGAGTTCTCCTGGGTAAATAAATCTAGGAAAAAGAAGCCCTGGAAATGGATTCCACATCCTTCCCTTCATGTTTACCAGAATGGAGTTCACTTTAGGAAAGAAATTACTTTTCTTTCATATGGCCCTTTTCAAACATACCCTGTTCCAAAACCTTGTCCAAGTTGTCCTCAGTTGCATTAGCCATAATTCATAAACAGACTGATTAAGAAATCATAAAGATAACATCAAACAGTGAATGGGTTGGGGGGAATGGCTTGGGCACAAGGGGTGGGATATTCAGAAGGGTTGTGTATGGCGCAACACAGTTGCACCATGCGCAACCCACTGATGTGCCTAAGCGTGATATTCAAAAGTGGAATGTGCCTGGCACAAATCCCAATGCGCTGGAGCGCATCAGTAATGTATGCGGGCAAGAAGGGGGTGTGACCATGCATGCTCCACACACTCGATATTCAGTTCGGGATGTGCTAGAGCCCATGCAGGTGCAACCCTACTTGTGCTGCACACAGTTGATCCAAAAAAAGAAGCAACAGCTGGCCACCCACAGGTGAGCTGCCGTATAGCAGGGCACAACATGGCAGCTGCCAGCTGTGGGTGGCCACCCGAGCTCCGGTGGCACCTTCGTGGTAGCGCCCCTCCATGCCCGATCATGGGCATTAGTATTGTAATAAAGGTCCTGTATCCCTGGTGGTCCAGTGGACAGCTCCCAGCCCGATCACGGGCATATGTAATAAAATAAAAGTCCTATATCCCTGGTGGTCCAGTGGACCACTCCCAGCCATCGCGGGCATATGTAATAAACTAAAAGTCCAATATCCCTGGTGGTCCAGTGGACCACTTGCAGCCCGATCACGGGTGTCAGTAATAAATTATGACAAACCAATCCATCCCTGGTGGTCCAGCAGTACCCCCCTCCCCACCTGCCCACAGAGCCCAACCACCCCACTCCCCCGGTCAGCAGCGGGCTGCCAGCTCCTCACCCACATGCCACCCGCTGCCTGCTGACTGACTCCATACGGTGGGGCGTGCCCATTGGTCCTAGCGTGAGCCAATGGGCGTGCCTTCATACTTACACAGACCAGATATGTGAATGGATCCATTCACATATCTGGTCTGTAATCTACAAACTGCACTCATTGGCTCACGCTACCGGACCAATGGGCATACAACCTACCATATGGAAGTCAGTCGGTGGAAGTAGACGGCAAGCAAGTGAGGGAGCTGCGCCCGCCACTGACCGAGGGGAGCAGGGTGGTGGGGCTCAGTGGGTGGGTGGGGTGGGGGGTACTGCTGGGCCACCAAGGATGGTTGGTTTGTCATATTTTATTACTGACGCCGATCGAGCTGCGGCGGGTCCACTGGACCACCAGGATATTAGACATTTATTTTATACATATGCCCGTCGAATGCTAGGCAGTCCACTGGACCACCAGGATAGTGGACTCTCATTTTCAATCCCCATGCCTGCGATTGGGCAGTGGGGCACTTTGCTGCTTGTGCAGGGGGCGTCGGTCCCTGACGGCTGCAGCCTGGCGGGGTGCCAGGTGCAACTCACTGGGGATCGGCGCACCTGCATGCAAATGGGGCCATAATGACATGCAAATGGCCCCATTTGCATCTTGCATGCATTATGGCCCCATTTGCATGTGCACTTTTGAATATCATGATTGATGCACTTAGCACAATGGCAGTTGCGCTTACGCAACCCCCTTTCCCTCTGTGGCCACTTGCGCTGGTGCAGTGCCACTGCGCCATGCATATTGCGGGTAGCCACGGCATGATATTCAATGGTGCTGAGCCATAGTGCAGCACCATTGAATATCACCCTGTCAGCACCCTGGCACATCCAAGTTGCATTGCACCCAGGCTTGCACCACAGCCTGGTGCAGTCTGACTATCCTACCCAAGGAGCTCAATTGACTCGATCAATGTTATACTGCATAAAAATGGTAGTAGTGGGATTCAAACATATGCTCCCATGATGACACTACTATATCCATTGTTGCCTGATTTTTCTTGTAGTGCACATACACAATAACTGTACTAGGATACTACTGCTGACAACCTCCATATGCTGCAATGCAAATGAACAATTTCTACTTCTCCCACATAAATAATGGCCTATATATCATTTGTGGCAGCTGGAGGAAACAAAAATCATATGCACTGCCTCACCTTAAAGAAAACTGCTCTGTATACATCCATTTATTACCTTTTATGCAGTTTATTTTTAACCTTTCAAAAACAATATCATGTATGTTTCTGTCCCTTTGCCTAGTACAAAAGCAGTGTATTAAATTTATATACAGTAGCAAAATCAGAGGTTCATTTCAGCCATTGCGTTGATGCCCTCCCATTGCTACACAGTAAATGAACAATTCTTCCTTCTTTGCCTGACATATTGGATTCGTCATTTGTGGAAAATGCAGGAAGAAAATATAAGATGCATGGCACCACGTTACAGAAGACTGCTGTGTATACTTCATTTTATACCTTTTATACTGTTTTTTTCTTTGTAAAACATTTTTAGGTGTGTATCTCTTACTTTTCATAGTCACCTATCAGTACTGTCAATGCATTTGACAAGATCATAGGCTTGTTTCAGAGACTTTGCCAAATTAGACTGGAAATGATTGCATATGCCCATGATTGTGATATTTCAAGGGTGCAGTAACATTCAGGTTAGGTCAGGCACATCTACGTTACAGGCTTACAAATGTTGACCAGCTTACATGGCTGCTGACTGGCATGCAGTGACTTGAAAACATGAGCCCAACAGAAATGGGACTGGTTTCAAACCAGATTGATTCACTATCATATATTTTTAAAATTCAACTCATAATTTTTTTAGGTAGCCAAATAGGAGGTGCTGCTTTGGTTGGCATACATGCAGTTATTACTTGGGGGGGGGGGACACCGCTTATTAACTGTAAGAGACAAAATGGTCATACTGTGTGACACCCTCTTTAGGCACTTTCAGACCAGCTTAGACCATAACCACTTTGTTTCATTCTTATTCATATGAAACTGTGTTGCTCTGCAATACTGGTGGGGAGGTGGATTCATGATGTTACTTTACTGGGCCACATGTAACTGTCATCTTCATCACTCACAAAGTAAGGTAATTAAAAAGGACATCAATTGGCTTATTCAAGATTACACAGGGTAAAACTGTCATTGGTGGGACTCAAACCTGTGCCGGGTCACAATTTAGTATCCATTCTAGGAAATGGTAAGAGTTGTCAGGTGTCAATAGGAACACAATCACCTGCAGTTACACACCATTTTATTCTTATTGGACATTGTTACAGCAAAAATAAAAAACCTTAGTTTACAACAAAAGTTTTAAAAAAGTACCCTTCAGTGAGGTGGCCTCACTGAGACAGCAAAGTGCTTCTGCCCTTGACACTGAAAGCATAGGGCCTTGAGATGTGGACAGAAAGGTAGCATAGAGAATGGCACAGTGGACACAGCACAGTCTTGAAGAGTGGGAGACACAGATTCGAATCTCATAATATCCACTTGCCCAGAGTGTGACCAAGAGTAAGTAAATTGATCTTTCCATTCTTCAAACCTCCCAACTGTATGACATAACTGAAAATGAGATGCTGCAGCTCAGTTGAATTCTCATGGGAAAATAAATGTTCACAGAAAAAAAAAATATAGGCCGCTTGGAAATCGATTCGACTTCCTTTCATTCATATTTACCAACAGTTGAGGTTTACTTCAGAAAAGAAACCTAATTTGGTTTTATATAGCTGTTTTCATAATACCCTGTTGAATGCTAAACATAACACCAAACAATGATTGGGGTTGGGAAAAGGTTTGGGCACAAGGATGTCAACTGACTTGTTCAGGGTTAAACAGCACAAAACGTGCTAGTGGTAGGATTTAAACCTGTGTTCCCAAGATCACAGTACTGTATCCATTCCACCAAGCCTTTTCTTTGGTACTTGCAGATAAACAAGATTTGTGCTAGGAGACTTATGTTGAGGACCTTCATATGCTACACTGTAAATTAACAATGCCTTCTTCTTCCCGAGGAATAATGGATCTGTAATTCATTTCTGGAAGACACAGAAAAAAATGTGCATGGCATCACCTTAAAAAGACTGATGTGTAAACTTCCTTGTATACCTTTTATACCATTTTTTAAAAACCTTTCAGAACCAATTTGATATGTGTTTTCCACACACACACCCTGTCTCAAATCGTTTTCCGGGAATCATTTGCAGCTCTCATACTGCATACACTGAGCAATTAGTGACAGCTACAGCTAAGATCAAACAATGCTGGGGATGGATGGGGAGATTGGACAGAAGGAGGTCAGTTGACTTGTTCATGTTTACACAGGGTTAAAATGGCATTGGTAGGATCAAACCTGTGTTCACAGGTGCACTTGAGTCTCCACTCTAGGAAATTCCATGAGTTGTTGAGTAAATGAATGATCTACTGCCTCTGAGGTCTCTCTCCAAGCACTGTAGTTGCTTCCAAATGATGTTCCCAGGCCTGCATAAAATATTGTACACTGACTTGTTTTTCTGCCCTTTACTCTTTGAAGGGCTTCCCATCCCCAGACCAAACAGTCCAGCAGTACATTTTCAATGCAGCGGCATGCTGCCTGTGACTGTGTTGCTACCTCCCCCTCCAATCCTCCAACAAGTCAGTCCACCATGCAGCCAGTTCCTTCTGGGGAGCAAATCTTTTTTTTTTCAGCTCCCTTAGTTTGCCACCACTTTCATGGCAGAAACAGTACATCACTTCACCAGCTCACAAGTGAACTCTCTTCCCCTCCCTGGTCCACTGATACAGTTTTCCTGAAACCCCCTTTAGGCCTGCAACAACATTTTCCCTCAGACCCAGTCACTTAATTGAGGGATTCAAATAGTTTTTTTATTGTATGCCTTCAGCTTTGCCACCACTTAGAAACTTTCTTCTGGGGTTCGATCTTTCTTTCA
The DNA here is from genome assembly GCA_016271365.2 of Neoceratodus forsteri. Lineage (NCBI taxonomy): Eukaryota > Metazoa > Chordata > Ceratodontiformes > Ceratodontidae > Neoceratodus > Neoceratodus forsteri. The sequence goes on from CM028131.1 coordinate 111,265, forward strand.
GTCAGTCAGAACCCCCACAGGTCCTCATGTTCACTTGTGTTCCCTCCCCAGTCCAACATTTACACTGCACTTGCCTGTGGCTCTTTTACGTCCCCCTACAAACCTCCAACAGTAAGCCCTGAAATGCAGACAGTCTTGGGATTAGAATGATTGGCTGATCGCATTCTTTAATTTTTGCCACCAGAGAAACCCCAGATATCCGCTGTGCCACTGACGAGAGTAGCCATGAGCCCAGACGAAGATGGCGCAACAACATGTGAGTGCCTGCAAGAAGGTCCTTTCTTTGAGGATCCGGAGTGTCCCGTCACTCGTGCATGCGCATTTCAGCACTCTGCCTTCACAAAATGGTGGATTTAAAGGGACAGAGCACTACTGTGCATGCGTGAAAGGGAAAACTGGCAAAATGTCAAAAGTTATGGAGGCACCGGAAAATCATGGTTCATGTGACCTCTGTGACCACTGTGATGAACTTATACTCTTAGTAATGGCCCTTCCATCAGTAGTGATGTGCCACAACCCTGCATGGATGTCTGTGGGGGTGTTGCATTTTATGTGAGATTCTGCTATTTCCATTTGGCTTCACTGGCTATGTCCAAAAAAGCTTTCCTGTGCCATCCAGGTGTGTGTTTCTTATCTCTTGGGTGTGAGGGGGGCAGACATGGGTGTGCTGACATGGGGGAAGGCATGGGTGTGCTATCATGGGGCAGCAGGCATGGGTGTGCCATTATGGGTGGGGCAGGAATGGGTGTGCCATCATGGGGGCAGGCACAGGTGTGCCATCAAGGGGTAGGCATGGGTGTGTCGTCATGGGGGCAGGCATGGGTGTGCCATCATGAGGAAGTCTGGCCTCTGTGTGCCTATCCATTGCACTGGCAAGGCCCTTTGCGGCTCATATGGCAGTCCCTATCTGCTGGCTGGAGCTCATAGGTTCATAGTATGAATTACAAGTTCAGTAGGCATGAGCCCTTGTGAACTTGCCACCTTTTAAGGATAGTATTCATATTTATTGGTACCCATAAAATTGTCAGTTCTGGTTTTTAAAATTTTAATTGTATCACTTTCAATTGTAGCTTGGGGAGTGCATTCCATCTAGATATAATTTTTGTGTAAACCATTTTTTCCCGTGTTATTTTTTCTCCAGTCATCTGTTGGTTGTGGGGTCTAGTGTGTTGATTTTAGTTTGACTAATTATTCCAGTGGTTTCCTGTAATAATGGATCATTCATGGCTTTAAATTCCAGACACAGGTCTCCTCTAGTCCTGCTGTATTTTATAGAGTATAATCCAAGTTTGTGTAGTCTCTCTTGGTAACTCAAGTTGTTCATTGTTTTGACTTTTTTTTGTAGCTTTCCTCTGTATTTTTTCTATCATTTTGTCTCCCATTATTGTTTGAGGGAAACTAAATTGAGTACAATATTGTAAATGTGGTCTTACTAGACTTTTGTATAAAGGGATAATCAGATTTGCTTCCCTGGTTTTAATGTTATGGAAACTTTTATGGCAATATTTTGCATTATGTTTAGTATGTGTATTAAAGGATAGATCATTGCTAATATAAACACCCAAATCTTTCTCAATAGTGGTTGAATCCAGTATTTGGCTATTCAATGTACAGTGGATGCCACTTGTATGTCATTCAGATGTATGCACATTTCGGTTATATGCACAAAAGTGGCATGTCCCATTCCCAACCCTATTTGCTTTATGATAAAACATTTGCTTGTATGCACACCAAATTTCAGTTGTATGCACACTTTTTCCTCCAGACAGGGACTCCACAGACATTAACAGTGTCAATCACACCAGTTAAACAGGTGGTAATTTCTGCTAATGGATAAATACATACGTGTTTTAGTCAGTTTCAACCTCTCTGTCAGAGTAAGCAGACATGGAGAAAACAAATAACTTAAATAGCTCAGACTGTACAGCATTTAATGAACTGGTATATTTTCATGACCCTGATACATTCAATAAAGGTAAAAGTGAGTAGCATGTAAGAAAGTATGTTTCACAGAGTGTCTGCAGTGATTTCAATACAAATTAGGTTTGTATGCCATTTTGGATGTATGCACAAAAGTATGATGTACAGAGCATGTGCATACAGCAGGAATTGACTGTATATGTGTAATTAAGGTTATTATGACCAATATGCATGATTTTACATTTGTTCTCATTAAATTTCATCTGATTTTGTTTTTCCTTTTCACTTAATTGATTGATGTTTTCTTGGAAAAGTGTGAGAGCCAGAATCTGTAATGATTGCACCAATTTTGCAGTCATCTGCACACTTGCACATCCATGCAGAATGATTAGTTGCATAGATGACACAAGTATATTAAAGAGAATGGGATTCAAGACAAAACCTTGTGGTACACCACTTGTGACATTTCTCAAAATTGATTCACATCTACGGATCACCACCTTCTGCTTTCTGTTGTCCAGCCAATAAATTATCCAGTTAATTATGTTGGGATGCATTTTAGTTTTGATAAGGTGTTCTACTAGGATCTTATGTGAGACAGTATCAAATACTTTACTGTAATCCAGAAAAGCACATCAACAGACATTCCCTTATCAATGGCTGAACTAACTGGATTGAAGTATTGTAGTAGATTGGTGAGGCAGTATCAATCTTTACAGAACCAGTGTTGTGATATGTCTACTAATCCTTTCTCCTTAATGTGATTTGCAATTCTATGTTGCATTAACCATTCCATTAGGTTCCCTATGACCGAAGTCAGGCTTATTGGTCTATAGTTATCAACCCTGGTTTTGTCGCCACGTTTGAATATAGGTGTTACATTAGCTTCTTTCCACTCGGTCAGAGTCTTACCTTCATGAATGGATACATTAAATAATTTAGTTAATGATCCTAAAAGTACTGAGGCTACTTTCTTTAAGAATTTAGGTGGTATTCCATCGATCATCCAGAGCTATTGGGTTTGATAGCTCCTATGACTAATGAGATCTCTTGAATAGAAAAGTCCATAAAATGATCTTGATTTGTTGGTATTACATTTGTTATTGGTTCCTTGGGTTGGAATATACTTATAAAGCAGTAATTTAGTTCACCAGCAATATCTTTCGCATTAGTAATAGTATCATTTGATGTTACAAGAGGACCTGCAACCTTTTGATTGCCTTTTAGAACATCAACATAGTTAAAAAATTGTCTTTTATTATCCTTTGTAAATGTGACTAGTTTTAGTTCAAATGCCACTTTTGCTCTTCTGATGTTGGTTTTAATTTTTTTTGTCATTGATTTGAAATTATCCCAAGTTTTTTCATCTTGGTTTTTAGTATATATTTTGTATTGCTTTTTTTTATTTTGTTGTTCCACCATGAGGGTAATCTTTTATTATTATGATATTTTGTTCTTTGTGGAACCCATTTTTATATACAATATTTAATTTTATCATTGATTATTTTCCAGGTATTCTCAAGATTTTGGTCTTTTAATTCGGTTTCCCAGTCCCATATCATTAAACATCTGTCTTTCGGATGAGATGTTAAACCGAGGTCCCATCTGCCTGGATTGGTGGTAGTTCAGGTGGATGTTAAAGATCCCATGGCACTTATCGAAAAGAGTAGGGGAATTTCTCCAGTGTCCTGGCCAAATTTCCCTCATTCACTACAAATACCACCAACAGCTTCATCTGGTTCAAGGTCAGTTGGCATTCATCTGTATCCCCCTCCTCCGGGTCATGCCTGAAAATAGGCAGGATTTGTCTAGTGCACTTACCCGGTCAACAAAAAAAAAAACTAAACTAAACTAAAAACTAAACAGACTTTAATATTTTTATAATTAGCTTTATGGAAATCCCTCACTATTGTGACACCCATTGTACCTTGATTTTTAATTTCAATTTTGAATTAATCTATTTGGTGGTCACTATCCCCTAATGGAGACAATACCTTTGGATCAGATATACCTGTCTGGATGTTAGTTAAAACAAGATCAAGAATCTTGTTTTTACTTTTTAGGTATTTTGACCAATTGTTGTAAATTGTTAGTTATCATAATATCAATAAATCTGTTTTTGCAAGTACCATACCCCTTAAGCAAGTCCCAGTTAATGGATGGTAAATTGAAGTCTCCCATCAGGACATAATCTCCATCAACATCCATGCTTTCAATGTCTCTAAGAAATTGATGAGCTTCAAAAGAGATTAAATTAGGAGGTTGATAACATACACTAATCCCACAGTTAATGATTTGTTACACAGTTAATGTTAACCCAACATAACTCAGATGTATTATTCACTGTGCTTTTCAGTTCAGTGACTTTTATATTTCATCCACATATAAGGCAATCCCTCCACCAACCCTATCAGTCCTATTTTAAAAATGTTTGTGTAACTTGGTATTTTGGTGTTCTATTCATCATTTTGAAACCACTTCTCAGTGACGCTACACATTGCTATTTGATTAGCTATTAAGGTTCCTTAGTTTGTCTATTTTATTTCTTAAACTTCTGGTGTTTATCAATACTATGGGAAATATATATTTTAATGTGATATTTGTTTTCATTGATTTATTATTATTATTACTGTACTCCTTTGATTTGTCATTCACCTTGTTTGAAAGAGAAGTTGAATGGTCACATTGTTCCCCCCCCCAGCAGTTAGTTTAAAGATTCATTAATGTTCAATAGGATTTTATTTCCTAATAAATTGCATCCCTTTCTGCTAAGGTGAAGACAGTCCCAGCAGTGAAGGTGTGCACTGTGACCTGTGTGCTTTGTGGTGCATCCATGGCATGATGGCACATAAGCTGGGGTCATGTTCTGCACCACATGCCTCCATAATGGTGTTCTGTGCCCCAGGTAGATCCATTGTTGGCATCTGTGCAGTGGGCACCCACCACCATGGTGGGAACCAATGGACCATGGCATGGCCCCTTTGTTCATTACAGCAGATAGAGATCAGCAACTGCTGTGTGCTTTTGGCTGTGCTGTGGTGTGATCATGGGCATGTGGTGGTCACTCCACAGCCGCAAGTATCTGATGTGTCTTGATGCATGTGGTTCAGTTGCTGGGCACGTATATTTATGGAAGCCCTCTGGCTCACATAGATGGCTGTGCTTTGTGCACCATGCATAACCATTGTACATGGCTTCATGCATGTGTGCTGTGGTGGTGTATATATACAACTAAGTGGCAAGCCCCTGCATACATGGCATGTGGTGGGTCTGCATGGCTGCAAGTTACTGCCCTATGTGATGTCCTGTGAGCAGGTTGTGCATGCTGCAAAGGGGTGTCTAATGGGAAAATGCTACATACCTGTCCACGCTCTGTCCCTATGTGACCTTTGCGTGGTGCACACCCATTGTGCATAGGCTCCCAATGTTATGTATATTCTTTGTGGTTGTTGGTTTTGTTTCTACAGAACCACTTGTTAAATAGCAAGTTTTTCAAATTTTTAGCTAACACATCACTTAGTGTACCTCACAATAAGCCTACCTGTGAATTTTATCTAGTTTTGTCCAATCTGCTGTTTTAAATGTATCTTTTTATTTTGTTCCTTTTGTGCACTTGACTTCCTTGTTTTGGAGCGTGCGGTCTTCTCCAGAGTGCTAACTCACAGGAATCTCCACCCAAAAGTGTCATCAAAGTGGTCCTTCACTCCAGAGACAGACCTTTGACTGAAAGCCTGTACCTGATGCTGTTGTTACTTGTTTGTCACTTGATAGTGGCAGATCAAAACTTATGAGTTCACAACAATCACATTATAATATCCTTTGCACTTTCTTGTGCCAGAAAATAAACTTGTTCCTTTAGAAAAATCCATGCAATTGCAATTTGTCACATAAAAATAAATAAAAGTAAGCAGAGCAGTCCAAAGGTGTCTTTCACATTGTTGTGGTGACATAATGCCAATGGTTCCATGTGATAACAGTGACCGCATAATAGTGATTGCTATTTGGGCGAGTCTACATCATTGAAAATGAATTGCAGTGATGTAGACTTGCGGTGAACAGCAAGACAGTGCTGGAGACTTAAATTTTAATGTTTTATGTGGGGGTCCATGCCCCCGCACCCCCCTAACTAAAGTTCTAACTCCAGAAGTGGTACATGTCGGGTGTGTGCAAAAATCTAAAAACAAGAACCTGCAACCCGTAAAAAACATACTCACCCACAACTGAAACCAGCACCCTTCCAACCCCAGTCTGCCACCAACCCACCATGCCATGGTCAGCTTGGCAGCTCACCACCACACTATACCCAACAAATACTCCCTCCCCTTCCACCCATTGCACAGTTTGGTCCCTCCCAACCCCCCATGCAAGCGTATACATAGCTACATTCTGTCATTATAGTTGCTGAACACACTATCCAGTCGCCCTCCCTGCCTGGTAGCCCTGTGTAAAAGCACTGTGATTGAGTCACCCTTTTTGAAAGTGCTCAATTGCAGTCACCTAATACATGGGCTACCAATGCCAACATATTACCTCTGCAAGAATACATATTATTTTCTTTGACTGTCATTACTATCACTTTCTTTGCATAAATAGTGTCTCTTGCTGGTGGCTGCTGGACTGGGGCTGCTATGAGTTTATAAATGCAATGTTGTAAAATGTAATGTGTCACTATTGAATCGTGAGAGGATATAAAACCTTAGACTAACTGCATATACCTGAGCTAGTGTACCTATGCTGTGACTTGCTGGCAGTCCCTCACAAGTGCCAGTGCTAAGTTTATGCCTTCACAGATGTCCTTTGCACTTTCTTATGACTGAAACTATAATAATGTCTTTATGATTAGGGGTGCAATTGCCAGCTGTCACTCACTGTCAACCGCATTTCCAACATGGAAACAAGCAGAGCAATCCAAAGGTGTCTTTTCCATGGTTATAGTGACAGAATGCCAACATATTACAGGTGCAGCAATATATCTTATTTACATTACCTGTCATTACTATGCTGTCATGAATAAATACTGTCTCTTGCTGGCAACCGCTGGACTGAGACTGCTATGAGTTTAAAAAATGCAATGTCAATGTCAGAATAGATGAATGCTGTTTGGACACAGTTGGTATGACAGACAATCAGCATTAATACATACTATTTACATCTGCTATCATTTGTCAGCCCTTCATCACATAACATGTATCTTTCTGCCAAGCCATTCTTATTGTAGGTGATTGCCGTCACATGACATTGTCATTCTTTGTGCAATAATAAAAAAAATGTTACGTGTACTGTCTGAGGTCATGTTACTTTCTGTGCATTGCCATATCTGTGTGGTACACTTTATGGAATAAAAGGTGTGAATTAATATTCTAATTGCATCTGTGAAGAAATAGAAACAATATATACTGTGACTAACAATGCCTCAGACTGAATACATGTTATATAGTTCCATAGAATGTAATGTGTCACTATTGAATCCTGAAAGGATCCAAAACCTCCGACTAACTGTGTATGCCAGAGCAAGTGTACCCAATGCTGTCACGTGTTGTCAGTACCTTGTTAGTGACAGTGCTGTTTTTACCTTCACATATGTCCTTTGCATTTTCTTAATAATGTCTTTATGATTAGGGGTGCAATTGCCAGCAATCACTTGAAATCAGCTACAGGATAGTGGCAGCTACACATTTCCTATATGAAAAGAAGCAGAGCAGTCCAAAGATGTCTTTTTCACTGTTATAGTGATAGAATGCCAACATATTACAGGTACAAGAATACAGCAGTCAAGAGCAGTCCAAAGGTGTCCAAAACCATATCTGTAAGGTACACATTATGGAATACAATGTGGGAATTAATGTTCTAATTGCAATCTGCGGAGAAATGGAAGCAATATTTACTAAGACTAACAATGCCTCAAAGTGAATGTACATTTGACACTTACAATGGCAGTATGCATTCATCCAGATGCAGTGCGTGTTGTTGTGACTTTCACTTGTTCAGCAGAAAGCAGGCAGTGTCAAATACTGGAATGACTATAGATTTATTAGGCAAATGGAATTTTACACAAATGAGTCATGAACTGTTCGAAAACCTGTAACAAACTGCCCAAGCCTGTGAAACTGTGTCTCCACATGATGTAATGCAACAAACACTTAGGTGTGTGTATAACAGAGCATGAAAAAAGGCAATAAAACAATTTCCATTGGACACTCCAGCTGCAAGAATAATCCACAGTCAATTCATTTTTTTTTCATGATCTCCATATAAAAAATCCAATAACAGTTGTCTGTCAGTGGTACTCAGAATAAAAAGTATTACTGGTGCACACTGCAGACAAATGGAAAGCAAAACAATTGAAAAAATGATTGGCTACAGCACAAAAAACATGTGTTCTTATCTGTGTTGGCTAGCTACAAGTGTGTTTGTCAGAGGGGCTTGTGATATGTGTGTGTGTGTGTGTATGTCTGGTGGCTAGGTTCATGGTGGCTGTGTGTGTTGTGTGTGTGTGTGTGCATGTATGTGTGTGTGTGTGTGTGTGTGTGTTGCCTAGGTTTGCTTTGGCTGGCTGTGGGGGAGGGTTGGGTGAGTGCTGGCCCAGTGTGTGTGTGTGTGTGTGTGTGTGTGTGTTGGCTGGTTGTGTGTGTGTGTGAGTGTCTGGGGGTGAGTGGCTGGTACTGTTTGTGGGCGTGTGTATTTACTTGTGTATGGGGGGAGGTGGCTGGGTGTGTATGGATGGGGGTGGTTGGTGTGCTTCACAGGCAGTAGTGGCCCAATAAGACTGTATGCATGAATACTTGTGTGGATGGACATCTTTCAGGTTGGCTACCTTGATGTGTGTTTGGTTTTGGGGAGGATGCCTCAGTGTGTATGGGTGGGGAATGGATGCACTTTACAGACCAGAGTGACCCCATCAGTTTGCGTGCATGAGTGCTGGTGTCATCTCTGAATAGGGGGGGCACCAGGCAAACATTCCCTTCCAACCCTTCTGGAATGTCACCATTGAAGATATTAAAAAGGACTGGCAACAAAACTGATCAGAGCTGTCATTGTCAGTCTCTGAATCAGAGGAATCTTGAGCACCCTCACTAGGACTATCAGTAGTACAGGCTCAAATTGGTATGGTTGGATACCAGTATCAAAGTTTAGATCAATATCCTCCACATATTCAAATTCTTCCACTTTGAATTTTGTAGATATTGATCACACACACTATAGCTTTGTGAACAAGCTTTTTCAGTCAAGGCCTTGCATAGCATGAGCCAATGATTCAGACCAGTATGACATCACAGAAGATCCCTGGGCATGGGGCTGAGCTCAGTTTTCTTGAATAACAAGGGAATGTCAACAGACAAACTCTTTTCTTTTAGTAGTTTGGAAGCTGAATTCAATTCAAACATAAAATGAAGTTTTTTTGGATACAAAAGCCTACAACTATAAAAATATACCCTCTATTCTGGCAAAATAGAACTTTTAAAATGAGCTGTGTTTACTGTAAGTGTCCTTGGGTTATTAACTTGGAAAGCTGTAAATAGAGTTTGACTCAGATTGAGTGGCATGTAATTGGAGATGGTGATAAACTTTTGAGCTGTGATTGTTTGGAAGATCTGTTTGGGATGCCATTTAGACCAGGGAGACAAGGGTGCCAGAAGGTGGTAAAAGCTGAGGGGCTGAGACTAAAAGGGCACTTATGAGGGTACAAAGGGCACTTTCTCTATGCTATTTTTTGCCATATAGAAATAAAAGTGGAGTGGCTACTACCCCTTTCGCTCCCCCCCCCGGTTCCGGCACCTATGCAGGGAGATATTTTTTCTCCTGTCAACAGAAACATTGTTGTGAGACAGTAGAACTGCACTTACATATGCAAAAATCATTGCCAGAGCTCCCAGCTGTAAAAACAAACACCATTGAGTTTTTGTTTGCATTTTATGAATGTGGTATACTTGACAGCACTGTAAAGGAGATGGTGGGTTCTAATGCTGTTGGCAAACCTGAGGGTGGGACTGAGCTCAGTTTTCATGAATAACAAAGGAATATCAACAAACAATCTCTTTTTTAGTACTTTGGAAGCTGAATTCAAATACAAAATAAAGATTGTTTGGTTACAAAAGCCTATAAACAATCAAAATCTACCCTCAATTCAGGCAACATAGAACTTCTAAACGAGCATGTTTAACTGTCCTTGGGGCATTAACTTGGAGAGCAGTAAATAGAGTCTGAATCTAGAGACAAAGAGTGGCATGTTATTGGAGATATTGATAAACTTTTGAGCTGTGCTTATTTGGAGGACTGTTTAGGCTGCCATATAGACCAGGGAGAGATTTGTTTCTCATGTCAACAGGAACATTGTTGTGGGACAGTAGAGCTGTACTTACATATGAAATAATTCATTGCCAGAGCTCCTTGCTCTAAAAAGAATCACCATTCAGTTTTTTTTGGTTTTTTGTTTTTTGCATTTTGTGAATGTGGTACACTTGACAGTACTGTAAAGGAGATGGTCAGCTCTAATACTGTTGGCAATGCAGGCTTCACTTTCTCCTCCCCCATGGGGGGAACACTACCTCCCATGCACACGGTTCCACCTCTTTCCCCTCCCACAACCCATACATTTCTGCTACTGCTCCCTCCCACATAAAAAGTCCTAGCTCTCTTCCCTTTCATGGACCTAACAAAATAAGCCGATACCAACATTGAGATACATGCTAAACATAGGCTGACATTGATTTCAGGGTGGGATCACAATAATGGTGGACTCAACTATTGTGTTCCACAAAAGGTAATTTATGCAGGGAGTTCTTTTCTCAGCAAAACATCTGCAACCTATGCCTACTGCAGCTGTGGAAAATCAAGTAGGCTGCCACAGAGCCCAGCCAGTTTCACACAACCTGATTCATCAGGGAGGGAAGCACAGTGTCAGAGTGACACCACAATCCCGACATTGGCATACCAATGGCCATACACATGACCACCACAACAGCAACCCACTACAGCAGCCGACACCCCACCCACAGTGGCAGCAGGTGCACCGGTGGTGATTACAAGGTTGATTGCCACAGCTGCAGACGTGGGTGCATTGGATGGTCCACCATTACCCCCTGTGGTGTATGCGTTCTGTCCCCTGCCTATGCTGTGCCTACCAGTGACCCCTTCCCACATCCCAAACCATCATTCCACTGTCCATTTGCTCCTCCATAGTCAGGGGGCATGGCGTTGGGTCTATCACTGTAGTGGCCATCGCTGCTGGTGCCATTGCAGTGGCTGTGCACCTCTTGAGTCCATCGGTGTCTCCACTGCAGCTACAGTGTCAGGTTGCTGGCTATCAGTGTGGGGTGCATTGGGGTCAATTGCAGCAGTTTCTTGGTGTCACTGTGTGGGCTGTTGGCAATGTCACTGTTGGTGACCTGTGGTGCTTCCATTAAGGGGAGAATATCAGGTTTGATCCCTGGTGGAAGAGTGTATTCTATGAGGAAAGTACATCTGGCATGGAGGAGATTCAAGAAGAAATCATATTAGTGGCTGTGGGTTAGAGTCACACATTTACACTAAATGCTGCTGAAAGAGATTGTACCAGTTGCCCAGGAAGATCCCACATAGCTTATCTCTTTGAGTAACTAGTAACTAAGGGTATACAATATACTATAGAGCTTGTCAGAAATGTAAATGATTAATTTCAAGTCTCTGAGAACATATAATTTGAACAATAAGCTGCAGTGAAATGATTTGTAACATCTCTGAAAGAGAGCTGCCTATCTGCAGCACACAACAAACCTTCCTAAAGGTGCCTAGTTGTTAAATAAACCACTTGCTGCTTGACTGAAGAAATCTGAATGGCAGTGAGCTTTTGTATAGAGCTATTGGAAGTTATATGCTACTGATACATATAGCTGTCATTTGGTTCTACCAGCACCATAATTAGTGTAAACATTTGCTTGAATCTTCTAAATCTAGAGGGCCTCATAGTAATACAAACAGTCCATTGACTGGGGGAGTACAGTTAAAAGATAAGGCGCATAACAAATTCCAATTTTAATGTGGGTGCAAATGTGCAAGTGCAAAAGGTGCAACAATATTCAGAGTGATCTACAAAGTTGAATTAGGTGAGCATGCCCACTTCACCACAATGAGTAGTAGTGGCTCCATGGGGAAGAAGGGCACCAGTAGAGGTCAAGGGGCAAAGGAGGCAAGAGAAAAAAAGGGTGTATGTAACAGAAAGGCCACAATTTGGTGAACTGGGTCAAGGAGGGGAGGGCTAGCTGCAGCAGCAGGGGTGAGAACAGAAAAACGTAAGCCTAAGTTTAAAATGTAGGATGCTGCAGGAATCAATGATATCAGATGGAAGGTTATTCCAAATGTTTTCATTTAAACTATTTTTCCATCTTTCCTCTTTATGTTCCTAATGTTCTTAACTGGGAGTATTGAGCTTGTTAGATATTTTGATTTTCAGTGCATCCATTTTAAAAATCAGGTCAATTACATTAAATGTGGTACATATGCAAATGAAACTAATAAGACTGTGCAGTCAACCAATCCTTTGAAGGCTGTTTGCTTGTCCTCTCAACCAACTCATTCCATATGTCAACATTTTGGTGATTGAACAAATTTTATAGCATGGCAGCTCTTTCATAACAATCAACATTCATTGGAACTTTCATCATGTTAAAACTATTCTTGAGGGATAGTGCCTACTGACCCATTAAAACCCAACCTCTCAGTAATCAGTATGATTGAATTTCTGTTTCAATAATTTGCCTAATTTATAGGGAACAGACTGTTTTTCATCACCTACACAAAATGTAAATATGTTTACCAAATCCAGTCCATGTTTCTCCCCATCTCACTGATAATAAGGGCATTCTAAAATGCAACTCCATTTAATTAAGAAAGTTGTAGGTGTGTTACTGTCTGAACATGTATTGTAGATAAGTGAAAGTCACAGGGAACAATTTAGACTCTGTTAATGTCAGAAACCTTAGTGTTTATTTTAATAATATCACAGGCCTGATACTGTCACAGTTAGTGTTGGTGTGCATCATGGGTGTGATACACTCTCCTTTGTGCCACACAAAACAACTGCCATACAGATAAGGAAAACATCACTGGAGAGAAGTCTCCCTGATAATTATTTCACAATACAAATAAGGTTGTCAAATGTTATGGGTTGCAAATGAGGTTTCCAGCTGATTAACAATTGACATTCAACTCCTACAGTACAGAAGACTACACATCACACAGCTTGTGTTGCCTCCTACTATGCTATATCCAGTGACCTGAGTATGGGTACTGCCAGTGTACTGAGACATTCCATTCTGCTAGGAATACATCTGAGTTGGTTTAAGCTGAATTTTTCCTCAGCCTCTACAGTCATGCTTGGTATTCCAGTGGTAATCAGCCTTAACCCTAGTCCACAGTTGTTCCCTGGTATCAAATGATGCCCCCTCTCTAGATTCATTCCCCATGCTGTCAATTTGTATATCAGGCCCCTTTCAATTTTCATCCCTTTCCTAATTTTGTGGCTATCTCAGTCCTTTCAATGAGCCCTGATGATGTCCTGTGAAATCACACAAGGAAATACTCGCAACCTTATGGTCTGCAAAATAGGGCACAACATTTAATAATGGGGCAAAGTAGTCATTCTGACCAATTTGTAACACAATATTGTGTCTGTGTATTACACACTTGATTCTTTTCACAGGTTCCTTCTGAACTCCTTTTCACTACATCTTCAGTTTGTTCCGTGCACTGATGTCTATAGTAATACACATACTGTAGATAGTGAAGGAGCTGTGATACTGAAAGGAAGAAAACTGCTGTACATCATGATTTTATCAAATCTGTTGACACTGAACTGTTTCATATCATGGAGTCTTGTTTGGAACAATCTTGACTGAGCTAGTTTTACTAGTTTACACTGTGATGCATAGCTAATGCACAGGGATATGTGATTTGAGTGAAATTGTCTTGGAAAACATTGTTTTCTGCTTCCAATGAACAAACTACTTGCAGAAAAAGGAAACAGCAACAGGATCTACATTTGCCCCCAGTCTAGCTAATTTGTAAGTTATACACTGGGAAAATTAATATGTTTTTGACCCAGCTAACAACCCTTCTTTGAGAAAGTAACATAGAAACATAGCATTTGACAGCAGATAAGAAACACTTGGCCCACCTAGTCTGCCCATCTCCCTACCTATTGGATAATAAGCTGCAGATCCTAGTTAACCAGCAGCCTATTTCCTCCTACTCCCCACTATAATTGTTTTATGTCTGTGCCATGCATTCTTGAATTCCCCCAATTGTTTTTGAGCCCACAACATCCTCAGGAAGGCTGTTCCATGCATCCACCACCCTTTCTGTGAAAACATTATTCCTTGCATTGCCCCTGAGCCATCCTCCCCATCTTCAAAGTGTTCCCCCTTGTTCTTGTGCATCTCTTTCTGAAATATGCTACACTCTTGGGCTTTGTTGATTCCCTTGAGGTACTTGAAAGTTTCTATCATGTCCCGCCCTACCTCCTTTCCTCAAGGGTATACATATTAACCTCTTTTAGTCTCTCTCTCTTCATATGGCTTCTGGTGCAGACCCGGCACCATTTTGGCTACCCTCCTCCAGACTGCATCCATCCTATCTATGTCCTTGCACAGATGGAGTCTCCAGAACTGCTTGTAGTACTCCAAATGGGGTCTTACCAGCTGTCTGTACAGAAGGATAAAATCTTCCTGCTTTCTACTGGTAATGTCTCTCCCTATGCATCCCATAATCCCCCAGCCCTCCTTACTGCCTTCTCACATTGCTTGCCTACCTGAAGGTCATCTAATATGACTACCCCCAGGTCCCTTTCCATTTTTGTTGTTGTTAGTACCTCTCCCTGCATTGTGTACTCTTCTTTGCATTGAAACTAACCAGCCATACTCTTGACCATTCCTCCAACCTTGCCAAGTCACTTCTCATCTTTTTCACCCATCTTTGTGTATCAACCCTGTTGCAGATCTTTGTGGCATCTGCAAAGAGTCATATTTTTCCTTCTAGCCCCTGTGCAATGTCACCTATAAAGACATTAAAGAGTACTGGACCCAGTACTGAACCCTGTGGTACCCCACTAGTAACTCCCCTATCTCCAGAGTGTGCAATGTTTACTATTGCCCTCGGCATCCTGTTGTCCAGTCAGGTTGCTACCCAGGCTACCACACTGGGACCCACTCCCAGGCTGGATAACTTGTTTATTAATCTTTTATGTGATACTGTGTCAAATGCCTTGCTAAAGTACAAGTAGGCCATATCCACAGGTCCTCCCTGGTCTACTACTTTGATCACTAAGTCAAAGAAATCTATTAGATTCATCTGACATGATCTTCCTGCTGTGAATCCATGCTGCCTTAGGTCCTGTGTCCTGCTGGCCTGTAGGTACAATTCTTTCTTTCAGAAGTGATTTCATCATTTTCCCTACCACTGTGGTCAAACTAACAGGGCTGTAGTTTTCTGCCTCTGCCTTGCTCCCACTTTTGTGAAGGGGATCACATCTGCCATCCTCCAGTCCTCAGGTACCACTCCATCCTCCCATGATTTGTTAAAAAGGGTAGTCAGTGGTGTCACTAGATCTCCCCTTAGTTCTTTGAGAATTCTGGGGTGAATCTTGTCAGGTCCCATTGCTTTGTCCACCTTGAGTTTTAAGAGTTCTTTCAGGACCCTTTCTTCTCTGAATGGACTGGTATCAACCCCCCCTGCTAATAGTGCTTCTGCTTTTTGGTTTAGGTACCTCCCCTTTCCTTATTTGTGAATACTAAGCAAATGTAGATATATGGAAGTGGTTTACTGATGATATGTTGATGGTGTGACAGGGAACCTTGGATGAACTGCACATATTTAGATTTTTTTCTGAAGAACTGCAGTCCCAATGTTCACTTCAAATTCAGTTGCAGTCAGAAACAGATTGAATTCTCAGTCATTTTAATTATGAAGCAGGATAATAGCTAGTAAAAATAACATTTTATATTGGAAACCAACAGATTGGAACAGCATTTTGCTGGCAAGCAGCTTCTACCTCTACCACACAATCACAAAAATCTCCAAGGGACACTTCATTAGAATTAAAAAGAATTATTCCAATGATGGTGACTGTGAATTGAAGTGTGATACCAAACCAAAATGTTTAAACACAGGGGCTACTCTGACTGACTAGTCACAAGGGAAGAAAAAGTGGTCCAGCTTAGCAGGGAAACAAAGTGAAGCTTTTCATGTAGGTGTACAAAAATGAAATTTAAAGAATGGTTGAGAGAACATCTTAGGGTCATTCAAAGAGATGACATAACACATGCAATGAGATTACACTTTAAACACGTCAGGGACAAACAACAACACACCATCAGGATAGTGGGAATGGAACATGTGGTGGGAGTAGAACATTTGAATAGGGATCCTCAAGGTGGGGACTTCATAGTCCTTGCTGTTTCAGAAACTATGTCAGGCTAGTACTGGTTTTTCAGCTTTGGTTTCTTTAACTAAGCTACTATATATATATATATATATATATATATATATATATATATATATATGCTATATCTGTGCTATATCTGTTTTTTATTTAGAATGCATAGTATTTATTTTCTTTTAAATGTTCAAAGCCCACAGCCTCCTGGGTGGGCATCTCTTAAATAAAATTTGCCTTGCCTTGCCTTGACTTTGAGAATAAGCTAAACCACAAGGAACAATTTTGGATACACAAATTTACAGTGGCATGGACTTAATGACATGTCTGAGATAAAACCATATTTGAAATAATGTATTTTCTTCCCTTTGTGGTAATTACAATATTAGAACACTAACAATTTGGAAGTTTTTCTTCTGTCTTTCCCTCTTACCCATCCCCTTCCCATCTGTACAGGTACGATAATTGTTTATCTCCATATTTCACCCCCACCCCACATCTTTCCACTATGTTTTGTGTTCTCATCATTCTGTTGTATTGAAAAGTGGTTGTCTGTTATTTTCCCTCCCTTCCCCATTGATTCTCTCTCTATATGGATTTTAACCCTGGATTGCAAATAGTTTTTTATTCATGTTTTAACATAGAGGATAATGTATGGTCATCGATGGTTAACCAGTTTGTTAACCATCGAGAGGTTGCCAAATGGTTAACAAAATGGTTAACCATCGATGTACCATACATTAGCTTTTATAGTGTATGGTACAAGTTTGTTTTTTTTTAGAAAAGAAAGCAGTTCCTTAATGCTGTTTTTTCATGTCCCCACTGCTCTGTCCTCACCACCACGGCCATTACAAGGCAGTCCGATCCAGCTGCATGCATGTCCTGACTGTTCCCGGTTGTTAACCCATCGATGTGATGTACCATCGATGGGTTAACAACATCGTGACATCACATTGATGGTAAAACATTGTTATAAAAAAGGTAGATTTCTACCTATAACAAAGTTCTACCATACATTATAATCTGTAGTTTGCAAACTGGGGTCTGAGTATGACACAGAAAACAGCACCAGAAATAATAATAAGTGCATTTTATGGTGAATGGATTTATTGCACAAGAACACAGAGTTTTGCACAGCCACTTTTGAAGTTGGTCTTGAAATTATCATGACAACCCATGATGAAACTAGCTATGATTGTATAAGAGGACAGCCCACATGGGGTTGAGCAGCTCTGAGGATGTGTAAGGTGGGAAACATCAGCTCCAAGATGTCAGCTGGTGTCTGATGAATCTTGTACAGCCATGGTTCTCCATTTTAATTGATTATTTTGACATGCCTGCACTACTCTGCACTTCAATAAAGGATTAGCACCAATGGTGTGACATTTATCAGAGTCTTGAATGTGTCTTCATGAAAGGGAGATTCATGCCATTTTCCTTCCAATGTATGACTGCAAGTATTTCTGCAACTGACCACCACCACGCCAGACAACTATCATAATTTTGTTCACACTCATAAAATATAGAGTCGATTGGCTTTCTAGGGGAGAAGTTTGGGTCTCTTAAAGCTTTGGTAGTCACATATAGTGACAGAATTTATTGTAGGATACTTTGGGCTTATTGTCTCCTAGGGTAAGATGCATTTTTATACAGGAATTCCCTGAACTGCTGTCCTCCATGCACTTGCAGTCATCCAGACCAATTGTTTTGTGTGGTATCAATGCCAGAATGGATAATAACTCAATTCCCCTTGTTAAGGGACTCCTTCTGTTGATAGACCTCCTGGGTTTCTGCCAGAGTGTGTCCCCAGCCACTCATGTGCATAGTCATATGCTTGATCTAGACTTCATAATTTTTTTCTGAGCTTATGGCTTGCTCTGACAATTATGTAGTCTGATTTGAGTTGTTGAACAACTTTCTTTTCTTGTCTGCCCTTGTGCAAATGGTCCAATCAGAAGCCTGGAGTACATACACCTGGATGTTTTTTGGGCTCAAGTCAACATTTCAGCTATTATAACTGACTCCACAGGGTATTGCATTGCAGCTGTAAAGATATATAATAATTCCAACCTTGTTGTGATGGCCTCCCTGCTGCCAAAGCATTCCTGTATGCCATTCATAGCTCACCAAGGTTTAATGATAAATTGTGACAATTGAAGAATCTTGGACAGCATTCATAGAGCAGATTGTGGTGATCTGGCACCATCACCAACAGAATTGTCCTGGTTTTTCATTATCAGCAATAGCAGAAAGCACTGCTAGCCATGAGGGGAAAATCTTTACTCAGGCTTCATTGCAGCCAAGAGAAATAGACTTTCCTCACTCTAGAGTTTTGTGCAAAGTATACACTGACAGATCACTGCTCTTCCTGGATATCTGTCTTATAATAACCCTGTAATCTCTCAAAAGTTCAAGTACTGTTTAAAAAGTCAAAAACCAGGCTAATAGTTATTTACCTTTTTGTGAGTCTAGGACTCGGAGGAAGTCTAATAAAAGGTGGGCAGGTGCCGGGCATGATGGGGTTACACTACATATATGTTAATGTGCATCACAATGTGAATAGGATTAAAATAAAACAGCACATGAAAAGAAAAAATTAAATAAAATATTTTCAGACAAGAGTCTGGAGAGGGGGTGAGCTGCTGCGATGTACATTTTGTCAAAAACTCATGAGTTGCTGGTTCATTAGTGCAGTGGAAACTGTACTGCTTGTGACACTGGCAACTGACATTTGGGAATAAACACGGGTCATTGAGATCCAGCTGAGGGAAGGAAGACTGATCATTCAAGTGGATGCTCTCCTCCTCCAGTGAGGGAGTCCAGCCTGGTCTACAAGTATACAACTACCTGGAAGACCATGGGAGTCAATGCAATGGAGCAGCTATGAGGAGGGCAGATTCAGGCTGGTGCCACACTATGCTTGCTTGACTGTATGCACATGTGCATCCATGCCACATGTGTCTCAGTGAGGGAAAAAAATCAGGAAAGAAAATCCTCCCATGCATCATGACAGGCTTGCCAAACCTGCAGGCCCTATACATGCTGGCCTGGGCATCTCCCCAGATGACTGGCACTGAAAAGAACTAAACCAGTTGGAGGACACCACCATGGCAGGAAAACTACAGTGGTAACATGGAGAGAGCGATGTCCCAAGAGAAGGTGAGGTGACTGGGCTGGGGTGTGGTGGGAGCTCAAGAGGGGACCAAGAGCTGAGGGGAATTCATGAGTATTAAAAACAAGCATTTGTCAATGCTGAATGTTGTCTCACTAGCATTGGCATTGGTAGTGCAGGAGTTAGAGATGCATAATAGGAATGGCAGTGAAGTATTGAAGTGGTGCCAACCCCATCCCACCCTGCAGAGACCGACAGGGCATTGGGGTGTGCCTTTGGGTCATCAGCTATAACGTTCATGCCATTTTTCCTTGCCCTACCCTGTAGGCACTGACAAGTGTCATGGTGTGCTTTGGGGTCTTTGGGTGTTATACATACCCCATTCCATAAGGAAATACGCTGAGGTGGGTGCAGTACAGGATAATGGGGTGAACTTTGTGGCTGAACACTGCAAGGCACACTACAATGGCTGTCACTGGCTGCAGGGGGAGTGTGGGGGTGGAATGGCATGAGCATTACAGCCAATGATCCCAAGTCACACCCCTGACACCTGTCAGTCTCTACAGGGTGGGTGCTACAGTTGGAAACCGTAACACCTTAGGTGCATGTTGGTATTTTCACTCTAAATGTTCAACATGGGCTTTTTGTGAGCCTACCTCATGAAGAGCAGCACTATCAGTTTGTTAGCTGAAAGGTGGTTTTGCACAGTGGCTATGCCATTTGGCAAAACAGGGATGCAAACACATTTTGAGCAGTATGTGGAAAATGACAACTGTATTGTTCATGAGGACATGTAAAAAAATGGCAACGCTGAAAATCTGGAGTGAAAATGAAAAATCGGTGAAGTCATGAGCATGCATAAAAAACTGTGCAACACACGTCTGTGACCCAATTGTTTTGGGAATTTTTTTAACCACATTTTTAACATAGGTATTTTGGGACCTCCTCTCATGAACAGTGGCACTGTGATTTTGTTAATGTGTGCCAAATGTTGATTTCCCACGGTGACTATGCCATTGTGCAGCACAGGTGCGAAAACACATTTAGGGCAGGATGTAAAAACTGGCAGCTGTACTGTTCATAAGGGGGAGTGAAAAAATGCCAGTGCTGAAAATCTGGCATGAGAATATTGCAAATTTGCGAAGTTATAAGGGTGTGTGGAAACTGCGCAATGCACACTTGTAACACAGTCATTTTATAATATTTTGTTACCAAATTTTCAACACAGGCATTTTAGAACCTCTGCTCATGAACAGTGTCAGCATCATTTCCTCAAATTGTCCCTAAAACTGATTTCACACAGCGATGTGGTATTCTGCGCCAGACGTGTGAAAACACATTTCGGCAGGATATGTAAAATGACAGCTGTACTGTTCATAAGGAGGTGTGAAAAAAATGCCAATTTTGAAAATCTGGAGTGAAAATATTACAAATTCACGAAGTTGCGAGCATTTGTGGAACCTGCACAATGGATTTTTTCCACCAAATTTGCAACGTAGGCTTTTTGAGAGCCACCCTCATGAACAGTGGTGCGCAGAGGGTGTGCATGGGTTGCGGAGGTGGCCAGGGAGATGGTGAGGGACCGTTTTCTTTTTTACATGGTTTAAACAAACAAAAAAAAACATTGTGGGATTTTTTTTCTTTCTAGGTGATTTGGCATGCTGGAGTGGGATCCCAGTGTGCCACCTAAGTGTTTATTTTGGGGGGCATGCTTTAGCCAATGGGGGATTGGGCACCCCCATCAGCACATACTGAAGGGGGGGACAAAAACCAAGGAGGACTGGGCACCACCCATGGCACACAACAAAAGCGGGGAGGCATTATGTTGGCGGGGAGTGGGCTTCCCATCAGCAAAATAAAGATGAAGTGGGATTAAAACCAACAGGGTTTGGGCACCCTGTCAGCAAAGAAAGACTTGGGGGGGTGTGCATGATGCTGAAGGGGATTGAACACCCCATCAGCATACATTTTAAATGGCAGGGGGGTCATTATGCTGACGGGGAGTGGGATCCCTCATCGGTATTGTAACAGGTGGCAGCAGCAGCAGCAGTCAGTGCCACCATGTTGCGTGCATGTCAGGAGGCGTGTTGTATTCCTGCTGCATGAGAGCTTCGCTCTTATTGCAAAAGACCTTTACTTAGATCTGGTGGTGACATTAGGGATGCATGATGTCAGTGCCTGCTGCTGGCTTATTGGGGAATGAGGGATGCACCTACTTATGAGTGCCCTTCATTTGCCCACAGTGACAATGCCTCCAAATCTGCTACTACCACAAGATGTTGGCTGTGCAAGCACACACCAACATAAAAATAAAATAAAAAACTTAAGAGTTGCTGCCCCATTTATACCCAACAACATACTGTATTGATCTAGTTTGGTAATGTAGTTGTCAGTGTGTTGTTATAGAAACACAGAAAATATGGCTAGATAAAGACCATGGGTCAAAACTTCAAAAAAATTAGAGCGCCACAAGGGACTTGTGGCAGGGAGTTTGATGCAAGTGGTGACATGCGTCAAACTGTGCTCCAAGTGTGATTTTCAAAAGAAGCTTGCCACAAATCCCCTGCCACAAGTCCCTTGTGGCGACACAGCAAAGTTAGACCAACTTCCTCCAGTTTAACTTTGTGTCTATGGGGGAGCTGGTTTACGGGTCTTGTGCCACTGCTTTGGCACAAGCTACCATAAATTGAGTGCACTGTCACAACTTGTGTCCAGGCTTTTAAACTTGGGTGCAAGTTGCGTCAAACCCTTGGACACAGGTGTGACAAATTTTGCAGGTACACAGAGCTTGGTCATAAGCCCCCCATTCCCATTTGAAAATCGAGCCCTATTTGTCCATCGAGTCTGTCTGGTCCCTACCTTGGTCCAGAAGCCAGTCTATTGCTGGCCAGATCATGTCTGAATACCCATCCCCTAATCTCCAGTTTCCTACCTTATATCTCTACTCTCTCTTCCCCAGTTCCCCCTTTCCCCTACCCATGTGTCTGTCCTAACCATATGGCCTTAGCACTAATAGGTAAAGTGTCTACTCTGCACCCATTGCACACCCCATGCTGGATGCACTAATGGGTGGTGCACAGCCCCCAATTCACCTGATCTACTGGGTCCGTAAATCACAATGTACCAGGGGTGGGCTGTGGGTGTGCCAGCACCACACGTCATGCACTAAAGCACGTAGTGCTGGCCATTGGGGTGTGAAGGAGGGTGCCCACTATGTCATGTGGAACCCTGCTGTAGGCAGCCTATGCACATCTGTCCATGGGTGTAGAGCTACATGGGCAGGATATGTGCCTCCAGTCCATATATCCCACCTGTTTGTGCATAGGCCCCCATGTATGAATGCATTCACCATCTGTAAATCAACCAGTTCTTGTGACAATTGATTCCATCTGTTCACTACCCTTTAAATAAAGAAGTACTTTCTTGCATCCCATTTGAATTTGCTCCTCTCCAGCTTCAGACTGTGTCCTCTCATGAAAGTTTCTTCTTTGAGTAGTTTTCATTTTGATTGTGTTCCTTTTCTAGCTCTATACCACTTCTATCGCAACAGTGCCTACAGTAAATACCTGTTGTATAATGTGACAATGACATGGGCTCACTTAAGATATCATTCTTATCTTTGAACATCACACACACATACACACACAAACACACATAAATATATAAATGTATGTGTGTATATATATAATTCATGGCAAAAAACTCCGTTTAATGCATCAGTTAGGGTTGTTCCACAGCAACAAAAGTGAGGAAATTCGCTGTTAGGGTTCAAAACCCTAACTCCGAATTCACCCCCCAGCACCACACACACACAGACACACACACACATTCAAGTATGGGGGAGGACCAAGTCAACACAACCAATGACAGACATCCAGCAGCAGGTGACAGAAATAACAAACAATTGTCTAAATGTACTACGAGACATCCCCACCCACCTGACCAGGTACTGCATGCTCAGTGGAGATCAACAGCAAAACTGAGGCCATGTACACCAAGCATATACATCCCTGATTGCAGCTGCACACGCATACCACACTTAGTAGTTGCATGGCCTTACCTACCGATGCCCACACCACAACTGGTACTGTACCGTTATTCAAAATAAATGCTGAAACTGCATGATGACAGTTGTAGAAAGGTTTCAACACTACTGAGTATACATAAATTAAGAGAAGCACATGAATTGACTACAAGACACTAGGATGCTCAAGATAAAAGTAGTGATACATTTAGTAGGTGATTTACATAGTAGTACATTTATTGCAATGGTTTACTCAACATAGAGAGGCTGATGTAAACGTATGGAAAAGCATTGCCTGTTCAATGCTGCGAAATTGGTACTGCCAGTATCACATGCATTCTTACTGGTGAAGGTGTACTGCTGATGTAAATACATAGACCTTCAGTGTGTTTCAATATTAAAGATACAGTAAGTATTCTTTGTAAGAAAGATTGTAATTGCATGGATCTGGACAAGAAACTTCTAAATATCATAGCACTACTGAGCCAACAATGATGTACCTGTTTGGACATGTATATAGGATAGATTTTCCTGTAGGCACTTACTGAGTATGTTGTACCTGATAAAGACAATCTCATTGCATCTGTGATGACTAACTTATTAAAATAGTAATACATTTGCTATTGTTGCAATGAGTGATCTATGCCACTTATGGACACAGTGTGATTTTTTTAACAGTTGTTTCATACTCAGGCTGTATGCCTACTGTTTGGGTTTGCCACACTTCTGTCACTCATGCTATCAAAGTGATAACTATGTTAATTCTGCTACAACAGGAATCAAGTAGGTATGGTGTAGATATAAACAGAATGTCTTTTAGTATTGATTTAACTCATAATGGGGTAAATGTACTAGGACAGCAGGGGTTATCCTCTATCACTGGAGTCTGTCAGTTATAATCACACTAGGGTTTGATGACTGTAATGATCAAGTTACACTGTTCATCTTCATGAGTTCATATTCACAGCCATTCTCCAGCAACTAGACAGTGTATGGTGTAACTGGGTGGGACACTGTGTTGCAAAGCTGCTGCAGTGCCTAGCAGAGGAGAGTATCTACTCATAAAGACAATTAAGCAATAAGGCATGACCAACAGTTATGTTAAATGGTCTATTAATCACCCTGTAGGGTTTAATGTTGAATGAGGCATATCCAAGTGCCACATGTCGTTAGACAGTGATAAACTGACCATTAACATAATACCTGGGAGTGGCTTATTGCTATCATAATAAAACTGTTTTTAAACAACATTAAACCATGTTCATCATATGGTTAGGCTCTACATGTATGTTAATAAAAACTAAACATAAGGCTGTTACAATGTTTACAGTCAATTAAAGCTGCATTTCTCAAACCCTTGTTATAATCAGAGATATTATACCTGTACAACTCCTTGGTTTGCTTAACTCTATTGCTCAGGTGGCCACCACAAGTGGTGTGGTGTGGTGTGTGGGGCGTCGGTAGGTAAGGCCATGCAACTACTAAGTGTGGTACGTTGTGTGCAGCTGCAATCAGGGATGTGTACGTTTGGTGTACATGGCCTCAGTTTTGCTGTTGATCTCCACTGAGCATGCAGTACCTGGTCAGGTGGGTGGGGATGTCTCGTAGTACATTTAGACAATTGTTTGTTATTTCTGTCACCTGCTGCTGGATGTCTGTCATTGGTTGTGTTGACTTGGTCCTCCCCCATACTTGAATGTGTGTGTGTGTCTGTGTGTGTGTGGTGCTGGGGGTGAATTCGGAGTTAGGGTTTTGAACCCTAACAGCGAATTTCCTCACTTTTGTCACTGTGGAACAACCCTAACTGATGCATTAAATGGAGTTTTTTGCCATGAATATCCTGTCTTTTTCAGAAGTATCACTCAGCATGCTACATGATTAATAGTCCTAAGAATAGTGCACATACATATAAAACAATGTTCCAGTGTCAGAAATATTTCAACTGTTGTGGTTGCATTTACTGTCATTGTCTTAATTACTTTATTAATTGTCATTTGTCATTCTCGTTCCATGTAGTAGTTTTAATGTTAAAGTGTCTTAATCATTTTGTTTGTGAGCACATATGTAACTTTAAAAATGTGCATAACTAAAAGACAATATGACATGACATGGACACTATTAGTTCATGTACTGAACAAATGGATATGCTACTATAGTAACTTGAGATTTCATAGAGTGCTTCCACTACCAGCTGAGGTAGTACCATCAATCATGTGAACAGCGGTGGAAGAGGTTTGTTGTACTGAATACATATACTGGACCACCAGGGCTATGTTCGGGGGGGGGGTTTACTGCTTACACCCCAAGAATGGGAGTTTCGGTGCACTGGACCACCAGGATATGTTCAGAGGGGGTTTACTGCTTACATCCCGCGAACGGGAGTTTTGGTCCACTAGACCACCAGGGCTATGTTCGGGGGGTCAGCTTTACTGTTTACATCCCGTAAATGGGACTTTCAGTCCACTACACCACTAGGGCTATATTCGGCAGGAGGAGTTGTGTTTCACACTGATACACCCTGAAATCAGCTTCTCAGTACACTGGACCACCAGGGATGTATTCACAGGAGGGCTGTTTTTAAACTAGAGCAGCCGTGGTCGACAGGCTTGTGGGGAGGAACATTTCTGCTGTTGCCCACAATAGGCCCAGTGGTGGGAGTGGTGTTGGGAATTGTCACTCTTTTGACCACGATTAGGCTGCACGACAGGGACATGGAGTGGGTTGGGGGCCAGCCACAGCTGTCAGCTGCTGTGTCGTGCCATGCAATTCAGCAGTTTACCTGTGCGTGATTGTTGACTTGAGCATTTTTTTGGCCTGAAAGTTGTGCAGGCGCAGGTTGCAGGTTGCGCCTTCACAACTCTACACAGCCTTGCTGAATGTCAGGCTGTGCAGTTAATGCATGGTTGGTCCCCCTGCAGTTCATCATGCATTCATTTGCATTGCACTGTTACTCAGCATGTTTTCTGTGGTGGAACTGCCTCCTGCTGAATATCGCAGAATGGAGCAAGTCTTGACTTGCGCAGGCACTACCCTTTTACACATGTCACAACCCTTTTGAATATCTGGCCCATAAAGTATAATACTAATAGAAGGGAAGGCATTTGTCACACAGAGACTGGTGGCCCCTTGAATGAGGTCCCTTGTCACTTATTTGTCCTAAATCAAAGATGCTTTTTAAAACTCAGCTGTATAGAAATTTTATGAAGGAAGCTAACATGACTACATAAGAGATATTGGCTGGGAACAGCTATGGCCTATTCTTTACTGTCTGGCCTCCTCCACTCCTTGAAAATTTGTATGAACCTTTCTATTAACTATCTTTATATTAGGGATAACAATACTACCATATACCCAATGTTAAGATGATATGGTTATGACAATTGCCCAAAAATGTTGCGCTTGAATGTCACACTTTATCTCTTGAATATGAATAAGACACCAAACACAAGAGTATAGTTTACTTATTTTACTATAAAAAATAGTTTCAATATAAAAATGACAAACAAAAATATTTTTTTATACATACAAAAATAGATTTTATAAAAGAATATATACATACAACGAAAAAAAATAAAGTAGTGTATTACATCATACACAACATATAAATTAAATAAAAAAATCTTTTGTGTAATAATAAAAACATATAATAATATTTTTTATGTTCTTTACTTCAGTCAAAGACTTGTGAGAGGTGTGTGCACTGCATCAGGCAATCCAGGCTGGAAGATGGATTCAATGTGGAGGCACAAAAGAAGTGGAAACTGTTAGCCTCGGGAGATGATACGGACCTCTATGAAGGGTGACCAGTCTCACCCAGGAAGCTGCAGGAGACAGATGGTAGCCATGGAAGTGAAGCACTGCTATGTGCAACAGCACCATCACCCACTCTTTCTGACCGGCTCAGGTGAGTTCTGAGTCTGCTGCTGTGCATCCAAGAGAGACTGGACTTTGTCCAGCCTCTCATGATGACAGCATTCTCCTTCCGAGACTGAGAACCTCGCGAGTGAGCCGCCTGTAGCAGCGGCAATGGCCTGTGCATCTTTGCAGTCGCTGTGCCCTACAACAAAGATAAAAAAAAACAGTTATGATGAATATATAACACAAATTCAACAATTACAACTGTAAAATATTTCACTTCAAATATTTCTTATCTAATACAATATCAGAAATGCATTCATTTTAAAGTATGTTAATAGTTTAAAGTATGATGCTAAACTATTTATTATACAATAGGTAAATCCGATATGCGAATCCTGCATCCTGATTTGGTTGGCTGGCACAATGACCACCATGATAAATCCTCAGTGTACCCACTGGAAGAAATTGCCAACCAACCTTATACCCGTCTTAAGCCGGTCACATTCACTTCAAACAAAACTGCACCGTTTGTCCGTTGCCGCTTAAGCTAAAACACCACAGAAAATTTTTAGCTAAATGCCTCCTCCTCTTGAAGTGTAGGGACCTCAGTGAGTTAGAACGCAGATTAAAAACATAAAAAACAACATTCTGCATTGTATAGTAAAATTTATCCTCCCAGGGTGTGGGTACACTGGAGGATTTAACACCACTGGTGTGATCTCGGTCACTGCTGCGACTTCGTGGACCTAATCACACCAGCCGTAAATCCTCCAGTGCCTACTCCTGGAGGGCTAAATTGCAAGTATCTAATTGTCTCTCTCTGTCACTTGACTATCTATATTATCTAATAAGCTCACAACATAAAAAAATGTATAGTTAGCTGTGGCTTATAGTGCTACTCTTAGATTTTCTTTCACTACTCAGAACTATTCTGTATGTGCATACTTTAGCATTATTTACACTATTATGCCATAGAGTTGAAATACATCCTCATCAAGTGTGAGAATGTTTACTTCACCATGTCTGCCTAAAATGTGTAGTCATGTATTCAGTGAAATTAAAGTACCTTTACATTAGCAGTATAATAAAATACTTTTCATGCGTAATTATCATGATAAGTTTAATGATACTTTAAACCGAACAGCTTTTGACCGATGTTTCAAGATCTCAGCACAGATCAGTACTTTAAATAAATAAGTCACTAATATAAGATCACGATGCAAAACCATACCGAATATCGAGTCAAGCTCAGCAGAGTTGTGCAGAAGCGCAACCAAACTGTGCCTGCAGAACTTTGAGAAAAAAAAAAAAAAAGGATCAAGTTCAGGGCCAACCACAAGTGAGCTGCTGCATTGCAGGATGCAACACAGCAGCTGCCACCTGTGCGTGCCTCAACACTCTGTCTCATCGTCTGAACTGTTTGTTCCTAAAATGTGTTACATTGCTTCTCTAAATGTTGAAAGAATAGAAATGCATGGAACACTTAATCTAATTTTACAATTAGAAGCCCACAACACTGTTAAAATGTTTGTATTTAAGTTCATAAAGTCTGCAATTTATAAA
This sequence comes from Neoceratodus forsteri, assembly GCA_016271365.2. NCBI lineage: Eukaryota > Metazoa > Chordata > Ceratodontiformes > Ceratodontidae > Neoceratodus > Neoceratodus forsteri. The sequence continues at coordinate 140,149 of CM028131.1, forward strand.
ATTGATATATTTAGCATCATTTACTATAGAATTTTGAAAAAAACTGTTAACATTGAACGTGTTACAAATCCTCACAATCTGCAACAGGAAGCTTTAGTGAATTTAAATGAATTACATTCCTCGCAATGTGGTATACTTGAGAGATATGCACTCTACACCCCCTCATCAAGGCAATCACGGGCAGCAATGTCTGCCCCCCAACACTCATGTCTTTTGTTGGGGTGGGTTGCTAACTACATCCCACAATTGGGATTTTCAGGATATGATTGGGAGGTAGGGGGTGGGGTTTCAACTCTCAAGCTGCAATTGGACTTATCAGTCCACTGGTATTGCCAGGGATGTATTCAGGAAGGTAGGAAGGTGTTTCATTACTTAATAGTGCAATTGTGGTTATTGGTCCACTGGACCTCCATGTCTGTGTTGAGCAATGTGGAAGGACACATTGCCCTTTAACTGGGCTACTGGTGGGGAGAGTATTAACGAGTATGCCCGCAATCAGGGCCAGTGGGGATTTAAGCTCTTTTGCCTGAAATTAGCCTGCGCAGGGCATCCTTGCCCAAAGGCTGCTACCTGGTAAGGACCCAAGCGCAAGTCTTGGTGATCACCACACCTGCATGCTAATGGGATGCAAATAGGGCCATAATCAGATGAGAATGTCCCCACCCGTGCCTTGCCTGAATTACAACCCACATTTGCATATTACCTTTAGAATATGGCATTTGCAACCACAAGTGAATGCTGCAGTTCGGAAACTTAGCATGCTGCAAGTTACACTTTAACCCATACACAGTGGATATTAACAAAGTGATATTCAAAGTACTTCTTCAATACCACAACTCCTTTGAATATCACCCTGGACACACCCTTCCATAGCTGTTTGCACAGAAGTGCTTGTCCTATGATAGCATATAATGTTCATCTAAAACAAATGTTTCAAAGTAGACATATTACTACCTTTACTCACATACACTCTCACAGTCATCTTCTTACAATGTCCCAAAAAGTAATTTGAACAACAGCCACACCATCATATAGTCACGTTTAAAAACACTGTTTTAAAGAATAGTTGCTCATTAGAAACTATGACACTGTGTGTTGCTAACCCATGCATCATTGAACTATTTAGAATCTGATCTACGTGGGCCAATATTTAGGACAGTTTCAGTACTCAACAACTTCTTTTCCACACCCAACCCAGAAACCACGGACCATATAATTGTAGTGGGATTTGCACCACTGCAACCTTTATCATAGTACTGCATTTTAATTAAGCAATAATGCTGCCCGACCCAGTGCCAGAGCAGTATTGGGAATACGAGACCAACCAGGGCGTAATGAGGCCCGGCGCGCGCGGGTGGACGGCCTTATACCTCCTAGCCAGTCTGAGCATTGCTCAATACCGCCATCCTGGATAGCATTATTGCACTTAAAAAATAGCCCATGGTACTATTTTTATTAAAGAAAAATATTTTAATGTTTTAATGTAAAAACTGTTTTTATTTTATTTCTTTTGTAATAAAATAGTTCTTCCACTAGTGTCCTAGTGCATGTCCTGTACTTGTGGTTTTGGAGCCTGTTGTCATGTTAACATAACCACCCCCCACCGTACACAGGACTACAGAGACTTCGATCAAGATAAGTTTAATAAATTTGTCTGTTCCTTGTCCACCACTAGCACAGCACCGGCCCCTCTCGCACAGCTACGACCCCGCTGATGCTGAGCTTAATATAAATTCCCAGTCCGAATGCGTCTGGACAGCCATTTTCCCTTCTACCAGCAGAGGCTGTACGTGATTTCCGAGCTGCGCCACACTACCGTTCCGTGATGCTACAGCTTCCCAGTCAGGCCAAACTAATCCCACAAAAGTAGAGTGAAGCTTCTGAGCAGGAAACAGTAGAGCGGGAGGGCAGAGGTATAGAGAAGGGAGCGAGGAGCAGTGAATCTTCGGCTGAGTGTTATCTCATTTAGGAACAGAATCAGTGCTGAGAGCGCCATCAGAATAGCGGTGTCTGCTCTGATTGTGATCTAAAATGCAGGAACACAGTCTTGGCAGGTAGGTAAAGTGACATCAGGGAGGTAACCAATTTAAAGTCATCGCTAGTAGAATTCTGGCTACAATAAAACTGTAATATGGAAAAGGTGTTAAAAGTACACTGGCGCACAACGTCCTAACGCTGTTTAAAACACAGCATCTTTAAAAAGAAATCTAAATCAATACACTTCTGCACCAAAGAGATTTGCCTGACAAAAGTTGTTGAGGAACAGTGAGTGTGTGTGTGTGTGTGTATTAGGGGCAGTGTCTTTTGAGACAACTTGTCAATAATAGGCCAATATCTCTCACTAAGTGACAGAAAAAAAAATGGCAGTGACTTCAAATTTATTTAGATGTTTTTAGCCAATGACAACCTGCATGGGCAGAGGGATACTTGAGTGGGTGAAGAGGGTACTGGGGCTGATACTTTTTGTTGCTGGGCATGTATTGAAGTTAATGTACCCCCCTGGGAAGAAATGCTAGCCAATCAGATGCCAGAAATAAAAACCCCATTCTAAGTGTGGTGAGACAACTTCCATAGTATTTATTTAGAAGCGTACGATATTCATAGGGTGACGCAAACAGTCCCATCATTACCCATTATTAGTTTTATCGACATTCCCTCAGTTCGCGTCACCTTTAAAAATACACACATATGCCAGTGCACTGAACAGCCAGCGCTATTCATTGTAGAGGTAAGCATTAGGCTGGCAAGGCTGAAGACATACACACTGCACAGCTATTCACTTTTACTGAGGAAAAGGCTCCTTGAACACTATAAGGCACACTTTTAAGCTTTTAGATTGAGAAAAAAACAAATTAAGCATTATTGTACACTTTGATGCAGTACACAACATTTATGTAACTACAATATCCTACCACCATGTTTGTGTTTTTGGGGTGGTTGGGTATCTGCAAGAAATCAATGCATTCCCACCCTTATAAGGTCACATCACACCCGTAAAGTAAGTTATGTAAACAGTGATTAGCCACCCACAACAAACAAAATAAGTGGTACCTCCTCAACAAAGAAGCTCTGTTGGTCACACCCCAAACTATTTTACATTAGCAGTGAGTATCAATAGACGGTGCACTCCCCTATCATACAGTAGGACTGCAACGTGTAATTCTCAACAGGGCGGTGATGCCACAGAATGTTGACAGCCCTGTGGTACTTCTCAGGGATGCAGATAATATCAACAACAGATTTTCACTTACGTGGTGGACTGGCGCCGATTCCTGCTTCACCTCCACCACGTTCCGGAACAGCAGCTTCACAAGGATCTATTAAAGAAACAAGAAAAAATGATCACATTAATAGATGAAATATCAAGGTCAAGTATTTGTCTTTAAAACATCAATTTCTTCAATAATGTATTTTCAAAAACATTACTCACAAATATATTGTATGCAGTGCAGAACAAGTAGTGCCTGACCATGAATCACAATACTTATAACATTGTCATAATGCATGGTTGAGACACATGAACATCCTAAAAACATTACATGTATGTTCAATTTACATACATGCATACCTAATAATATGACACTCTGTTCCTTTAATAGTTTAAAAATGTGAGTTATACTAAAAAAAACACAAACACAACGATAATGTCACTGTTCACTCAATGACCCTCTAGCTGAATGTATCAGGCATGGATGTGTTATTAACCATATTACCCCTACAGGGTATAAAAACACATAACAAACGCATAGATATTCTATTATGCATTAGTAGCTATTACAATAATAAAAATGAAACATTGGCATGACATATATAATATTAACTAAATACAATCTAGAGACATGTCATAAATTATGCTCAGATTATTTAGCAGCACACCATTGAATTCCACCGACACACTCCACAACACTACAACAACATTAAAATTAGTTATCTATTACTCATTATACAATGGCAAAAAAAATCCTGTACTCTGATTGGTACTCTTAGGCAGGACCCGTGATGTAAATCAATACAACATCACCAGATCTGGTCTCAGCCTTACCTTGAACCTGCTGATCATCATGACCATGCTGATCATTTGCTTGATTGTTTAGACGTCAGCTCTTAAAAACAAAAATATTTTCCACACACAAAAACATCTTTAAAAATTATTTTTTTTCTGTACTAACTACGAACCGATATATATAATAGCAATAATGCCCAACAGGGTGTGTATGGGTTTAGGATAACGTCCGCCTCAGTTGTTGAGACACACTCGGCCCCTCGTCCTCGTGCGCCAACCACCGGCGTGGCGTTATCCCAACACGACACACACCCTAGCCGGGCATTGTTGCTCAATTGTACATTGAACTCCTCCAACAAAATTAGCAGAGAGAATACCTGCCCCCCACAACACCACATCTACCACTATGCACACCCATACATTGTCAGATTCATGAAGAATATTATTCCACTCACATCTGTAGTAATACCAGTTTGTTATGGCAGTACAGGATCTTCTGCCATGGTGGCACTACACAATCATTAGGTTGGTTAACACCTTTTTAAGTATTTTGGATGCATATTCAAGATAGTTTACAAAGCGCCGTGCACCACTGTGACTCTCCCAAATGTATCCCTGATGCTCACTGCCCTGAAATGCCCGATCGCAGCCATAACTAAGCAATAATGCCGACAGAATTGTGTGCGACCTGCTAGGATAACGTCACGCCTCAGGTGGTTGGGCACAGGCTGCGAATCCGAGTCGTTCAACAACTGAGGCGTGTATCCCCAAACAACACACACCCTGGAGGCATTAATAATATATACAATGGTCATTCTTATGCAGAAAAAAAATAATTGTAAAGACGTTGTGTGGAAAAAAATATTTCTTGTTTTAACACAGACAAACAATCAAACAAATGATCAGCATGCTCATGCTGATCAACAGGAGTTCTGATAAGGTGAGACTAGACCCATGATATTGTACTGATTAACATCACGAGTCAACCCAATACTGACCAATCACAGTCCAGGATTTTTCTTGCATTGTATAATGTTACGTAACCTACTAAATGTATCCTTCAGCTCAAGAGCAGCAAAAATGCCCAATTGCAGCCAGTAAGTTAAAAACTCAACCTTGTCCTGAACTTATGCTCACGTGCTGTTCTACCGACGAAATGTCTATTTGTTGGTGATTAGCGTAATACTCCCGTCTGAAGATAGGCCTGGTGGAGTGGGTGTTGCAGGATATGTTACATTCCTTTATATATCATAAAGCTGCACATAATGTTGTTCCCCATGCCTGCAACCTGTTCGCCACCACACACAATTTCTCATGGACCAACAGACCTGCATGGTAATATCATAAAATCACAGCATAACAACATACAAATATTACCCAACTGCATCTTGCAATGATGATAATACCATTTCATGTCACATTTCAAATATTGCCCCAGAGATACAGCTGTCCAGCTAATTTGCACAACCACAATACCTTTAGTGTATCAATGCCACAATTTCAATATCACACACTTGTGTCATGAGAAACCCTCATTTCTTATTTGAAAACAACCTAGGAACTTTGTAATAATAAAGTCTTACCGTCAGACTCAATCACAATAACACTGTCGGTGTCTGACTGCACCTCCACAGCTTAAACACTGCTGTGGCACTACCTAAGCTGCAGCTGAGAGGCATACTCTGATGTTCTAGAAATAAATTCAAAACAAAACATTTGAATGTTAGCTGTAAATCAGACAACATTTTTTAACACCTGACAGCAACAGTTGTTAAAATACTACTTTCTAATTTCTATCACAGCGTTATTACTGTATTCAATCTTTGATTATACAATGCAGAAAAAAACTGGACTCTGATTGGTCAGTCTTAGGCTGGACCAGTGATATTATCAGTACAACATCACAGGGTGTGATGTTAATCAATACAACATCCGAGGTCTAGTCTCAGCCTTACTGTGAACCTGCTGATCAGCATGACCATGCTGATCATTTGTAATTATTTCATCTGCTCTTAAAAAATATTTTTCCACACAAAACACATCTTTAAAAATTATTTTTTTCTGTATAACAATGAAACATTGCATTATAGCAATAATGCCCTCAGAATCTGTATTGTTTGGGATAACGTCACGCCTCGGTTGTTGGACACTCGGTTAACGACCTCGTGCCCAACCACTGAAACGGCGGCGTTATCGCCAACGACCACACCCTCGTGTGCTGATAATATATATGTAGAACTAAGCACACCACAACAAAACAACGTTCAATACTATTTTCAAAATATTGCTATGATAATACAAATAAGGCACTCTGACTGTATATCAATGGTCACTTAATCACTGTGTGTGATGCTTGGTACTCAACATGCCTCATACCACTGACCACCAGTAAGCGCACACATTTACACAACATTGAATAATCCCTACTGATGTCTCATTGCTTATTCATACATGCACAGATATGAAAACTACGCCATTCTAATCGCCAGCCCTGCACTAGCTCAAAATAATTTCACGCGGGTGTGTCAGGGGTAATATTCAATCAAATTGTGCTATGGACCAACTACTTTGACTACCACCCCAGCCACAGCCACTGAACATGATAAGCACTGCAACTTACCACCACAGAGTTGCCAGGGTGAAACATAAAATTAGCAGTGGCGAAGTACCATTGCGCCATGCACAAATTTCAGATATTCAAGCGCTGGCATGCAAATGAGATAATAGTTTATACAAACAAACCGAGCGATGGGATAATTTACATCTATTTATGGCCCCAGTTGCATGCCATTAGCATGTAGGTGCATGATACTGAGGTTGCACCTAGCCACCCTACAGGCAGCAGCTGTTGGAGACCGATGCACCCTGCAGCCAATGACACCTATCTCTCTGTCCAGCATTTACCCTCCCCAGACAGATCCTGAAGCCCAATCACAAGCAATAAAGTAACGAAACCCCCCACCCACACAGTTACCGCGCTTCCATCACGGACAATACAGTAACATCATTCATAAATATGGAGTGTTATGCACATTATAGGGCTGCCGTCCATTGGCTATAGTTCGGCATCAATGGGCATGCAGTCGTGCCAGAGCAGATTATTCGGCAGGCAGCGAGGCAGCATGCGGGTGGGATGCTAGCACCACTGCCTGCAAAGGGAGGAGCAGGGTAAGAGGGCTTCATACAGGACTGAGGGGCACTAGGCACCAGGCTGACTTTTGAGGTGGTAGTAACAGACATTCTGCCCACAATCAGACATTACAATCCACTGGACCACCAGGAGATATTTTGGTTGAAAAGAAGCTTCACATTCTGCCCATGATCACGCACTGGGAGGTGATACATGTTCTGGCCATGATTGGGCTTCGGGAGATGTGTGGCAGGGAAGGTCATGTTACTTTGTGCCCTCGATCACACTGTAGGAGATCTGTGGGGGCATGTAACTTTTATTCCTGCAGGCGGGCGTCAAAGAGATGTGCAGGTGGGGGTATGTTACTATATGCACACAATGCGGCTGGTGGGGGCACAAGAACCAACTCGGAGTCCAGCCAGGAGGTGGCAGCTGCTGTGTTGTACCCTGCAATACAACAGCTCTACCTGCAGGAAGCGTCAACTTCATTTTAGGGGCTCAAAGTTGTGCAGCCATATGTTGGGGGTTAGCAGTGCACAACTATCTACAACCCACTGAATATTGTGCTGGGCAGCTTGCCAGCCACGTTCCTCCCCCCTCCTGTTAACCATGCATTCATTTCATTGATCTTCTGCACAATCTGTTGTCAATGATAACAACACTCTGATACATGTCGCTTTAATAGTTTAAAGTTGGACTTGCACATACACAACCCTGTTGCACATGGAGGAACCCTTTTCAATATGTGGTCCACACTATAAGGCGTTTTTCACTAAGTCTGAAAACATTCACAACTATAGTTAAAAGTTGTGCTGATTTACTTCACAGTGAGTAAGGCTCACCCATACTTAGCTTCAACAGCCTCCCATAATTCATGAGCGAGGTAGTACCAGCGCGTGTAGATTGTCCGGTATCACCTCCGTTCCTTCAGTGCGGTAGAATCAGCTGGCGCAACAGCTTCCACTTCTTTTTAATTGCACTACAGATTTGTTTTCACTTTTGAGTGCAATATATAAATAACTATTCACGGCGCCTCCACATTGCATCCAGCTTCCGGTTTAGACTCCTCATCAGCACAAGAGCATTCACCGGGCCTGGACTGCCTCAAACAGTGCACACACCTCTCACAAAGGTCCACTGCCTCATGTTAGTTGATCAGTCTTAGTAGTTCTGAAATACAAAAGCCAAAAGATGCACATTAGTATCATGTAACAATATTCATCATTTCTTAAACAAATTCTATACAATAGTAATTAAATTACATAAAGACCACCTGTCCTTCAAGATAGCAGAAACACAGATCAGTACCATAATAGAACAAAAAAACAGGATACAGCCACCTTGACAGTAAAGCAACTGCAGTACACTAACATGCTATGCTCTAGTCTCATGCGTTGGAGTAACTGTATCAAACATCAAATTTGGGATACCATGACATATTCATCTGTACCACAGTGAATATTAGCATAACATTGTAATGTGCTATTAAACACAGATGAACCACACATCACAGAACATGTGTTGATGAAATCACAAACGCATACATTACTGGTACAAGGCCTTGAAATAACATACTCTCCACCAGGCTCAGACCCTTTTTTTCATTGGGACAAAGCGTTTTACTTTCTTGGCCTGTCCTTAGACAGGCACTTCTGATTTACAACTTTTCCACACATATTAGGCTGCTGGGCCCCAACCACAGCACTCTATATAGAAAAAGGGAGCCAGGACCTCATGATGTGAAGATGCACCACAGGACTAGAAATAAGTGGGCACTGACCACTAATATGCACTTCAGTTTTAGTAATTGCACCTGCAGCACAAGAGCAGCAACAGGCACTCTAGTAGCTCCCTCATGTGTCTGTCCGCGTAGTAAAATAAATTACACGGTACCCAAAATGTTATGTAGGTGAGTCAATCCATCAAACAGGACCGAGAAAAGGTATAAAATATTTTAACATGGTTCTGGAAGCCAAAACTCCTACACATGAAACTTCATGAGGGCAAGTTAGCAAACACAAAATGTCACGAAATTGTGATTCAAATACTCATCCATGCTCCTAGTGTTCAAGGATGTTTACTAGTGTTCATTTGTACAATACACACACCTGTACCCTGCCACATCATGTCAGAATGTAAAAAAACTACATTAATTCATATGCGCTTTACATTCTGTGAAAGAATCATGCTGTGACAGGTTACAGGTATTATCAGAGCAGTTATCACTGGCAAGCATCCTTCAACAGTAAACCAGGTAAGGATATATTCTCCACTACAACCACAAACTTTGGAAAAACAATAAACCATTAGCGCAGCCATTCAAGATAGATTGGCAGACACTCAGTTCTGTGACAGTGTCCTTTTATGCCAAATTTGGGTATTTCCCACTGATGTTAAAATTGCCCTGTATATAAAACTTGTTGACTTTAGTTTAGACCCTAGCTACAAAGCAGTTTGCCATGAAATGGTGAAAGTTTTGGAGTTTATAGTCCAAGGTAGTAGATCGAGAAAGAGAGAGACAACCAAAGTCATCACAGTCTGTAAAGGTTTCCTTTTTGGTGCAGAGAGAACTCTGTCCCACACAATTTACCAGCCATCACCATCTGAGTTGTCATCACCATCAACATCCGTACAACATCAATCACTTCAGGATCAGTTTGTATACTCTTGTAGGGATACGAAAATCTTGACTTATTAACTTTAATACAGAGTTAGCGTGGTGTACATTTTCTGGCAGCAACCTATTTCTGGTGTCTGTCACAATATTGCCAGCTGTACTAAACTATCGTTCTGAAGAGACACTTGTTGCAGGACAACAAGATGTTTACAGGCTTCATCATACAGCTCTGTCCAAATTGACTTTTTGATCTCCAGTATTCAAAAGGGCATGCATCAATAGGAATAGGCAGTTCTTGCAGGTAACTGTCTACCATGATGGACAGAGACCGCTTCAGAAGGAATCAGCAGAAGCTGGTATGGCAGCACTTTGTGGAAAAGGTTTTGCCACAGATTTAGCTTGCTACTAAGGGTTGAAGAAGTGGCAGTTGTGGAACAACTACTGTTAATGTTGGTGACTTTTCCAGTTCTGTATCCTTTGTGAAGATGAACCTGCATGTTGTGGTGATGACAACCTGAGGGTACTGTGCGTGTCTGTGTTTGACTCCTGTGATGCTGCAGCTCATCTAGCAACAGACATTTGTACTGCTCTATATCATCTGTTTTGGAAGATGTATAGCCTTGAACCTGGATCTAAGAGAGTTGCAAGGATGTAGTGTTTTGATTTCAGTCATTGCAACTAATTTGTCATTGTTTTGAAGCGCTCGCTCATTCTCTTTTTAGAGATTCCCATGATACAGGTGACATGTTGTCTGCGCTTCAGATCTGTCTTTTCTATTTCTAGATTTAGAACACTAAGATGATGTGAAATGAGCATTATAAGATTGGGATAACCTGACTCACAGATGCGCCTTCAGAAGACATGTCCTTGTAGCTGTCTCAAAAGGAGCTAGGATACAGCACACACTGTGTCCATTAATTTCCACTGCAGCACAGACAGCATAATGCCATCTCCAATAATGTAACTGGAGCAATACTCATGTACAGCTTGCTTTTTGCTCCAAGAGGCGCTGCAGCATATAAAGCGTTGAGTTCCAATGAGTGGAAACATTTTGAATCAGCTTTGCTGGGGCAGCTTTGTGTTTTTTGCAGTTCGGACAATGTCCATATAGCCTTGGTTGAATGTGAAAAGTGAGTCACAATTTTTGCAAACAGCAATCATACCATCCACTTGTGTTTCATTGCTGAAAATCCCGTGACAATTAAATGTAAGCAATGTGCAAAGCAAGAAGCATGCAGAAATCCTCCATCCTGTACTGCTTTCAAGATGTTGGCTCCATTAGTCACTTACTATGAAGCCACATTTTAGACCGTGAGAATAAACCCATTCTCAAGGAGGTCATTTAGTTCCTGCAAGATGTTTGCAGCAGTATGACTTTGCCCAAACTTCTTTATATGCAGCACGCCATCATCTTTGGGGTGTCTTTTGTTTCTTGGTAGCACAAGAAAACGTGACCCAATGAGCGGTATGGGACATGTAATCTATGTTTTGTGAGTGCTGGTCCATATCTGTTGTGACATGAATAACCCACCCTCCGCAGTTTTAAGTGCAAGCATCACTGTCTTTTAAAGCCTGATAAATGTTTGGTATTTCAACATAGGGTAAAAGTACCTTCGATGAGAACATTGTAACGAGGCTCATGCATGTCATAAGGTGCTCCTAAAATCCTCATGATCTACCAAAGAGTATGGAGAAGGGCTCGCTAACAGTTCATCAATTCAGTGATTAAGATGAAGGGTCTTTGATGATTTCTAGCATTTTCCTTCAAATGCCTGAGACAGTGTTAGGGGCTGTTTGGCAACATGTCCCGGGTTTATTATACACACCGTGCTTACGGGCAGATGGACGAGATGGTGGGACTAGGACTCTATACATTCAGTGCCATCACCGATGTGCAACTGGTACTAATGGTGCTGGCACAGGAACAGTGATCCTAGGGGCAGTGGTTCTGCCTATATCGTCTGATACAATTCAGTATCCATTTCAGATTCCTGACCCTTCTCACGCATGTCTGGAAGATGGAGGATATGGTTTTGGATGATCAAGCAAACCAATGCTTTTTCAGGATGGCTATTAAGAGCCAGAAAAATAAGGCATGACAAGAATTCTTACTGATTGCTTACACTCTGTTTACAGGAACAAATTGTTTCTGCATGGATCAGTTTTACTGATAGAGAAATAATTCCACACCTGGGATGTGACAGATTTTGTTCGAGTGCTAGAAGATAGCTAAGACTGTTTGTGTCCTTTTCACCTGTCCTAACAGAACCTGGGACATGCTCCTTGGTGCTAGAAGAGTGGGTGCAGAAGACTCTGATGGATTTTCATTGCTGGCCAATACAGAAGTGGTGGATTCAATGGATATGTCCTTTTCATTGCCATCAGTGCTGGATGTATTTGTCGTTACTACTTGATTCATTGTCAGTAGACTTGCTCATTTCACTTGTTGAGAGTAATGATTTGTCACGGGGCACAACAGTGTCTGGACTGAGACAAAGAGCTACTGTCTGAGTCAGAGAGGGACTCACTGTCACTTGCATTATTGGTTAGTCACAGGATCTTAACAGCATGAATGGCATACCTTATGGTGCCTCTCGTGTGACCCAGCAGCTGTGATAGGTTTTCTTAAAGGTCCCCTTACCACACTTCACTGTTGCTCTTTTGCTGTTTGTTGAATTTTTATCACGTGAAACATTTTGGTTATTTCTGCTAGCACCAGGATTACCACTACCACTAACACCTGCTCCAACACTCAGCACTAGATGCTTCATCTATGTTGGTGTCAGCCATAACAGACAGTAAGTACCAGTACTACCAGTATGATGTGGGAGCACACCCACACCCAAACAATTCCTGTGTAACAAAGCAATGTGATCTGTGATCGCTGGCTGCTAACTCCAAAATTTTATTTTGGTTGTGTGACACTGTGGTACCGTGGACTGGAAGTAGTTGAAGAATATGACAGTTTGCAACTAAAGGATCCCAGGTTCATGGCTTCACAGAATGATTGGGGCTGCTGGGCAGTATATACATAGCAATCAAGGGTGCACAGCAGCAGGATGATGGACTACTGCAGGAGACGGAGTCACACACGCAACCCAGGGAATGAGAATTATATTTCACGCTTCTGTCATGTAAGGTTAATGCTACCACACAACTGGCCACTGGGCTTCTCTCTGTAACACACACTGGTAGGGTACAGTGCAGTCAAGGGACACACAGCAGCAGGGTGATGGGCTGACCACAGGAAACGGTGTCACATACACAACCAAGGAATGAGAATATATTTCTACGTTTCTGTCCTTACTTCAAGGTTAATGCCACCACACAACTTGGCTACTGGGCTTCTGTCTGTAACACACACTGTAGGGTACAGTGCAGTCAAGCGGCACACCAGCAGCAGGGTGGGATGGGCTGACCACAGGAGATTTGAGTCACATACATAACCAACAACTCAGGGAATGAGAATTATATTTCCACGTTTCTGTCATGTAAGGTTAATGCCACCACACAACTGGCCACTGGGCTTCTCTGTAATACACACTGGGTAGGTACAGTGCAGTCAAGGGCACACAGCTGCAGGGTGATGGGCTGACCACAGGAGACGGAGTCACATACGCAACCCAGGGAATGAGAATTTATTTCTACGTTTCTGTCATGTAAGGTTAATGCCACCACACAACTGGCCACTGGGCTTCTCTCTGTAACACACACTGGGTAGGGTACAGTGCAGTCAAGGGCACACAGCAGCAGGGTGATGGGCTGACCACAGGGAGAGGTGTCACATACCAACCAGGGAATGAGAATTATATTTCAACGCTTTCTGTCATGTAAGGTTAATGCCACCACACAACTGGCCACTGGGCTTCTGTCTGTAACACACACTGGGTAGGGTACAGTGCAGTCAAGGGCACACAGCAGCAGGGTGATGGGCTGACCACAGGAGATGGAGTCACATCCGCAACCAGGGAATGAGAATTATATTTCTACGTTTCTGTCATGTAAGGTTAATGCCACCACACAACTGGCACTGGGCTTCTCTCTGTACACACACTGGGTAGGGTACAGTGCAGTCAAGGGGCACACACTGGGCTTCTCTGTGACACACTCACTACACTGGGAAGGGTTCAGATTTATTTGCCTTTTTTTGCTTGTTGCTGGCAGCTGCTGAGTGGGCAGTGTGCACCACTGACTGAGCAGTGCTGCAGTTTCAAATAATCACATTTCACAAACGTTCTTCACTTCTTCTTATTTTTTTTTTCTCTCCGAGTCCTCCTGAGTCCTCCTCCAGTCCTGATATTGATTGATCTTGGTCTCGATCCTCCCTATTCCCCAGTCCTTCCCAATTCTTGATTAATCCATCCACCTGTCCTGAACTCTCCCTAGTCCTACTCCCACCCGATTTTGAGCTTTTTCAGCTTTCTCGCTTCTCGGTCTCACAGAAAATGGATGATGGAAGTGGCTAGTATTGGACAAGAGTAGCGGTATGCTAACGCTAACGCTAGTAATCTGTTAGCTAGGCTGCTGCTGCCTCTGCTCCGATCCTCAGCAAATGGCGCTCCTCCTCGCGGCATCTGCCTAAATACCCCACAGATCCAGCGGCTGCGGCGCGGCTTGCCGACCCCCACCTGACCCGTGACGTGGGTAAACGCAAACAGACAACGCCTCGCTGTCATGGTGATTCAACCCTTTGCAACTTTTTAGTGTTCGAGTTCTAAGTTAGAACTCAAACACCAGGGTTCGAGGAGGGTTCGAATCTTTGAAGAACTAGTTCTGACAACCCTACTTCCTTAACCCCACAGTAACAGATACTCTAACACTATCTGGTGAAAACATGGGCTCTATTCAGAGCAGACTCACCAACTGGTTTGCAGGTGCCCCAAGGTTTCTGGCAAAGCAACTACTTCTTGTGCCTTAGCACTTGAACAACGAACGACAGGCAGCTTTCCTCTTCAGCAGGGCCAGGGTTGCCCATGAAATTGCTGGCTCTTCTTCCCCCATCCCTCCTGGGATGGAGCACTGGAACAAACTGAGAGCTGTCTCTACCACTATGTCAGGTTTCTTCTGTGTCTCTATCTAGGGCGAGAACACACTACTTCTATCTTCTTCTGTAGAGCTCTATAACAGAGCTTAGCCCTGAGGGGCTGCCAACTGCAGCACACCTCCTGCTTCCACTGAGTCTCCCTGCAGACTGATTCAGAACCTCCCAACGTTCTATCCTAACACCTTACTGCAACATTCCAAAGTGGTTTATGCTGCTGTGAGAATTCTATATGATGTCATCCTCTAGCTCAGCTGAGACTGAGGACAAAATGAGACAGTGTGAAATCCATTTAACTGGTGTTTCACAAGCTGCCTTCCTGCCTGCCACTAGATCTAATGGGATTCTTGTAACCCCGGGTAACAGGGGGGTTACAAATGGTTCTCACAACAGATGCATCACTACTAGGTTGAGGGGCTCATCTGGGGACCATACAACTCACGGTACCTGCTCAAGTGCAGAGTCACTCAAGCAGATAAACCTGCTGGAGCTGACAGCAGTGTTCCTAGCTCTGGCAGGCCTTCATTTCTATGATACGGGCAAGGTGATTCAGGTCAGGACAAACACCACCACCACAGTTTACTACATCAACAAGCTGAGAGGAACAAGGTCCAACCCCAAGTGCGCAGAGGCAATGAAAGTATGGAGCCTGGTCTACTCACTCCAGGCCTCACTGGTGGCCATTCATCTGCCAGGAAGGACAACACCCTGGCAGATGCTCCCAAGTCAAATCAACCAGGATCATCATGAATGGACTCTCAACAGGCAGGTACTGGATGTGCTGTTCAGAAGGTGGGGCACCCCAGAGATCGATCTTTGCTACCCCCTAAAAACCACCAACTACCACAGTTCTGTTGCAGACCACCAGCCAGTGGATGCCCTGACTCTGGACTGGTCAGGGAAACAACTGTATGCCTTCCCACCTGTTTTCCTGATCATCAGAGTTCTAATCAAACTTGCATCCCAGCCAGCATTAATGAACTTGATAGCACCAGACTGGGTCAGGCAGCCATGGTACTCTGTGCTGCTCTCCAAGTCTGTGGCCCCACTAATACACCTCCCTCAGAGGCACAACCTGTTAACCTCCTTCCAGGGAGGATCCTGTACCTGAACCTCCGATCCCTTGGCTCAAGGCCTGGCTCTTGAGATGAGAATGCAGGCTTGCTTCTCTCCGAAAGTGTCCTAAATGTTCTGAGGGGTACAAGAAACCCTCCACTAAGAAGACCTATGCTTTTAAGTGGAAGAGATTGTCTTCCTGGATTCAAGTCGCCACCACTCATTCACAGTAATGGGAGTATGCCGGGCGCTAAGGGCCCATGGGGCAAAATCTTCAAGAGGGACGGCTGGGATACAACTGTGCATGCGTGGCTAGCTCATGCCATATAGACTATCTGGTGTTGACCATCCAACCACCTCAGTTCCTTTTCTCCGCCATCGGGTGCACTTTGACAATGATGTCGCTCACCCGCCCGGAGTCTAGTCTTCGCTCTATATGACAGCAGCTATATAGCCATTCAGGTATTCGCTTAACTTATCATTTTAGTGTTCTTTTCTTTTTTTTAAAAAAAAAGAAAAAATGAAGAAGTAGTTATTCTCAGCCTGCCATTAACTTAGTTGACCTTTGACGGTAGGGAGACTTCGTTTGAAAGCTGTGATGGCAGTGGAGCTGTGTCCAGTCCACCACCCTTGTGAAGGGGTGGTCCGACCACGGGCAGTCTAGTGCTTGGGGAGGGAGAGGACAGTCCACCCGTAGCACAAATGTGGTGATTCTGGGACCCGGCTCTACTTGACCTCGAGCTCTTCCTCCTGTCGGTGGAAGAAGAATCGGTCACCTCTAGGTCGCTCTCTGGTATGTCTGTGCATTGATCGTCACTGGTTGAGAGCAATAAGCCTGCACTGACTCTGGTGGGTTCCCCTGTGGTTCTGCTCTTAACGGCCATGATCTTTGATGCCAGTTCCCATCTCTGTCCTCAATGAGGTTCCAGTGAGCAGTTTCATCTGGGCCACTCTTTTAGAGCAGGAGGTATGGTGTCTGCCCCAGTTGTCCTGGCTAGTGTTCCTGGGTCCGGGAACTGTGCGCCACTGGGTAGCTGCTGGGTCAGTCAGGCCAGAATGATAATGTGGTGCCCTCTCTGGTGCTATCATCATCAATGTCTGACGCCTCGTTGCTACCCCCTCTCTTTTGCCGTGCAGGGTCAGCCATGGTGCAACTTCCTTCTTCCCCTTTCATCAGGTCTAGGTCCAGTAGTTATTCTGGTGCGTACGATGTACCGGCTCTAGTATTACCCGTGTCTGGCGCTGTAGGTGCCTGCCGCTTGGGCGGTACTATGATGGTGCAGCATCATCTGGCGATGCCTGTGCCATCCACAGTGCCATGCTCGACATTTGCTGCAACGCATGTGGCATTGGCGAGAGGCACAGTGATGGCGCCGTGCAGTGTGGTCTGTGGCAGCACTGGGTGTGGTGCCGAGTGTGGCACCATGTGTGGTGCTGGCACCATGGATGGCGCTTGAGCTCCTTCCCGATCCAGGTGGTGGTGTCTCCCTGGTCCTGACCTGCCCTTTGGAGGTAATTTTGGGGTAGAAGTGGACCTGGAGGAGTCTCTCCCTTCTGCTTTGTTGAAGATGCAGTGAATGACTCATTTTATGGGCTGGAATGCAAACCCTCTGTATTAATGTGATGGAAGATCTTCTTTCCAGTTCCTTTTCCTCAAGGATATGGGGTCCACCATAACATTTCAGTATTTATCTGTGGACCAAATTAGACTCCTACATCTTGAGTTCCAACATTCCTCAGTACGTGTACACCCTGTGGAACACACTTAATGCAATAGTCAAGAGCCTCCTGAAATCTAACGGCTCCATTGCTGAGGCATATAGCCCAATAATCAGCTAAAAAGCTTTCATGGACTCCTACGTCTCTGCCTCTACAGCTGCTGCTGGCAGCAGGTGGTTATCGTCTCCTTGACTGTGCTTATCTGTTTGGCTAAAGGCCACTCAGAACAATAGGGCTGCCATTTAAACCACATGACATCCTCATGACAAGCAGTCCTGTCAAGGTAGAGGCCTAGGTGCCCTTTTCAGAACCAGCCCCTCAGCCATGAAGAGAACGCATTAGAGGGCAAAGGATCTGAAAGCCGCCCTATACTAACCTCGTGTGGATCCAGTCCAGACCCCACCCCAGCTGTCTGGGGGTGCACCTCTCAGCGATAGGAGGGCGCCTAATTGAGTTTTACAACCAGTGGAAGTCCATTACAGAGGACCCATAGGTCATCAGGATTGTCTGAGAGGGATACTCTCCCACTTGCAGCTTTCACCAGACCTTCCACCCAGACAAAAGCCAGTCTGTTGGCCTCTCAGTCACACTCACACTCTGCTTCTGAAATACAGGGCTTCGTGGTACTGGAAGTAAAAATCATTCCACAGCAGAACGAAGCACGGTTCCTATTTCCATTGCTTCTGGTTTCAAGTTAACAGATGTCATGTGCCTATATGTCGACCATGTAAGGTTAAACAAGTTCCTGTTCAGGGGACAGTTCTTAAATCTCAAGCGCCCAAGTCTTCACTTCCTGGACATTTGGCTCTTAGTCAGCCCATCTGGTTAAAAGACACAGGAAGCAGTCGCCACGTTTTTCAGTTCTCGCCAGGTTTGAGAAAGGTGCCAGTTCATTTACCAACAGCTTCTCTTCTTAGGAGCTCTCCTGGATACCTCCAATGCATCAGTTTCGTTCTGGAGGACAGGAAAAACAACATCTTTAGATGGCTCATTACAATACAGAAAATTTCTCCATTCAGCCTCCATTTTGGTTGAGCAGATGCTGGATTCAGGTCATCCTCTGCAGCAAGCAGTGGTCTCTGACCGCACATCCGAGTCCTCCATACAAGATGACAGAACCTCAGACAAAATCCTTTGGGGACTCAATGCCAAGGCCTCCACACTCAGGTGTGGAGCCAGGAGAATCTCACCTTGTCATCATTTTTTTTAGAGATGAGCGTTATCATATAACCAGTCCTGGAGGATGCCCCTGCCACAGTGTTCTTACTTCAGAAGGATGACAAAGCTGTCATGTATTATATCAGCAAACAGGGTGGGGTGTCCCCTACCCTCTCTGCAGTAGGGCTGTGAGGTTGTAGAGTGGTACCTCGAGTATGAGGCGTCAGTTCAGATTTTGTGCAGTCACGTTTGACGAATGGGCCGTTTGGACCTGGTCCCTTTGTGTCCCCTCTCAATGCAAAACTGCCTCTATTCTGCTTCAGAAATCCTGACCTTGGTGTTTTTCTGTCAGGATGTGTTCACTGCAATATTCAAGATGCTCCCTGTATGTTTTCCTCCTCTTCCCTTAATTCAGATGGTGCTAATCAAGTTGTATGCGGGCAAGCACAACTTCGTCTAGATTCTAGAATACTGGCAACAGAGTGGCTGTGTCTATGTGGAGCTCCTTAGATAAGTAAATATTTTCTATATTTATTTTAGTTTTAAATATTTTATGTACAGTTTGTGGACTGAGAAGGAGGGTATTGTTGTTGCCTACATGAAGGTATGGATTGTATGTATTTCAGGTTAGTTGGGAACAGTTTAGTCAGTATGTTTGTTCTGTGGTGAATCATATCTTGTGTAGGTTTCATTTTGTAGAGTAGATAGGCAGTATGAAATTATTGTGGGGTTGTCCTTGTCACCTGGATTAGCTGGCTTGTTGCTGGGTGGTGGCATGTTGTTTAAGGTGGTACTATGACTTACTTTGTCAATGTTTCATGGGATTTCTGGGCTGATGATTTAAAAGGCATTTATTAAAATTTTGTTTTAGCTACAATCAGGTGGTTGCTAAGAAACAGCTTCTTTGGCATAGTGTTCTAGTGTTGATAGAACACTGGAAGAAGCAGCCTACTGAGTTCTAGATTATTGAGATTGTTGTTACATTTTGATGGTAAAGTAAGATAGGAATTTGTATATATTTTAATGTTATAGTTATTTTATAGTTAGGAATAACTGGAGGCTAGGAGAAGCTGGGCTGGGAGGATGTAGGGAATGGGTACATGTATGGGAAGCAGTGAGAATGGTAATCTGCAATAGCTGTGGGCAGCAGTCTTTCTGGGGGTGATGTGGAATAAAGGGCGATTGTGTAGAGAGTCTGACCACCATAGGTTAAGTGAGCACAAAACTTCTAGAATCTTTCCACACTTATACGTAAGCTTAAGCGCTTACATTAACAAGACACGCGTGTCAACTACCCAACTACCACAAATAAAAGAAATTATCATGAAAAAGTGTAAAACAAACATAATAGCAGACTTAATCAATGTACTAACCTTTCATCGGGGGGTCTGTGCCCCACACACCATCTAGTTCGCTATCTCTGCAGGTATGCAACATGACGTTGGCTCATTGTCGTTACGGTGATTAAGCTGCAGGCTCACCCGCTGGTCCCGACTTCTGGCCACAATCACCCGAATAAAAGGGTATGTCCTGTGTGTAAGAGCCTGGAGCAGTTAAGGGCTGAAATAAGGCTGCTCAGATGGGAGCTGGTAAGCATGATGTGGGAAGTCAGAGGACAGAGCAGTAGAGGGAAGGCAAAGGCGTTGCCAGGGGAGGATGCCATCAGGCAGGGGACAGGAGTGGGAGGAGTACCCAGTATTCAGGAGTATCTCTTCCTCAGAGACTAGGGAGCCCAAGGTGGAGGAATGGCAAGTGGTATGGGAAGAGGTGGGAATGAGAGCAGCATCAGGGGTGGGAATTTCTAAAGGGTGCCTTTATTGAACAGATTTGCACCACTGTCTGGAAGGAGAAAGAGGTCAGCAGGAGGTGAGGTGGGATGTCGGGCTGAGCCAGGGTTGAGAGCAGGAGTACAGGAGGGAGGGAACAAATCAGGCTGGGCAGGAAGAATGTGCAGGCAAAATGGAGGGAGGAGGGAGGAGAGAAAGGAATGGAAGAGGGGGGAAAACTGAGAGCAGATACAGATAGTCATAAGGGAGGGGCAAATTGGGAAATGGAAAAACATTTATGGTGATAAACTGTGGATGTGTAGATAAGTTTGCAGGGTGCAGAGGGAGCAGTTAGATGGGAAAGTAGCTAGTACTGAAGGTAAGAAAGGAAGGATGGGAAACACAGATGCAGGGGATGGAAGGGAGCAATCATAGGGACTCCATAATTAGAGGTATTCACTTGGGAAGGAAAGGGGAATCAAATGTAAGCAGGAGGGAGGTTTGTATGCAGGGATGACAGCGCGGAAGGTGGGCCCAAGAATAAGGGAAATAGTAAGGAGGTTGGAGGAAAAACCTAATTTAGTTACACATTTGGGAACCAATGGCCTAGCTGGGGAGGAGGTTGAGATAGTGCAAAGTAGGTTCAGGGAGTTAGGGAATATCTTCAGGAAGGAAGGAAGTTCACTGGCCTTCTCAGAGTGATACCAGTACCAAGGGCCAGCACAGCTAGGAAAAGAAGAATAGAGGATTTTAATGACTGGCTAAGGAAATGGTGCAGGGAGGAGAGGTTCATCTGTATTGGGGACTGGGAGAAGACCTGGTCAAATAAAGTACTCTTTTCACCAGACAGGCTACAACTCAGTAGGGAGGGTTCTAGTGTACTCAGGGACAAGCTGGGGAATACATAACCACTACACTTAATTTAAACTACTGAGGTGGTGGGGCAGTGGGTGAGCAGGCCCACAGACTCTGAGAGGAGGTGGTCAGTAAACCTCCCCCACACACAGTGATGAAAGAGGTCTGGAGGGAGGAGATGGAATGGGCAAATACACAGTTAGCAAAGGGTGAAGGGGTGAGGAACACATAAAAGGGTATGTGGAGGGTGCCTACAGGATAAATGTGAATAGAAGAAAAGAGGAAGAGAAGGAAGGTCAGACTCTAGGTGGAGGGTGGTGTCTCTGAATGCACGGAGTCTTGGAAACAAGATGGATGACCTGCAGGCACTATTAGCAGACAGGAGGGTGGACATAGCTGAAGTAACCGAGACTTGGGCAACATCACACCATGACTGGGACCTTGCTATCCCTGAATATAAACTATGCAGGAGGGACAGAGTAGTCAGGAAGGGGAGGGGTGGCAGTTTATATTGGGAGGAATAACTTGCATGAGGGAGGAGTCAGAGGAAGAGGAGATGGAGGCATTATGGGTTCAGATAAGGTCCAATGGAGGGAGAAAGGTGAGGCTGGGGTGATTTACAGACCACCCAATCAAGATGAGGGAGAGACAGGAACTTATCTCACAAATATTGGAAGCTGCAGGGAAAGGAGAGGTGGTAATTGTGGGGGACTTCAACCTGCCCAAAGTGGACTAGAGTATACCATCCACAACATGTGCTAAGAGTCAGGTGATCCTAGAAGGACTGCAGAGTGGTTCCTGACTCAGAGCATCACTGAACCAACAAGAGCTGAGGCAGTTCTTGATCTGGTGCTCACAAATGGGGAGCATGTACAGGAAATAGTGGTCAGGGAGCAACTGAGGGAAGTGACCATTGCACAGTGTGGTTCCATTTGGATATGGGCAGGGAAAACATCCACTAAGACCAAAATCTTGGATTTCAGGAGGGTGAACTTCAGGAAAATGTGTGAGGTTCTAAGGAGCCATCTGGTGGGCATCAGAGCAGATATGGAGGTGGACCTAAAGTGGTCCATCATTAAGGAAGGAATACTGGTTGCCACAGATGAGTGTGTTGGGCTCAGGGGAAGAAAACAAGGACCAGAGCGCCCAGCTGGTTCAGTTCTGGGTTGCCAAGGCAATAAAGGAAAAGAGGCTGGCCTATAGAAAATTCAGGAAGACCAAGAGAGAGGTGGATAGTGAAAATTACCTAAGGTTGGCTAGTGAGGCAAGTAAGGAAGCCCGGCGAGCAAAGGCGAGAAGGAGCTTCAAATAGCTGAAGGAATTAAGGGAGGAAGAAGGCTTTTTTCTCTCTATAAGTGAGAAAAGGGACAAGAAGGAAGGGATTGTAGGCTTAAGAAAGGTGTAGAGTGGGTGGAGGATAATGGAGGAAAAGCAGAGATACTAAATGAATACTTCTGTTCTGTCTTCACCAGGGAGAAGGACGGACCAGTGCCTTCATGAAGGAAAACAGGAGAAGGGGGTGTGGAACACAGACATAGTGATAGAGGAGGATAGAGTGAGTGAGGGAGGGAGGGTCTGCTGGCACTGAAAGTGGACAAATCACCAGGCCCGGACAGAGTACATCCAAGGGTACTAAAGGAACTGACTGAGGAGCTGGCAGGGCCACTAGCAGACCTATTTAATAGTTCACTAGAGTCAGGCATGGTGCCACAGGACTGGAGAACAGCACATGTAGTGCCCTTCACAAAAGCGGTCCCAAAAATGATCCAGGGAATTACAGACCAGTCATTCTGACCTCCATTGTGGGCAAGGTCATGGAGACCATACTAAAGGAAAGGTTGGTGGAATATCTAGAGGAACATGGTCTCCAGGATGAGAGGCAGCATGGGTTCATGGGGAGATTGTGTCAAACAAATCTGATTGACTTCTTTGACTGTGTCACTAAGACAGTAGACAGGGGCCAAGCAGTAGACATCCTCTATCTTGATTTCAACAAGGCCTTTGACTCTGTGCCCCTCAAAAGGTTGATCAGGAAGTTGGTGGATCTTGGAGTTGGGGAAAAGATGGTCAGATGGGTGGAATACTGGCTGAGGACAGAACCCAGAGGGGTGGTGGTGGGGGGTTATCTGGCACCAGAGGTAACATGGGATCACACACGGGCTCCTGTGCTGCGGCCGGTGGTGTTCAGTGTCTATCAATGACATTGGGGATGGCATTAAAGGTAAATGTGCCTATTCACAGATGACACTAAGCTCTGTGGGAGAGTGGACACAGCTGAAGGGATACGGGACCTACAGGAAGATCTGGAAATGCTGGGAGGTGGTCCAGGATCTGCAGCTTGCTTCAATGCCAAGAAATGTAAAGTTATGCATATTGAGCCAAGAATCCCAGGATCGAGTATTACCTGGTGGAGTCCAAGTATCTGCATCAGAGGAGGAGAAGAATCTGGGAGTGATGCTCACTAGTGACATGAAGCACTCCACGCAGAGCAAGAAAGGAGCAGCAAAGGCAAACAAGATGCTGGGATGCATAGATAGGGGATCAGTAGTAGGAGAGGAGGTTATACTTCCCTTGTACAGGTCACTGGTAAGGCCGCATCTAGAGTATGGCTGCTCAGTACTAGTACCCACATCTCAAAAGGAAATTAACCTGCTGGAGAAGGTTCAGGAGGAGGGCTACAACAGGAGTGTAGCCAGAAATTTCCATTTTGTACACAATCTCCCAACAGTTACACCCCCAATTAAAAAATGTATACATCCTTTCCAAATGGCACCCCTTCCAAACAAGTCAGATTGTTGTCAGATGACTCCTCTACTCTCCAAAGAGGTTACATATGTATTGGACACCTCAGTGGCCTACACTAACCCAAATACTACAGATTAGAATGATAATATTAACAGAGTGGCTTATGGTTTGTGACAGGCACTAACAAAACTGTACACAAATGTGTACAGTGAGTATGCCTGTCTACACCTTGGGCTACAAAGATGATACTCGTCAGCAGGGCAAGGCACAAAAGGAGAGGTTGAGGGCACTGAACATGTACTCCCTGGAAGACAGGAGAGAAAGATGGGACATGATTGGGACATTCAAGTACTTGAAAGGGATAAATAAGGTTGATAAGGAGAGTCTCTTTAAGCTGAGTGGCAACCATATCACAAGGGGCACAGTCTTAAGCTGGAGGGTGGGAGGTTTAGGAGGGAGGTCAGGAAGCACTTCTTCACAGAGAGGTGTTGGCACTTGGAATGCGCTGCTGGAAGAGGTTATCTCATTGAAGACAGTGGGCAGCTTTAAGAGGGGCTGGGATAGGCATAGGGGAAGGTAAGAATCATGGGGTAGGGAGGATGGGAGGAGTGGGGAGGAGGGCAGGGACATTAGCTCAAGCTGTGAACCCTGCAATATGAGCAGACTTGATAGACCAAATGGCCTTCTTCTGCTGGCTTCTTTGTATGTTCGTATGATTCTCATCATCCCAGACTGGCCTCAGCAGATTGATTTGCATTGATTCACAGTATGTCAGAAGTTCCCCAGGTGACTACCTCTATGAGTGGACCCTCTGACACAAGGACTTTAGTTCATCCTAGCCTGCACCTCCTGTTATCTCCATGCCAGGCCTGGAGGAGATGGAAGTGGTAGCTCTAGTTTTCCCAGACCATCGCAAATGTCTTCTAAATCATGCATAGGCCTTCCACCAGGAAGGCTCACATGGCTAAGTGGAAACCTTTTCCATCTGGTTTGCAAATCCCATCAGGACCCTTCAGTTGCCCACCAAGTAAGGTGTTGGAGTGCCTCTTGGACCTGTCGATCACAGGTCGGCCATACTCGGCAGTAAAGGTACACCTCTGCATGTTTCAGTCTATCTTGAGCCAGTGGACACCTTGTCACTGGCTCCAATTAACAAGTAGTCAAGTTTTGCTTTGTTAGCTCCAGAAGAAGAGGAACGCATCCTTCAGTCTCTGGATGTTGGGATGGTTCTGCGATTCTCATTGACAGAATGAAGAGATACACATCCGAGCAAGTATTGTATCATCAGCATTCCTCGGCTGGGTCAACCTCTTGCCATGAGATGTTTTCAGCTACTTAGTGGCATGTCTCCAACACTACTAATCCATGTCACAGGCAAAGTTGGAAGGCTGAATGTACACCACTCTATCGGAGCGGTTGCAGCTTCCTGGTGATTTGTAATATACCGTTGCAGTCATCTGCAAGGCAGTGAGTGAGAGCTCAGTGCATACCTGTATAAAAGCACTATGTTCTGGATATCCATACCAGACAGCTCTTTCTTTAACAGGACAGTCCTTATGGACTTCCGTCCTGAGTGAGCTCTGTCTCTGACTGCCCTACTTGGGAGGGGGTTATCTCAGTACCGTTCCATTGGTGTGAATGAGTGGTGGAGACTTGAGTCAGGGAGATATGGAAATTAAGTAGTTACCGCAATTCTTGATCTTTGTGAGTCTCCACCACTCATTCACATGCCCACCCACCATCCCCTGAGCTCACTCATTCTGTTTTTGATCTTCACTACCTTGTTCGGGCTGTGAAAACATTGTACAATTGACCCTTCTTACATGGGTCGCCTGAGCCTTCAAATGCCCGGAGGTTACGGTTAGGTTTTCTTTTCATTAGTTACGCAGCACCTCCTTGATTGAAAAGGTACTGAGTCAGTTGGAGGGTCAACACTGAGATAGCCTATACAGCACGAGCTAGCCTTGCGGTGATGGCCCTCCTGAAGATGTTTGGCACCTAGCGGGTCCTAGCTCCTCTGGCCTCCCATTAGTGTGAATGAGTGTTAGAAACTCCAACCAAGAAGATCAAGAATTAAGGTAAGGACATAATTTCCATTTCTATATGGTGTTTAGCTAATGATGTACTCCTCACTGGCAGGGTACCAGCCTTGCTGGACTATTTTATCCACTTGCATTCTTTGGGTTTGCAGCCCACCACTTTAAAGGTGCATTTGGCTTCTGTTTCAGCATGTATCTCAGCTGGCAAGGGTGCATCCATAGCTTCCAATCCCATTTTTAAAACGTTTTTCAAAGGACTGGCTCATCTGCACCCACCCCATAAGGAACCAGTGCCTGCATGGGACCTTAATGTATGCATTGCCAAGCTCATGGGACCACCACTTGAGCCAATGGTCTCAGCTCACCTGAAATATGTTACCTGGAAAACAGTGTTCTTGGTGGTCATCACTTCAGCCAGAAGGATTAGTGAGCTTTTAGGCCTTGTGCATTGAGCAGAACTACAATTCATTCCATAGGGACAAAGTAGTGCTTAGAACCAATAGGAAGTTCCTTCCCAAAGTGGTTTCTGATTTCCACCTGAATCAGTCCATCCTCTGCGGTCTTTTTCAATGAGCACTCTAGCTCTGGTGAGCGCAGACTACATAACCTTGATGTCAAGAGAGCTTTTGAGCTACTACATGACTCACACTAAGAACCATAGGCAGGACAGACAGCAACTGTTCCTACTTATGGGAATGTGCGTAAGGAAAACCAGCATAAAAACTATCTCTCGCTGGATAGTTTAGTGCGTCCAATTCTCTTACTCAAAAGCTGGAAAAAGCTCATAGCATTAGAGGGCCCATTCACAAGGGGCACAGCTGCTACCATAGCGCTGCCAGAGATGTCCCATCACTGGGAATCTGCAAAGCAGCTACATGGGAGAACAGTACACACTTTCACAAGCATTACTGTCTGGACACACAGTCCAGGAGCAAGCCAGGTTTGGCACAGCAGTTCTGCAGAGTCTATTCCTAAAATAGGTTCTGTGCCCACCTCCAAAGGTACTGTTTCATAGTCTGCAACAGTTAGGAATATTGAAGAATTGCTGGGATTAGAAGAAAAATTACTCACCTTAGTAACCTTGTTTCTTCCAAGGTATTCTTCAATATTCATAACTCTCCACCCTGCCTCCCTTCCAGAATCAGTGGCCTGTGCATCTCAAGCTGAATAACTGTATGAATGAGGGCACACACTGGCCTAGTCACATTTTTGAGCCTCGTTGGACATTGTTTCCTTCTTCAGGTTATTCTGACATTCTGAAGGAGTTTCCTCTATTGGGAGGTTAGTTAACGTTAGTGTTATAGTTACAATTATTATTACTGTTTTCATTATCAGGGATTATAGAGCCTTAAGTGAAATGTTGTTAGTATAGTTTTAGGATGGGCCTTTTCTTGCAGGCTCTCTACAAAATCTGAGGCGTTATAGAATACAGCAGTTAGTAGAGCAGCATTTGAATAGTGGCATGAGCCAATGGTGGGTTCCATCATTTACATACGTTCCATTCTCCACGCAGTTCTACTCTGAAGGGTGACTGCAAGAGTTATGAATATTGAAGAATACCTTGGAAGAAGCAATATTACCAAGGTGAGTAATTTTTCATCTTCCTTATCCAGTGAGCACTAATTGCTACATATACAGTTTAGCAAATACTTGAGGGCTATTTGAGTGGGTTATTCTGTAAGAAAACAGCTAGATTTTATATGCTTTTTATGGTTGTGTATAAACATAGAATCCGACTGCAGATAAGGACTGATAGGGCTCCATCCAGTCTGCCCTTTTCCCTACCTACTAAAAAGCCGCAGATCCTACTCTTTCTAACTTTATTCTCTTTTGAATCACTAGAGTTCCCCATGTCTATCCCACTTTGTTTTGAATTCCCCACTGATGTTACCCCGCCACCTCTGCTGGGAGCCTGTTCCATGCCTCCACCACCCTTTCTCATGGCAGTACTTTCTCACGTTGCCCCTTAAGTCTACCCCCTTCCAGTCTCATGTCATGCCTCTTGTAGTCTTGTTCTAGAGCATCATCTTTCTGAAAGATGCTGCTCTCCTGTACCTTATTTATTCACTTTAGGTACTTAAAGTTCCTTATCATGTCTCTCCTCTCCTCCAGGATATACAAATTGAGCTCCTCCAGTCTCTCCTCCTATGACCTTTGGTGCAGGCCCTGCACCATTTTGTGCCCTTCTTTGAACTGCCTCTACCCTGTCTATGTCCTTTCAGAGATGCGGCCTCCAGAACTGGACACAGTACTCCAAATGAGGTCTCACCAATGATTTGTACAGTGGCATCACGCCTCTTTTCTTTTGCTGGAGATACCACTCTATGCATCCCAGCATCCCACTGGCTGTCTCCATAGCCTTGGCACATTGTTTGGCCACCATTAGGTCATCAGTATGATTACCCCCATATATCTTTCCTGTTTGGTGGCTGTTAATAACTCACCACCCATCATGTAATCCTCTTCTGGGTTCCTGTGCCCAAAGTGCATGATTTTGCAGTTCTTTGCATTGAATCTTAGCTGCCACACTCTAGACCATTCCTCCAGTTTAGCTAGGTCCTTCCTTATTTTGTCCACCCCTCCTGGAGTATCTACCCTATTGCAGATCTTTGTGTCATCTGCAAAGAAGCATATCTTCCTCCAGCCCTCCGCAGTATCACTAATGAAGATATTAAACAGTACTGGCCCAAGAACTGATCACTGTGGCACCCTGCTAGTTACCCTCCCTTCCTGGATTTAGCCTGTTTACCACCACCTTTGTGTTCTATCCTCAACCAATTCTCAGCCAGTTAACCACTTTGTGACCTGATCCCAGGCTGCCCAGCTTGTTCATAAGCCTCCTATGGAACGGTGTCGAACGCCTTGCTGTAAAGTCCAAGTAGGTCACATCCACCACTCCCCTGGATCCACTTCCTGGTCACCCAGTCAAAGAAATCTATCAGGTTTGTTTGACATGACTTCTGACATGACTCTATGCTGCCTCAGACCTTGTGCTCCGCTGGATTCAAGGTGCTCCATTATCCCTACTTTTAGCAGCAGTTCCATAATTTTCTCCACCACCGAGTTCAGGCTGACAGGTCTACCACTCCCATATCTGGTGACTTGTTGAACAGGACTGCCAGTGGTGGTGCTGCGTAGCACCTCCCTAACTCCTTTAATATTCTAGGGTGTATCCCATCTGGTCCCATTGCCTTGTCTACCTTTCAGTGTTGTGAGTTACTATAGGACTCTCTCCTCTGTAAATGGACTGGTACCTACCTCCTTCAATCCTGATTTTTGACTGTGGTCCCTCCTTCCCTTCTTCTGTGAATACTAAACAGAAATATTTGTTCAGGATTGATGCTGTTTCCTGGTCTCCTTCCACACTCTCTCTTCTCCTCTTTAGCCTTACAATCCCCCTGGTCTTTCTCCTTTCACTAACATACCTATAGAAAGTATAGTCCCTTTTCACTTCTTTTGCTATTTCTACCTCTGTGATTGCCTTTGCACTCCTGACTGCTTTTCCCACCTCCCTTTGCTTCTCTAGAGACACACTGCCCTGTCCTCCTCCTTCTGTGTTTCCTTGTATTTCCTGTATATCCTGTATGTCCTGGACCCCAGGTGTTCACCGACCCTGACATCTGTAATTTTGTCCCCGCTGGTCAGTGCCAGGTCCAAAATTTGCCTCCTGGGTTCATATGTGTAATTTGATAAAATGAACATTTTAAAAGCAAACATTTACTCCTGCTGGCTATACC
Organism: Neoceratodus forsteri; assembly: GCA_016271365.2. Taxonomy (NCBI): domain Eukaryota; kingdom Metazoa; phylum Chordata; order Ceratodontiformes; family Ceratodontidae; genus Neoceratodus; species Neoceratodus forsteri. The sequence goes on from CM028131.1 coordinate 170,015, forward strand.
TGACACACACATAGAAAACAAAAATATTGAATCAGAGCAATTAATTGAAGGCCAGAACATCAGGCTCCTATCTCTAGTACTTGTTGAACCAGTGGTTGTGAACAGCTGCTGTCACATGGGACAGGATGCATTGCAGGAAAAAGAAGAGCAATAAACGATGAGATGAAGATCCCCAGGAGCCATAAAACTACAATATAACCAGCAGGCTAATTTAGAAAAATATCATAATTACAGGCAAAGGAAGGATACACCAGGACTACACATAGAAATCAAAACACTTTGCACATTATATTGTATTGGGCGCACCCATTACAGTCAACCCACCAAAATAATATGTAACATAGAGGACATACCTGTCACAGGGTGCCAGGGTAGAGTCCAAGGGTGACGCTAGTTTACCTGTAAAATAAAAGACAGGAAAGGGGGTCACAAAGCATCTGAAGCTCTTAAGGGGGTCAAGTAGGATGAAGGGACAGGATAGACCAAAAATTATAGTTTTTTGTTGAACGTAGGAGCCCTCGCATGGTCAAACCTGTGAAATAAGAGAAAATAGGTTAGTAAAAGAGAAAACTTTAGAAGGAAAGCATATCAGCATATGAAAGCATGTCAGCGTGGCTCAGTTGGTAGCACATCCGCCTCTGGACCAGAAGGTCATGGGTTCTCATCCCACACCAGGATTGGACTTGCACCTAAAATCGCTGGCATACGAGTGCAGTATTGGGGGGTGCTGTATTGCTGGGGTGTGCCATCCTTCAGATGAGACGTTAAACCGAGGTCCCTTCTGCCCATCCTGGTGTTGTCCTGGTGGGTGTCCAGGTGGAAGTAAAGAACCCAGGGCACTCTTCACAAAGAGTAGGGAACATTCCGGTGTCCTGGCCAACATTCTTCTTCCCATAAACCGGTTCATGCAATTATCCTGGCTGTGTGTGGGTGATGATGTGCGATATGGCCACCACCACACATCCAGTCACTTCACTACCAGTCTAGCATTGCTTGTAAGGCGCTTTGGATGTATGAAAAGCGCTATATAAATGCTCGATTCTTCTTCTTCTTCATAAGTAGAGGAAAGGAAGTGTGTTTGGGGAGGGGCTCAGCAAAACCCTTTTGCTCTTTTAGTGGTGGCCAAGTGGTCGATAATTGATATTTAGCAGCCCAGGTGGCTAGGTGATGGCTAATGGGGGCTGGTGGCCTTTATATACTGTAACTAAAGGTGCCATTGGTAGTCAAGGGGCTAGAAAATGCTCTGGGGGCCCACTGTACAAAAGAAGAGCCTTTATGCTGTGGACATTGCTGGAAGTTTTTTGGCTGTGGCAACAGGAGGAATACATTGGGTTGCTGTGCAGCCAGCCCTCTAGCACAACTGCGCTTTTAGTGAGTGTGCCTGCAGCTGTTGTAACTCCCAGCCACGCTGGAGCCTTAGGCTGTGGCCTACTCAGCATGGGTGGAGACGGGAGGAAGTAGAGTCAGTGGAGGTGGAGAAGCCATTAAATGAAGTGCCTTCTACCTTCCTGAATCGCTGCTCCAGCGGCAGAATTTACATTTGTTTGTGCTCTATAGGGCTCTTTTAAAGGAGTCAGCCAGAGGGGAGAGAGTGAGTGCAAGGGTGACTGGAGCCGCCTGCATGTAAAAGCGCACCACAGCTAAAGTGAGAGCTAGGGGCAGTGTTCAAAAGCAAGGAGAGGTGCACTGGGCAGCAAGGAGCTGCCATTCAGTAAACCACACCACAGCATAATGTAAAGCCTGGGGCGTGAGAGGAGCAAGGACACAGAGCAGTGAGAGGGATGGGTACTGCACAGTGAGCGCACTACGGCTAATTGAATAGCCGGTGGGCTCATTTTTAAAATAATAACGCCTGCAGGGACACAGGCAAGGGCAGAGTGCTGCTTGAGGGAGAAAATAATTAAAGAGCCACACCATGGCTACTGATGAGCCATGAGGGGCTGTTAATGTGAACTGGGGCACAAGCAGTGAACTTTTGGCCTAGAGAAGGGAGGAGATGCTGAGACCAAGGCAAAGTCTCAACTCCAGTAAAGTTTTACAGCAGTTCCCTGAGGTGATGACAGAGCACAGGCGACCTACTGCATGCAGAGCCAGCACTTCCTGGAACAGTACGACGATCAGAAAAGGAGGAGTGTCACTTGGAAGTGGGGGATAGTGCTCTTGCAACCATGTGCAGTCCAGCAAGGAAGATGGTTTCTGTGCCAAGCTAGCTCAAGCATGGGAGGACCGACATCATTTCAAGAAATGTTCAGATATTACATATGGACTTGTGGAACCTGCCAGGTCATAGCAGGGGTACACCACATCTCAAACCTTAGGAAGTTCAGAGATAGATAGACACATGCACCATAACACTGAACTTGGGAGAGATCAGTTTGTCTCACGTTCCTTCAACAGGCGAGAGAGAACCAAAACAGTAGGGACTCGAGGAAGGGATAGGCTTAGGCCAAGAATACCACTGGGCATAGAGCTCTGCAGAACTGGGGAACCATGGAAGAGAACTAACAGCTCTGATCATTATGCTAAAAACTGTCATGTCATGAAAACCTGAATTTTAGTTTGTAAATAGTGAAATGTTAATTGTGCATAGTTAGGAGTTGCTACTTCTGTGTTTAAGCCTGGGTGTCAATCTTGTCAACTTCGTTGACACTTGGTGGGGGGATGCAATGGTGCAGCTACCAGTTATAGTCAACCCACCAAAATAGTATGTAAAATAGTGACTTACCTGCTGCAGAGTGCCAGGGTAGGAGTCTGAAGAGGTGATGATAGTGTACCTGTAAAATAAAGGAAAGGGATCACAAAGATCCGCAGCTCTTAAAGGGGATCCAGTAGGGTGGAAGGGAGAGGATAGACAAGAAAGTATGCTTATATGATGAACGAGGGAGCCCCTCAACCGGCCACACCTGTGGAAATATGAGAAAATAGGTTAGTAAAAGAGAAAACTTTAAAAGAAAGCATAAATAGAGGAAATGAAGTGTGTTTGGGGAAGGGGCTCAGCAAAACCCTTTGCTCTCTAGCGGTGGCCAAGTGGTCGATAATTTATTTAGTAGCCCAGGTGGACTGGTGATGGCTAATGGGGACTAGTAGTGTTTATATAACTAAAGGTGCCATTGGTGGTTGGGGGACTGGGAAATGCCTTGGGGCCACTGTGCAGAAGATGAGCCTTTTATGCTGTGGGCATTGCTGGGAGGCTTGTTTGGCAGTGGCAGCAGGAGGACTATGTTGGGCTGATGTGCAACCAGCCCTCTAGTGTGACCACGCGTTAGTGAGAGTGCCTGAGTGGTGCTCTAAACTCACAGTCTGCATGGAGTCTAGGTTGCGGGCATCTGCAGGGGGGTGGGAGACGGGGAGCAAGTGGAGGTGGAGGAGCCTTTAAATTAAGCGCCTTCCCCAATTGCCACCTGGCGGCAGAATTTACATTTATTTGTGCCATAGGGTTCTTTTTAAAAGGAAGCAGCTGTGGGGAGGAGAGTGCAAAGGGTGGCTGGAGCCGCCCAGCATGTAAGCTGCCACCATGGCTAAAGTGAGAAGCTGGGAGGGGTGTTCAAGGCATGGAGAGTACACTGGGCAGCAAGGAGCTGCTATTCAGTAAAGCCAACTACAGCATAATGTAAAAGCCTGGAGGGTGAGAGGAGCAAGGAAGCAGAGCAGTGAGAGCAGTGGGTGCTGCACAGTGAAAGCCGCACTGCCGATGGCCTGTACATTTGAACAGGAGGGAACACAAGCAGTGAACTTTTGGGCTAGAGAGTCCACAGCAAATAAGCACAGCAGCCAGCAGAGAAGCCCAGAGGGGCATACATAAACTCTGCAGGTGGGAGATGGGAGCAAGTGGAGTCAGTGGGAGGTCTAAAAGCCATTAAATGAAACGCCTTCCACCTTCCCGAATCGCCGTTGCAGTGGCAGAATTTACATTTGTTTGTGCCCTCCAGGGCTCTTTTTAAAAGGATTCAGCCAGAGGAGAGAGAGGGCAAGGCGCAAAGCCACATTAGTATGTGTAAAGCTCAATGCGGCTAAAATGAGAGCTAGGGGCAGTGTTCAAAGGCAAGGAGAGGTACCAGGCAGCTAAGAGCTGCCATTCAGTAAAACCACACCGCAGCTTAATGTAAAAGCCTGGGAGGTGGGTGTGAGAGGATCGAGGAAGCAGAGCAATGAGAGGGTGGGTGATGACAGTGAAAGCTACAGCGTGGCTAATGAAATACCGGTGGGCTAATTTGTAAAATATTAGAAAGCCTGCAGGATGCAGGCAAGGGCAGAGGACTCCTTGAGGGAGAAAAATAATTAAAGAGCCACACGCAGCTACAGATGAGCCCGAGGGACTTTAAATGTGAACTGGGATGGGGAAGGCAAGCAGTCCTCCAGGTAGCATTAGGCAGGGCATGTTGTGAGCATGCTGGCTGGTGCGGACGTCACTAGGATAGTCCTGACGTCAGCAGAAGGAGGCAGGATAGCCAGATAGTGAATAAAAGTGAAGGGGGTTGCTTTGGCAGCTCCCAACAGTTAAGCAATTAATTATTTTGAGAAAGTGTGAGGTGGGGTAGCTGGGGAATTACCAACCTATTTATTAATTTTTTTATCTTTTTGGGCCGCCCGCTGGAATTCCTGGTCCGGTCACGGACCCCTCACCGCTCACCCCCACATGAGCTGCCATGCTCCTGATGTCTCTGGTTTTCCCCCAGGGCAGGGTCGCAGCACCTGGCCCATAGTGCCGGAACAACCGGATAGGTCAGGAGTTGGCCTGGGGGCACTGGAGGCAGCAGGGCGGACGCCATCAAGGTGATATGCGCGTATTTTTCCCCACTGTGGGGGCAGGAATGTGCAAAGATGACCTGTGTCCATCCTCCCCTGAACATACTGGGCCGGTCGCTGCAGTACCTCTGGCCTTTGCCAGGGGTCCGCCATGCACCAGACACACTCCCTCCTCCCCAAGAGAAGGAGAGCAGTCCACAGGACACTTCATCCTTCTCCCCGGCCAGCCCTTGGATGCCTAGGTCCATTCAGAACCACGAGTCACGGCGTTGCAAGTGGAAATCCAACTGCTCGCAAATGGGCAGGCATTACGCCAACCCTATCTACCCACACCATAGTTTAGCACCGCTGTTTCCAGGAAGGTGGTAAATGAAGGGCTTTAAATGGGCACAACAGCAGTTGGCAGGAGCCAACTCGAGGGACGTTCCCGCTCTAGAGGGGTTCAAGCTCTTTCCTCATTAGCTGCCAGAGACCTTGGCAGCTAAATGCACCAATCAGGTGTCGAGTAGGGTGGGCTAATGGTCTGAGGAGGAGTAGCTCAGGGCTTTTTCTGTCCTCCTCAGGAAGCTGACCAGAGTGCTGTGGGAGGGCTCTGCCACAGGCAACTCTTATTGAAAAAGAAGAAAAGAAGTAGGAAAGTTTAAAGTGAAAGGATAGTTAGATAAGGGGCTATGTCTGCCATGGTAGAAAAAGTATTTAGACAGCAAAAGTTAGATTATTTACATTGTTGGATCTTGACATTCCTACCAAAAGAGCAGTGAGAGAAAATCCAGGTTTTTTTCAGTTAATTACTAAGACACTTCAGAGATTTATTTTACAGTTTAAAAGTTTATAGGAGGTTCACCTGCCAATGGAGAACTGGAAGACCACAGGTGCAGTGAGTGGAACCAGATGACCAAGGGTGCAGCAGATTCATCACGGGACTTCAGAAGATGACTCCTCACCAATCCCTGGCCAGGGCAGCACATTGACGACTGACTTCATCAGCCTTATGGACTTCACCTTTTGGAGTGAGTAGGGGACTCTGTGATTTCTGAAAGAGACTTGAAATGATTTCAGGAAATTTTACTGTTTATCTTGGGGATGGGGTGAAAATATATGGTGCAAAAGGTTCTAGATGTTTTGTCAGGAAAAGAAACTGATACTCACTTTGTAGAAATGTTACTTTCTAGGGACATGGATATGTTGTTCATCCACACTGTCTGGCAGGTTCCTTGCCACTTTAAATCTTGCTGGAAGGTCTTCAAGCTGGCTCCTCCCACTCACTCGGGTGGTAAAACTCTCGGCTCCGCCCCATGGCGCCAGATCTTCCTTACCACTTGGAAGCTCAAGTTCCCTCCTTAGCACTCTGTGTCTAGACTGCATCCAAACTCTTGGTTCACCGAAAATAATTTTAAAGTTTTCCAGACTTCGGTCTACTTCTTCCTTCACAGCTGCGATGGACAAATCGACTCGGTTTTCGGGCGGTGCCTATGCGGGCAGAAGATGTCCAGGACCGATCCGCACTCACGTGCATCTACTGCCTCGGGCTTGACCACGACCCGCAGGCCTGCGAGGTTGTGCAGGTCTTTTCGGCTAACGTCCTTGAAGACCATGCTCCCTACTCCAACTTGGGCGCCCGAGAAACGCTATCCGCCGGGGTGAAGCCCAAGGAGGCTCCGCTGGCGGTTTCTGTGGCAGCTGACTCGGTTGGAGCAACTCTCGAGTAGATGATCGCCTCGAGGAGGAGGTGGCCCAGGCGCATCTTCATCTTCTCGGACACGGCATTTATCCTGCTCTCTTTGGGATCCTCCTACACAGTTTCTTTTAAGAAGCTTTGCCAATCCCTCTCCTCGAAGGGTGAGGGGCCATCAGGACACTCTTCTCGGTCAAAAAGAAGGACTCGAAGGGAAGTCCCACTGTCGACGTTCGTGGGAGTGGAGAGGTCCCCTTTCCTGGACAGTCGACACTCGACTTGGTCGAGAGTTGCGGCTAAGGCCACTGGCTTCACGGTGTCCCCGCCAGGTCAGCCGGCCGAGACACCTGTCGACGCCGGGTCGAGATTTTTCTTGACCCGTCGGATGGGCTGTCGACTGGTGAAGCTGACAGCCCTTCATCACTGGTTCCCCTGGTGGAAACTGAGGATTTGCCTGCACCTCCTGTGCTGGAGTCCCCGGTCAAGGCTCCCGAGCCGAGGGAGGAGGGTTTCCCGCTCCTCCCAGACCCACCCTCGGAAACACTGAGGGTCTCAGTCTGGACCTCATCTCAGTCCAGCTGATCCCGCCAACACCGGCAGTCTCGGTCCTCAGCACCGAGAAAGTGTGGCGCTGCCCGTCCTCGCCTTCCTCCTCGAAGAGGAGAGGCTTCGGCGCAATCGGCCAACGCTACAAGGACTTAATGTGGCAGCAGCTCCTTCTATCTGGGAACAAGCTGACACTGTCGCTTCCGGCCATTAAGTGGCTGTCACCGAAAAGCCGAAACAACCCCTCGTCAATGGTCGAGGTGCCCAAGCCTGGGCGTTTTCGGCGAAACCAGCTGCCCCACCGATTGTGGTGGAACCTCCGCCTCCACAACCAAAATCGGAGGCCCTGACCAAGGAGTCGATTTGTCCATCGCAGCTGCGAGGAAGAAGTAGACCAAAGTCTGAAAACTTTAAAATTATTTTCGGTGAACTGAAGAGTTTGGATGCAGTCGACGACTCCTCCCTGTTTTCCAGGGCCCTTGACCTGGAGTCCTCCAGGGGGCAGTTGATTGACAAGAGCCCATCATCGTTCATGGGTCTGCTTTGGCTTATCTTGAGTCCACGGGATACAGCTCAAGCCCGTATCCAAGCGGGCAGTATCCCCTCACAGAGATACTGGACGAGGGATTCTCCCATGGAGCCTTTCCGGTGGCTGAAGCCATTGTTGGCCCAGCTTGGAGCTATGGCAGTGGCCAGCTTTCTGTCCAGTGCCTTCAGCCAGGATGGCCAGGAAGTATGCGGTCCTACGCTCTTTGTCGGTTTCTGGAACACCCTTTGCGGAGGGGTTGGTCACCAACAGCGTTCTCCAGCGTTCTAGGAATGCTAGGGATGTGGAAAAGCCCCTGACAAGGAGTCCAAAAAGCTGGACTATGCTGGGCGCAAAGTATACGCTCGTCCTCCTCTGCCTCTGTTATGCCAGTTCGGCCGTACTGATGGGTACTTCTCCACGCCCTCATGGGCTCCTGGATGAGATGATCCCTCATCTCCCGGCTGATCTGCAGACTACGGTCAAGCAAGTGCGGGATCAGGGAAGGCAGTGGTGAAACAGTAGCTCCAAATGGCTCTTGATATCGGAGACTACTGTGCCCGGTCAGTAGCGCCACAGTGGCCATGCGCAGCAGAGTCTGGTTGAGGATATCCACTTTTACGTGGATACCCGTCACAGTTGGCAAACGCCCCTCTGGGGACTGACTTGTTTGGCCCTGGAGTGGAAGGCCACCTCCAGAGGATCAAAAGTCCAACGCCACCTTGACTCGGTCACGCCTGCTCAGAAGGACAAAGGCCATCGACAGCAACGTAAGTCCTTTCACCCTTCTGCCCCTGGGGCACGTCCGACCCAGCAACACCAGCTTCAAACAACATGAAGTCTTGCTATATATGACAATTGCAGTATGACCACAGGTTAGAACTGCTCCAGAGGTGAAATAGTTAACTTTCCATGCAGGCATGGAACTTAGAGCTGAACTCGGTTGAAAACTCTGTCTCTTGTGCTTCAAGCGCAAACTGTCAGATTCTTTACTCTGCCTCACTAAACAGTCGCTCCGGAGATTTCTCCTTCTGCTCGGTTCATTTTGTCGGTTTAAAAGTATTATTTTCGGTTTTTAGCGAGAAATTAAACCATAACCAGTTGATTCAGCTCTGTCTGTAGTAATGTAAGTAACAGATAGGTTTTACATTTAGTTTTTCTGTGGAACTTGTAATTCTTTATCAGTTCGGTTTGAACCGATCAGGTTCATTTAAAATGTACTAGTCCTTTTTAGAGTGCGGTTCCCGGTTCTTATCGGTTCTAAAAACAGATTTCATTACGTTTTTCCACGACCGTGACACGGTTGGGAACCGATAAGGTGTCTTGCTTGGTGGATTGCCATAAACGGGCAAGTTGGTTAGGTGGCATTATGTCTGAGAAACCCAAAAGAAAAACTGGACCCACTGGGTTTCAACACTGTGGTGTTTGTGGGAAGCTTTTGCTAAGGCTGACCCACACACCACATTGTCTATTGTCTGGGTTTGACCACCTCAATTCAGACTGCCAGGTTTGTCACAATTTCCCTGCTGCCACCATAGATAAGAGTTGGTAGGCTCAGGAAAGGAGGCAAAAGTCCGCTGACCGGATGGCCAGCGGTTGGTACCAACCGAACCGGAGGGAGTCTCTCTGACCAGGGCAATACTTCCTCGAGCGAGCACAGAGCCGGTTCTGAGGAGCCAGTTCCAGCAAAAGGACTAGAAAGTCAGCTAGTGTAGAACCAAAGTTCTCTCCCCAACTGCTGAGGAAATAGCTAAAGCAATTCAAATTGTCCAGTCTCTCTCTCGGTTCCGACCGAACTGACACCTTCAGGTAAGTCGCTCGGTTCGGGTCGGGTTCCACCGGTTCAAGATTATGATTTTGAGGATTTTTATGAACCGGGAGGGGAAGAGGAATATGAGGAGAGTGAATATGGTTTTGAAGATCTGGATGTGCCCATTGATCTGGACATCTCTCCAGATAGACCCCTAGGGTTTCTCCTCCAAGGCTTTCTGAGTCCCCTTCTCATTTCATGTTTTATAAAAAGATGCTGAAACTCTCCAGCTCCCTGTTGAGGAAGCTGTTGATGACCAGAGGAGCCAGACTATGTAGAAATGATGGATATTCCAGAGTCTAGGAGACTGTCTATTCCTTTGCATAAATCTTTTCAGAAACAGACAGTAAAAGTTTTAAAACTCCTCACACTATACCTCCTGTGGATAAAAGGATGGACAAGAGGTATACCTTATCAGGCTCGACACTGATTTCCTCACTCAACAATGCAGCCATGTGGGGGTAGTGAGGCTGCAGCCTGTGACAAGGGTAATAGTCCCTAACTTCACACCCCTAGGAAGGACTCCAGGAAGATTGATGCTATGGCAAAGAAACAGTACATGGCAGCATCTTTGGGACTCAGACAAGCAAATTATATGGCTTATGCTGCTAGGTACCAGAATTCCAGATGGGATGCTGTGCTGGCCCTAGCAAACAATTCCCTGACCAGCTTGCCAGGGGAGTTGGAACAGGTGGCTATGGATGGTATTGAGGCATCCAAGGTGCAATTTCATGCTGCAGTGGACTCTAATGATGTTTCATCAAGAATCATGGCTACATCTGTGGCACTTGCAGGATGGCTTGGCTCAGATGTACTACCCTGTCTCAGGATACCCAGTCTAAGGCCATGGATTTTCCTGTTGTGGGAAATTCTCTATTTGGGGAGCAAACAGAGAATTACATGAAGAAAATGGATGAATATAGGACCACCTATAGGAGTGCACAGGCCAAGGAAGGCAGGCCACTCCTCAAAAGCAGCTTCCTAGAGGCAGGGGCAGGCCTTTTCATAGGCCTTTTACCAAGCCAAGCTTCCTCCTCCACCTATGCTCAGAGGGGTTCTTTAGAGGAGAGGCAGACGGGTACAAGCAGGTCTGCTTCCACCCCTCAGCCCAAAGCCCCTGCCAAGCAGGCACCCTGATGGGATTGCCAGGGCCGATTCTCCTCTACCTGTAGGGGCAGGCTGGCTTACTTTGTCCAGGACTGGAAGTCTTAAACATCAGACAAGTGGGTCCTGGAAGTAGTAAGCCAGGGACTGGTTCTCAGCTAAAAATTTCCAAAGCTGAGAACCAGATCTTTCCACCTGCAACTCCATCAGAGGCACTCGCCCTAGAGGCAGAGATCTCTACCCTCCTGGCTCTCAGAGCCGTGGAAAGGGTTCCTCCCTACACCAGGGCAAGGTTTGTACTCCAGGTACTTTCTTACCCCAAAAAGAAAGGAGAATGGTGGCTCATCCTGGATCTCAGATATTTAAACAAGCACCTTTAAAGCCAAAGTTCAAAATGGTGACTCTGGGAATTATCCTACCCTCTCTAAGGCTAGGGGACTGGCTAGCTTCCCTGGACCTCAAGGATGCCTACTTCCATATTCCCATCAGAAGCTCCCATCGAAAGTACCTCAGGTTCGAGCTGCCCTCAGGCCACTACCAGTTCAGAGCAATGCCCTTCGGCCTCACTTCTGCCCCAAGGGTATTCACCAAATGCCTGGCAGTAGCAGTTGCCTACCTAAGAAGGCAAAGATTGCCATCTTTCCTTACCTGGATGATTGGCTCATAGTAGGCCAGTCCCCAGACTAGGTCAATTTACACCTTCAGATAACGCAGCAACTGCTTACCTCTCTAGGTTTCCTTCTGAATCTCTCAAAGTCAGTTCTAGAGCCTGTCCAGCTTCTACCTTCATAGGCGCAGAACTGAACACACAGGAAGCCAGGGCCTTCCTCCCTGGACAGGGCAAAGACCCTAGTCTCCTGGCCTCCTCATTTACCCTGCAGGTCTCCGGCCAGCAAGGCATTTTCTACAGCTCCTAGGACACATGGCTGCTTCCACAGCAGTTGTGCAAGGAGCAAGATTTCAGATGAGGACATCCAGTTCCATTTGAGAGCTTTTGGTCTCAAAGAAAGGATCCTCTTACCAAGTTGATCCCAGTAACTGGAACCCTGATCCAAGCCCTACAGTGGTGGCAGGATCAGAGCAACCTGAGACAAGGGGTTCCTTTTGTCACTCCAGTCTCATTCTCTAATCCTTACTACAGATGCATCCCTCTTGGGCTGGGAGCTCACATGGCGACCTCACCACCCAGGTCTGTGGTCTCCCAGGAATCTCTCTCCACATCAACCTGTTGGAGCTTAGAGCAGTTTTCTAGCACTTCAAGCTTTTTCCAAATCTGTTCAGAACAAGAGTATTCAGGTCAGAACAGACAACACCACTACAATGTGGTACATCAACAAACAAGGGGCACTCGGTCTCGGCCTTGTGCACCGAGCGATGAAGTTGTGGTCTCTGGCTTACTCCCTGAACACCTCCCTTCGGCAGTTCACCTCCCAGGCAAGGACAATGTCCTGGCAGATGCTTTCAGCAGGATTTCCCAGGGCCACCACGAATGGTCACTGGATCCCTGGTCTTGGGAGTAGTATTTGCCAGATGGGGCACCCGCAGATAGATCTTTTGCAGCCCCAGACAATCACAACGTCCTCTTTTGCTGCAGACCCCCAGTGTTGGGCTCACTCCCCTGGATGCCTTAGCCCTCAGTTGGGAGGGAAGTTTCTCTATGCCTTCCCTCCCTTTTCCTCTCCTGTTCAAAGTGCTAGTCAAAATCAGATCCCAATCATGCAAAGTCATTCTGATAGCTCCGGATTGGGCCAGACAGCCCTGGTATCCACTCCTGCTGTCCTCAGCAGTCCATTCTTCCTGTCCCTTCCCAGGAATCACAATCTGTTAACCTGTGCCCAGGGAAGGGTCTGGTACCAGATCTCAAATCTCTCAATCTCAAGGCTTGGTTCTTGAAGAGTTAGAGTTTGCTGATTTACACCTTTCCCAAGGTGTAATGGATATATTGAAGGCCACAAGAAAGCCTTCCACCAGGGCTACTTACAATTCCAAATGGAAAAGGTTTTCCATATGGTGCTCGGAAAAGCATATTTCCCCAGTCTCTGCTGATCTACCCACAGTTCTGGATTATATGGTCCACCTGAATTCTTTGGGGCTGAGACCAGCTACCCTGAAGGTGCACTTGGCAGCTGTGTCTGCTTTTATTTCAGTAGATAAATCCTCTTCTCTTTCAGCTCATCCTGTATTTTTCCAAGTTTTTTAAGGGGTTGTTTCACACCAGCCCTCCATTCAGGGATCCTGCCCTGCCTGGGATCTTAATGTTTGCATTGCTCAGCTTATGCAACCCCTTGAGCCTTGTCTTCAGCTGAGCTCAAGTACTTGACTTGAAAAACTGTGTTTTGGTAGCCATCACCTCTGCCAGACATCAAAGTGAATTACAAGCATTGTCAGTGGAGCAGGAGTTTATCTCTTTCACAGAGATAAGGTGGTCCTTGGACTAACAGAAAGTTCCTGCCTAAGGTGGTTTCAGATTTCCACCTTAATCTATCTCACTTCCAGTGTACTTCACTGACCACTCCTCCTCTGGGAGAGAGGCTGCACAGCCTAGATGTGAAGAGCCCTTAGTTACTACATAGGCGTACCAAGGGTCATAGGTTTGACTCCTCCAACTGTTCCTCACCTCATCGCGAAGTTGGTAAAGGGAAGCCAGCCACTAAAAGATCCATTGCCAGGTGGATTGTCTCTTGTATCCAATTCTGCTACAAGAAGTTGGGTAAAGTTCCCCTCAGGCCTGAGAGCTCACTCTACCAGAGGTACAGCTGCTTCTCTGGCTGCTGCCAGAGACATTCCTATTCTAGAAATATGTCAAGCAGCTACCTGGAAAACAGTTCACACTTTACCAAGCATTACTCCCTGGACATCCAGGCTAGAAGTGATGCTCGGTTTGGCACAACCGTGCTTCAGAGCCTATTTCCTAGGTAGGTTCTGTCCCTCCTCCATGGGGGTACTGCTGTGTAGTCTGCAATTGTCATAATATAGCAAGACTTCATGTTGTTTGAAGAAAAATTACTCACCTTAGTAATGTTGTTTCTTCTAATGGAGTCTTGCTATATTATAGACCTCCATCCTACCTGCCCCTCTCAGAACCTCTGTTTTGGGATGTGGGTGAGCAGTACAGGGTTAGCATTTTTGATGCTCACCTTGTTGTTTTCACCTACCTTTTGGGTGAATTGGTGTTGTGTTTTGCATTTTGGGTCTCCTGACTTGAGTCTTTGTTTTAGGCCAAAAATGAGTGTTTATGTTAGTAGCCAGTTGGCTAGTGTAGGTTTACAGCTTCCACAGAACCTTAGTGAGTTTTAGCTCGTAAAGATCTGACAGTTTGCATTTGAAGCACAACAGAGTTTTCAACCGAGCTCGCTCTAAGTTCCATGCCTGCATGGAAAGTTAACAATTTCACCTCCGAGCAGTTCTAACCTGTGGTCGTTACTGCAATTGTCATAATATGCAAGACTCCATTAGAAGAAACAACATTACTAAGGTGAGTAATTTTTCATCAGGGCCAGCAGGCTCACACTTGGCACCCAAAGCCAAGCCCGCAGCTTCCTCTTAACAGGAAGCCGGGAGAAAAAGGCCCAGGAGGTCCCTCGGCTGGTCCTTCCTCCAAGCCTGCCCAGTGACGGGTTGAGGGGTGTCACCCCAACCTCGTCGCTACCCCCTAGGATCCCCGATGAAGACGAGCTCCGCCATTTTTCTTTCCGTCTGGTCTGCTATCACCACGGACCATTGGGTGTTGGAGGTGGTAGGAAAGGGTCTGCCTCTGGAGTTCGAGCAGGCCCCACCCTTCAAGCCGTCGCCCACAGGGGCTTACAGGGTCCGCAGCCTCTCTGTCGGCCCGCTGAGCCAACATTGCCCTGCTCCTCCAAAAGGAGGTGTTCAGGAAGGTGGCGGATCCTCTACCAGACCCAGGGTTTGTGTCCAGGTACATCCTGGTCCCGAAGCGGACTGGGGCTAGTGCCCCATTCTAGGCCTGCATGACCTGAACAGGTTCCTAAGGTCTCGAGCCTTCAGGATGGTCACTCTGGCTCAGATCATTCCATCCTTGGGCGAGGTGTTTTGTTCTGTTCTCGGACCTCCAGGACATCTTCTTTCACGTCCCAATCTGTCCATCCACCAGCGATTCCTCCGCTTCAGAGCAGGGGTCCCTCTAGAGTTCTGGGCCATGCCTTTTGGCCTTTCTCTAGCTCCCAGGGTCTTCACCAAAGGCATGGCAGTGGTGATAGCATTCCTGCAGCACCGAGGCTCTGGGTGTACCCCTACCTGGACGACTGGCTGATTGCAGCCTCCTCCAGAATGATCTGGCCCTCAGGTTTACTCTCAAGTTGGCCTCCTTATCAGCGAGGCCAAGTGAACTCGTGCCAAAGCAGATCATCCAATTCATTGGGGTAGAGCTCGACTCTCTATGAGCCAGACCTGGCTCCTGGTGGACAGGGCCGAGGTTCTTTCCTCCTTTGCCCAATCATTTCAACTTGGGCAATTGCACCCTGCCTGGGACTTCCTGCACCTCCTGGGCCTCATGGCGGCCTACATCAGTGTGGTCCATTGGGCCTGTTGGCACATGCATCCCCTACAATGGGGACTGGCAGCCAATGGTCACAGCGCCTGGTCCTTGGATCAGCAGTGACAGTGACCCAGAAAATGTGGAATGCTCTCCAGTGGTGGATCGTTCCAGCTCATCTGCAGGAGGGCATCCCATTTATCCACCCGAGCCGACTGTCTCTCTATCGACCGATGCCTCTCTGATGGGTTGGGGTGCCCATCTGTGGGAGCACAGAGCACATGGCCTCTGGTGCCCTAGGGATCCCAATGCCGCATCAACCTGCTGGAGCTTCAGTGGTTCATCTAGCCCTCACCGCCTTCGGCTCCATTTGTATGGGGTCAAGTGGTCTGGTCCAGACGGACAATACCACGACCATGTACTACCTAAACCACCAGGGCAGGACATGCTCCATGCCTCCATGCAGGAAGCTCACTGCATTTGGTTCCTCATCGCAGCCTGGAGGTGGATCTCCTTGCCATCCATGTGGCAGGGCCTCCAACATTCTGGCCGATGCCTAAGCCTGATAGGGCTCGTCCCACAAGTGGTCTCTCCTGCCAGAGGTAGTACAAGATCTGTTCTCCCACTGGGGCATGCCTCAGGTGGACCTGTTTGCCTCCAGGGAGAATGCGGCTGAGGCTGTTTCATGCCCATCCCCTCAGCAGGGCTTGCTACAGGGGATGCCTTCTCGAGACCATGGACCCTGGGCCTCTCTATGCCTTCCACCCATTTCCTTGATCCACAAGGTGCTTCTCAAGGTGAGGAGGGACAAGATGCAGGTGATTCTGATAGCCCCAGACTGGCCCCCGCCAGTTCTGGTATCCAGATCTCCTCAGCCTCAGCTCCAGGCTCCCGAGGTGGCTTTCAGCCCACCGGACCTGATCTCAGTCAGTCAGGGAAGGTATTCCATCCAGACCTTCAATCCCTGCACCTGGCGGCCTGGTTCCTGGCGGCTAGAGTTCCAGGCCTTGGGTCTTTCCGACGAGGTCCTCAACGTTGTTGAGGCTTCCCATAAGAGTTGACCAGTAAATGCTATGCCTTTAAATGGAAGAGATTCCCCATTTGGTGTCAGGGCAAGGGCCTAGACCCTTCCTCCTGTTCCTTGGCAAGCATTCTGGACTACCTGTGGTCCCTTTCTCAGCTAGGGCTTTGGTGACAACCCTTAAGGTGCACCTGGCAGCCATCTCTGCTTGCAGGCGTGGGCCAGGAAGCAGTCAGTGGTGCAGGAGAAGGTGGTCAGGCTCTTTCAAAGGCCTTGATCACAAGCCCCTCAGTTCGAGAACCTCCACCTCTGTGGGATCTACTGCTGGTATTGGCTAAGCTCATGGGCAAGCCATTCGAACCGATGCACAGGTGTGACATCTCTCACCTGTCATGGAAGACCACCTTCTTGGTGGCTATCACATCAGCCAGAAGGATGGGAGAACTCCAGGTGCTTTCCATCGAGGTCTCCTTATCTGGTCTTCCACAGGGACAAGGTTGTCCTGCAACCTCACCTGAAATTCCTTCCGAAGGTGGTGTCAGAGTTTCACCTTAATCAGGTGTTGACTCTGCGGTGTTCTACCCATTCACACCTCAGAGGCCAATTATAGGCTCCATACTCTGGACCCTAGAAGGCGCTTGCTTATTATAAGGAGCAACCGGCTGAAGTTGGGGAGAGGTTCACCAGCTGTTTGTCATCTGCTGAAGCCGCACCTGGCAGACCTGTAGCCAAGCGGACGATAGGCAGGTGGGTCACCTCCTGCATAGATCTCTGCTATAGGTTGGCGGGCATGGAGCCTCCAGAGGGATAAGAGCTCATTCTACCTGCCATGCCGCTGCATGATGGCTGCTTCCAGGGCGTCCCTATCCAGGAACTCTGCAGGGCTGCTACCTGGAAGTCAGCACACACCTTCATTACCCATTACGCATCGACCTTGAGTCATGCGGGATGCTGGTTTGGGGCCTCAGTTCTCCATTCATTATTCCCTAAGCAGAGGGTGTCGCCTTGCCTTCCTCCTCCGGGAGAACTGCCAGGAGTCTGCCAGACAGTGTGGATGAATAACATATCCATGTCCCTAGAAATACAGGTTACTCACCTGTAACAGGAGTTCTAGGAATGGTATATGTTGCTCATCCACCACGACCACCAACCTCCCGGCTTCAATGCACAACCTGGTTTCCAGCAGGCTAGATCTGACGTCATGGGGTGGAGCCAAGAGTTTTACCACACGGGTAGGTGAGAGGAGCCAGCTTGAAGACCTTTCCAGCAAGATTTAAAGCATCAAGGAACCTGCCAGACAGTGTGGATGAACAACATATACCATTCCTAGAACTCCTGTTACAGGTGAGTAACCTGTATTTACTGTTTGGGCTGCACAGCCATTTTCCTAGATCACTGATACAGCCATTGCTGAAATAAGAAATAACAGTTATTCATAGTCTGCTAAATAAACTGGCTCTAATTTTGAAGAGATTTCTGCCTGTGTGGTAATTCCTATAGCACTGTTGTTTATGGTTAGAATTTGATAACCCCAATAAATATCTACCAGCTTTTTAACTAACCTTCCTTGCAGCCAGCAGACCCCATCACCCAGGTAGGTGAAAGCAGGGTATGGGCAGGTGTTATATGTTTTAGCAAATTTTGACTGTACTTCTCCTTTAACTGCTAGCTGAGACAGTAAAATGAGAGGGGCCTGTGACCTGTGAATACAAAGTCAAGTGTGCCCCAGATCCATTTGCTTCTGCTTTTAAGCAACATATTTGAAGGACAAGTTAGGGAGACCATGCCTCCCTGCTCATTAGAGCACCAAACCTGGGGACTATCTTGCACAACCCTTTGCTCCTTAAGGCCCAGGCCGTCAAGCGGACCTCTGCACAAAGGACAAACACAAGAACAGCACAGCAGAGTCTGCCCAATGAGGCAGCCAGCAGCTAGACACTCTGCACCACAGCAGTGGGTAAGTGAAGGAGCAGAACGGGTGTCTGAATAGCAAGCATCTGCAAGAGGAAGCAGAGGACTAGGAGGTTCTACCTGGCAACTGGGGTTGGATTCCTGTTTAACCCCTAATCTAGCACACTCACTGCAAGGAATAAGGAGAGTCAGGAGTACACAGAAATTTGTAGTAGGTGAAACACCTATATACTATACACCCTATAAAACATTTATTTTGGCTGGCCTTTTATGATTAACTGTCAAATGGAATTGAATTATTGTGATTTTAATTACATTTTAAGTTGTATATTAGCTGGTTTTATTAATAAGTTTATCTTATTGTTGTGGTTTGTACAGCACCAGAGTCTGCGAAATGGGCTCTTAATAAATGATTTATCTGTCTATATATCTATCCGTCTATACTGCATGTAGCGTAAGGGAACAAAAGTGTTTCAGAAGCAGAGATTTGGGAGTAGGTGAAACACCCTCTATAGAGTAAAGGAACAAAAAGGGTTTCAAAAGGCAAAACAGGAAGAGTAAAAGTTAAGCATGCTGGGAGTGGTGCAGTAGGCCAAGGGGCAGCAATTTTCAGACAGACCTTCTTAAGACTGCTGTGCTGCCCCATCTGCATCACCTCTCTGAAGCTGAGGAGGAGGCTGTTAATCTTTGGGCTAAGTTGGCTAGGATTCAGAAACTCCTCCCCACCCAGAGACCATCAAATCTGACATTGCTAACTCAAGAGGATGCCTAGAAGGAGAGCAGCTGGACTACGGTAGGCTCAAGGAAAGTAGAAAGTAGTGAAAACAAAGAGAACACATCCCCTATCTAGCTAACCACCTACAACAACTGTATGTCACTCTATTAAAACAGAGACTATCCCATAAACACCAAGAAGTAATGCCAAGAGATAGGAAAGTCCCTCCATAGTAAACCCCAAAATGTAACAATGAACTCCAAAGAGAAAAAACAACTTTAGTAAAACTCTATTAGCAAGTAAGACAAATTTAGAAACAAGAAAAACGAAAGAAATTAAGTACCTACAACACACAGCAGAAAAAGAAAAAGAATCACAAAGGAATCACTAAAACAACAAGATAGAAGAAAATTCAATATCATTATCCCACCTAGAACAAACAACCTGCTAAAGAAAAGAAGAAATAATATAAAGAAATTCAAAAGTAGAAAACACTTAAACACATCTCATCACACAACCTTTCTAATACTACTACTCTATCTAACAAAGAAAAACAATGTACTCCCATACCAAAACATCAACAATAATGTGAAAATAAAATACAAAGTAAATTCCAACTACACTAGAACTAGTAATAAAATCGTATGAATTCTAATAGCAAAAACTCCAACACAAGGGCAAGTATTTACAAAACAAAAATATTTATTACAATTCTATATAAAAGACAACTTACCACTAGCATAAAGTAGAACCTCCAAACACTGTTGTCATAAGAAAAACTCAGAAATGCAGGATTACACAAAATTATATACTCAGAAATGACTAGGACCATTACCTGGTAATTGGCCCCATCTGCATAGTAGAAAAGCTAAACAAAGCATTTCTGTTGGTGGGGTAAGGTGGGCAACTTACACCCAAGGCCATTAGGTTTGCACATACACAGTGATAAGCAATTATGCTGAATAGAGCTACTTTTGGGTTACAATGGAGTTATCATATAATACGTTGATCATAGCATTATGGCTAATAGCTGTAGGTGGTGTGCTATGATCACAAATATAGCACTGCATAGTACATCATAGCAAGCATGAGTAAATAGTGATATCCATTATACTGCAAGATGGTGGTCCACATCAGGAACTATAGATCAGGTAGGTATACATATTCCCTCCCTTGTTGCCTGAATAGAAAGCAACCAACAAGGTAAGTCAGTTGTTTACAGTTTCAGTTACAGTCCAGCTGAATGAGCAGTGTAGAAAACTCAAATGTGCACAATGTTGTTTGTCTTTAATCATGAAAACTATCAAGACAACTTGAATAATAACAAAACCTTTAAAAGCAATTTCCAACCAAGTGTTGGACAAGGCTATACTAAATCGCCATCATGAAATAAATTATTCAGAGAATCATCTGCCTTGGTAATATTGTTGCTAATATTGATAAGGTGTGTATCCTTTCTTTTCTAACAAGGCTTTATGATTCAGGGTGAGAGGGTCAATCTGCACATTAAGCGCTGGTAAATACTGTGCAATAGCATTCTGATAGTCAGGGTCACTATCATATGATCTGGTTCGGGATAGGAACAGGGGTGATAACCATATGGCCAATGACAGTGTGCTGCTGAGGTACAAAACAGACATTGGGCATAGTGATATTACACACCAAAGGTCCATAGGAGAAGGTCTTATAGTTGGTCACAAGACAATATTGTCCATCAGAATTGTAGGAAACTCGAACTTGAGGAAGTCGCCACTTGGTGAGCTGGACAGGCAGGTGAAGGAGGCATTCATCATTCTGCTGGTGAGTCTTCAAACTTCTTCTCTTGAGGCAAACATTTTATTTATTTATTGAAATGTTTCACCAGGAGGGCACACTGAACAACAAGTTGCTAACCTCACGGTGTGACCTAGGGAGAGGGTTATATAGGGTTGTGAAGGATGATCAGTTACAATAGTATGTGGGTAGTACAAACAGTACAACATTGTAAGATTGTGCAACAGTTGGAACACAAGGTAGTGTACAATAGACAGTAGTGGTACATTGGGTAAATTACAATACATGTCAAAATCATACAAAAGAACATATAAATGTACAAAATGGTGCATGACATTGGGCTTGTCAACAGGAGATGTGACATTAACAGTTTCATTGACAAAGAGGTCATTATCAAATGTATATGACAAGCCCATAGAGTTAGGAAGTAACACTTTCAGAAGCTTGATTACATCAAAGACATCACATCTGCACAAATAATGGTAACCCCACTTGGCACAACAGTCAGTATGTGGGGCTACACAGGCATCCAGTTGAGGATTAAAACCAGCAAAGGAGGCAAATCAATCCATCCTCGATAGATGCTGCCTCCAGATGGCCCATGGAGTGGATATTCACCAGCTTGTTGAAGACTGAAGAATCTTTATCAAGAGCAGGAGGGACACTGTGAAGGTCACATACATAGTATCCCATAAATTACATTGGTGTGTATCAGTGTAGGGTCCCAATTTGGGTGTGGAGTCACATAGCCCACGTTCCATGCTGTGGCCAAAGAAAGGACATAGTCCCATCCATGCTCCAGGTAGTGCATGATAGGTTCTATGCAATAGGGGCAATACCAATTGGCCATACATCTATCATGGATCAAATCCAGGATCCTTCCTGACTCCAGATGTCGGAAGAGATTTGTGATAGTAGTGATGATAAAACGACGTAAAGCTGAACAAATAATTTCTCTGCCTATGAGTTGCTCTGAGGCTTCTTTATTATTTTGAAAGACCAATTCATTAAGTTT
The DNA here is from genome assembly GCA_016271365.2 of Neoceratodus forsteri. Classification (NCBI taxonomy): domain Eukaryota; kingdom Metazoa; phylum Chordata; order Ceratodontiformes; family Ceratodontidae; genus Neoceratodus; species Neoceratodus forsteri. The sequence goes on from CM028131.1 coordinate 191,349, forward strand.
GGTTTGAATCTCATTAAATAAAAGTTCAGTATTGTGCATGTTATATGAGAATCTTTCCTCTTGGGAAATACCATCTAGACCATGTAGCATGGGCTGCATCACATTCTGACCTAATTGACTGTTGAAATTTTGGATTGACTTTGAATTTTTGCCAAATCGGCTTGGTTCCAGATTGACATTCCTAAGCCAAATAGACCTGTAACAGTGCTTGTTGCAGTTTCACCTTTGTTGTCTTTCTTTCTTCCTTGCATATCTACTAATATAAAAATATGTGCAAATCATTGTATGGAAATGTAACTGATATTGAGATCCCTTGTGATTAGAAAATCTATAGCATTACTGTTGAATTGTATATAATTATAATTTGAGATGACTGCAAAAAGCTGTTGAAGCTAGAAGTTACCAGAGTTCAATTTTAAGCCTTTTGCAAAATCTGTGCAAAAGGGCCTCAACTCAAGAAGCACACTGTATTCTAGCAGCTCCTGCCAAGATTTATGGAAACAGGATGCTTGCTAGAATGGGGGTTGAAAGGACTTATAAGAGCTAAGCTGCAACTGCAAGAAGGATTCGAAGAAAAAAGGATACAAAGACTGAAAAGAAAAACTTTAATTTCTCCTCTGTATATAGTTATATTGAACAAGTTTATTTTTATGTTGCTGCTACTCTAAATAAATATTTTTGGTGAATTCTACAACTGCTCCTGATGTTTCCTATGCTTTCTGACCTGTGCCTCAACTACAGATGGTGTCAGCCTAAGTGGGATTTAAGCCATGCATACCCTAAGACAGGAGTTTTGTGCATGGGTACTGGACCTAGTACCAGGAAAGCACAGAGAAAGATTTGGATTCTGCAGCAGCAAGTCCAGGAGTGGTTACCAGGAGAATGGCAGCCAGACTAGCAGAGACAGAAGTGTAGTTTGAGATTGTACAGCCATCTCAAGTTATAGAAAAAGAACAGGTAGTGACAGAACCTAGAAGCCTGATGGACTTTTCAAATGGTGGGCTATACAACAAAAGAGACTGAGAAGCAGTGAGAGAAAGAGATTCAACATTTAGAAGCACAGAAAAGAAGAGATGCAGTGACAGGAGCAGCAGAGAGAGAAGAGATGCAGCGATGGCTGAATGCCTTTACAAGCTATCAGCGGCAGAGGATCTGGCACACATCCAGATGAGCAGCAAAGTGCAAGCAACTAAAAGCCATTAAACTTACAAAGTTGTGTCCCTCAGATGATACTGAGGCATACCTGACAACTTTTGAAAGAGTTGCCACAACCTGCCAATGGCCAAAGCAGCAATGGACAATCAGACTGGTAACTACCTGACATGGAAAGCCCAACTTGCCTACAGCAGTATGGACACTGCACAGTCAGAAAACTATGACCTGGTGAAAAGTGAAATCCTGAAAATGTATGACATCTCCAGAGAGACATACAGGCAGAGATTTCAATCTCTCAAACTACAGCTCTGTCGACAATAATCCTCAAGAAGCCTTCATCCGACTCAGAGAACTACTGATAAAATGGATCCAACCTGAGAACAAAATAGTCCCACAGATCGAGCACACATTTGCATGAGCCATTCATCAACATCTTGCCTACAGATGTGCAGCTGTAGGTAAAGGAACAGCGACAGAGAGTGGGGAAAAGGCTGTTTCCTTGGCTGAGGACTACCAAATGGCCAGACAGATGCCACAGCAGTGAGGTAACAGCCAAGCACTGGTAAGACACACTTTTCCCATTTAAATTCCAAGCCTGATAAGAACTCTGGTGGGGTAACAAATCTATGCCAAAGCGTTATCTGCTATAACTGTAATAAGCCTGGCCATTTTACAAGAAACTGTCATTGTAGGGAGAGTGGCACTGGAACAGATTTGTCCTTGGCAAATGGGGCAAGTACTTAGCAGATGTGAAGATGGGTGATAAGACTGTGAAGGGACTGATTGATTCGGGAAGCAGACAGACCCTAGTGCATGTTAAAGTGCTGTTAATCTGTACATCTCTTCAATGCAAACTCAGACTGGGATACTGCTGTCTAAATTTGCGGATGACACTCGACTTGGTTACCCAGTGAATAACCAAAATGACAGGAAACTTTACAGGCAGCCCTCACTGATCTTGCATTATGGGCACAATCCAAGAAATCATTATTCAACCTTGATAAGTGCACTGTCATGCACTTCAGTAAACACAATAACAACTTTAATTATACATTAGAAGACACACAGTTAAAAGTGATATTGGATGAAAAGACGTGGGTATCAGAGTAAGTAATGATCTCAGGTTTAAAATGCAGTGCAGCCAGGCTGTTAAAAAGCTAGCAGTACACCCCTCCATACTTAGGCATATTAAAAGCAGGGATAGTGAGGTTCTCATTCCCTGTATAGCTCTCTGGTATGCCCACATATGGAATACTGTTCTCAGTTCTGGGCTCCTGGCAATAAAGGGTATAAAAGACGCAGAGAAAATCAAGGAGAGCTACATGAAATATTAGGGAACTTAAGGGCTTAAATTATGAGTCAGAGACTTCAACACTTGGGTATGTTTTCATTGGAATACCATAGATTAAGGGGCAATGTGTGCTTCATATATCAGGCCCTAATTGACACACATTATGTGGGAACAATTGGGATTGGTATTAAGGGTTCAACGACACAACGCTCAAGTGCATCCCTTTCAATTATTCAAGGGTAAATATACCACAAATAAAGAAAGACATGGTTTAATATTAGGGTGACAAAATTTGGAACATACTCCATGCACAGCTGTGAACAGCAAGACAATGGCTGAATTTAAAACAAAGCTAGATATCTTTTAATTAATAAGGATATAAAGGGTTACTCCTAATTTGTAGCGAGCTTAATGGACTTTGACTTTCAAATGCTCTGTAAAACCTATGATACCTATGATAATTTCAGTATTTCAGTCTGCTGTACTACTTTTTTCATGTCTGAAAAAATGAAAGGAGCATTCCTTTTAATATGGTACTGCCAGGTCTTTGTCAGTTCTTTCTGCTGCTTTTCTTCCATCACATCAGTTAGTTGTATATATCACTTCTGTTATAAATTAACAGTTATGCAGCAGGCAATGTTTTATGACCACACAGAACAATATTTATTGAAAAGCAGCTGCAAATAATACAAACCTGGTCATAACAAAATTGAAAGGTGTACTCATTTTTTTTCATACTGCACATGACAAAAGTAGTAAAGCAGGCGAAACTGTGAAAAAGTGTATCATTCAAGTCATGACTCGAGGTAACTAGTGGCTGGCAATGTAAAATAACATAAAAAGTACTGTTCAAAATGGTCACTACATTCTTGCAATGCTGCTTTAATTGATAATGTCAGTATGACATCATGAGCTCACAATCACACAACACATAAAATGCATCTGCCTTGTGTCCAGAAAATTGACAAGTGGTAACCAAGGAAATGGGAGCATTACAGCACACTAAAAGTCCCCAAATTAATGGCACACTCAGACATGCGCACAGTGGTGGCACAGAGTCCCAGATTTTTTCTGCATGCCCAAAATGCATCTGCCTTCTGTCCATGAAAATTGACAAGTGGTAACCAGTGAAATAGGAATGTTCAGCACATACAAAGTCCCCAGAATTAATGGCTCACTCAGTCATACACAGTGGTGGCACAGAGTCCCCAGTTTTTCCTGCATGCCCAAAATGCATTTTCCTTGTGTCCAGAAAATTGACAAGTGGTAACAAAGTGAAATGGGAGTGTTACAGCACATACAAAGTCCCCAGAATAAAATGATTACTGTGGGGATACTGCTGCTGGTCCAATGTGTGCTGCGATTCCAACAAATGCAATGTGATCATCTCAACTGGATGGAAGTGTGCCCTTTGTCTATACACTAATAGTAGCCTTGGTGAGTTGATATATATAGATATATATTTGTGTATTTTGTAGGTGAGGGGATTGACATGGACATGTACTCTGTATTGCTTTGTATCACAGGCCACAGATACTGTTGGTGTGCACATTCCAGTGCTCGATGAGAACTTTTGTAGAAATTTGAAATGGATAACTCTCAAGCAAATGAGGTAGGTATTTTTTTGGGTGGGGAAGGTATTTGCAGGTTTATCTCTAATGGTTTCTTATTTGGTTACTTCTTCACAGATTTCATCTGCATCCTTCTCGAGTCTGTTTGTTAATGATGGTCATGGTCATTGAATGAAACGACATCTGCATGTTGCATGTGTGCCCCAGCCGAGGAGGGGCTGATGTTGAAGAACTTCTTTGGAAAAGACCACTTTGACACAACAACAAAGCATCTAGAAGTTTCCTTAAAAAGAAATGAATGACTTCTTACAACTTGATTGTAATTTGTCCCTAGTTCTCAATCTCAAATCAAGTTACATTTCAAAACCACATCTTGTCAAGTAACACAACCTGTGCGCAACTTTTTCAACACTGTCATGGTCAGGGCTGCACAGTTGCAAGTTCAGAATACAGTGCATGAATGATATCTTACAGAAATAGTTTTGGTGATGTACACATGTCACCTAGTTTATGAACCATGCTCAGTTGCATTTGCTGCAGTCTTTCAAAAAAATGAAATGGATGAAATAAAATCTTGATACTTACCAGAATGGATTACAAATAGATTTTCCATAGGTTCCTCTGTACTGTACAACTGCAGTACCATTCCTACCAACTTTCTGTGAAGGAGAGTTTTTGTTAACCTGTAAAAACCAACATAAGTATACCCTATTTGTTTCACCATTGCGGCTCTGAAAAGCTACAGAAAACAAAACATACAACTAAAGGAAGTTAATTAGCATAACAAACATTAGTACACATAATCATTTATAGTTTAAATATTAGAAGTGTTGTGCCTGTGGCTGATGGATGTGGTCTCCTGTTTGACTCCATCTGCCTTGGCATGGAAATGTAAATGTAATGGGAAATACTGTCGGAATGACACTGGTGGTGGGTGTTGGTGGTGATAGCTGCAGAACATGATGACATTATCTGTTATATCTTCCTGCATCTGGTGGTGGTGGCAGTGGCTAATATTGGTCCTGGTGGTGGTGGTGGTGGTAGTCTGGGGTGGACAGACTCATGCTCAGTGGTGGCAGTGGCTAACATCAGTCCCAGTGGTGGTGGTGGTCAGGGGTGGGCAGACTCATGCTTAGTGGTGGCAGGTACTAACATCAGTCCTGGTGGTGGTGGTGGTCCAGGGGCAGACAGACTCATGCTCAGAGTGGCAGTGTGCTAACATCAGCCCTGGTGGTGGTGGTGGTCCAGGGGCAGGACAGACTAATGCTCAGCAGGTGGCAGTGGCTAACATCAGTCCGGTGGTGGTGGCGGTGGTCGGGGTGCAGACAGACTCATGCTCAGTGGTGGCAGTGGCTAATGTCAGTCCCAGTGGTGGTGGTGGTCTGGGGGCACATGGCCTTTTAACAACTTCAGTTTAAACCTGACAACATTAACCACATCATCATCCTCATAAAGAAAGCTGCCCTCACAGTCATCTATATCTGAAGTCGGACCAATGGGAAATTCTTTCTCCATTGTGTCATCATCTATGTCAGTGGTGGGTAGCCGTTTATGCTGCCACTGTCAGTGCCACCAGGATAGTCCATTTCCATATCACCAAAACCACCATAACTAGGCGGGGTATGAATACTGAGGTTGCAGTCTGTGCTGGTATGTGCTTCTCATTCATTTTAATGAATGTTAGCAAACTAACATTTGCAAGAGACAGGTTTGTCCGGCAGATCCTGGCTATTGCGCCTGCTGAGCTGAATACCCTCTAGACACTTACACTTGAGGTGGGCATGAGGTACTTCAGTGCCACAGCAGTCAGCTCTGGCCATTCCTGACCTTTCCACTCCAGTACAAAAGGGATCATCAGTTATTGTCAGATACCTGTTTTCAGACAAATATGACTCAACCATTCTCTGTGCCGCAGTAAGTCCAGTGGTTGATGCATCATCCTGTTCTCGGAATCATTTATTTCACAAATCCCCACTTGGGACAAAGACTCCCAAAGTAGGTTCATACCAGCTACTTTGGATGACAGACCACCTGGAACTGCAGTCCCTTCCCTTGCAGGATATGTTTGATGGTCCTCCAAGTACATCTTCAGTCAGATTATGCTACTGAGGTTTGCTGACCTATACCACGTGACTTCTGTGCCCCATGAACCAAGCGCATCAGTTGAACACTGATATTTTTACCTGTTCAGGCCCTCCCTCCAGTACTGATGCAATTCCATGTTTGTATCATGGGTCCAGCATTGTTGCTATGGCAAAGTTGTCACTACGCTGATGCTCAAAATGTGATGATTCTGGTCGAATACTGTCAGCATGTGTTGCAGCAACATACTGCTAGCACTGTCTCTGGCAACATCAAGGCCATGCTGTACATTCACCAATGTCCATTGGGTGACAACTTTCAGCTTCAAGCAGTGCTGAGCAGGCTGTTTTGCATCTGCAACTGCCGCTGTTGGTCACAGGCCTTTCCAGATCATGAAAAGTAAGAGCGAATACGGTGTGCAGCGGTCAGCATTTCCTTTACATCAGGTTGTTACAGAAGCTCCTGCACCACTAGATTTAAACAATGGACCATGCATGGAACATGAAAAAAACACCAGTCGTGATGCATTTCATCACATTTGACCCATTGTCACTTGCTATGAACCTGGCTGTCAGGGACAGGGGTTCAACCACTTGTCAAATTTCAGTTAGTACCACGTTCAACATGTTTTCACTAGTGTGTGACAGGTTACATTAGCATAGCAATCGTTGAATGCTGTCAAATTCCTGGAAGATTGCTACCATGACAATCCACCTTACTGCACTGATTATTCATACTAGCAACATCGCAAAACAACCCGGCACCTGCGCCAGTGTGCAGTTATACACAAATATGAACTCCCCACTGTTTTGCTACTTGTCCACATATCCATACTTAAATGGATGAATGGAAGGAGGAATGTTGAAGGGCATGTCTTACTGAGTCGGACACAGTATTGAACATCTAGGGGACAACACGGGTCAAATAGTATTTCCTGGATGGGACTTTCCATTTTGGACAGGCATGTGCAGCAAACTGCCAGAACCCAGAATTCTCCACAAAGGAGAAGGGCAAAGATCAATTGTCAGCATTTCAGCTACAGCAGCATTAAGTTCACATGACACCGTATGATTGGAGGTACTTCAGCTATGTACAAAAACACTCTGTAAAATGGGCTGACTTAAATGTTTTACACAGGGTGTGATGACAAATGGTTCTGCTCTGTGATGAATAGCATTGCCAGGGGTGGAGTGTGGATGTTTGGTGAAGAGCGGTTGCACAGTGATGATGGCAAACCCAGAAATGCAGTTATTTTGCCAGATTTGCCAACCGGGGTTGATGTACCACTTGCACTAGACATACTGCATTCACCACCACCACCACCACCAAAACTGCTACTCTCACCAGCACTGGACAACATTTCAAAGTCATTGCTCCTCCACCTCATCATGCCTGTAGTACTCCTCTGCTCTTATTACCTCACTACTGCACATATTTAATTTCCTACTGGACTTAACAGTCATAGAGAGGATAACATGCTCCTTATGGTTGCTGGCGTGGGTGAACACCCACTGTGGTATTGGCTGCCATCTTGTGCAGGGTCCACAGTGCTATGTGCCTATTCTTAAGATCGTATGCTGTCCTCCTGTGCCCAGATGGCTCCCCTTTTACCTCGGCTCCACGCTACATGCAAACCTGGCAGATTGCAACTGACTCATCATTTGCATCTTGAACAAAAATCTCAAAACAGATTGTGATGCTCTACTTTTAACATGTCCATGATGCTGCTTATTTAACTCTGTTCTATTAAGCACTGAAGTGGGGGGGGGCTACGTGATGTTAAGGGCACTGCACACCTTTACTGCAACTGACCACCACGACTACTTATCATTATTACTGGGTCATCATCATCAAGTGAAACTGCAAAATCACAAGTTTTTACGGAGATTACTACAAACAGACTCAGACACAGCCACCTTGAATTTATTTTCTCACGGTTCCCATCTGGGGTCAATTACATCATCAACATATTCATCAGCATCACACAGATCCACATCTTCTGCTTGGATGCTAGCATGTGGACTGCATGTTGCAACCACAGCAACATCATCATCATCATCACATTCATCATCATCATCTACACCACCATCACCTAATATTTTTCACCACACTGTGAATCACTGCATGGAAAATACATGACATGAACCTCCACGGTGGATGAAATATCACATTGTATGCTATCATTGACATGATTATCAGAATCCTCAGGTTCAGTTACTGGGATGTTACTGGGAAGTATGACATCATCTACACTGCTACTTACTTGCACTTATTCACACTCCACTATATTTTTGGATATGGTACACTGGTCAGAATTGGAACTTGAGGCACCAATACTAATACTACCACCACCACTAACACCACTAACACTAACATCACTGGCTGGGAAAACATCATCTCCTCCAACTATGAGTGAAGCTACTGATTGGGCTGTGAAAACATTGCAGAAGAAATACCTTTCCTCACATCAGCAATGCACTTCTTCTTCTGTGTACTACCATGCCCACAGACTATTTTACAGGCAGCAGTGCCATGACAATAACCAGCTTTGCTTGCACGTCTCTTTACGGGCATTTTGGGGATCAACAACAATATTCTAAGCAAATTTTAGATTTTGGTATGTTCACTCTCTGATTGGGAGGGCGCTGGATGTGAAGCCAAAAAACAACTGTGGCTTCAGCAACAGACAGAGACGTTCATGCAAATTCACAAGTGAAAACTACCTTTAGTAACCAGTGGTGCTGAGGTCACAAACAATCCATTCTGGTAAAAATTATTTTTGCCAGTGAGGGTGGGGAGGGAGCAGTGACTGCAGATTTTTATGGCAGTACAAGCAGCAAAACAAAGAACAAATGCCATGATCACAGTGCAAAATCAAGCAGCTGCAGTGGATAGCAGGTTCACACTGTTGCACCTGCAATTACACTGTAGCACAATAAAAGTTGAATTATTTGATGTCACACAACATAGCATACACACACACACACACACACACAGAACAGTTTGTCTACAATGGTGAATGAGTAATGGATAGGAAATTGAAAAGTTCAGTAATATGCCGTATTGCAGACAACCTGAAATTGTGAACTGCTGCACCAGATCCATACAACACATGATCAGCAAGAAAATTTCAACACTTACTGACAATATTACTGTGTGTACATTAACAAGGTCAGTTATATAACAAAAATATAACCAAAAACAAAAGAAATCCTATTTCTCCAACTTAATCTACCTACACCACAGATAAGCCCTTCCCCAAAGCACACTTTCACTGTCTTTACTACACACACTCAATGTTGTACATTAACATTCACAATCCACACACAAACAAAAGTGCTCAATGATATGAGCACAGGAGGGTTCCTACAATCAATGAACTAAAGTTTGAGCTAAACAAAAACCTCAAAAAGCTTTTTAACAGCTTTAGAAGATTTCAATCATAGACAGCTCTCAGAGCACACTGTCTTCTACAGCTTCCCACATTACCCCAAACTGAGGCTGTGCAGATCAATATAGAGCCCATGTGACCTGAAATCCCATGAATCACTGCAAAATTTGTCTTTGGAGTTTAAAACAAGATGAAGTGAGTCAAAGTGCATTGAAAGCAATGCACTTCACCTTAAATTTGGTGAAGTAGTGGGTTTGGGAAGGCAGAGTAGCGTGAAGTCATTGTTTTCAATGGACTTCGCGTTACTCATATGTAACTAAAGTACTCCGCTTAGCATTGTGGAGCACTCTGCAAATCTGCCTTTACTCTGTGAATCACTTCACGGGAGCGGATTGAACCCACTTAGCCCACCACTAGTCTTGGTATTTATAGCATAATGGTTTTGTGAAACTTCAACCTTCAAGGGTTAGACTCTGCATCTATCTTTACAGTAAATACAAAATCACACATGCCCACACAATGCAAAGCATCTAGGTTAAATATGCAAATCACTATAGAATGTTATGCTGGTTCAACTTTAAGCAGAATTGCATGGTGCTGAAAGGCCTCTCACACAGTTTGCAAAGGGTGCCAACAGATGTCTGTTTGACACCCCAGTGGAATGAACCGCTACCCTAAGACAGTCTGTCTGGATTATGTTGTGGTGAACCCTTTAAAATAAATAACTATTTAAAAGACAAAAGAACCTCTGTGTGCAAACACTGAGGCAAGGAGTTACCAAAGGGCATTTGGCTGGGAAGCCAAGTTTCAAGAAAATACAAAATCACACATGCCCACACAATGCAAAGCATCATAGGCCGTATATGCAGATCACCAGAGAATGTTATGCTGGTTCAACTTTAAGCAGAATTGCATGGTGCCGAAAGGCCTCTCACACAGTTTGCAAAGGGTGCTAACAGATGACATAGACACGTGTTTCATCCTACCAGGACTCATCAGTATGCCTCATCTGTTTGACACCCCAGTGGTATGAACCAGCTACACTAAGACAGTCTGTCTTGGTTATGTTGTAGTGAACCCATTAAAATAAAAAACTATTTAAAGACAAAGAACCTCTGTGTGCAAACACTGAGACAAGGGTTACCCAAAGGGCATTTGGCTGGGAAGCGAAGTTTCAAGAAAATACAAAATCACACATGCCCACACAATGCAAAGCATCATGGGCTGCATATGCAATCGCCACAGAATGTTATGCTGGTTCAACTTTAAGCAGAATTGCATGGTGCCAAAGGCCTCTCACACAGTTTGCAAAGGGTGCTAACAGATGACATAGACACATGTTTAGTCCTACTAGGACTCATCAGTATGCTTCATCTGTTTGACACCCCAGTGGAATGAACCAGCTACCCTAAGATGGTCTGTCTGGGTTATGTTGTGGTGAACCCATTAACTTGGTTAAGAAGGGGATAAAACCTTTTATAGGTACATCAGGGGCGTAGAAAGACAAAGGGAGGTTAGTGAGGCTGAATAGAAAGGATAGTTGGTGGGCAGAGAGGGACAGTGAAAAAGCAGGGATACTAAATGAATACTTCTGCTCAGTAATCACAAAAGAGGAGGATGGGGAGTATCTAATCCAATTAACAAAAGCTCTCTGGATAGGGTGTTGATCCAATCCTTTCACAGAAGAAAGGGTTCTGAAAAAACTCCTAAAACTGAAGGTGGGCAAAGCAATGGGGCCTGATGCAATTCACCACAGAAATCTAAAAAATTAAGGGAGAACTAGTGACACCACTGACTACCCTTTTAACAAATCATGGGAGGATGGTGTGGTACCTGAAGACTGGAAGAAGACGGATGTGATTCCCCTTCACAAAAGAGCAAGACAGAGGCAGAAAACTACAGACCTATCAGTTTGAGCTCTGTGGTAGGAAAGTGATGGAAGTATTGTTGAGTACTTAGAGGAAAATGGGGCAAGGACCCAAGGCAGCATGGGTTCATAGCGGAAGGTCATGTCAGACAAATCCAATTGATTTCTTTGACTGGGTGACCAAAGTAGTAGACCAGGGAGGGGCTGTGGATATGGCCTACCTAGACTTTAGCAAGGCATTTGACACAGTCCCACACAAAAGATTAATAATCAAATTAACCAGCCTGTGAGTGGGTCCCAGGGTGGTAGCCTAAATAAAACATTGGCTGGACAACAGGACACAGAAGGTAATTGTAAGCTGAGTCCACTCTGAAGAAAGAGGGGTCACTAGTGGGGTGTACTCCAGGGTTCACTACTGGATCCAGTCCTTTTTAATGTCTTTATAAGTGGCACTGCAAAGGGACTGAAAGGAAAAGTATGCCTCTTTGCAGTTGATACAATGATCTACAACAGGGTTGATACACGAGGAGGCTTGGAAAGGATGAGAAGGGAATTGGCAAGGTTGTAGGAATGGTCAGAAGTATGGCAGCTTGGATTCAATGCAAAGAAGTGCAAAGTACTGCACCTGGGAAACAAAACCCAGAGGAAGATTACACAATGGGCGGGAGGTAGTAACAACAACAAATTGGAAAAGGACCTGGGGTAATCATATCAGATGACCTTAAAGTTAGCAAGCAATGTGAGAAGGCAGTAGGGAGGGCTGGGGGATACTGGGATGTACTTTATAGGAGAGGCATCACTAGCAGAAAACAGGAAGTTGTTATCCCTCTGTACAGACAGTTGGTGAGACCACATCTGAGTACTGTGTTCAGTTCTGGAGAACCTATCTCTACAAGGAAATAGACAGGATGGAGGTAGTCCAGAGGAGGGCAACTAAAATGGTGCAGGGTCTGTAAGAGAAGCCATACGAGGAAAGACTAAAGGAGCTTAATATGTATACCCTTGAGGAAAGGAGAGAGAGGGGGACATGATAGAAACTGTTAAGTACCTCAGTGGAATCAACAAAGTCCAAGAGGGTAGCATCTTTCAGAAAAGAGATGTGCAAGAACAAGGGACACAATTTGAAGATAGAAGGGGATGGCTCTGGGGCAATGTGAGGAAGTATTTTTGCACAGAGAGGGTGATGGACGCATGGAACAACCTTCCTGAGGAAGTTGTGGGGTCTAAAACTGTGGGAGAATTCAAGAATGCATGGGACAGACATAAGGCAATTCTTGCTTAGGGTAGGAAGCAATAGGCTGTTGGTTAACTAGGATCTGCAGCTTATCCTGTAGGTAGGGAAATGGGCAGACTAGGTGGGCCAAGTGGTCCTTATCTGCCGTCAAAGTCTATGTTTCTATGTCTCTATGTTTCTATGAAAGGCATGTGAGCAAACATGGCCATTTACACAAATGTCAGTTTAGCATAAAAGAGAACAGAACACCAGGTCAATTACATAATAAAATACAGTATAAACAAGTCTAACATAAACGGATCTCATACAGGGATCTTGAGGGATATACAGAAGAAAGGAGAAGCAAATAAATAGCAGTGACAAATTTACAACATGGGATATAGTTGGACGTGAATTTCAGGAACATGAACAGTTGGGTGATGTGTCGAAAAGATGATGTGCAAGTCCTGCAGCACCCAGATCCTGCATGTGGACTAGCATTCCCGCTGTGTGATCTGCCACAGCCCCAAATACCGGGCGAGGATTGTGTGCCTTGCCAATCAGTTATTTAAGCAGGCCACATTGATTAGGCACCAGAAAAGCATGAAGTCCACTTCCTGGAGAAGTGCTTAACTTTGATGGAAAAGGAGCTGCAGAATCTGCAGGAAAATCTTCCTCCAACCCCAGAACCTAAAAAAAAAAAAAAAAGGACAAGGAGGGCACTGACACTGGGATAGGTCTCCATCCACTTGGCATGACTATCAGGCACCACTGACACCAGAGGGGCATCCACTTGATAAGTACCCCTATTGCCAGTCTCCTGCCACTCCAGTGGATAAGACCAGGACCTCTCTGTCTGCTTTACTCACGGTGCAGTTGGGCCTCTTCTTGGACAATGGAACATCTGTTGTGCTCCTTAGGACCATGTCTTCTTCAGGGTCTATCTCCAGCAGCCAGATCAATAAGTCACTCCCCAGCCCCACGAGAGAGCTTGATTACAGCCAGTAAACTGGACTTCGACTCTGGTGCTGTCTGCATGGCCCAGGCAGATTTGTGGACATTAGCTCTTCTGACATCTGTACTACCTCTGCTGATAAGTCGCTTCCTGGTTCCTCTGGAAACCGCACAGATGGGGCTCTCTCATTGGGGTTGCAGTATCCCCCGACACTGAGTTGAGCTAGCTGCTGGACATGCAACAGTCTTTGAGGGTTCCTCACTCCCACTGACACAACCAGACCTCCGGGCTTGCCTGCCTGAGGCGAGCACTAATCTGGAGGTTCTCACTCCCTTGCCAGGTCAGTCTCTACCTGATTCATCCACTGGGTCTGTTGTTAATTCTTCGGGACCTTCCATCGGGACCTCTGAAGCCCAAGCCCCTTGAACAACCAGGTTCTACCATCTTGGACTCTTTCTTCCCAGACATTGGCGGGCCTTCCACCAGGTTCTACTCACCCTGACACCAAGTGACCCTTTGCCATGTGACTTGGGTCAGGGTATATCTAACACTCTGGCCATTCCTCAAATGCTGAACAGCATTCCATCAGGCCCCAGGCAGAGAATCTTCCAGTGTTGGACATTCATGTGCCTGATCCAGTGCCAGCCCCTTTGAATGTCCCTAAGGGACTGACACCTGGTCCTTCTGGACTGCCTGCTGGGCCTTCAGCTCCTCCAGTTAGACCAATGGAAAATGCTCCAGGCTATCTTCCCCACAATACACAATACACAATGTATCCTTCACCGGGTATCCAACAAATGGTCATCAACCCCATTATGTACTGCAGTTCCAGATGCCAGGCTATGTCTAATCAAGGGTATGCTCTTTCTGGCTTTCCTTACTCCTATCAGGCTCATGGATACCCTCAATATCAGATGCCAGGCTATCCATTATACAAGCCTCCTCTTCCTCTACACCTTCCTCCTCAGCCTCAGCATCAGGCTCTGCCTCCACAGCAGCCTCAGACTGATATCCAGGCAGTGTTTCAGACCCTAATTAAGGAGGAGAGGACTAAATGAGCCTTGGAGATTGACCGTTGGAAACCAGTGGCAGCCTCTACTCCTGCCTCCTTTCCAACCCTCAGGATAAGCCTCTCCTGTGGATTCCCACCTTTCTGGAGAAAGTTCCACTAGACACCAGGTCAGGGATAAAACCCAAGACACTCCTCTAAAAGGGTTCAGACTCCCAGCAGGCACTCTTTGGACTCTGACTTCTCCCCAGCACTTGGTATGCATACACAATAGAGCTTCAGCCTAAGGATTCCCGCAGTCTCCTCCAGAGGACCCTTTCTTTGCAGAATTCCTCATAACTATATAAAATGCCTGTGGCTGCGCTATCCAGGAACAGGATCCAAAATGGAAGAGGCTTGAGGAGCATCTAGACATGACTGACAAAGCTCCTTTGCCCGTACTGCCTTGGACTGGGCCCCATGAAGACCAGACATCCACTATCTGGCAACAACATTCCTCCATTCCAGCTGTCTCAAAAATGCAGACAGGATGTACCACCCCGGATGGGGTCACACACATTACTGGCCATCCTAATGCAGACTCGGTTGTTATCACACCTGCCCACAACCGATCCTCTAAACCTAACATCTGAGCATGTCTCTGCCTGATAAAAAGTGTAAGCAGCTGTACAATTTCAGTTGCAAGATCCATTCCTCCTCTACTTGTGCCCTCAGGTCCCTTAATAATGTGGCTTATATGGTTTCATACCAGAAATCCTCCGTGGCCTCACTTGAGTCAAAGATGGAAACTAACCAGGACCAGGAGCTTAAGGCCAAGATTGCCAAGACTGTGAGAATGGCTAAAATCTTTTGTCATCATGCCCTCAAGGCCTCTTATGACACAGTAGACTCAGTTGTTCTCACCACAACCACTGCTGTCTGTATTAGATGACTTTCGTGGCTCAGGATTGCTAGCCTGACACAACACATCCAGAACTCCATACTGGATGCCCTTTCAGGGATCTCCATTACTAGGAGGTGACATTAAGGAAGGGTATTTTCACTGAAATGTAGGACCATGGTAAAATATCTGTGATGTCCACTTCATGTACCGAGAGGTTACATATTCAAGCAGTCTTTTCTTTAGCAACAGAGATTCCAGACCAAAGAGGCCCCTGCCAAAGGCAGGCCAAATGCTAGTATCCAGCATCAGGAACCCCTACTCCACCTGTCAAGTCCCAGAAGCCCCTGGAGGAGCTGCTGATTCCCTTACCTCATTTTTTTGACTTGTGGGGACCCCCTGACTCCTACAGATCCTCTAGGGGAACCAGTGGGAGAAGATTTGCCTTACACCATCGGGGCAGCAGAACATAACCACGGACTCTTGAGTTGTTCAGTTAATAGCAAGGGTCACACCACAGAGTTTCTAGACAGGTCTCTGTACAACCCCAGGGCTCTCCCATTATTCTCCAAGGCACCTGTCTCTGATAGGGGATGAGATCCAGGCTCTTTTGCAAAAGTTAGCAATAGAGCCTGTGGTTCCAACACAGATAGGAAGGGCACTATTTTCATTCTTTCTAGTGCCTAGTGCCCAAAAAGAAGGGTGACCTAAGACCCATCTTGGACATGGCATGCTCAACCTGTACGTTGAGTACAATCAATCAATCAATCAATCAAGATTTATTTATCTTGTGCTTTTCAGAAATCAAAGCGCAGGTACATAATAAAACAATCAATGACATAAATATAAATATAAAACTAAAAACAATTAATACAATATTTAATTATCCATTAAAAGTTTGTTCAAATAAGTAACTTTTCAAAGCTGCCTTGAATGAGACAATTACAAGAGGTTTGAATGCTCACCATCCAGGGACTTCTACCCCTGCTCCACAAGAGCCATTGGCTTTGTGTACTGGATATGCAGGATGCTTACCTGCACATTCCTGTCTTCCTGGCACACTGCCACTTTCTGCAGTTGCCTTCCAGAGAACATTACCAGTTCAAAGGCTCTTCCCTTTTGGCCTAGGGTCTATGTGATAATGACAAGCTACAAAGCGATCACTGTTATAGCTCGGTCAGAGTGCCAAACACATTTTCGGCACTGTGACAACCCTAGCACACAAGCACAATGGTGTCAGGACATATTATTATTACTTTTCTGTGGGAGGGCCTTGCCCCACACACCCCACCAATGGGGGCTTCTCCCCCTGCCCCCCTTAAGGATTCTCAACTCCAGGGGTTGCATGTCGAGGTGTGAAAGTAGTAAACATAAAAGTTTGGGCGGGTGTAATAAAATTGCACCAGCACCTGGACCCAAACCCAGTATCTCAGCCACCCCAGCCATTAACCAATCCCTATGCCATAATGCAGCTTGACTGGCAACTGCAGCGCCACTCTCTACAGCCTCTCCACCCCTACCAGTCCATGCTCACTGTGCTTGCTCCCACCCCTGCGCACATACGTATAGCGACATTCTGTCACCCTAATTTGCCCACCCCATCATCCAGTCACCCTACCTGTCAGTCACCGTGAGTGGATTGCACGGGAGGTGTCGCCATAACAGACAGCACCCTTCTTCATGCGCCCACTTCCACGGGTTACCTTTGGCTATCCTCAGCACCTCAGGTTTTTACCAAGTGTCTAGCAGTGGTGGCTGCAGCCCTATGCCTCAGAGGGATCCAATTATAGCTGTATTTGGATGATTGGCTTCTATCGGCCCAATCACAGAGCAATCTGAGGAGCAACTCTCCTTCACCCTGGACCTCTTTTCCAGACTTGGAATAACAGTCATCTATCCCAGGTCTCACCTCTCCCTCCCAGTGCTTACAATTCATTTGGGGCAGTGCTGGATATGGTCAGGGCAGGATCTTCTTCCCACTGGGCAGAGTGGAGACCCTGCAGAAGCAGGCCAGATTAATGGCCAACTCAAGCTAGACCACAGCCTGGTCAGTCCTCCATCTTCTCAGGATGATGGCTGCTGTGATCCCACAGTTCCTCTAGCCAGACTGCATATGAGGGTTACCAATGGACTCTTCATGTCCAATGGGATCAGTAGCTGGACAACCTGGACCACAGAGTCCTAGTGTCTGGGTACATGAAGAAGTATCTTCTTTCATGGCAGGAGTTGTCCAATCTCTCCACGGGGTTCCTATTACAACCCTCTGCTCCTACCATGACCCTTATAAGGGATGCTTCATGTCAAGGCTGGGAGCCCACCTAGGAGACAGTCAGACACAGGAACATGGTCTCAGCTGGAAGCATCTCTACACATTAATGTGTTAGAAATGAGGTAGTACTGCATGTCCTCCAGGTCTTCCACCCTCTTCTGTGTCCAGGGACACTCCTAATTCATACCGACAATATGTCTGTGGTCTGGTACTCGCTCATACCCTCTATGCCAGGAGGTGATGAGAGGATGGCATGGGCAGTCCAGCACGACCTGTACCTGACTGCTGTCCATGTGCTGGGCATCAGCAACATCCTTGCAGGCAGTCTCAGCCTCATCACTATCAGGGCTCATGGTGGGAGCTAAATCAAGAGGTGGTTGAAAGCTTATTCGACCTGTGGGGTTGGCCAGAAATAGACTTCTTCATCTCCCCATCCAATGCAAAACTACCCAATTGTTGCTGGCTTGTTCCTGGGCATGGTGTTTTCTGGTGAGATGCACTGTCTCTGTGCTGGACAAGGAGGTTCTTGTATGCCTTTCCTCCTTCCCAGTGATTCAGAGGGTTCTACTGAAACTACAGGCAGAAGAGGCTCACATGATTCTAATATCCACTCTTTGGCCTCATCAGATTTGGTTCCCTCTGCTTCAACAGCTATTGATGGAACCCCAGTACCTCTGCCTCTTGCCATGATCTTCTGACTCAAGAAAAGGGCAGACTGATGCATCAAGGCCTCAAATCCCTCCACCTGCATGAGTGGCACCTTTGGAGACATGTGGAATAACTCCCATTGTTATTATTGTTTTACAAAAATGTCAACTGTACTGACGATTTGTAAAAATTAATTGTAATAGTGAGACTTTTGAAATGTTATTTGACTTACAATACTCATGTTTGTCTACCCACTTAATCTCCTGCTTGTTTCTGTCCTTGTACTATCTAATTCATGTTGCTTCATATCAAGGGGTTGTTGATTTTCATATTGTGTGTGCCTGGGGTAGAGCAGCAATAAAGATAATCTTTGTAATACCTCAATAACACACCTACCCAATTTACTTTTACCTGATGCCCATTTTAGGCCTTGTACAGTAAATATTCCTTCAAGAGAACAGCTTGTAAGAAAATATGTAAGATTTACATTGACATTTGGGTATATGCACTTTGATATTATGAATTATGTGTGTGAACTGTATAGCAATCTTTAAAAAATCAGACACATCAAATGTCTTCAAAACATGTCTCAACATTGTGTTTATCTTCCATCTTGTCACAACATATAGTTGTCTCAGCATTGTTTTCAGTTAAGGTACAGTACCTTCATGTATATGAAGGCCTGGTTCTATTGAGTTGATTGCTATAACCAAAGTGGTCCATCATTAAGGAAGGAATACTGGTTGCCACAGATGAGTGTTAGGCTCAGGGGAAGAACACAAGGGCCAAAGTGCCCAGCTGGTTCAGTTCTGGGGTTGCCAAGGCAGTAAGAGAAAGAGGTTGGCCTATAGAAAATTCAGGAAGACCAAGAGAGAGGTGGTTAAGGAAAATTACCTAAGGTTGGCTAGCGAGGCAAGTAGAAGTCCGGTGAGCAAGGGCACAGAAGGAGCTGCAAATTGCTGAAGGAATTAAGAAGGGGAAGACTTTCTTTCACTATATAAGTGAGAAAATGGACAAGAAGGAAGGGATTGTTAGGCTTAAGAAAGGGGTGGAGTGGGTGGAGGATAATGGAGGAAAAGCAGAGATACTAAATGAATAGTTCTGTTCTGTCTTCACCATGGAGAAGGATGGACCTGTGCCTTCAGGAGGGAAAAGAACAGCAGGGTGGGAGGAAACACAGACATAGTGATAGAGGAGGATAGAGTGAGGGAGGGTCTGCTGGCATTGAAAGTGGACAAATCACCAAGCCCGGACAGAGTACATCCAAGTGTACTAAAGGAACTGGCTAAGGAGCTGGCAGGGCCACTAGCAGACCTATTTAATAGTTCACTTGAGTCAGGCGTAGTACCACAGGACTGAAGAACAGCATATGCAGTGTGCCTTCACAAAAGTGGTCCAAAGGATGATCCAGAGAATTATAGACCAGTCAGTCTGACCTCCATTGTGGGCAAGCTCATGGAGAGCATACTAAAAGAAAGGTTGGTGGCATATCTAGAGGAGCATGGTCTCCAGGATGAAAGGCAGCATGGGTTCATGGGAGGGAGATCGTGTCAAACAAATCTAATTGACTTCTTTGACTATGTCACTAAGACAGTAGACAGGGGCCAAGCAGTAGACATCCTCTATCTTAATTTCAGTAAGGCCTTTGACTCTGTGCCACACAAAGGTTGACCAGGAAGTTGGTGGATCTTGGAATTGGGAGAATATGACCAGATGGGTAGAAAACTGGCTGAGGGACAGAATCCAGAGGGTGGTGGTGGAGAAGAGTTATCTGGCACCAGAGATGGAACCAGTGGGGTCCACAAGGCTCCGTGATGGGGGCCGGTGTTGTTCAATGTCTTCATCAAAGACATTGGGGACGGCATTAAAGGCAAGATTTGCCTATTTGCAGATGACTCAAGCTCTGTGGGAAAGTGGACACAGCTGAAGGGATACAGGACCTGCAGGAAGATCTGGAAAAGCTGAGGAGGTGGTCCAGGATCTGGCAGCTTAGCTTTAATGCCAAAAATGCAAAGTTATGCATATTGGAGCCAAGAATCCCTGGACAGAGTATTACCTGGGTGGAGTCCAAGTAGCTGCATCAGAGGAGGAGAAGGACCTGGGAGTGATGATCACTAGTGACCTGAAGCACTCCACGCAGGTCAAGAAAGCAGCAGTAAAGGCAAACAAGATGCTGGGATGCATAGCTAGGGGATAAGTAGTAGGAAGAGAGAGTTATACTGCCCTTGTACAGGTCACTGGTAAGGCCGCATCTAGGTATGGAGTTTAGTACTGGTGCCCACACTTCAAAAGGACATTAACCTACTGGAGAAGGTACAGAGGGGCTACAAAGATGATAGCCAGTCAGCAGGGCAAGGCATAGGAAAAGAGGTTAAGGGCACTGAACATGTACTCCCTGGAAGACAGAAGAGAGGGGGACATGATTGGGACTTTCAAGTACTTGAAAGGGATAAATAATGTTGATAAGGAAAGTCTATTTAAGCTGAGTGGCAACCATATTACGAGGGACACAGTCTTAAGCTGGAGGGTGGGAGGTTTAGGAGGGATGTCAGAAGCACTTCTTTACAGAAAGGGTGGTGGACACTTGGAATGTGCTGCGGAAGAAGTCTTCTCATTAAAGACAGTGAGCAGCTTTAAGAGAGGCTGGGATAGGCATAGGAGGAAGGTAAGAATCATGGGTAGGGAGGATGGGAAGAGTGGGGAGGAGGGCAGGGACATTAACTGAAGCTGTGGACCTTGCAATATGAGCAGACTTGATAGACCAAATGGCGTTCTTCTGCTGGCTTCTTTGCATGTTCATATATTTGTATAACAGTGCACAGAATAAAATGTGAAACATATAGGTAACTGTAATACAGAAGCTGCATTATTTTAAATCAGCCCTTTCTCAATGTACCTTACTTTGATTCAGTTAGTGTATGCAACAGCAATTCATGTTTATGTTTAAGCCCACGAAACACCCTTATCTAGTTAATATATTCACAGTTGTAGGGCTCTGCCAGAAATTTATTTACTGTGTGACTGAGCCCAAATACTCTGTCAAGCACTGAGTAAGGTTCACAGGTTGGTACTTACCTGAGTCGCACCATAACTTCTTCTTGAGAGCATGATACATTGACTGTTATCTGGTCCAGGAAATAGCCAGGGAGGCAGTGGTCGTGGCCTATCTAGACTTTAGCAAGGCAGTCAACGCTGTGCTACACAGGAGGATGACCATGAAACCCAGCAGTCTAAGAGTGGAGTCCAAAGTGGCGAACTGAGTTAGAAACTGATTAACAAATAGAAGACAGAGGATGATGGTTAATAGACCTCTTTCTAATGATGGGAGAGTGACCTGCAGGGTACAATAGCACTCAGCACTGGGACTAATCCTCTTCAATGTCTTCATGGGGACATTACAGAATAATCGGAAGGATGGTATGCCTTTTGGAGATTATATCAAAATCTACGAAAGGAAACACTCAGGAGGGTGGAGAGAATGTGCAGGAACTTAGGCAACTTTTTTAATTATTTATACTTTATGCTCCCGATTCTCTGGGCTGGCCCTCCAGCTAGGAGCCACTGGGCCATCCTCTGTCCTCCCCTGACCCACCACATTCTGTCACCATGGAGCCTCAGTTTACCCTCCAGGCAGAGGTAGGGGCTGACTGGCTACACCTCTGGTCATGTGCATAATCAAGCAGTTTTGTGGTGGTGGCAAGGACCACCCAGATTTACTGGGCTCCCCAAGAAGTCAGCACAAGGGTCCAGCTTTTGTTCCTGGTGCCCATGATCCCCTGACATCATCAGCACACACAAAGGGAGCCCAATACAGCAAGCATGGGTTTCAAGCCGCCATCACTCTCTCCCTCCCTTGTGATGTGGTCTTGGCTGCAGCTTCACCTGAGGTCACCCAGGTGATAGTATTGCAGCAGGATACCAACCCTCCCTCCTCAGAGAAGGAGAGCAGTCCATGGGGCACTCAATCTCCCCAGCTGGCCCTCCATCAGTCCAGGCTCAATACTGAAACTGGGTCATCGGTTGTTGTGGTGGTAGCTCTACCACTATACCCGGCTGGCTGGCTGGAACTTTGGAAACTTGAGGAGTGGTTAAAATCATGGCAGATAGGATTCAATTACAAAAATGGAAACATTTTGAACCTGGGGAATTGGAACCCAGGAGCTGAATATAGGATGGGGAAGGTACTGACAGTCACTGAACAGGAAAGAGACCTCAGAGTTATCATATCTGAGGATCTCTAGGTCATTGAGCAGTGTGACAAAGCAGTGGGTAGGGACAGTGGGATGCTGGGGTGCATGGGAAGAGCATCTCCAACAGTACGAAGGAGGTGGAGTTGCCACTGTATCGCTCAGTGGTGAGACCCCACCTGGGGCACTGTGTCTAGTTTCGGAGACCTCACCCCAAAAAGGATATAGACATGGAGGCAGTCGAGAGGAGACAACTGAAATAGTGCACAGTTTGCACAAAAGCCCTATGAGGAGAGACTAAGGAGCTCAACATGTGCACCCTGGAAGGGAGAAGAGAGTGAGAGTTGACTTGACAGAGACCAATAGGTACCTCACAGTGAGGAAGAGGGTGCAGGTGGAGACCATTTCTGATGAGGAAGAGCACCAAGACTAGGGGCATGCAATGAAGGTGGAGTGAGGGACATTAAAGTGAGATGTGGGGAAATAGTTCTTCACTGAAAGGGTGATAGATGCTTGGAGCAGACCATTAGCAGATGTGGTGGAGGCTAAAACATGGGGGTTCAAGCACATGTGAGATTGACATAAGGGCATATTGAAAAAGAGGCTGGGAGGTGGGAGAGTTGCTGGAGACTGGATAGGGTCTGCAAAGGCAGATTTTAACATCTGGGCAGACTGTGTGGGCCAATTGGTCATTTCAGCTGGCAAATTCTAACCATCTAATTTTCCATTGGCAGTATCATTGTCTCTAGGGAGCACCAAAAGATAGTAATTCCTGCTTATGAAGCAAGGGAGGGTCTTGATTGACCTAGAATCCTTCTGACCTTAAATTACTGTGTTACAAGGGGAGGTAGAGGCAGGGGAAAGAGAGAGATGGAGTGAGACAGACTGATAAACATATAAAACATTTTAGTTGGGAGTATTACAACACAGTATAAAATGTCAGATAACTCCAAAATTTAGTTTGAGGAAGCTAGTGATGCCTGAGTGCTGTGTGAGGCAGTCTGATCAAATGTTTTTAGCCCAGATAGTTACCTTTTTATGTTCACTTGCAAAGCATGCAAACATATTAGTATTAGTGTGCTGTGAAAGGGTTTGGGGCACCTCCTTCACCTATCACAGCTTCAGAATGCCATCTTTCTTCCCTAATTTCTTCCACTTTGCACTTTTCTCCTTTTTTCTCTTTGACGTCCTTTGCCTGTTCACAAGGTTGGAAAATGCAAGCCACAAGGTTCCTGTGTAACTCTTAATTCTGACTGCTTGAAAAGTACTTCTGCATATGTGCCACTGCTTACTTCTTTAATAAATGCTGCAGTTTAGTGCTTTG
The DNA here is from genome assembly GCA_016271365.2 of Neoceratodus forsteri. Taxonomy (NCBI): domain Eukaryota; kingdom Metazoa; phylum Chordata; order Ceratodontiformes; family Ceratodontidae; genus Neoceratodus; species Neoceratodus forsteri. Next base: position 215,191 of record CM028131.1, read on the forward strand.
TTTCTTAGGGAATGGTGGAGGTTATTTATTTATTTATTTGAGTTTTGATAACAAGGTGAGTCTGCTGAGACAGTACAGTCCCTTTTTCAGGGGCAACCTGGGAAATGCATTACATTGTCAAAGACATGGCAGGTACTGTGGTTACATTAACATCATTCATAGATTTACAAATTACATTCCTTACAGGTAGACTTACATAGCAGTTACAGTGCTTACATTTACATCATTCACAGATTTACAAAATACATTCTTTACAGGTATACTTGCAAATTACATTTACATAGGTTCAGAGAGCATGGATACTTATACATAGAGTTTGGGAAGCAAGAACAAGAATCATCGGAAGAAGGAGCAAAGTAAGGAGGCAAAGAGGTGGCGAATAGGAGGATTGAAACTGACTGAGAGAGTAGCAGATAATGTAGAGTGAGGTAGGGAGTTCCAGCTGGACGCTACCAAGAAGGCAGATGATTTTCAGGCCACAGCTAACCAAGATTTGGACATTACAAGAAGGGGAAGGAGGCAGACCTTAGAGCACGCAGTGGTTGCGAACTGAATAAGTTCTCCAAGGCAAGGAGGGTGAAATGGTAGACCAGTGTGTACACTAGACTGAGGTGGCATATTGGAGTTTAGTTTTGTATGATAGGCAGCCCAGAGAGGAGAGGACATCACAGTGGTGGTGACGGGCAGTGACCCTAAGGCAAACCTTCCTACCCATGATAAGACTGTTTGAGGTGAGCTAAGATGGTTGTGTTGGTTGTGAGTAGTAGCGGGACACCAAAAGTAAGGAGGGAAAGAGAGTGGCATCTGCAATCTTATGGCAAGAAGCCAACAAGAGGAAGGGACGGATGTGATAGAGCAGGCCAAGATTTTGGTTTAGCACTTTGGTTAGGAGGGTGACATAAGCATCGAGGGAAAGTGAGGCATCTAATGAGACACCCAGATATTTAAGGATTAGATGGATTCAAGGGCATTACCATTGTGGGACAGTATCACAAGAGAGGATAAGGATGTGGTGTGGAGGAGGGTTGGAGAACAACATGCATTTAGTTTTTTGTTGCTGAAGACTACATAGAAACATAGAAGTTAATGGCACATAAGGACATAAGGCCCATCCAGTCTGCCCATTTTTCTACCTTATGAATGTGCCATAGGCCTGTACTCTGTCAATGGCCTATCTATTCATACTCATCCCTCATGCCTAGTCCATGCCTGTTTGAAGGCCTGCACTGTATTCATATCCACCACTTCCTGAAGTAGGCAGTTCTATGCATCAACCACGCTTTCTGTCAAAAAGAACTTCCTCACATTATCCCTTAATCATCCTTCCTCTAATCTCATGCTGTGTCCTCTTGTCCTGCTATTTTTCTTATATTGAAACATGTTAGACTATTTCACCTTGTTAATGCTCTTAAGATGTTTGAATGTTTCGATCATATCACCTCTCTCCTCCTTTGCTCTAGGGTATACATATTGAGCTACTTTAATCTGTCCCCTCATGTTTTCTGATGCAGTCCCTGCACCATTTTGGCTGCCCTTCTCTGGACTGCCTCCATTTTGTTAATTTCCTTGTGCAGGTGTGGCCTGCAGTACTGCACATAGACTCCAGATGGGGCCTAACCAGTGTCTTGTAAAGAGAGATTATTACCTCCTCTTACGACTTGTGATACCCTAGTAATACACCCCGACACCCTCTAGTCTTACCTATTGCTTTAGTGGTCTACTTGATGATTTCAGGTCATCTTTGATGATGATGCCCAAGTCTGTTTTCCCTTGTGATTGCCAGCAACTCCCTCCCAACCTATAGGTGGCTTCAGGGTTTCTCTACCTATGTGCATGATCTTGCACTTCTTTGCGTTAAACCCCAGTTGCCACTCTTCTGATCATTTTGCCAGTTTATCCAGATCTCTCTTCTCATTCTGCCCAACCCATCTGGATCATCTACGCTGTTGCAGATCTTGATGTCATCTGAAAACAGACAAACATTAACTCCAGTCCATCTGAAATGTCACAGATGAAGATATTGAAGAGGACAGGCCCTGGACTGATCCCTGAGGTATCCTACTTGTGACTTGCATCTCTTCTGACTATATACCATTTACCACCATTCTGTGTTTCCTGCCTGCAAACCAGTTTGCCACCCAGTTGACCAACTTCTGACCCACTCGAGCCTACCCAGCTTATTAATCAATCTTCTATGTGGAACAGTATCAAAAGCTTTGATGAAGTCAAGTTTGGCTACATCATCTGCACCCCTTGGTCCACCACTCTGGTTACCCAGTCAAAGAAATCTATGAGATTAGTTTGACAGGACCTTCAGTTGTAAACCCACGCTGTCTTGGATCCTGTGCTCCTATGGATTCGGTGTTGCACTATCCTTTCCTTAAGGAGTGCCTCCATAATCATGCCCACTACTGAGGTAAGACTGACTGGTCTCTAATTCCCTGCCTCCTTTCTGCTACCACTCTTGTGGAGCGGAATCACATGAGCCCTTTTCCAGTCTTCTGGGACCACTTCTGTGCTCAGAGACTCACTAAACAGTTCTGATAATGGCTCTGCTAGTTCCACCCTTAGCTTCTTTAGTAAAATGGGATGTATGCCATCAGGTCCCATTGCCTTATCCACCCTGAGCTTAGCAAGCTCTTGTAGAACCCTTTCTTTGTGAAGGGATTTGTGCACACTTCCCTCCCTCTGTGTCTATGGTGCTGAGCTGTGGCTCCTGCCCTTTCTTCTCCTCAGTAAATACTGAGCAGAAGTATCTATTTAGGATAGATGCTTTCCTTGGTCCTCCTCCCCACCCCCTTATGCCCTTTGATCTTAGCATCTTTGACAGAGCATTTGAGTGTCACGCTCCATTCTGTGGAATTCGCTTCCTTTAGTTGTTAGGAAGGCCCCATCTGTTGAGGTTTTTAAGGCCCAACTCAAGGCATTTTGTACAATCAGGCTTTCCCGGACTATGTTTTATAGTTTATATTGTTTAATTTTTAAGGTTTATTTTAGTTTTAGAGATTTCAAATGTAGCTATAGCTGAATGAAGCAAATTGTGTAGCAAATTTTGTTTTAACTTGTTTGGAGCAGTGTATTTTATTGATTGTTATTATGCTGTTCTGTTTTTATTTGATTGATGTACAGCTTAGAGCCTCTGGGATGGCGTCTTTTTAAATAATTTGCCTTGCCTTGCCTTGCCAATACCCCATCTGGACTTTCTCCTTTCACTAATTTATCTATAGAAAGTCTTGTCTGCTTCTTTACTGTTTGTGCTAGTGTTTCCTCAGTTTAGGCCTTTGTCTGCCTTACTGCCTTCCCTTTAGAAGTTTGGTATTCCTCCCTTTCTTCATCCCGCTGCATTCACTTATATTTCCTGAAGGCCAGCCTTTTGGCTTTGGCCTTTTCTGCTACTGTGTTTGAGAACCAAAGTGGTTTCCTCCTTTTTTTTTGCTCTTGCTTCTCTCTAACACAATGGGATGTTGATTCAAGTATTGCATCCTTAATGCTTGCACACATTGCCTGTACACCCTCACCTGTATTTCTTCTTGCCAGGCTCACTGAACTCTGTTGGCCATCTTATCAAAGCCAGTTCCTCTGAATTCCCATATCTTTACCTTGAATGGGATGAATTGGTTCTAGTGGTCAAATTGAACCATACCATGTGATGGTCACTGCCCCCAGGTGACCTTCTACCTAGAGATCTGTGATCCTTTCCCATTGGTCAGTACTAGATCTAGGATAGCCCTGTCTCTTGTGGGTTATCGTACCAGTTGTTTGAGGCCCTCCCTGTAGGGAATCCACTATGTGGCTAGTTCTGGTGGATGTTCCTGCTGGTATTGACCAATCTGTATCTGGCATGTTGAAGTGTTGCATTATCAGAACCTCCCCTGAGCTGTCATGTTTGTATATCTTCTAACAGTAATGTGTCTATGTCCTCCTCCTGGTCTGGAGGCCTGAAGACAATCCCAGTTCGCATGGCTGTCCCATTTCCTGTTTCCATGGTGACCCACAGTTCTTCTGGCTCCTTATGTATATTCTGAATTTCTGTAGCTTTGGTATTTTCATTTTGTGGGTAATATGTTTTGTCGATTTGACTTATTAAATGATACAAACATTAACACAGTCGGATACATTGAAAGATCTTACAGACTGTTGCATGTGTCTGTAGAAACAGAGAATGGAATAAGCTGGCCAAATAGTAATAAACTGAATATACTAGCCAGGTAAGCAGTAGGATAATACTCTGTGCCTTGATGTATAACACCTATCCAGTTGGAGATTAACTTTGAAAGTATTAGAAATTTGATATTTTCATTGACATGAAGAGCCACTCAACCCCTTTTGCAACTCAGTCTCTTCTGAACAGTACATAGCTGGGTACTGAAGGCTCCCAAGTTTGGTTACTGGTGAATCATGTCTTGCTAATGGCTACTATGTCCAATTTAGTCTCTGTGATTGTTGCCTGCAGGTCTGGGATCTTGTTTCCTAGACTGTGGGCATCTGTGTACATGATTTTCCATTGGCCAGATTTCAGTGTGTTAGTTGTTGGGTGAGATCTGGCTTTTCCCCTACATCGTATGGAGAGCCACACCTTTTTCCTTACTTGGTGATGCAAATGAACTACAAACATGCTGAACTCCTGTTTAATCACTAGCCGAGGAGGGAGGGTGTTCTTCCCATTCGGTGTATCAGGTGCTGCACCCTCTCCCCATTTGCTAGTTTAAATATTCTACAAAGATGTCAAACTTCTGCCCAATGCACTGACTCCCTCCTTAGTCAGATGTAGTCCATCAAATTTAAAGAACTTTTGCTCCCAAAACTGTTGCCAGTTACCTACAAATTTGTGTCCTTTTCCTGGCACCAGCCCTTGAGCCACATGTTTAGCTCCCTATCTCCCCTTCTTTGACCTTCTGTCCATCTGCCCTCTCCCAGACTGGCAGGATCTCAGAGAAGGAGATGTCATGAAATTAATGACAGTTTGTCTTCCAGCTTGGTCTGGTGTTCTTTGCTCCACAACTGACCAGCTGGTGAGATCGTTAGTCCCTAGGTGTACCAGTTTTCTAGAAACCAGTCCTCGAGAGTTTGGAAGTCCAATGCTAGCATACTATTGAGCCACCCGATGTCAGATGAAGAATGGTAAACAATGGCATTGTCTGCATAGAGGGTACAGATGCCCCTCCACAGTTTTTGGTGATTCATTAGTAGAGAGGAGAATAGTAACAACCCACAATGGAGCCCTGAGGGATACTGTGAGTTATAGGTCTGAGGTCGAAAGAGATCAGGTCTACTTGACCCTTTGTGTGCATCCTGTGAAGTAATTTTGGAACCAAGTTAAGGCACTAGCATGAAGGCCAAGAGAGTGTAATTGTTGTAGTAGGAGACTGTGGTTGACCAAGTCAAATGCCTTCATCAAATCGACAGAGGTAGACAAGTGACAAAACCTTGGTCCATAGCATGAACAGGTCAGATGTAACTTTATTAAGGCAGTGAAGGTACTGTTGACATTTCTGAACCCATGCTGGAACACTGAGAGGAGGTGGTGGTGGTGGTCCAGATAATCCTGTAGGTGGTTATAGCATATTTGCTCTTGGTTTTTCTCCAATGAACAGAAGATAGAAATAGGTCTAAAATTCTCAACAGTTGTGTTTGGCCCACCTTGTGAATGTGAATAACCATGGCTACCTTCCATTTATCAGGGACAATCCCTGTGAGGAAAGATCAGTTAAACAGGTCACAAACTGGACAGGCAAGGGCTCTGACCCCAATTTAAGAGATTTGGGTTTGAGGGTGTCATAACTGGGGAAGCTATCAGCTTTTAGATTAGCAAGAATCCGATGACCTTTATTGAAGGTGCAAGTTTAAGGAGAAAGGCCAGGAGAACACCAGTGTCCACCGGTGAGGGTGGGGAGTTGGTAAAGAGTGCAGTATATCAACAGTATGTAGGTTAGTAAAGAATTAATTAAATCCAGAGATGTTGCACAACATAACCTAATTTGTTTATCCACTTTGCAGTGCTTACAACTCATGGAATTAATGTAGACTCATATGTGGTAAATGCCAGTAAAACATGTTCTAACATGTTCCACTCACTCATCACTTTGGGTAAAGAACTGTGTTACACTGCTTACCTGTGTTTTGAACGCTAAAATGAAAGTATTTTGATCATCGCAACATAAATAGACAAAGTTCAATACATATATTTAGGGCTTGTAAAGCTTATGATTACAGTGGTATCCCTCTGAACTGTGAGAGGCTTTGGTGATGTGTTTATTTGTCTAGTACAGCTTTTGAATATACAATCTCTTTTGTAATTCCAGCCATTGTCTGCATTCTCTCTCCTCCCCCTTTTGAAGACCTTGCCAATCATGAGGATGGAAAATGCAAAGTAGGTGGTTTCTTGTGCATTACCCAACATATGTGCAAGATCTTGGACTAGATTCACAAAACTGTTTGTGACTACAGCTCATGCGACAACTCCATTTGCGGACCGAAATCTCCACCACTGTGGCAATTGCTATGTACAGCAGCAGCAGTTGCAAAGATTTTATGGCTGGTCCCCAGCTGTAACAGTTTTCCTCAGATGTGGGGATTTCCTGGCAACACCACCCACAAGTGACCATAAATGTGGTTGGGTCATAATCCGGCTCCAACTTTGTGAATACCTGCAGCTGTGGGAAAACTGCACAACTTGCGGATCTACAAGTGGCAACCCACTTGCGCCTAAGTTTTCCCACAGCAGCAGGGGTTTGAGATCTTTGTGAATCTAGCCTCATGTCCCTGCTATTAATTTTCTCCTGCTCAGTGCTCTCAACACACACTGCGGTGATCACTAAGCAAGGCATTATTCTCTACTTTACGTTTGAGCTCAGTGGTATTTCCTCTTTAAACCCTACTTGATAGCTGCATTCCTCCTTCATGAATTACATGATCCACTCTTCCCTCTTGTACTGTATCCCTCCATGATCTCTGCCCCCCTCCACAACATGCCATCATGGTACATATATACTTACTGTTCCATAGCAATTGATCTCTCCCCACTCCACAATATGTGCTCCACCTCAAATTACCACCATTCTCTGTAATTCATATTATCTGCTGTTTATCACTTGCTCTCTCCTTCTCAATCCATGATCTTGCCCTCCAAAATATTCCACAATTCTCTAAGTCATATTATCTTGCTGTTCTACACTTGATCTGTATCCTCCCTCACCAGTCTTTACCTCTTCCTAAATTGCAGCCATTCTCCATTTACATAAGCCACTCTGCAGCACTTACTCTCTTGCATCCACCCTCAAATGTCTTGCTACTACCTATACTGTGTCATTTGCTCTGTATTCTGTTCCACCCTGAACTATGCCCCAACAACATACCACCACTCTCAGTTTATATGACATGCTGTCTTGCTCAATCCTTGTTCCACACCATCTCTGATCTCACTAACATGCCACTATTCTCCTATACAATTGATACTCTGTAGCACTTGCTCTCCCTCCCTGATCTCTGCCCCAACATGCCCCCATTCCCATCTTTCACATTACCTGATCTAGTAGCACTTGCTCTCCCTTCCTCTATATCTTACCCAAACTGCCACCATTTGCAAAATTCATATTAGCTGCTCCGCACCATTTGCCCAATATCCATCCCCTAAATCTCTGTCCCCACAGCATGTCGACATTTGTATATACAAAAGCTATTCTTTGGCACTTGCTGTTACCTCCTCCTCAATCTCTACACCCCAAAAGCTGCCATTCACTGTCATTTGTTAGCCTCTGCAGTACTTGGTAGCTTATTTCTTTCCCTCCATGATATTCCGGCCCTCCCCTAAATAAAAATACTGACATTGTCAATCTGCCAGATGGAGATTGCAGCCTCACAACCACAGCCTCAGCTGGAAGCAGAGCCATCCTAGTCTCTGCAGGGGGTATTTCTAGGGCACTAATTAAACAGCCCACTCGAAACAAGGCAATACTGGACCTGATGCTCGCAAACAGGGACAGTGATGGTGACGTCAAGGTGGGGTGTCACCTGGGACCAGAGGTCTCCATGCAATGGGTTTAACATAAAGATGATAGGAGAGAAAAGCACTCAAGGATAAGGGTCTTGGACTTCAGGATGGTGGATTTAAAAATAAAATGATGAATGTCTTAGAGACAACAGCAGGGCAAGATTGCTATGGAGGAGTGTAGGAACAATGAGGGTGAATTGAGGAAAGCATAGTGAAGGCAACAATACTCTATGTGAAGGAACTGAGACACCCTCAAATGTCTTGCTACTACCTGTACTGTGTCATTTGCTCTGTATTCCCGTTCCACCCTGAACTATGCCCCACAACATACCACCACTCTGTGGTATGTTATGGGCACAGTCACTATTGATGGCTCTACCTCCACGACCCTGCCTGCATAGCTAACTGCCTTAACACCTCCTTTACTGACCTTAGCTCTGTCCTCCCAGTAATTTCTTTGACCCTCCCCTGTCCTCCAATGCTCCAGCTTCCACCTCACGTAAGTATCTGCCCAGGAAGCCAGAACTCTCCTAATTAAAGCATTAAATAGCAATAGTCCCGGCAGCAACTCCCTGGACCCCAGTATCCTCTGGCTGGTGCTGGATGAAGTCCTGCCCCACTCACCAACCTACTTAACTGATCCTTCTGCCTGGTGCAATTCCCCACTGCACGAAAAAGTCATAGTCACACCCATTCATAAAGGGGCGACAGGTCCTCTGCCGGAACTACCGACCAATCTCCACCCCAAGCCCTAGAAAAAATAGTGGCAGTTCAAATCCCTGAATATTTGACGAAGCATAACATCTTATGCCCGAGCAACACGGCTTCCATGCAGGTCACAGCACCGGCACTGCACCAGTTGAGTTCTCCAATTTCTACACTCCTCCTGGACGCCAGCTCCCTAGCTGGTGCACTGTTCGCTGACCTCTCAGGCCTTGACACTGTCTCCCACCTTCTTCTGCTGGATGCCCTCTGCCACACTGGTTTCTCTGCTGGCCCTCTCGCCTGGTCACAAGTTATCTATCCGCTCACTCCCAATGTGTAAAATCAATGGAACACTCTCTGAAACTCATCCTATCCACTCAGGGGTACCCCAGGGCTCCATCCTGGGCCCCTACTCTTCACTCTATCTAAACACCCTGCCCAGTGCATGCTGTGGCAAAACTCTTATGTATGCAGATGATGCTGTCATTTTGCCACCACCACAATCCCATCTCCTCAGGACACCCTGCAACAATCCTACAATGATGCTGAAGCCTGGTTTAAAGAGCACAGACTTGTCATTAATCTCAAAAACTGAAACAATGCTTTTGCCCACCTCCAAACAAAGCCTGCAACTTCCCACTTCCTATCCTCCTAGAACCAAACAACCGCTTGAACAAGCCTGCTCCTACAAATACCTTGGGGTTACTTTTGATTCAGCCCTCACCTACCACACCCACATTAATGCCCTTGCATCCGCCACTAATACATGGCTTGGCATCCTCTACTGCTATAAAACTGCCGCCTCCCTGATGCTCTCTGATTTGCGGCTTCAGTACTGTCCTTGTCGACTATGGCCTGCCAGTCTATGGTGCTGCTGACACTACCACCCTCAGCAAAAATCACCTCACCTAAATAAGGCCTGCAGGCTGATTACTGGTGCCCCTAGGCTCACACATACTTGTCAACTCTATGGTGAGGCAAAACTGTTAACCTAGATGAGCAGTTACGCTATCAAACCTGCCTCCTCACAAAAAAACTCTACTAGGCTATTCCTCCCTGGGTGACAGCGCTCCATCCGCCATGCCCAACCCACTATCACAACCTGAACCTCTAACAAGACCACTCTACTGGTCCCCAGATCCAGGACCACCCATGGTCAGAGGTCCTTCTGCTCAGAGCTCCATCCTGATTTAGCTCTCTCACTGCTCCATCTCCAATGCCCCCACAATCTCCAACTTCAAAACCGCCTTGAACCAACTGTTTAACACTCGCAGCTGTTCCTGTCTCTAAATGTGGCCTCGATCTTCCAGACTTGACAACGCCTACTGGGTGGCACTCCACCTCACCCCCACTTCTCCCCATTGCATATTGCCTCTATTACTACCAGCATGTGCTCAGCTGTATCATTGTAATTGCTACTAAATTGTATAAATGTATGAAACCATTCTGCGTAACTTTAAGTCAGTAGACTTTATGCTGTAACCTAAATTTGTTTCTGTCTGTCCTCAGTGTGATGCAGTACTTTGGAAATGAGCCTTTGGCTCAAAGGTTGTAAACTGATGTACAAATAAATAAAATAAATAAATAAATAAAAACAGGAGGAAAAAGATACTGCTGTTTCTTGAAAGAAGTGGATACAAGGATAAAAGCTAAAGGTGTGGTGTTCAGGTGGTACAAAGAGATGCAGAGGGAAGAGGACAGGATGGTGTACCAGGTAAAGCAGAGGGAGGCAAGGAGAGAGTGGGGGAAGGGTGGAACAAAGGCATAAACAGAAGAAAGGATAGCCAAACGTGTACCTAATGGGATCAAGACTATCTTCAGATATATAAAATACAGAAGAAGATAGGGGCGTGTTTGTAAGGAGTCTCCTGGACACTGTTCAAATGGCTCTGGAGCGGGCATCAGGGTGGTCCATTAAGCTCTGACAGCGTTGATGCTTGTGGTGGTTCGCAGCAGACTGGGATGCGGTCTGTGTTTTCTCCTTGGCCATTGCACACCGCCACATCATTGTACTAGCGGTTATTTTTGTTGGACTCTGAATCGACTAAGGAACGGACCTGTATGTGAATTGCTCTTGGTTGAGATTCACTATCTGAAGGATTGGCATCTGGAACCTGGAAACTCAGCATCAACCTATTGCTGGATTTACAGTGGTGAATTAGGGGATACAATGGCTCAATTTACAGCGGTGGTAGGCCCATCTAGCGGTGGCCGATGTTTCAGGCTGTGGCAGCACAGGTGCCTATGTCTCTATCCACTGGGGAGCCAGTGGTTGATGCTCTGTCCTCTAAGGATCCCCAGGAACATATTGTGTTAGGTTCTGGTGGGGTCTTATGGTAGCTGGCGAGCCCAGTGGTGGACCCTGGATTAGATTTTTGGCTTTCCTGGTTGTAGAGCTGACTGGTCCTGAAGAGGATCACCTGGGCTCCTTCTTGAATTTGGTTCTGGTCAGACTTTTATGTTATTTCCTTTTGGGCAGTGGAGAGTGCCCTAAACATTATTCATATAGTTCTGCAGTGAAACTATTTGGTATTTGGTTTTCTTTCTGCTTTTGAATGATGGTCAAACTTTATTTTTCATTTGTTGGCAGTGAGAGTGCCATAATAGTATTTCTCTAGGCCCTGGTAGTGAGAGCACCAGACATCCGGGACTTTCTAACATTACTGCTGGAGAAAAGGGATTGTTTTACATTTCATTTGCTCAGAAGTGAGTAGCTCCTGAGGACCACTTAATGGTCCAACTGGTAGTGAGAGGACCACTGGGACCTAGACTATCCGCTTTCTCCTAAATACCATTTTTATAACTGTGTTATTTATTGTTTCCGTTGTATTTACTGATGTTATGCAATGTTTGTTCTGTTTTAGTTATTTTAGTATGATCCTATTTTTTCCATCTGAAATTGTGAGAGAATTTTGGGCTGGGAGGTTTTGTTATTTAGTGTTTTAGTTGCTGTTATTCTTTGATGCACTTTTTAGGATTATGATTTTAGAAATATTTGCTTAAAGGAGATTTATTTCAGTGGTTGGGATTTACGTTTTTTTATGGTTTTAGTTTTATCAGGTATACTGCAACTATTTTAGGGTAGTTATTTTATATGAAATTAGATTTCCTGCTGTAGAGTTTCAGCCTCAGTTTAGTGGTTATTAGCCTAAGGAATGTGCCTGTTTGCCCCGGTCTTGTACTATTAGTCCACTCTCTCCATGACCTCACCCATTCTCCCTCCCTTGCCTTTCTTTATTTATCAGCACTGTCAGGCGTGGGTATTGTTCATAAAGGGATGGTGGTGGAGTGGTGCAGGCACAGACATTGAGGTCAAAGGAGTGGATCTCTCACATAGAGTTAGATCTAGAAGATGCTCTGGGGAGAAATGGTGCCTGGAACGTGGTGGTCCATGTCTAGTCCCCATACCCAAGGGCACCATCTCTTTGGATGGGCAAGTAGTTGGGATGCCTTGAACCCCATCCAACTCGGGCACTGTTATGCAATGACAGATCTATTAAGAACAAAACTGCAATTATTGCAGACTTTGTTGGAACAGCTGATCTGGCTTGCATCACCGAGACCTGGCTGGATGGAAATGCTGATCCATTTGGAAGCAGCAGTTCCAGTTGGGTACTTGGTGATACAGCACCGAGATTGGACGCGGGGGTTAGTGGTCTGTTTCAAGACTGAATTGGGCCTCACTGGTGTACCAGTGGAGGAGGCCGAATCCTTTGAGTGTACTGTGGTAGTTGGTGAGGGCTGCAGGATAGCTCTCATCTACCGTCCACCCTGGGACAAAAAGTGATTTCTGCAGTAAGTGGCGGATGTCGCCATTGACATGGCATTGGAGCAACCCAGACTGATAGTTCTGGGGACTTCAATGCTTGGGTCAACAACTAACTCTCGCCTTTTGAAAGTACTTCCTCCAGTTGATGACATCACTAGGCTTCACACAGGATGTTCCTCAACTACCCATAATCTTGGTCATTCTCTGGATTTGGTTTTCCTCCTGGGGATTGAGGCCTCTGACATAGGGGTGGAACCTGTCGGTTGGTCTGATCATTACACCGTGAGGTTCAGTTTTGCACCCTATTTGCAGGTCTGCTCCTGAGGAGATGGTCAGTGTCTGCCCTTTACAGGATGTGAACCCTGAAGACTTGGCAGCAGTGATTGACCTCTCGGAGTTTCCTGATGCCAGCTCAGGCCCAGAGCCGCTGGTTCTGGCCTATAATAAGGCCATTTCCTCAGCCCTTGACCTGATTGCTCCTGTTCATGTTTGTCCCTTCCACTCTGCCCTTGGGACCTCTGGTTTGATGGGTCTCTGAGGGAGCTGCAGCGGTTGGAATGAAGGTTAGAAAGTCATTGGTTAAAATCCACCCTGGAGGCCGACCATCTTAGTTTGATGGAGCATTATCAGCTCTACCAATCAGCGATCTCCCATAACAAGGCAGAGTTTCTGTCCAGGAGATCGCTATTGCTCAGAATTGACCAGCTCAACTCTTCCGAACTGTGGACAGGTTGGCAACCCAGCCTGTCTGCAGCTCCATCAAGCTTTTTCACAAAAGGAATGTGATGAGCTTGCTTGATTCTTTTGTGAATAAGGTGCCAACATCAGGTCAGAGATCTACTTGACTCACTCTATGGGGATGCTGCCGGTCGGTGCCCAGTCACTATACCTCATGCTTCCTGGAGTACCTTTGACCTGCGGAGTTCAGAGATATTATGTGGATTGTCAAGGGATGTGCCCTACATGCTGTAGTTTAGATCCGGGCCCCAAATTCCTGATTTTGGGTTTTGGTGATATCATTGGCCTGGTCGTGGCTCAGATTATCCGGTGCTCCTTGGAATCGGGTGAGTTTCCAAGCTCCCTGAAGGAGGCAGTGGTGACACCCTTCTGAAGAAATCTTTGTTGGACCGGACACTCTAGCTAACTACAAACCTATCTTGAACCTTCCTTTGTAGGAAGGTAATTGAGAAATAGTGGCAACTTAACTGGAGAACCATTTGACCATCCATAGTGTCTATGAACCTCTCCAGTCTGATTTTTGTAAGATGCATAGTACTGAGACTGCTCTGGTTCGGTGCTCAATGATATCCTTATGGCAAGAGATCGGAGAAATCATTCCATTCTGGGACTCCTTGATCTCTCCTCAGTTTTTGACACTGTAGATCATGGGGTGCTGCTCGAACACCTGAGGTCCATCTGTGGCCTGACTAGTACAGTGCTCAGATGGTTTTCATCTTTCTAACTAGTAGAACACAAGAGTTGTCTTGGGGATTTTTCTTCCGATTTTTTCCCTCTGTCTTGTGGGAGTCCCCCATGTTGTTTGCAGTGTATATGCTACCCTTGGAGACATTGTAAGACAGTATTGGCTGAGTTTCATTGCTATGCTGATGATACCCAGCTCTACCTGTCTTTGCCACTGACCAGTTAGTGTTCTCTCAGTATTTAATAGCTGCCTCACTGAAATCCAAGACTGGATGAATTTGAGTTGGTTAAAGTTGAGCATGGGTAAGACCGAGGTTATGGTTGTGGACCCGGGGCGCAGGATAGGGGTTGAGGACTGATCAGCCCTCCAGTTTATTTCTGGAGGCACATAGATCCTTACCTCCAGAACGGGCATGTGACCTGGGAGTGGTGCTTGACGACAGGCTTACCCTTCATTATCGGTGTCAGCGGTCATTAAGTCAGCCTTTTATTATCTCAGGAACATTGCCAGGATCAAACACCTTGTTCTATCCAGTGATATGCCTGTGTTGGTCCACGCCTTTGTGACCTCGTGCCTTGACTACTGCAACTCCCTTTACTTAGGGCTTCTTGGGGTTGATATCCACCGCTTGCAGCTAGTGCAGAATGCTGCTACGCGATTATTGACAGGGGTGTCTAGGAAATTGCATATTACCCAGTGCTGCGCAGTCTGCACTGGCTGCTGATTCAGTTGAGGATCACCTTTAAGGTAGGTTTATTAACCTATAAAGCCCTATGCAAACTTGGCCCCGACTACTTGAAAGAGCTTCTGATTCCTTACACCTGTCGACAGCTTCGCTCGGCTGATGAGGGGTTGCTGGAGATTCCGAGTTACTTCGAAATCTTCTGGGGCCCGTCCTTTTATGTTTGTGTCCCCAACCCTCTGGAATTCTCTGCCACGTCTAGCTTCGGAATGCGCAAACCATGGGGAGCTTTAAACAGCCACTAAAACTTTTTGTGAAGTCAGGCTTTTCATGACTTGCTATGATTTGTCATTGTTGTTTTAAGAATCATGTTTTAATACTGTAAAGTGCCTTGATATTTGAAAGGCACTTAATAGAATAAAGTTTTTATTAATTTTATTATTAAGAAGAGCAGGGGAGACTGCACAGAGGATGATCAGGTAAAACAGATATCATTAACAAGGTACTTCTGCTCAGTCTTCACAATGGAGGAAGAGAAATGGACCATGCAGAAGCAGTAAAACACTTGGGGAGGAAGGTGGACAAAAGCTCATTAACAGAGGAAAGATTCCTGAGGAACTTGCAAAGCTAAAAGTGGAAGGTCTATGGGACCAGACGGAACACATCCAAGGGCACTGAGGAGCTCAGAAAGGTACTGGCTACACCTCTGACATCCCTGTTCAACAAGTTGCTCAAAACAGGAGTGGTGAGAGACCACGTGATAAGCCTGAAGGAGTAGCAGGTCTAAGGGGCTGCTCGCTGCTCGGAGAAAATAATTAACTTCTCGTCTTTTTTAGAGCTATCGCTTGCACGCTACCGTAGTGTTAATAATTGCAGAAATGATCGGAGAAGGGATCCGGTCTCTGACCTAATGGAGGAACCAAAACAGAATTAGAGCGAAGAGAGCCTAGGCGCAGCACTTCCTCGATGGACCCTCGGAGGACCTAGCACTATCACGCATATAAGGGGAGCTTTCAACTATCAAGGATGCCCTTTTAAACTTATAGAAGGCGTCGCGGAATTTAAGCCTGCACTAACCCAGTTGGCTCATCGAGTCACGGATGCAGAAGCCGCATTTCATCCTTAGACGAAATTCTGAAAAACAAGGCCCAGCCATGGTCGAACTCAGGAGATCTGTAGCTAAGCTGGAAGATCGCATCAAGACCTTGAAGGCAGGAACCAGAAATAATCTTGTTTTTGTTGGGGCTGCCAGAAGGGAGGAAAGCCCTAACACAATCGCCTTTTGCAAATGTTTTTGAAGAAAATAATAGGTCCATCTCCTAATGGCCGGAATATATATTATAGAAAGGGCATAGGGCCTTAAGAGCTAAACCAATTCCTCCAGATCCTCCGAGGCCTATAATTTTTAAACTCCTGAATTATCTTGATAGAGAGCATATATTGAAGAAGCAGGAAACTTTCTGCGATCCTTTGGGAGGGCAAAAACTCCGAATAGTGCCTGACCTAACATTAAAGAACAGGATGGCAAGGGCTAGTTTTTGTCCCATTACCTCCAAGCTTTGGACGCAGGAATAAAACACCATATTGTACCCTGCCAAGCTGGAAGTACGTTCAAGGATGGGAAGAAGCTGTTTGAGGCTCCAGACAAGCTCTGAAGGCATTAAAGATATTTTCCGGACCTTTTCATAAGACCTGAAGTGCACTATTACGTCTTAATTTTCACATATATATATTTGTCGGCTGGACTGAATGCTATCACATAACATGGCTTTCTTCACGAACATAAGGATGGACATTAAATAATTAATGGACTTTATATTCCTTATCCCCATATTCATTTCCTCCCCTTCACCCCCTCCTCCCTCTGCATTTTCCCTCTCCTTCCCCTTCTTTCCCCCTCCCTTTGTCCTCCCGCCTTCCTCTCCTCCCCAGTCCCCTTCCTTTCCTTCTTTTCTTCCCCCTCTTTTTCTTTGTTCTTCTTCCTTCCCTCTTCCCTTTTCTTTATATATATTCCCCTTGTTTTTTTTTTTTTGTTTGTACCTAATAGAAGGAATGTTAAAATTAATAAGTTTAAAATTATCTCTGCATAGTACAACTTACTATGTCTAGTTGAGGGCTTCAGTCCTACTTTGGTTCAGGTTTTGGGGAAGGGTTGCTAAGCACAGCTTTGTATATGGAGGTGAAGCTATTCCGTTTGGGACTAGGCCACTTTTTGTACATAGCAACTTTAATCATCCCCAGGCAGTACAAAGCCCTTAAAGTTATATGATGGCCAGACCACTAACAGATTGGGATCTATCCAATCCTCCTTTTCCCCTAGAATCAGACGGGCTCCTTCCCTATTATTATTTTGCCATAATTTTTGTGGCTAATAACGGACTAGATGGCTAAGCCATACTTGCTGAATTTATAATTAATAAGTATGGGGTTGTTAAATATGAAGTTCATATGTATAATGTTGGGCAATGCCCTAAGTTTAAACTGCTAATACATTTTAGCATGAGTATGACTAGCTCGGTATGTTGTCTTTAAAATGATACGGTTATTGCCTTAATCTTAGTTTTTCTTACCAATATCCACCTGGTAACTTTATAAAGTGGTTTAAGGTGGATAATTTATTTAGGTATATAACACCCCCTTTTATTTTTAGGGTTCCTATATTAATGTTAGACCTCAAGGCGAGAGTAAATTGTCCTTTTTCCTTTTTCCATTTCTGAGACGAGAGGCCCCACTTTCGGACGTGCCACGTCCAACAATTTGGAGGCGGCTTGGGGCCGGGGGTAGGTTAGTTTCGAAGATTGGGATAGTGGGGTGGATTTGGGTAACAGGAGGGTTTTCCTTTTTATTTTTGTTAAGCTGGTGTTACTGGGGGAGGTCTGGCAGCTCAACAAATTAGAAATGCTTTTAACTACTCATTATATGTTTTCTGACTTAAACATAATTTCTTGGAATATAAAGGGGAAGGGATAACAAGAAAAAGTATATTATCCTCAACCATCTGTGCACGGTTTAAGCCGTCAATAGTATTTTACAAAGAAAGCATATGACCCCTGATCAGCTTCCTTTTCTTAGGAAAAGATGGGTGGGCCAAGTTTTTGAGGCGGGGCTTTCCACGAGCAAAAGAGGTGTTGCCATTTTAGGTGGCTAACAATGTTCCTTTTGTTTCATCAGAGGTAACTGACCCAGAAGGCAGGCATGTCATTGTAGTGGGTAAATTGGCAGGGGCAAGCTTAGTGCTAGGTTCAATTTATGGTCCTAATCAGGAATCGCCGACCTTTTACCCAGCTGGCAGTTCTCATTGCTCCCTTAGCTGACAAACCGATAATTTTAGGTGGAGACTGGAACTTGGTCCAATCAAACTATTTGGACCGTTCATGGTCTAAAGGCTTCCGCCATCTTGACCCAGAAGCACTGTGAATTCATGTCATCATTAGGGTTGTCTGATCCATGGCGAGTAACTTATCCTAAGACTAGAGTATACCTTTACTCTCCGGTCCATAAGAGTTATTCTCGAATTGACTATTTTCTAGTAAGCTACCAGATTCTTACCCTGATCTATGAGGTTACTATTTCAGGTCGTGTCATTTCTGACCACTCAGCCATTGGCCTCAGTGCGAACACCCTCTCCATTACCCAGATCATATTCATGGTCTTTAAACAACCACTTGATAAAGACTCTTCTTTATTAGAGCGATTCACTTCCTATCGTCTCATTCTATTAGCGAGAACTGGGGATCATTGCAAGCAGTGGATATGGTGTGGAGGCATTGAAGGCCACCTGGAGGTGAGTTTATTAGATTAGCAACAATTAGTAAGAAAAGCATTGCTCGCTCAGCAATGGATTGTCCTGACAAAATCAGAGCCTTGGACATCATAGGTGAAAAATCTAGAACTACTTCCCAGGGCAGGAACTTGCTTCTCTGCATGCGTAGTACTGAGCGACCATGAAAGAAAAGTAGAGAGATCATCCTATAGTTTGAAGGCATCTTACATGGGGCAAGGTAGTAAAGCAGGGAAGATGTTAGCTTGGCAGCTAAAACAACGAGCAGCAGCAAGATGGGTTGCTATGTAAACCACCCTCAGACTGGTGAGATGACTTCTGACCCCAAAGATATTTTAAATATTTTCGTTAATTTTATAAGAACCTATATTCAAAGCGAGCCGTTGCAGCCAGGAATGCCTTCCAGAATGAAAGATTTCCTTGCGGCATCTCCTTCACAAGCTTTCCCTGGACCTTTGTAGTTCTCTAGAAGCTCCCCTCAAGCTAGAAGAAGTTTCACAATCTATTGATGCCTTGAAACTTGATAAGGCACCAGCCCAGATGGGTTTTCTGCCTTGTTCTATAAAACCTTTAAAGAGACCCTGGTCCCTTTATTGCACCAACTGTTTACTTTTTGGTGTAAGGAGGATCAAGGACCACTCCCTTTTGAGGCTAGGATAATTCTCCTACCAAAACCAGACAAACCCCAGATATGGTTACAAACTATAGGCCTATATCCTTATTAAATATTGATATAAAGATATTTGCCAAGATTTTAGACAATAGGCTAAAGACAACTTGGACAGAGCTATTAAGCCCTGAACAGGCTGGCTTTGGAGAGGCGCTCTCGGCGGACCACTTTAGAAAATTGTTTTATTTAATACAAGAGTCTACGAGCCCAGACAAAAGCCTCTCTGGTCGCACTAGGCGCGAGAAGGCCATTCGATAGGGTGGAGTGGGATTTTATGTTTGAGGTGCTCTCTAAATTTGGTATCCCAAATACTTTTCTGGGTTACATTCGGGTCTTATACATGCCCCTCTCTGAGAATTTCCTGTAATAACCTGATCTCACTTCCCTTCCGACTAGAGGGGAACCCGGCAAGGGTGTCCCCTGTCACCATATTTATTCAATTTGTACCTGGAGCCACTCATCAGAGCTATCAAGTCAGATACTGGCGTCCATGGGTCTGCATTGGAGATGCAGAATTTAAGGTCTCTGCTTTAGCAGATGATTTATTAATCCATACATGGCATAGTCAATCCTCACTCCACAGCTGTTGTCTATTATTTCACATTTTAGTGAATTTTCTGGATACAAGTTAAACAAAAGCAAGACTTTAGTTTACCGCTTTCCCCCCTCCTACAACGAACTTGGTGTCTTTCCTTAGGTTTGAGTTGGCAGATGGAATATCTTCCATATTTGGGTATCAAAATCTCTAAGGACTTAAGGAGTTATATGACTTGAACTTTAAACCTCTAATTAAATTGATTAGGAAGATCTTGGAAGATGGTCCAAACTTCCCTTATCCTTTTGGGGAGGGTCAATATGATAAAAATGATGGTCATGCGAAATTTTCCTACTTCTTCTTTAACCTTAATATATATCTTCCAAAATCTTTCTTTAATCTTTGCCACAGGTACTGCGCTGATTTTATCTGGAATGGCAACCCACCCGTAGAGAGCTTATGGTAAACTTACCCGGCGTAGGGAAGAAGGTGGCCTACAGCTACCAATTTTATATTTACTATCTGGCAAGCCACGTGGTAAGGCCAGCTCAATGGGTATTAGGGCCCAGACACCTGTAGCAAATGACACTGCTCGATTGACTGGTGGCGCGGGCGTTAACCTAGATCTAGAATCCTTACTTTTTCCTCTTGGTCCAAAATACCGCCTAAACTTAAAGCCACCCACTTGGATGGAGCATTAAGTCCTCCACCAATTGTATTTGCAATTAAATACCCCTTTAGGAAAGACTTGATGCAGCCTCTGGTCAATAACTTGAACATACTGATTGGTAACCAACCGTTAAGATGCAGTGTGGTAACCCCAGCCAGAAACTTAGAATTGCGCAGTTTTGTCTCCGGAGGCTACTTTAAACCGTTGTCAGAACTGGTGGATAAGCTGAGAATAGATCCTAAGGACAAGTTCCATTTATATCAAATCTGAAACTGTATTACGTGTTTTTTAAAGAATGGTCAGGGGCATGAGAAAGCAAGCATCCTGTTAAAGGAAATTTCAAAGCTGACATTATCCGGAAGGCGATATCTAAAATCTACAAGTTCATCCTTGTATTAAGGGATACTAAGGCCTCTCCGGTTCCCCACTATTGGGAAATGAATCTGTCCTGAATTGGCCAGAATCAATTTGGGGAAAGGTCTGGAAGGACTTATACAATTATGTTAAACAGGATGAGGCTACAGGGTTTACAATTCAATATTCTGCACAATTTATATCTTTCCACAGCTAAACTTTCACGTATATACAAGCAAAGATCTCCTAAATGTCAAGACTGTGGCAACCCTGGGCTACCACCCTGCATAAACTCTGGGAGTGCCCTAAGGTAATTAAATTTTGGGAATCAATCCGTTTATGGATGGCCCTCTTTTTAAGTAGTGCAATGTTTTAACCTCAAGATTTGTATCCTAGGCAATTTCTCCCACATCCCATCTGTAGTTCATAAGGCCAATTAGCACTAATCACATTAGTGGCTAAGTTGCTCTTCTCCGTTATTGGCGTGAGAGGAATACCCTCTTGTAAGGAATGGTGGGACACCTTTTAGAAACTCTAAATGCGGAGAGAATGGTGGCCTCTTTTTTAATTCAAGGAAAAAATTTGATAAATGTTGGGGTAATTTATACCAGCGGCTGAAGACCAACATGCCAATTACTGCAATTAACACCCAATAGGGCCTTATATTCCTATAGTATGTATTTCAACTCTTTAGCTAATTGGGCCCTAAAGGTATAATTGTGATGGCCAATGAGCTTGGGTATCCCTCCCCCATTACATCCTTTTTCTCTCTCCGTCCTCTTTTCTACTTCCCTCTCCCTTCCTTTTATCATATGCCTTTATTTCCTTGTACCTGTTCTCTGTAATTTGTCATTCTCCTTAGTCTTGTATGCAGAGTGAAGTTAGTAGGATGTGATACTAAGGTGTGTGTTTTTTTTATTATTTTTATATATAGACATAGTAACTCTTAGGGCATTTTGAGTTTCTCTCATTATGTCCTTAAGTGAAACTACCAGACCTGGGGAGGGGTTTTGGGGTGGGGTGGGTGGGTTCCTTTTTCCTTTCTTCCTTTCTTAATTATTTTTTCCCTGCTCATTTTGTCTGCTTAACCTACTTATTGTAACTAATGTAAAAGGTGCATGGGACGGGGATATTATGTATGATTTATTATTAATGCAATAAAGTACAGTTATTGCAAAAAAAAAAACAGGAGTGGTTCGTGTGGGGGAGCAAGCAGGCAACCAGGATGGCAGCATCATTTTATAGTCGGACCATCAAGGGAGAAATCCACTTATCCATAAAAGCACAGGATTAACACTTTCAAGAAAAATAGGGACATTAATAGCTTACATTGAGAGCTGCTGAAACATACCTTTCATTCTTGCCTTTATTTCAGATTTATGGAACAAAAAGTAAACAACAATCTGCCATGTTACTGGGCACCAAGAAGGGCCCTCGACTCACTCAATTCTACAAGACCATATTTCATCAGTTATGGAAATAGACTGCATCTTGTACTTCTAGCATCATGGCACAATCAGTACCAATGGCGGAGATGACCAGAACTGACATGACAAACATTATCAACACGCTGACTCAAATATTGAAGTACACCCCTGAACTCAAAGTTAATGCAACCCAGACCAACTGAGACATAGTGGTCCTTACCAACAAGGTCACAGTAGTACAGCAATAATTTAACAGCAAGAAGATTCAGTTTAACACAGCCAGAGCACCTTAGGGACTACCATCAATAAAGTCAATAGTTAATGTCTAACATGGATGACCTGGAAAATGGTACTCAGTGGAACAATGTCTGCATCACAGGCTACTTGGAAGGAGCTGAAGGCCGAGACATGGTAGCATTTCTCTGGTTATGCTCCTGTCTATATATCATATCAACAGCTGCCCACCTCCTGTTATTGAAAGAGCCACTGATCCTTGGCGAAAAACCAAAACAGTGGACAAACTTCACCTCATTCTATATAAATTCCTATGCTATCCTGTAAAAGCTATCCTGTGCAGCCTTGACTGGGCTCCCTTGACCTTTTCACCTCAGTTGATGATGCCCTGTCTTATTATATTTCTTCCTTTAACTCTGCCTGTGACATCTATTCCCCTTTCATCACAAGAACCATTAAGTCTCGTGTTACTCCCTGGATCTGCAACCTATACTTGACCTCATGCATATGAGGGATAACCTCTAGCACAGATCCCTCACTCTGGCTTCCCTTCAAATAGACAAATGTATCGGGCAGCCAGGAACAAATGCACATGGGAGAGTCATCAAGCTAAAGCAGCCCATTACCAAGCCAGCCTCTCCTCCTTCTGGGTTCAAGGACATAAATTCTGGTACAATATTAAGGAACTGAGCAGGATAGATGCCTCCCCCATCTACCTTGCTAAACCTAAATGGTGTTCTCACTCAGGACCCTGAACTTATTGTCAACTCTTTCAACACCACCTTCTCTGACCTCAGCAATATTCTCCCTCCCAACTTTTCTCCCTACCCAGTGTTCCTTTCCCCCTTTCTCCGATATCCCACCTTTCTGTTTCAATGCTGTTACCCCACTCATCGCTAGATTTTACCTCACTAAGGTCCTAGGTAAATCCAGACACAGTAGTGACACTATTGACCTGAAACTCCTTAATCTATCCCTCGAAGCAGCTCTGGCTCCATTAACAAAGATTTTTAATCTGTCACTGTGCCTTGTTCAGTTCTCTCCCTGTGAAACTTGCCATTGTAACCCCTATTCTTAAAAGCAGGGACCACATCTCTCTCTGCAACTATTGGCCTATTTCTATCTTGCCCCCTATTTAGAAGCCCTAGAAAATTGTGGCTGACCAGTTAGTGGAATTCCTGGACACCCATAACCTCCTCTGCTGACAGCAGGATGGCTTCAGGAAGGGTCACAGTACTACCACCGCCCTACTGGAGTACACCTCCTTCATTCATGATGCCCTTGACTGTGGGCATAGTTGGGTCTATGTCGTGAGCCTTACTAAGGCCTTGACACAGTCAATCACCCACTTCTAATTGACTCCTTCCTCTCCTTGGGGCTTTCCCATGATGCCACCTCTTGGTTTGCTCACTACCTTTATGGTCATTCACTGAAGGTGAAAATTCACAACACATTCTCCTCTAGCCTCCCTGTCGTCTCCAGAGTCCCAAGAACTCCATTCGTGGTCTGCTTCTCTTTAGCTTGTTCTTAAATAGCCTCCCATGTGGCTGCTCAGGAAAGTTTCTTCTACTGCATATGCCGATGATGCAGTCCTTTGCAATGATCATACTGATCCTGCCCTGTATGACAGGACCTTCAGCTATCCTTCACTGAAGTTGAATCTTGGTTTGCCAACCATTAACTCGTCCTGAATTATAAAAACAAATTAAGTAATGTTCTTCTTCAATTTGCAGAATAAGTATTTGTCTACCCCTCTTACCGTCATTAACTCCCAGCTAGCCCCTCTTGATCCAGTCTCAAGCTTCAAGTATCTGGGTGTCACCCTGGATCCCTCCCTCTCTTTCCATGTCCACATATCTGCAGTCTGCACTGCAGTCAACCATAAGGATTGGACTGCTTCACAGAATCAAGTCCTGTCTTCCCCTGCTGTGCTCAGACTGGCTGTCACCAGTTCTGTCCTCTCATTGGTGGACTATGGTAACATCATTTATGGGGCTGTCTCTAATACTGCTCTGAACAGGGTCAAGTTAGCTGAACAAGGCCTGCTGTCTGGTCAGTGGTTGTGATAGATTTACCCACGTGTGATCTGTATCAGCGCTCCCATAAAAACAGAGGTGAGAAAAGATAAGTGCCTCAGCTGGGACTTGAACTCAGATCACCCAGAATACCATTCTGATTGCGCTAACCAGCTGCACCACTGAGACAACTGGAACCTGGGCTGTCCCCAAGCACATTACTCTTTCTGAAATGCACAACCCACTGGCAACACAAATATTTACTTCAAAAAATCATGCAGGAGTGTGGTGTGCATATTTTATGGAACACATACAGTACAAACAGAGGTGAGAAAGAAAAGTGCCTCAGCTGGGACTTGAACCCAGGCTGCCTGGAATACCGTTCCAATTGCACTAACCAGCTGCACCACCTCTGTTTCTATATGTTTCATAAAATATGCACACCACCTCCTGTAATTATTTAAGTAAATATTTGTATTTGCTATTGAGTTTGTGCATTTGAGAAAAGTAATGTGCTCAGGACAGCCCAAGTTTCCAGTTATCTCAGTGACTGTAGCAAGTTAGCACAATCGGAATGGTATTCCAGGCAGCCTAGATTCAAGTCCCAGCTAAGGCATTTGATTCTTTCTCATCTCTGTTTGTATGTGTTCCATAAAATATACACCACACCCCTTTGTGATTGTTAAGTAAATATTTGTGTTGCCATTGGGTTGTGCATATGAGAAAGAGTAATATGTTCAGGGACAGCCAGGTTCCAGTTGTCTCAGTGGCGCAGCTGGTTAAGCGCCAATTGGGCGGTGATTCTGGAGGCCTGTCTTCAAGTCCCAGCTGAGGCACTTATTGTATCAGTGCTCCACCTAGTTGAACTTTGAAGGCAGGCTAACCTACCAGATGCGTCTGGTTGTCAGGAAATCTCCCTTGGACTCGCACTAGTGGAGTCCCAACATCTTCTGTCCCTGGCACTCCCTCATTGGGCTACTAGGCTGTCCTCTAAAGCAGCCTTCCTAGTCCCCTTTATTAGACCTCTGCCTCCCAGAGATCCTTCATGTACCGTGCACCACTCTGGATAATGCTCTACCTGGTCCCCTACACTCTGAGCCAAGACAGACCCTTTTGAAACCTACCTGCAGGACTATATTCTTGCTGCCTCAAGCTGTGACTACTCATAGACCCCCTCCCCCTACCTCTTGGTCCTCTGTCTTTTTTTTCTCCCTTTCTTC
The DNA here is from genome assembly GCA_016271365.2 of Neoceratodus forsteri. NCBI lineage: Eukaryota > Metazoa > Chordata > Ceratodontiformes > Ceratodontidae > Neoceratodus > Neoceratodus forsteri. Next base: position 240,666 of record CM028131.1, read on the forward strand.
TTTCTTCCCTTACCTCCCCTTCTGACAATGTGTTCCGGACAGCTACTCCTCACTGTACTATCCCTCCCTCCCTCCTGTTCTGACTCTCTCAACCCCACCTCCTGTTATACTAACTCACTGTATGCTCTTGCCGAAGTATTTTTCTTGGTATGCCTCCTTGACAATGATGCCAACACAGTGACCTACCAACTCGGTGACAAAATAGACAGATTGCTGACAGGTCACTATGTTGGTGTGCCTGACACCAGGGCATACTATCTCCCAGTCCTGCACCCCTCCTCGAATCAACTCCAACTGGAGTTAAGAATCTAAGATATGGAGGGTGCAGGGCAGCTTCCCTCTGCATGGGGATTCTGGGAGCAAGCCCCCAATGGAAAAACGGACGGGAGATGCACTGGAATTATGTCAACCACAACTTTCAGCCGACATAATTCCTGTCGATGAGATGCTGGTTGACAAAACTGTTGGAACAGGCATCGTAGATCCTTTATTCTTCTTACTAGATGTATAACTATATATTCTACTTTAATGTATAAGTGCTTAGAAGTCCTGTTAATCTTTTTGTTCTGTTTACTATTGTTGTAATGACTGTTTCGTTTTGCCATGCCTGTCTTTTCGGATGACGTGGAGCCTTTGTAAAGGAGTATATGACTCAAAGGGTTGTAATTCCTAGAACTCAATAAATAAATAAATAAATACAGGAATTGTATCTGAAAATTCCAAGGAATGAGGACCTCTGAAATGGGAAGGCCACAACATACAGCTCTATCAGAATTTTCCCAGAGCTTTCAAAATGCCATAGAGCTTATGATGCAGTTTGTCAGTGGTATTTCAAACTAAACATACCTACTTCACTCAGATATCCTGCAATGCCATGCATCCCCATTAATGGGGCATACCTGACTATCAAGTTCTCCAGCTGAAGTGTAACACTATTTACTGCAATATGAATAAAACTCCACTGGCCCTGTTCGGATCCTGTATTCCTTACAACATACAAGACCCCAGCTTATGGACATAACTCAGGATGAAAAAAGCTTCCTAAGGATTCAACTTAGAACAACCAGCAGGACTCTGGCAATTGGCAGCAGGTGTGATAAATAGGCAGAAGAAGAAATACAACAAAACAGGATCACCTCAAAAGTACATCCTCCATGGCAATGGTCAGAAGCAGATAATGCACTTACCATCATTAAATGCCAGCAGCTGCTCACCATATGGACCCTGGTGAAAACTGCCAACAGATACAAAGCCCTAGAGAACTGACACTGTCCTCCTGGAACTATCAAACAAGCCACAACCTCTTTTAACCCTAACTGACCCTCCGATACTAAATTTGGCAGATTGGGCTTCTATCTCTACTGAGTGGGCTGGAGGAACTGTGCAGCTGCACGCTATTCCAGTGTGGAGAAACCAAAGTAGCAGGGTGTTCAAACATTTACCTTTTACCTAGAACAGGTATGTCATTGTTGCCTGAGTATACGTGAGTGTCACTATATTAAAATAGTCAAAGAAAAGAGGCTCTGCAGTAGCGACTTATTTAATTCAACACCTTTCCATGCTGACTTGTGCTGCAGTAATTAGTCTAGAAACCTTATCACACTCCCATTGTGCTCCTGGGGCTGGAGTCTGGACTGTGGTAGAGCCAGCTCCTGAAGCAGGATGGCAAGAGCAGCCATGCGGAGGTTGGGTGCTTAAGGAGGAAAACTGGCTAAACAATACACTTCTTGGAGAAGAACTTCTTCTGAAACAGCTCCTCTTGAATTGAAAAAGTGATTGTAAATTAACTGTGCACATTATTGTGCGTTTTAGGTTGCAAGATTTGTTTTACAATTGTTATATATCTATTGTGTCCAGGCTTTGATGTAGAATGGAGATATAACAGTTAAATTAGTTGAAGACATTGTTTGCAGTATATATAAGAGAGTTGTAACAGTTGTCTGATTTGTTAGTCAAGCAGACTGTCTGGCTACTTTGGTGATTTTACACCAGTATGCAGACAATCAGCACTTAGGTAGTTTTCAGAGGTTCCAAGTAATTTAATAATTCATTTATTTCTACATAAATACACATAGTTCATACCACAGAATTTGGTCTAATGACTAGTTTAATGATCAGCTAATTTACTGTTTGAAGGCTATATTGCACTACTAACAGGGAAGTCTAGAGTCTAGTCCGTAATAGAGGAATTAAGTGCAATTAAGTGTCAGTCAGGGATAGTCAGTGATAGCTCCACTATAACCACAGTCAAGCTAGTAATCTCATTAGCTGAACAACTCAATTGATTTAGGTATGTTAATTAGTTGAGTTATTGGCTGTGAGTCAAGACTGTGCCATGGTGGTAATAACTGAGAGCCATTAGCCATTATACAGTGGTATGTGAAAATCCTGTAACATTATTGGTCAAAACATGTCACATGACTGTAAGTAAATCCTGCATAACCCATGGCTGAGGAATTACATTTACAAAAAAATTATTAAACTCATTTTAAATGTATTTTACATATGGGTCCATTGTATAATCGCAATAAGGCACTCCAGGATGTGAGTTATTGGGTGATTTCTCTACTTCTTGTGAGGTTAAGTCACTAGGCTGCACCTCGTGACTCACCACATAAGATCTGGGTAAATCCCCAATAACCAACACCCTGCTATGCCTTATTGTAATGCTCATCAGTATTCACAGTGGCACTAGTGGCATTGAACCAAAAGCAGTGCAAAACAGATGACTCATGAGTCTTTTGACATATTAAATAGAAGCCCCAGCTTTTTATGTTGTAAAGCTCATTTTGAAGGTACCCTGTCAAGTGAGCCCTACCAGAAAAACTCTGCACTCTCCGGCACTAGTCTGGTAAGTGCTCACATGGACAGTGAGTAGGGTTTACAGCACTAGTTGTAACCACTCCCTGGTCACTGTCTGTGGCCCTGTATACAGGACAAAGGCTGCAGGGAACAGGAAGCTGGCCAAGCTGCTCCAGTAGCATGGAGGACTGGGGCATGAAGCAACTCAACCAGTGGCAATGGATACCAGAATTCTAATCCTCATCTCTGACATTTTTACCATATTAGGAATTTTTTTTTGCATCAGGCCATGGAAACAGTATTCCATGGCCCAATTAATCTAACTTTCCTCAGGATCTGCTCTCCCTCAGGTGAGAATCCTATAGATGGGAGAAGCCCCCATAAAAAAAAAACACAGTGTCTTTTTACAGCATGCACCATGCCGATGCTATTCTTGTTGGCTTACTGGACCCAGTGCCCATTTTGAAAGGAGATGCTTACTAATAAAATGCCAAGTATAGAATGCTGCATTTAGCATTAAAGCAAAGCACATAATGGTTCATAAATAAGCAAACAAGTGACAGTGGACATTGGTGTTTCTCTCAAAGAAAAACTACAGAAAGCACCAGAGTCAATTATTGCTAGTTTGTTGTGACCCTAAACCACAAGTTAACTGAGTGGTAGGTTTGATGTAAGGCATGAAGTGTAAGCACTTATCTTAGCCATTTCTTCAAACTTTCACCAGTAAGTATTTTACTACTCTGCTACTCATACGTCTATATATAAAATGGAGTTGTCTATATTTATAAATACCAGAACTGATTTTAAAAGTATAAGATTTTCAGAGTTCAGGGTTTTTATAAGCCTTTGACAGTAAATTTAAAGAATTTATGATATAGCTGTTTTAAACTGTACTGGCAAACTTTGCTTTTGTATTAGATAGTGAGATTATTAGTAATAATGGTAGCTTTACCACCTGTTAAACTATATGATAGTATTCAAGCGTTTTTACTTTAGTGGCAATAGGAACAGAGGGCCATAAAATGCAGGAAGAACATATACCAGATACCAGATATTCTCAGAAAGAACTGCTTACTGCTTTACTGCATTATTGTCAAGAAGTATTGGACATACATAAGACCTGCCCAGGACAGATTTAAAGAGATCCTGAACACTCATAGCACTCAAGGATTATTGCACAAATCCAAACTAATAATTTGGTGCTCAATGACACACTCAAAGTGGAAGAACTCCAGATAATCTGGACAACAAATCTGAACTTGAAGAAAACTATGACAAATCGTAGAGTGGCAAACCTGTGAACAGGCGGTGATGTATAGTTCCATCACTAAGTCTTTTAATACCTTAAAAGTGAACATTATCTGTTTGGTTGATACTATTTATTATAGCATAGCGATCTTCTTTGATAGTGCTGTTAAAGATCTGTTTAAATATTTGCACATAATCAAACCAATAAAGCCTGGGTTATACAAAGAAGGTCACATAAGTAGAGCACTCTATTGCTATTGTGGTTCTTTGTCATATATATATATATATATATACACACACAGACTAATACAGTCACTGAGCATAAAAAAATTATTACATTTGCCATTTCAGCAGTTTTATTTATATACTACTGTTTCTTAGACTATTCAAATACATCTAAAATTACACTCAAAATGCCTGCAGCAATAAGAAGCAGTAGAAATGGAAGATAATGACAATAGTATCATGATGACAACTAAAGTGGAAGGCAAAGGAAAAAGTCCCTTCTCCTAAAACATTTTGCTTTGAAAGCACTGAGCAAACTATGAGATAATACCCTAAAAGGAAAGGAAAAACCAAAATAAAAATAAAATACCTTAAAAAAAGAATGTATAAAAACATAGGGTTATTACATACCTCCACTCCTAATGGAGATGTTAATACATTTGTGGGAGAAACACTCAGCATAAGGAAGGTAAGAACAGCTTTAGTGGAAAGTACTATACACCAAAATAAAAACAATAATATCACACATAATTTAAAGGATGTGGTTAAAGAGAACAATACAGAACAGGAACAGAAATTAGGAAATCAAGACTGACTTCACAAATGTCTTCCACAATCTATCGATAATAGATATGGAAGTCAGAAGCCTGAGAGAGTCAATCAGGGAAGATTGTCAAGAGTAACAGGAAATTAAGCAGGATATTAATTATAAAACAAGGAGAAATTATTAGAGATGGCGTTGGTCTCAGGTTATGCTGAAGAACAGGGCATGGATCGGATAAATAGTAGGCTCAGTGGTCCAGGAGCCCTGAAAGTATAAGAATACCAGATATGGATGGCATGACCAAGGATATAATACTAGCATTAAGAGACCCATTTAATTCAAATGTCCTTTTATAGAGGCAAATGATAGAAATAAAACAAGATCTGTCCTTTATAAAAGGGATATGTATAGAGAACAGGATAAAGTTAGAGAAGATAGAAACATCATATAGTTCACCCAATAAAATAAGAGAGAGAACATTGATAGTTACCAGAAGAATAAGCAAACACAAGAAATTCCAATATCACAGGAGGAAGTCTTCCAGACACTAATCATATTAGCAGGAGAAAACTCACATAATGTAGATGCAGACACTTGAAGTAAAACAGTAGAATGCATACTGCTTCACTATCAAGAACAGAGGGAAGATTGTATTTGTATGGACTGGATAAAACAATTTCTGGAACTTTGGCAAAGGTGAAAGACAAGAGAAAAGAAAAGGCAATAGCGCACAAGAAACCCAGAGAAAGAGAATAAGAAAACAAAGAAAGGAAGAGGTACACAAAAAAGTCTAGGTACAGAGAACTATAAAAGGTACAACTGCAAGAGTCCAAATTACCAAAATAGTATAATTGTTCATAATAGTAAAATAGAAAAATACGTAGTACAAACCCAGAAGATCACATTGAGAATAAAACAGTAACAAAAATAAAAAGCCAAAAAGAGCAGCTTCATTACAGAAAAAGCATAAAAAATTGCTCTGAGAAGCAGAAAGGGATGAATAAAACTCACCAAAAAAGGCAAAAGAACATATACCCTCTCATATCATATCTGTATAACATCAAACAGAAATGTTTTCTAAATAAAGTAAGAGGGTAGCCCTCATTGGATGTATTAATTCTTTATGTCTGTATGTTCGATATCAGCTTTATATGTCTGTGGACTGGAATTCTCAGAGGAGCAATTATTACAGTCTTACCTAAGCAAGGTAAAGTCCCAATGATGCCATCTAGTTACAGACCCATTTCACTAATCAACAGCATGGGGTCATTATGTCAAGGACAAAACTGCACAAAACAGCAATGCATGAACATTACAGCGTGCAGCAAAATTAGGTCAGCAGAAAATAGCGACCGCAATAAAAAGTACACACCAGTGTAAAACACAGCAAAATCCTTATTTTTCAGAGTCTGCACCCCTGCACCCCTGATGTGGGGGCTTCACCCTACATGCCCCTGACTAAAATAACTAACTCCAAGGAGGAGTGGACACAGGAGAAAGGAAACTTGGAGCAGGGAACTTGTTTTTGCAAATAAATAAAAACAACAGGTTGCAAGATAGAGATTCAAACCCCTATCATCAGGCCTCCACTGTGACAGGTACTTGCCTTAGCCACTCCACCATGGGAGCAGCTTGACTAGGCACAGCACCAGTGGCATCTTCAGCCCTTCCTCCAGTTCATAGTGAGCTACAGGGGTAGCGGTAGTGTACGCCACTACTCTACCCCTGTCGCTGTACTGCATTATGCACTTTAAATCATATGGTTATCCTTAATCAGTTTCATCCACGTTAACCTAATCAACACAGGTGAAAAAATTATAGTCAAATTTCTCACAATGCATCTTAAACATATTCTGCCATCTCTTCTCAACCCATCTCAAGTAGAATTTATTAAGGGTAGGTTAAGTTCAGACCATCTCCGTTCCCTCAGCTCCTTAAAGCAGGCAGCAGAGGATATCCCACTCCAGCTGCAGCAATAGACATAGACTTGAGAAAGCCTTTGATATGGGAGTAGGGATATCTGCATGTTGTCCTGGAGCAGCTGAACCTTGGCTCAAATTTCATACATGAATTAAAACATTATACACTAATCCTACTCCACATCTCCTTACCAAGAACACACTGTCACAACCTTTCTCACTATTTTGAGGGATGAGACAAGGATGCCCCTCTCCCCCTCCTATTCATAATAGCTATAGAACCACTAACAGATGCAATTCAAAACCACCCAAACATAAAAGGTACTAGAATTGGCCAATCCAAATATTGCACAATATTATATGTGGACAAGGAAACATTCTTTACAACTTCTATTAAACATCTGGGTGGATCTGCACTGTGCTAAAGGCACATATTTATGCAGTCACTTTTAAAAATTCAGAGCTCTGACACCACTCTCTAAGAGAAGCTAAAGCATTTTGGCTGCTACAGAAAGCTTCTGTGGCTTGGATTGCCCTTTTGAGTTGCCAGACACAGCCAGTCTTCTCTTTTAGGGCAGATTTTACCAGTGTAGCTACCAAACATGGTATTTTAATGCTCTGATTGTCTAGAAGGGACCCGTGGCATTACTTCTTATCCTACTCCCATATAAGCAACTTGCCTCAGCTTTGATATATTATCTAGTCACTTTATCCTCCTTAAGAAATCAATCAATCAATATCAATCAATACTTTATTTATAAAAGGCGCCTTTCTAAAAACCAAGGCGCCTGTACACCATGATAAAACAATATTAATAAAACAATAAATTAACCACTAATAAGATATTAAAAATCATTATATGCTTGTTTAAAATATATGTTTTTAGTGCTCCCTTAAAAGTTTCGACAGTCGGGCAATCTTGTACCTGATGAGGTAGAGAATTCCATAGGGTCGGGCCACAAAACTAAAGATCTGGCCCCAGAAGTCTTCAAACGAACTGTGGAATCTCTAGCAATCCCTCTTCAGTGGATCAGAGACAGCGGGGGGACAGTAGGGATGAAGGAGATCTTTCAGGTAGCTGAGGTCCCTGATCATGTAGGGCCTTATAGGTCAGCAAACCGACCTTGAAGTTGATACGCCAGCATATCAGCAGCCAGTGCAGTCCAGGAGCACAGGCGTTATATGACTGGTTCTAGAAGAACCTGTCAATAGCCTGGCTGCTGCGTTCTGCACTAGCTGCAGGCAGCAAATATCAACCCCGGTAGCCCAAGATACAGGGAATGCAGTAGTCAAGATGGGAGGCAATGAAGGTGTGGACCAAAGTAGAAAGATCATCAGGAGGAACCAGGTGCTTCGCCGGGCAATGTTCCTCAAATGGTAAAAGAGGCTCTGACAACTGCCAACACCTGTGATTTAAGTGTCAAACAGCTGTCAAAAACAACGCCCAAGTTTGCACCTGATCTGAGGTAGTTAGCTGGACACCCCAAGCCATAAGCCTGAGGGAGATCCAGCAACAAACCTGCCTCCTGGCAACCTGGGTCCACGACCAACACCTCAGTTTTCTTGGGCTCAACCGCAGCCAACTCACATTCATCCAGTCCTGGATCTGAGCAAGACAGTTATTAAAGACAGAGAAAACGGCATCTTGGCCAGGTACAAAGGACATGTACAGTTGAGTATCATCTGCATAGCAGTGAAAACTCAAACCGTACTGCCTAATGATCGATCCCAACGGCAGCATGTACGCAGCAAACAACATGGGTGCCAGAATGGAGCCCTGTGGTACCCCACAGGATAGGGGGAATGATGTCGAGGAAAAATCCCAGTCACCACCTCTGAGTCCTACCCTAGAGGAAAGATCGAAACAACTGAGGACTGTACCAGACAGTCCACAGATAAACCATGAGCATTCCAACAGCACACCATGGTCCACCGTGTCAAATGCCACAGAGAGATCAAGAAGGACCAAGATAGAACAGGTCCTTCCATCTCGCTATCAGGAGATCATTTAGTACCCGAACCAGAGCCGTCTCGGTGCTATGTCTCTTCCTAAATCCAGACTGAGAGAATCATAGACATCGTGGCTGGTTAAATGATCATCCAACTGCGTCGCAACCACCTTCTCGATAACCTTTCCCACAAAGGGTAGGTTACAGACAGGTCTATAATTAGCCATAAAGTCCGGGTCCAAGAGGGCTTCTTAAGAAGGGGCTGCACCAAAGCCTCCTCAAGCAGTTCATTACTTCATCCCAGTAGCCAAAAATTAACAAATATTTTAGTCAGCTCGGCTACAAAAGTCCTTCAGACTGGATTCAGCAGTTCACCCTTGAAGACACCACTCACATTTCAAAGTAAATAACAAGGCTGAGGTGGTCCCGAAGTCAAAAGGCAAAACAAAGTTTTCAAAATGGAGCAACAGCTTAAATTAGCATATTAGGGGTTTAAAGCTCAAACTAACCACCACTCCCATTCATCACTTGGCAGAATAAAATCATAGTACAGAGAATTACTGTGTACTAAAATAACTTAAGTCTCATTCTGCCTTACAAGGAAAAGAGTGGATTATTCAAGAAAAGTTACCAACACTCCTACAAATGCCAAGGTGTGTTGAGTGGGCAGCATTGTGGCCATCTTGCCCGAGAACCATTCCTCCAAAGATATGGTCAGATAGTTCCTGAAATTTCTGTGATATTTCTAGAGAAATCTCCTGCTTCTGCAGTTCAACAGTATGGGCAGCAGAGAGAATATCTTTAGAAAGTTCATGAAATATCTGGAAATATCTGAGCATGCCTCTGGCCACCACTGTATTTAGGGATCAAGATTACTTCTAACCTCAGCCACATTGTATCCCATAACTTACAAACACTGATAAAGAAGCTTCAGGATGATTTGACAAGAATGCATCTTTAAAACTTATCCCTAGAAGGGAAAATTGCTGCAATAAAATGATGGCTTCCCAAAAGTATTTCACATACCTGGACATCTTCCCATTGTTATACACCCCAGTGGTTTTAAAAACTAGACTTTTTATAGGAAATTTTCTCTGGAAGGCACTCCTCCCTGATACAGTAGAGCAAAGTTATGAACTCACTGGTCCATAGGTGGTGGAACCATCAACATTTCTTAAATTATTTGTATGCTTTTTACAGCCTAAACCTGTTAGTTGTTCAATCCTTCTTGAGTGGACACTCCAGCACTGATAGATGTAGACCACAGTTCTGGATGATTCACACCCCTCAGTGTACTTAGGCCGTCCACTTCAAAGAAAATATAAACAAGCATCTGTCAATGCCGAATGTTCACTTGCAGGTATTTGCGGTGGTGTTTAGCATGTATGGTGCTTTACCTAATGCCTGTGCGATTGCTGGTATTTGCATAATAAATTGTCAGCATGACCTTTTGTTACCCCCATTGTGCGCTAAGTATAGGCAGAAACACGTTTTGGGTAGGATGTGAAAATGACAGCTTTACTGCACATAAGGAAGTGTGGTAAAATGCCAGTGTTGAAAATCTGGAGTGGAAATATTGAAAATTCGCAAACCTCGAGCGTGCGTGGGAACTGTGCAATGCATGCTGTAAAACAGTCATTTTAGGAATCTTTTCACCAAATTTTCAACACTGCTGTTTTAAACCTTTGCTAATGAACAGTGTCATTGTGATTTTCTTACTGTGTCCCATACATTGATTTTGCACACCGACTGCGCCATTGTGCACTACATGGGCGGAAAGATGTTTTGGGCAGGATGTGAAAAATGACAGCTGTACTGCTCATAAGGAGGTGTGGTAAAATGGTATTGTTGAAAATCTGAAGTGAAAATATTGGAAATTTGCAAACTTACGAGGCGTGGGAACTGCACAACACACGCTGTAAAACAGTTATTTGTAGAATTTTTTGCCAAATTTTCAACATAGCCATTTTAAGATCTCTGCTCATGAACAGTGACACTGTGATTTTCTTAATGTGTCCCATACACTGAGTTCGCACACGACTGTGCCATTATGCGCTACATGAGGCGGAAACACGTTTTGGGCAAGGCGTGAATAATGACAGCTGCAGTGCTCATAAGGGTGTGGTAAAATGGCAATGTGGAAAATCTGGAGTGAAATATTGAAAATTGCAAACTTACGAGCCGCATGTGAGAACTGCGCAACGCAGACTCATAAAACAGTCATTTTTAGGAATTTTTCACCAAATTTTCAGGACAGCCATTTTAAGACATCTGCTCATGATCGGTGTCACTGTGATTTTCTTAATGTGTCCCATACATTGAGTTCACACACTGAGATGCCCATTGTGTGCTACATGGGCGAAACACATTTTGGGCAAGATGTGAATAATGACAGCTGCAGTGCTCATAAGGAGGTGTGGTAAAATTGCAATGTTGAAAATCTGGAGTGCAAATATTGAAAATTTGAAGCGACAAGCGCGTAGGAACTGCGTAACGCACGCTAGTCAAACAGTCATTTTAGGAATTTTTCACTCAAATTTTCAACATAGCCATTTTAAGACCTCTGCTCATGAACAGTGTCACTGAGATTTTCTTAATGTGTTCCATACATTGATTTCACACACTGACTGTGCCATTGTGCGCTATGTGGGTGGAAACACGTTTGGGTGAGATGTGAAAAATGACAGCTGTACTGCTCATAAGAAGGTGTGATAAAATGGTAATGTTGAAATTCTGGAGTGAAAATATTGAAAATTCATGAACTTACGAGCCTGCATAGAAACTGCACAATGCACGCTCGTAAAACAGTCATTTTTGAATTTTTGCACCAAATTTTCAACATGGGGTTTTGGACCCTTCTCATGAATGATGTCACTGTCATGGCATTATTCAAGGCCAAAGGGTGATTTCTCGCAGTGACTGTGCAGTGCCTGCAGTGCCTGTGAAATCACCCTTCAGGCCCAAATAACATCATGACAGTGACATCATTCATGAGAAGGGTCCCAAAACCCCATGTTGAAAATTTGGTGAAAAATTCCAAAAATGACTGAGATATGCAATAAAGTTGAAACCCCTATCTAGCCCATTATACAGCTTACTGGCATTTCCTCAGTTCGCGGTCGCCTTTGAAGAGTGCTGACATGTTCCCGGTCCACGAAGATCGTCGCCAGAGTCCGGAGGTAAGTATGGGATGAGGGGGTGTGGGAGGCTGGGTGCGCGGTGGGTGGGTGCGGGTTGTGGGAGGGGCTGGGAGATGTGCCGTGGCACCGTTTTAGTTTACAGGTTTAACAAAAAAAAAAAAACGATGTGGGACGTTTGCCACGCTGGGGTAGGCTCCCAGCATGGCAGAAAGATGGTTGGGGGGCCGAGGAGCTGAGGGATTGGGCACTCCATCGGCAAACTATGCGGGGGCTGAGGGCCAACGGGATTGGGCATCCCTGTCAGCAACAGAAACGAACGTTTGCCACGCTGGGATGGGCTCCCAGCATGGCAGCAGGATGGCTTGGGGGGCCGTGGAGCTGACGGGGAGTTGGGCACCCCCATCGGCAAACAATGATTTTCCATGCTGGGGTGGGCTCCCAGTGTGGCACCAAAGCACAGAGGGGGTGGTGTGGCGCGCATGGGGGGCCCAGCGCGTGGCGTGGGGGGGCGGTGTCACTCAGTATGGCAGTGGTGCTTTCCTTTGAAGCAGGAGAATACCGCTGTCATGCTGAACTCCTGCACCATTGGTGCAGGACAAATCCGCACGCCTGCTCAGCGGGCAGTGCATTGGATGGGAGGGGCACACCTCAAGTGTCTTCTCTCCCAAAGCGTTCCTTGCGCATGCACGCAAGTGAACGAAAATGTCTGATGGTAACAGCATCTAGTTTTGCATGGAAAAAGTGGGTACACTCACAAAAGTTATGGGCTAGGACCACATACTTCCATATGGAAGAAAACTCCTGTTTTGCATCAAAACAGACCTTTTAATTGAAGGACTTGAAAGCACAGAAGATATGCACTAATAGGGACCTTTCAAAATGTAAAATTTAGATATAACCTAATTCCAGCTCATTCCTGGAAATGCCTCCAGATCAGAAGTATGTATACCCAGTGGCCAAAGGTTAAATGTACATGTTACATCTGTGTTGCAGTGACTTCACATCAGACCATTAGAGTTCCTATTCAGGCATGGTATAAGAAAGCAAAGGGCCTGTCTGGTACAATCTATCAAAGTTTAAGGGATGCTGCCCTGATACCTTCACCTCAGCAAAACACAAATGGGAGCTCTCTTTCCATACTCCTATTACGGACTCTGCTTGGTCCCATTGCTGGAAGCTTACCCATATAGCCTGTGTAGAGCAGACTAGCCTCTTGCTACAAAACAAAAGTTTGCATTGGTGGTACTGAACCCCAGCCCAACTTATGAAAATGGGCCTCTTACCCCATGACAAATGTTGGAGATGTGTTTCCTTAGGACAGACCTTCTCCACATTTTGTGGAATTGTGCTCCCATAGTTAACTTTTGAAAACAGGCAATCAAGTTTTGCACTACAATTTTTGGCAAGCCTATTCCTTTCTCCACAGAATTGAGCCTGTTGTGCATAAAACCTCTGGAGTTGCACTTCAAACTCCTGGTAGCCACTACTGAGGCAAACGGTTACTTCTCCAAAGGTGGACATCCAGAGATAAACCCACGATTTCAAAATGACTCACCTCCTTAGAAACTCTTGCCACTTACTCAAGAATGTCTCATTATTCTCTTCACACCATAACAAGCTATGATGTAATATGGGCCCATATCTCAAATTTATAGCTACCAGCATTCCTCCGACAAGAACTGCTACCAGCAAAAATCTATTGTGACACCCCATGATAGCTGACATACAATGTATACATAGTCTGACAATCAGTTCAAGTTACTGCTCTGTTTTTCCTGTTTACTATGTTCTAATTATATGTTAATTAGTTTTCACCTGTAATAACCATTTGAACATGGAATTATAAATATCAGTGAATGTTATCTACCCTCTGTATATATGACTGTATGAAAGAGCTAGTGGAGGCAAAACAGGCAGACAAGTAAAATAATATACATTTTAAGTAGTAGTCAGTTGTAACTTTTATTTCTGAAGTATTTTTATTTTTCTTTTGCTCATCAGAAAGTATTTTATGCGATAATATTATGCTGGATGTGTGAATAGCTCTTAGCCTGGCAGCTGACATATTTTTTCTTTGTTTTTATTGTACCTTTCTCTACTTGCCAGCTATCCTCCACAGGAGCCCCAGCCTCATCCCCTGGCATCCACTATCTGGCACTGCCTGAACTCCCAGGGCTTGCCCTCTGGTGGGGCCAGGGTTCCCAACCCCACTTTAGACCAGATTCAGTGATGCAGTGCCGTGGCTGGATGGGAGAAGACCCTGCATGGCACCCTCCAGAATTCTGCCATGACATCTTGTTTTCCTGGTTTCTTTTCCCCAGGAGTTGAGAAGTGTAATGATGCCTGCAGAGAGGAGTGCGCACATGTCTGCACTCGTGCCCTCAAGCATCTGCTCCAACTCCTCCCCTTCTGCAGCACAGCACTATTTCAGCCTCCACTAAGAAGCAGGGAGGTGCTGACCACTGAGAACCCCACCTCCCAGAAGAAGGAGAGCAGTTCATTAGATGCTTAGTCCTTCTCCACCCTACTGGACCCATGGTGACCTGTGCTCATTCCGTGAACATAGGTCACGCACGTAGCACGAGGTAAGGCATCCAGTGCCTCAGCCTCAGTGCCACTGTGGCCAATTTAGCTGCTGACATAGCTAACTCTGCTTCTCCAGATGACATCATCAGCATTATGATGTCACTGATAGTGACATCACAGGTGAGTGACTTGGCAGTCACTCACTTGCTGTTCCTAGTAGCAGTGATGTCACAGTCAGTGAGGTCATGAAGCTGATGATGTAGTGTGGTAGTAGAGCAAGATATGTCAGTTGCCAGGCTAAGAGCTGTTCCACACATTGCACCTACTAATATCAGGTAAACAATCTTCTAATTAAACAAAGGGAAAAAAAAAGTACCTCAGATATGAAAGATAATGGTTGGCTGCTTTTAAAATCTAATATTAGTTTTAGGCAATACACTAGCTCTTTAAGAACAGTATGAGGTGCCACTCTGTTAGCTTGTTTATCTTGACTATTTGACATATGTTTTTCAGCATAATGTGGAACAATACCATCTAATAATAATGAAAAGAGAAATTAATCCAGACCTGAGAAAATTCTAGGAGTTTTTGTTGGTATGGTAGCTGGATTTCAGTGTAAAAAGTGTAAAATCATGCACCTAGTATACAGAAACCCAAGGACGATGTATAAAATTGGGGATGTATTGGCAGTCACAAAGCAGGAAGATATCTTAGGGTTATTATATTTGATGACCTCAAGGCTGTGGACCAGTGTGACAAGGCAGTAGGCAGGGCCAGTGGGATGCTGGGTCTTATAGGGATGGAAATCACCAGCAGAAAGAGAGAGGTGGTCTTGCCATTTTTTTCTTTTTCCATTCTAACTTTTTATTCAGAGACTGAATAGGATTACTGAACTGAGACTAGTTCATTTCAGTGAGGTCCTTGTGCAAAACAGCAATCATTTACATATGGTAATTTGAATAATTCTGACCAAATAGCCGCCCGGTGGTGCTAAGGGTTGAGGCAATGAATGCCACACCTCTCCACGGTGACCTGGGTTCAGGAACCAACTCGGGTCTCCAGGGTTGGCAGGCATGGAGAGGATTGAGCATCTGAGGACTGCTCTCCTCTCCGGGGAAGGGTTTCAGTGGCCGGCATGCTGGCGGCCCCTAGTGGAGGCTGGGGGTGGTGCATTTGGCTCTGTCCTTAGGGGAGTGAATTGGGGCATGGTGCCAAGAGAGGAGAGCGTGTGCAGTCAGTGTGCATTCCCTCTCTTGGCATCCTTGCATGTCCCATTCGTGCCACAAGGGAAAAAAGGAAAATGGTGAATGATCACGGTGACTTGATGGCCATCTACAGGATGCCTGGCCTTGGGGGCACTGCTGAAGATACTGGATCCTGGTTCCAGTCAGAGTAAGGGGGCTGCTCCACCCCCCCAGCAGAGGGTAAGCCACAGGGGTAGATGGCAGCGGGGGTTCCTCTGGGGCCTAGAGCAGACTGGATGGTAGCTGGATGAATAGGATGAGGGACGTACAAGGCAGATTGGGAGCCTCAGGTAAAAGACTAACTTAAAAATAAATAATACTGTCCCAATGAAACTCATTTCATTCTTGCCATGTTTGTTTTTGGACATAATCAAAAACAGCCATCCCATTTCTACATTATTTCTTAAAATTCACATGTCCTGTATACAAAATGTATAATCTCCTAAATACACAGTTTTACTAATTATACCATTACATACATGTACCTCTCACAGGATACATAGAGGATAATGGATAGACAACAGTGAACAACAACACTGTGTTCACTTTGAGTGGTTGTCATGACAACGTAGTAGACCTTGAGAGCAAAGTTAGAGAGGTTTACCATGTTCATGAAACCTTGAGAAGTTATCTCAGCAGTGTTGTTTACTGTTGTGCATTCATTGTTCTTTATAGTGTATTGGCACCAGAGGATGGGCAACAGTTGATCACCAATGGAGAAAATATTTAGAAAATGTGTTTAAGGACAGATCTGAATGGCTATTTCAAACACCCCCACCCCTCTGAAATAAAGCACACTGCCCATTTACTGTGAAACATCTTGCTTGTCTCTCTCTCTCTCTCTCTCTCCCCACAATCCTAAAGAGCCTGTCTGGAGTTTTTCAACAGGAGAATTTTTGAAAGTGCAGTGTTTAAACACTGGAGCTGGGATGGCAGACAGAATGAGTAGCACAAGCCAGCATCCAACGTTGTTGTACCATCAATATGATGTACTCAAGATGGCAAAACAACCTCATGACATCATATCAATCGTACAGCAACATTAGAAATTCATTGAATTACATCTGTAATAGGATTGTCCCATACGCTATAGTCTGATTATTTTATAAATGGCTTTATCAGTTCAATGGCCATTGAAGTACACCATTCTGTTTTTAACTAGTTGGTACATCACCATATACATTCTCACTGAACTCTTGATTGTATGAATAATATAGGCATTCTCAAAAATGATAGTTTTACTTTGTTTCTATTTCTTTATCATACGTATGCTCCAAAACTGTATACAGTGTATATTCATGAGGAAGATTCACTTTATCTACTGTTTGCCATCTGATCGCTATCCTTCCCCTTAGAGATCTGTGCTCCTCCAAATCATTGCCATTCTCCCTATATTTTAACTGCTCTGCAGCTCTGCCTGTCTTCTCCCTCCTAAATCTTTCCCTCATCTCTCAGTCCCTCCAACATACCATCATTTCCTGTGTACATCGCACATTCTCCAGCAGTTGCTTTCTTCAGCACTCCCCAATTCCTCACTCCACCTCTTGCCATTTCCCTTACTTTAGAGTACCTGCCCTATGCTACTTCTACCCTCCACCACCTTCTCTGTCCACTATCCTACCACTTTCAACACTACTTCACAATACCCTCAGCGCTCCACTCACTCTGTCTCTTCCTCTCCATCTCTACTTTCAGCCCTAAAATGCCACTATTATCACTATACCTAACTGCTCTCAGCACTTGCTTTCCACCACTCTTCTATGCCATCCCTGACACTCAACATCCTCCCACTCTTAATGTATCTTTGCAGCTCTGTGATACTTGATTCCCTCTCTGATCTCTGCTTTTCTAAACCCTGCCATTGATTATTATTCACATTGCCTGCTCTCCTTATGTGCTTTCTTTCCTCCCTCCCAGTTTCTTCTCCCCCAGCATGTTGGCATTGTGCCTACATTAACTTTCCCAAACAAATGGAATGTACTCCAGTACAATTAAACATAATAAATATATGAACAAAACAATTCAAACTATATACCTTTGTTCTGCAAAACAAGATACTAAGTCAATGGTGATACTTTTAATTGATTGTGCACAGTCTGTGTCCAGTAGACACTGATGTTAAACATTTAATAATTTCAAAGTAGTAAGATTGCTGTCATCTTTTACTCTTCACATAGGTATATAAGTATCCTTTGACTCCATCTGTGCTGATGTCCATGTTTTCATTTTCAGTTCTGTCTGCTCCATTTGAGTCTGCTGTTGACATCAAACAAGGATTGACATTCAGTGCAGCAGCACAAGTGAGATCAATTGTTCTTCACAAACTATTCATGCTGACTTGTCTTTTCTTCCTGGCAACATTTAGTGTCCTTGTTATTGTGATGCTCTGTGGAGGGTTTGCATACAATATTATGATAAATTCAAAAACTATAATTGTCTTAGACTGTTAGTTCTGCTTCTTGTTTGCAGTGTGACTGCAATTGTTAAGACCCTGCTCTCAAGAGCTCAATGTTTCATGAAGACCAGATATTTCTGTTAAGAAACTGACAAGTCTTTTACCTAGGTCTACTAAATGAATACAGCACTAGATCATTTTTATATTATATTGATACTGTATAGAACCCAGATTTTCAACAAATTCAGTTTTACCATATCTCATGTACATAGCAGGTGTCATTTCAACCCCTCCAAAACCTGTTTTCATGTTTGTTCCTCAAAATCATGTTACTAGGACCTCCTTGGGAATGAGCATTTGCTCAGTGCAGTGCTCCTTTTCATGGATTTGAATAAAATATACTACTACTACTACTAGTGGCATTTGATAAATGATATCTGCCATGTTCACATGTTGGGGTAATAAAAACACTATCTTAACAATTCAGGTCACGATCTAAGAAAACAACAGTGTTAAGTGCTAACATCTTCATTTCCCAGTCATGACAATTTTATTATTATTACTCATGTTATTAATTTGTTGATTTTAACTGCTGCATTATCTATGCCAACAAACTACACAGCAAATACAAATGAGAAACATTCAGCATTGGTTATTGTTGATAGCAATTATGTGAAGTTACCTGGACTCAGATAGTTAAGAAAATGCATATGGGGGTGCTGGTGTTGCAAACAGTACCTACCTATGGGAATACTGTGTTGGGAGGCCCACCCCTTGCAGGCTTTCCAGGCAAACCAACTGCATAGGGTCACTGGAGGTGAGGTAGCTAGTCGAGCACCCTTCTGCAGGTGGGGTGGAAGGTTTCCTGGACATCTTGCAGGCCACAGCATTCATGAAGGGTATCTCAGTGGTTCAGGAACTGTTTATGCCCTGTGTAGGGATGTGTCAGGCTCTGAGTTGATCATTAGTATTGGTACTCATAAGATCCTCCTAAGATGCTAGTTTCTGACACTTAACTTTACATGTGAAGCATTGATAATTACATCATGATTGCACAAATTTGTATGATTAAACAGATGCTTAATGACATATCCGGCAATGCAGCCATCAGTTCCTTATTGAATTTACTAATTATATGCCATCATCTGCACACTAACAAGGATCCTTTCTCTCTGGAAAACTATGGTTCTTTCAAGTACAATAACAACAGAAAAAAAAACAGCCTGTGTCCATATCCTGATGGCACATTTGTCAACACTATGTCTTGTGCTGCTTCAAGCAAATAAGAAACTAAACATACAGTAAAACTGGTTCTTTCAAGCAGTTAGGAAATAGTGCTCTGTTTTCTGATTAAAGCTAGTGTGGCTTTTCTGGCATATCTGACAGATGAAAGACAGTTTGCCCTTGCCTGGAAACATTTTGCAATTTAATACTTTGATAAATATGTATACTGTACATACGTGTAATTCATGTCTTTAGAGATGTGAAAATGTGCCTGTTTTGTGAAAATCTTCAGGGAAGCAAAATTCAGAGTATCACCTGCAGAATGTACAATTTCACCTGGAAGGTGAAATTCTGCATTCTCACATGCAAAATATTTTGCACTAATGGGTGAATTTTATGAAATATTTCACGCGGCCAGTTTTGCAGGAATTTTGCTGGCAAAATATCATTTTGCAATATCTCTACATGTCCTGTACCTGGCAGCCCTAGAAGATATTTTCAGTACATAGATTGGTGTTCCATCTTCCTATCCACTGAGTTGACACTGCTCTTTCTCCATTCAAATTCACCTCTGTCTTGGATAAAACCCCTCCCAAAAGGTTACACATCTATTAGCTCCACCTTCTCTGACTCTCTGCAGACCTGGGGCTTGATTTTCAAGGGTGATGCAAGGCTCACATCAAGCCCAGCATCAGCCCTCGCCCTGGTGAAGCTGCACTAAATGTCTTTGACACAACTGTTCCCGATTTTTAGTACATCGGTGCAGTTGCAACACTTTTACACTTTGCAATGTCTTACACCAGATATTTGGTACAAGCCTTGTAGAAATGGCCTGCAGATGCTGAAAGTTAGACCAGGGAGGAGCTGGTCTAATTTGTGGTATGTGTCCCACAGGTGTAAAAATCCCAATCGTCACCAGAAGAATGCTGCAAGCCCCATGCGCCATGTAATCAGCACATCGGGAACTTGTGGCATTGTCAGGCATTTGAAAATTGAGCCCCTGATCTTTAGCTAAAGATCTACTGACACCTCAAAGAAAACTTTAAAAACACAATAATTAGGAACAATTCTGCTTGCATTCCATTTATATTTTATATATTTCTCCTCCCATAATTTATTGATAATTTTTTCTATTTTTCCCACATCTGCAGACCCAAAAGGGGCAATGATCACCCTTACAGAGGGTATGTCCTCCGGCCCTGACGCACTGCCTTACCACTCCCGACATTCTCCAGAGCTTCCCCCAAAGTGGGGCTATGGTCTAGGAGTGCTGGCTTACTTCCACCCCAGAGAAGCAATCCAGAACTGGGGCTGAAATAAGAGTGATAGGGGCCATCACTGATCCTGCTGAGCCCCAGTTTTTCCTCCTGGTTTCCTCCCACACCCCTTGCAATGGGTGCAACTGCTGTCTCCACATCCTCAGAGGCAGCCAAGTACCCTGAATGTGAGCCAACCCCATTGTGCTGGCAGATGTACTGACACCCAGCCACTGCTGGGCATCAGTCAACAGCACACAGCACACTCCCCCTCCTCGAGGAAGGAGAGCAGTCCTCCAGACACTCAATCCTTACCTGCCCTGGCTGACCCCAGAATGACCCTAGTCCATTCCTGAACCTGGAGTCACCGGCATAGCACAGTGTGGCATCCAGAACCTCAACCCTCAGCACCTCCAGGCCAGCCTTTCCCATAATTTATTAATAAAGAAATGTGTATGAATATATGTTCTTTGTACCTTTGTGTTCATTTTGAGTTAATCTGCCTCAATAGCTTACTCCCTATTTCAAGTCATAGGGCCCAATTCTACAAAGGAAAATACACCAGGCGCAAAGTAGCACTTGTGCAAGATACCACAACTAACTGCGACATGCGATTTACAGCCTATTCTAGAACATGCGAGAGATACGCTAAACACAACTGTATAAGTCATGACAGGCAAGATACACGATAAAAAGGGCGTAACACACAGCTGCAGCATAACATACACCAGCAGATATGCCAGATTCATGGCAGAAGCTGCAGTAGAGAGACAAAGGAGGAAGAAAACCTTCACACATGAGGAGGTGCAGACACTGGTCGAACAGATCGATAAGCACCATGCACTCCTCATGAGCCATGGAGGAGGCAAAGCAGAGCGAAAACGAAAGATGGCATGGGACCAGGTGACACAGAGAGAGCCAATGGTATTGCAGCACAGCACTGGACAGTCAGAGATATCCAGAAAAAAATACAACTACCTCAAGCGCCTAGTGAAGCACAAGGTGGTGCAGAACAGGCAGAGTGCACAGGGCACAGGGGTGGACCCACCCAGCAGCAGCCACTTGGCAGCCTGGAGAGAGGAGTACAGCAGCATACCTCAGCCAACAGAGCATCGCTGGAGTCATGGAGCTGGATAGACTCAGACAAAGACTGCCACAGGTAGGGACAAAGAACAGCAATGTATGTGACAGGCCTGAAAAGGCAACAGCACCACAGCCAACAGCAAAGGAGGGTGAAAATGTAGGCAGAGTGTAGTAGTGAGGTGGTAAACCACAAAATTCCTCAGCGTAGCCACAGAAGTAGCCACCGAAGTAAAACCTAAAGAACGAACAACAGCAGAAAACAAGCCAAGAACAAACATGTAATACGTAACATAGCTACTATACATAAAATATACCATACCACATCTATGAAAAAGGCTAGCACGTACACATAGAACAAGTAAGGAGGAAACTGTACACAAGTAAGTACTATACTACTAGGAAATTGCTATGACATACACCGTATACTAGTAGAACTGTACACAAGTAAGAACACGCTGCACTAGAAACTACTGTAACATACATTATGTACTGTTAGAAACTGTACACAAGTAAACTGTACTACAATGAAAATTACTATAACATACACCATATAGTAGTAGAAGACTGTATACATAATGAAAACTGTACTACATTAAAATTACTGTAACATACACTATATACTAATTTAAGTAGTACCCAAGCATAAACTATACTATAAAGAAAAGCATAAACTACCCCAATACTCTAAGTAAGTAAAACTGAAAGAGAAAATTACATAGATACGCAAAGACAAGCCACATACACACCAGTAATCTACTAACCTACAGACATGAAGTACCCCATAAAGTGTAACCATACATAATATCTACTATACAGTAAAGGAAGCAACTAAACAAGGCAATTATATGACAACTAGTCAAAATATACCAAGATAGATAACATAGCTTATAACCCAACAATGAGAAACCCACACCATCAATACAGAATACAATACAGTAGTAGCATACACACCTGGTAGAACTATACAGATGTGTAGCAAAGTACAATACCACAATCACTACTAAACGAACCTGCCAAAACAACACTAATCCAAGCAAGTGAAACACACAGTAATGTAGAAACATACTAACATATTGCTCCATCCAACAAATACTATAGCGCTAGTGAAAATGATCAAACAATGCTGAAAAACGAAACACTTATGCTTTAACAAGGAGCATTACCAACACAGAACCAAACCCACTAACACAATGTCAAGTATTAAGCTTAGAGAACAACAACCAGTAAACAGCAAATACCCAAGTACACCCCATAAACACATTCCAAACCCATACCGGAAACCTGAAATGGTAATAGCGACAACCCACACTAGTAAAGAAAAAGTAGCCCAGCAGCCAGAAGGAATACATAGAACTGCAACAAAGTACAAAACTTTCTTCAAATGGACCATCAGTCAAGTGGCCGGCAGGGGAGTCGGGCCAGTCGGGCTGTGTATCCAAAGCGCATGCAAGTCCGGGCTGAGTGCCTGGTGGGTCCAGAGCCAGACAATAGTAAAATGGGTTCATTCTTCAAGTGGACCGCCTTGTAGTCTCTATCTGCATATACAGTGAATGTAGCCCTTGGGGACCATCAATGCTTTGTCATGTTTCAGCTTAGTTTTGAATAAAGCCACACTGAAAAATCCCAATCCTGGTTCTGGACATTACAGTTATTGCTTCTTGTATTTGGATTTACTTGGGTGCCCTGTGCAGAGTAGCCAAACCTAGGTCCCTTGTGCCAGGTAACCTCATCCTCCTCAACCCAGGTCCCCACCAGGTATTGCTGCCAACGCAACAACATGCCACCTGTCGCTTTAGTAAAAAGGCAGGGTGAGGGTTACAGGATTTTTCAATATGTGCTATAATGTAATCAATTTCTGCAACTAAATATATAAATTATGAATGTCTGGCCTTATTTCTACCTTGTGACTGGAAAACCTCCTTAGTTCATTTTGATATCATCCCACCAAGAGACTAAAGTATCAAAGCAACAAGCTACTGAAATGCGAGCCTAGAGTAAATTTCTATAGGCTGTAACCGCCATATGTCTCCATCTTCCAAAGGGTAGTGGTTAAATGCCAGTCAATCAATTTGAACACCCTTGTATCTCAACCCTGAGTTCTGCATTGTCTGATATTTCATTTGTTTTATTTTATACATTTTATTGTGTTTTATGCAATACAAATACAATTGCATATAACGATATTCATACTGCAATACATTTAACAATTCCAAAAATCTAACATTGTACAGTAATTCACATTATAATATTAAAAGCAATTTAACAACTTATTGTTAGTTCTAGATGTGAAGAACAGCAGTCCTGTATTCTATTTATCATCTAATTTTTCTGATAAAGTATGCATACAGAATTTTTACTTGTCACAAAGTAAGAAACAATTTCAGCTCTGTTCAAAGAGTTCCACTTTCCCTTCTACTACATGGCTTAACCTTTCATTTTCTGTCAATTGTCCCATATTGTTCAACCACCCATTTAATATTGGAACCGCACTCTCTCAACCCTCTGGACTCAAAAATAAGAGACACCAAGTCTTGGAATGAGGGATAGTGAGGGGCAATGAGGGACACCACACCCTGAATAAGGGACATCACAGTCCTGGCACTGTAATGATATAGTTTATTTATTTAGGAAATCGGAATTACAACCCTTTGAGTCATAGACTCGTTTCCAAAGGCTCCACGTTAGAATAAAACATAGACATTCATACAGTAAGCACATAGAATAAATGTGGGTGAGCAGTCATACAGAGTATAAGCACAATGAGCTCCAGGCGATGCTAGTTGAGGGGAGGTAGATATGGCAGCAGTCATTGAGACCTGGGCCACCCAAGGGCACAAGTGGGACCTAAATCTGGAGGGCTACACTATGTTCAGAAAAGATAGGGGAGGGAAGGGGTGGTGTAGCACTGTTAGTCAGAAATGGCATGGGTATTGGAGGAGGTGAGGGGAGCGGAAGCCTATTTGGGTCACCTTGCTGGAAGCAGTGGGGTAAGAGACCAAACGTGAGGAGTGGTATACAGACCACCATCACAGGCGGAGGTCCTGGAAGAAAGTTTGGTGGCAACCCCGAGAGACACTGTAGATTGGGAAAGGAAGGGTAGTGGTAATGGGGACCTCAACATGCCAGGAACAGACTGAGGACTATGACATCAACAGTGGCCAGAGAGCAGAGGCTGCTGGATGTCTTCCAGGATGGGTTTCTGACACAAGTGGGTGAGCCAACTAGGGAGGCCTGGACACTGGACATTGTCCTGGTGGACAGTGATCAGATTAGGGGCCTAGAGGTGAGGGACCCGTTGGCTGGGAGTGATCATGCCACAGTCTTTTCTTCCTGGACCTGGGGAGCCGAACAGGACGCTGTAACCGACTTTTAGGGTACAGACTCTGTGGAGATGGGAAGGATCCTTAAAGATCATCTGGACAGGATAAGGCCAGATATGGATGCTGACAGCAGGTGAGGGATCATTAGGAGGGAATACAGGAGGTTACCAGATCCTGCATAAGATAAAGGCGTAAGTTCAGTAAGGCCAGAAAACCCTGCTGGTGGACCAGGGAGGTATAGGAGGTGGTGAGGGAAAAGAAGGCGGCCTATAGGCACTTCAAGTGCTCAAGGAGGAAAGGGATCAGGAGGAATATGAGCTGACAGCCAAGAGAGTCACCAGGGTGGTGACAGCAGCTAAGGCGAAAAGGAGCAGTCCTTGGCCAGTGGGATCTGGAGGGGACAAGGGTTTTTAGATACAGTAGGGGAAAAAGGAAAGTAAGGGAGAAGTATCAGCAAGATCAGGATAGGGGATGGTTGGGCACCAGAGGCGGGGAACAGGCAGAAGTCCTAAATGAGTACTTTGCCTCAGTTTTCTACTAGGGTGGATGGAGGGGCTATGTCTTGCGAGGGAAGTGGGGCAAACCAGAGAAAGGGGTGGGACTGGTAGAGACCAGGGGCTGTGATGGGTCTGGGGAAAGAGAGTGGCCACCACAGACAGGTGGGGCCTGGCAGTGCAGGGTGAAAAGGGGAAGACGGGAGGCTGGAACCCGTAGAGAGAGTTAGGAAGCCAGACGTCCTTCGGATGGAGAAAGCACCTAGAAACATAGAAACATGGACTTTGATGGCAGATAAGCACCACTTGGCCCACCTAGTCTGCTCATTTCCTTACCTACAGGATAAGCTGCAGATCCTAGTTAACCAACAGCCTATTTTTCCTACTCCTTCAAGAATTGCTTATGTCTGTCCCAAGCATTCTTGAATTCTCCACAGTTTTAGACCCCACAACCTCCTCAGGAAGGCTGTTCTATGCGCCCACCACCCTCTCTGTGAAAAATACAAACATAAACATGGAAACATAGAGGTTGACGGTAAATAATGACCGCACGGCCCATCCAGTCTGCCCATTTCTTTTCTACCTTATAAATGTGCCATCGGCCTTTGTTTCCTGCCAGTGGCCTATCTATTCATACTGATCTGTATTGCTCCTTATGCCTATCTTATGCCTGTTTGAAGCCCTGCACTGTATTCATAGCCACTCACTTCCTGAGGTAGGCCGTTCCATGCATCCACCACTCTTTCTGTGAAAAAGAATTTCCTCACATTCCCTTTAATCGGCCTCCTCTAATCTCATGCTGTGTCTTCTTGTCCTGCTATTTGTCTTATATTTAAACATGGTAGACTCTTTCACCTTGTTAATGCCCTTAAGGTGTTTGAATGTTTCAATCATATCACCTCTCTCCTCCTTTGCTCAAGGGTATATATATGAGCTCCGTTAATCTGTCCTCATATGTCTTCTGATGCAGTCCCTGCACCATTTTGGTTGCCCTTCTCTGGACTGCCTCAATTTGGTTAATGTCCTTGTAAGTGTGGCTCCAGTACTGCACGTTAGTACTCCAGATGGGGCCTAACTAGTGTCTTGTAAAGAGGATTACTACCTCTTCCGACTTGTGATACCCCTACTAATACACCCCTAACATCCACCTAGCTTTACCTACTGCTTTAGAGGTCTGCTTGATGATTTCAGCCAATGGTGATAATGATGCCCAAGTCTCTTTCTTCCTTTGTGACTGCCAGCAACTCCCTCCAGCCTATAGGTGGCTTCAGGTTTCTTCCCTATGTGCATGATCTTGCACTTTTGCATTAAATCCCAATTGCCACTCTTCTGACCATTTTGCTAGTTTATCCAGATCTCTTCTCATTCTGCCCACCCCATCTGGATCATCTACTCTGTTGCAGATTTTGGTGTCATCTGCAAACAGACAAGCCTTACCTCTAGTACATCTGCAATGTCACTAATGAAGATATTGAAGAGGACTGGTCCCAGAACCGATCCCTGAGGCACCCCACTTATGACTTGCATGTCTTCTGACTGTATACCATTTACAACCACTCTCTGTTTTCTGCCCGACAACCAGTTTGCCACCCAGTTGACCAACTTGACCCACCCCAGTCTACCCAGCTTATTTATCAATCTTCTATGGAACAGTGTCGAAGCTTTGCTGAAGTCAAGGTAGGTGACATCAACTGCTCCCCTTGGTTCACCACTCTGGTTACCAGTCAAAGAAATCTACTTCCTCACATTACCCCTGAGCCATCCCTCTTCTATCTTCAAATGGTGTCCCTTGTTCTTGCACATCTGTTTTTCTGAAAGATGCTACCTCTTGGACTTTGCTGATTCCACTGAGGTACTTAGAAGTTTCTATCATGTCCCCTCTCCTCCATTCCTCAGGGTATACATATTAAGCTCCTTTAGTCTCTCCTTATATGGCTTCTCTTGCAGACCCTGCACCATTTTAGTTGCCCTCCTCTGGACTGCCTCCATCCTGTCTATGTCCTTGCTGAAATGGGGTCCCCAGAACCGGACGCAGTACTCCAGATGGGATCTTACCGACTGTCTGTACAGAAGGATAACAACTTCCTGTATTCTGCTGGTGATGCCTCTCCTATACATCCCAGTATCCCCCGCCTCCCTACTGCCTTTCACATTGCTTACTAACCTTAAGGTCATCCGATATGATTACCTCTAGGTCCTTTCCATTTTTGTTGTTGTTACTGCCTACCCCTACCCCCCATTGTGTAATCTTCCCTGGGTTTTGTTTCCCAGGTGCATTGTTTTGCACTTCTTGCACTGAATTCAAACTGCCATACTTCTCACCATTCCTCCAACATTGCCAAGTCCCTTCTCATCCTTTCCACACCTCCTTGTGCATCAGTCCTGTTGCAGATCTTTGTATCATCTGCAAAGAGGCATACTTTTCCTTCCAGTCCTTCTGCAATGTCACTTATAAAGACATTAAAAGGACTGGACCCAGTACTGAACCTCTGCGGTACCCCACTAGTAACCCTCTTTCTTCAGAGTGGACTCCATTTACAATTACCTTCTGTGTCCTGTTGTCCAGCCAATGTTTTCACAGGCTACCACACTGGGACCCACTCTCAGGCTGGTTAATTTGATTATTAATCTTTTGTGTGGGACTGTGTCAAATGCCTTGCAAAGTCTAGGTAGGCCATGTCCAAGACCACAGCCCCTCCCTGGTCTACTACTTTGGTCACCCAGTCAAAGAAATCAATTAAATTTGTCTGACATGACCTTCACACTGTGAACTCATGCTGCCTTGGGTCCTGTGCCCCACTTTCCTCTAGATACTCAACAATTTTTTCCTTCAGAAGTGATTCCATCACTTTCCTACCACAGAGCTCAAACTGACAGGTCTGTAGTTTCCTGCCTCTGTCTTACTCCCACTTTTGTGAAGGGGAATCACATCTGCCTTCCTCCAGTCCTCAGGTACCACACCATCCTCCCATGATTTGTTAAAAAGGGTAGTCAGTGGTGTCACTAGTTCTCCCTTAATTTTTTAGAATTATGGGTGAATTCCATCAGGCCCCATTGCTTTGTCCACTGTCAGTTTTAGGAGTTCTTTCAGAACCCTTTCTTCTGTGAAAGGACTATGATAGCCCCCCATCCAGAGTGCTTCTGTTAATTGGATTAGGCACTTCCTCCTCCTCTTTTGTGAATACTGAGCAGAAGTATTCGTTCACTATCCCTGCTTTTTCACTGTCCCTCTCTGCCCACCCACTGTCCTTTCTATTCAGCCTCACTATCCTCTCCCTTTTCTTTCTATGCTCCTTGATGTACCTATAAAAGGTTTTATCCCTTCTAACTGAGTTGGCTATCTTCTCTCAGTTTGGGCATTTGCTAATCTGACTTCCCTCCTACTTCCTTCTGCTTTAACTGGTACAGTTCTCTGTCCTGCTCCTTCTGTGTTTCCTTGTAATTCCTAAATGCTATCTTTTTCTCCTAACCTCTCTGCCACCTCTTTGAGAACCACAGTGGCTTTTTCTTTCATTTTGATTTGTTTATTTGCTTCACACAAAGGCTTGTTGCTTCTGTGATGGCAGTTTTGATGTTTCCCCATTGTTGCTCCACCTCCTTCTAGCCTGTTTGCTAGTGCTTTTCTAAGGCACTCTCCCATCTTGCCAAAATCAGCCCTCCTGAAGTCCAGTACCCTCACTTTTGTATGGCTTGACTCTGTAGCTGAGTTTATTGTGAACCACACTGTTTGGTGGTCACTTGTTCCCAGATGGCTACCCACTTCTAGATCTGAGATCCTCTCGCTGTCCCTATTTGAGAGCACGAGGTCTAAGATTACTCCCTCACGAGTGGGTTCCAAAACTAGTTGTCTAAAGGCATGCCACCTGTAGGGTATCGAGACTGGCCCTGCTCTTGGATGTGGTTTCAGCAAAGGTGCTTCAGTTAACATCTGACATATTCAGGTCCCCCATCAACAGTATGTCTCCTACCTGGGCCAGATGAGATACATTCCAGGATGCTGAGGGAACTGACGGATGTCCTGGCAGTCCCTCTAGTGGAGCTTTTCAACATCTCTCTGAGGACTGGGTGGTGCCCCAAGACTGAGGGTGGCCCATGTCGTACAATCCACAAGGCGGGAATCAAGAGAGAAGGTGGGAAATTACAGGCCTGTTAGCCTGACGTTGGTGGTCGGCAAGGTGATGGAGGGTATTGTCAAGAAAAGGCTAGGGGGTTACTGGAGCAAACTGAGTTCTTGGACAATAGGCAGCATGGCTTTGTCATGGGAAGATCATGCCAGACAAACCTTGTTGAGTTCTATGACTGGGTGATGAGGACCCTGGACCAGGGTAGGCCAGTGGACGTCCTCTTCTGGACTTTAGCAAGGGTTTTGATTCGCACCAGTAGCCTGCTGACTAAGCGGAAGGAAATGGGGATAGGGAGACAGTCGTTAAGATGGATAGGAATTGGCTAGCTGAGCATACTCAGAAGGTGGTGGTTGGAGGGTTAGCCTCATCGACCCCCCATCCGGAGTGGCCAAATTTCCTCATTCACTAAAAATACCACCAACAGCTTAATTTGGTTCAAGGTCAGTTGGCATTCATCTGTATCCCTCCCCGAGTCGTGCCTGAAAATAGGCAGGATTTGTCTAGTGCACTTACCTGGTCAACAAAAACTAAATAAAAATAAATAAATCCCAAGGTGGGTTACTAGTGGGCTTCCCAGGGGTCAGTGCTGGGTCCACTCCTGTTCAACTCCTATATCTCAGACATCAGGAGGGGATCAGGAGTGAGATGAGTCTCTTTGCAGATGACTCAAAGCTGGGTGCAGTGGTGGATGAGGAGGAGGGGAGGTTGGCCTTGCAGGAGGATCTGGAGGCTCTGGAAAGGTGATCAGGAAAATGGAAACTAAAATTCAATGCGGGAAGTGCAAGGTTCTGCACCTGGGAGTCAGACATCCAGGCCAGGGCTATACCCTGGGAGGAGACATGATTCCAGTCACGGAGGGCAAGAGGGACCTGGGGAAGTGGTAGATGTCAAAATTAACAACTCAGAGACCTGTAGGAGGGCAGCGGCAAGGGCAAGGATCTGGGATGCCTGCATCAGCTAGAGGATTACCTCCAAACGGAAGTGATCCTTCCACTGTACAACTGCTTGGTTAGGCCACACCTCGTATTGTGTGTGTACAGTTTTGGAGACCACATTTAAAGAGGGACATTACACTCCAAGAGAGGGTCCAAAGGAGGGCAACCAAAATGATCTGGGGCCTGGGGAGAGGACCTATGAGAAGAGGCTCAAGGAGATCGACATGTACTCCCTGGAGGAGAGGAGGGACAAGGTGGACGTGACAGAGGTCTTTAAGTACATGAAAGGGATCAATAAAGGAAGCCCAGTCAGGGTGCTCCAAAGGAAAGAGGGTGGAGCAACGAGAGGTCATGGGTGTAAGCTGGCAGGGGGCAGGCTCAGCGGGCGAGGAGGAGATGTCATTTCACTGAAAGGGTGGTGGAGCCATGTGCACTGCCCAGGGAGCTGGTAGAGGTGGAGACTGTGGACGGGTTTAAGAGGGATGGGACAGGTACAGAGGGAGGGTAAATCTGACCAGGCCCAATACAGGTGGAACATCTGGGACTAGAGACAGTATAACCCAAGGGAAGGGGGCACCAAAATTGGCCTTCAGTGCACGTGCTGAAAATCAAGCCCACTCGAGAACCGTTAGGCCTATTCTGCTAGCATATTTAGTATGTTAGTATGTAATGAGCACTGGTTAATGCCCATACATTTGGTAGCTAAAAGAAGGGAAGAACTATCGACGTATTTACCTAATGAGCAGTTAAGACCTATACAATTGGTAGCTAAAGCAATGCATGATATGAGGGAGCACGACAATACACTCCCGAATTCGCCTCCGACAATACATTCCCTCATCATTTAGCTCCTTGAATTACCCGCTCCTGACAATACACTCCTAACTTTCAAACTTTCAGCAGTAATTGCAGCGTGTTTTAAGACTAATTTCTCCCGACAATACACTCCCTAACTCAAAGCAAATTGCACAGCTTTTAAGAAGCACAGTGGTAAAACATAAGTATTCAAGAGCTTTTAAAACGAAAGCATTTTATGAATTAATATAAAATGCAAAATTGTACAGCTTTTAAGAAGCATCAGCATTTTACAATTCACAGAGAAAAGAAATATGCACTTTTAAAATTTAGAAATTATTTCAGCTTTTAAAACGTAAGCATTTCACAGAGCACAGTAGTAAAACATAGCATTCAAGAGCTTTAAAACGCAAGCATTTTACGCGATTAATCAATTATAGTGCTTTGGTCTGCCATCCTTCACCCATTCCTGTCACACTCAACTTAGTTGCAAAGAAATTAATTTGAGCAGATTTATTTCATAACAGTGCTACAGAAGCTGCTGATTGTGTTTGGGAGTGAGTTTGAGAGGGGCAAGTTTAATTCGCTGCTTAAATGCCTAACTGCTGCAGAATTTCCTAGCTGTCTGATGGTCACAGTCCACATCGGCATATTACGTGATCCAGAGCAGTAATTGCATTTCAGAAGCAGATGTTTTAAGAAACAAACAACCTCACATTGTGATGCACATAAAGTAATTTCTGTTTCAGTCTGCAAGATTGGGCGGGAGTGAATTAGAGTAGGAGCGAGTTAGACAGGGGGAGTCAGACAGGAGCGAGTTGTCGGGAGCGAATATGTAGGGCGATTGACGGAGCGAATTGTCATGTACCCATGATATAAGTTGGTAGTAAGCCACTCTCAGGGAGGCCTTGTCTTATACATAATACAATGCATACATAGTCCAGTGCAACTATATGGTAACCGAGGGGGTGAGGAGCCTGTAGGCTAGAAATAGTGAGGACACTGTTTTATTACTGAATATAGCATAAAACAGCCTGTTACAGCACTTTAATTACTCAGTTCAGTTCATGTTTATTGATCAGCTGTACACCTTTACAAACGGTACATTAAAATACAATAAATAGTCACAATCATACAATATTTACCAAGCCTATTGTCAAAAACTAGCACAATAATATATAATAAACTTTCCAAAATGTCCTATATACTTATAAAAGTATCTCCCATAAAATTTATACACAGTACACAAATTTAATAACGTGTGCCATTGATTAGAGATACCACTAGCTCCATAGATCATAAAGTGTCTATTAGCTCTACTACAAAAGTATATTATAGAAAGCTGATAGCACAAAATACTCTTTCCTATTAATCCTGCTTTATTATACTACTTACAAATGCATAGTAGTTAAAAACACAAATTTTGACTAATACATCAAAAGGTCATATGAATTGAAGAGAGAGAGAACAGTTTGGTCAGGAGGAAGTTGAAATCACCCAGAATGGTACCTAGACATTCCTGCCTCTTCTTGGTGTAAGGGGCCTAAAAGTATTATGTGTTTCACATCATCTTCACACTTCAAATTATATTTGTAATACAGGAAGGAAATGCTCTACTCTTTCATTGAAAAATATG
The DNA here is from genome assembly GCA_016271365.2 of Neoceratodus forsteri. Classification (NCBI taxonomy): domain Eukaryota; kingdom Metazoa; phylum Chordata; order Ceratodontiformes; family Ceratodontidae; genus Neoceratodus; species Neoceratodus forsteri. Next base: position 273,525 of record CM028131.1, read on the forward strand.
TAATTTGCATTATACAACTCCAATCTACATCTTGTAAAATATATCTCTTTTCTGGATTAGCCATCTTTCTGAGATATGCTAACATAGCATCCACACTGAAGGCCGATTTTGGTGCCCCTCCCCCAGGTTATACTGTCCCCAGTCCCAGATGTTCCACCTGTATTGCACCTGGTCGAATTTACCCTCCCTCTATACCTGTCCCATCCCTCTTAAACCCGTCCACAGTCTCCACCTCTCCCAGCTTCCTAGGCAGTGCATTCCATGGCTCCACCACCCTTTCAGTGAAATAACATCCTCCCTCTCCCCTGAGCCTGCCTCCTTCCAGCTTACACCCATGACCTCTTATTGCCCCACCTCCTTCCTTTGGAGCACCCTGACTGGGCCTCCTTTATTGATCCCTTTCATGTACTTAAGACCTCTATCATGTCCCCTGTCCCTCCTCTCCTCTAGGGTATACATGTCGATCTCCTTGTGCCTCTCCTCATAGGTCCTCTCCCCAGGCCCCAGATCATTTTGGTTGCCCTCCTTTGGACCCCTTTCTAGGAGTGCAATGACCCTCTTTAAATGTGGTCTCCAGAACTGTACACAATACTCGAGGTGTGGCCTAACCAAGCAGTTGTACAATGGAAGGATCACTTCCACCTTTCTGGAGGTAATCCCCTGGCGATGCATCCCAGCATCCTATTTGCCCTGCGCTGCCCTCCTATAGGTCTCCGAGTTGTTCATTTTGACATCTACCACTACCCCATGTCCCTCTCGCCTCCGTGACTTGAATCATGTCTCTCCCAGGGATATCCCTGGCCTGGATTTCTGACTCCCAGGTGCAGAACCTTGCACTTCCCGCATTGAATTTTAGTTTCCATTTTCCCACCACCTTCCAGAGCATCCCAGTCCTCCTGCAAGGCCTCTCTCCTCCCCATCCACCACTGCACCCAGCTTTGAGTCATCTGCAAAGAGACTCATCTCACTCCTGATCCCCTCCTGATGTCTGAGATATAGAGTTGAACAGGAGTGGCCCCAGCACTGACCCCCTGGGAAGCCCACTAGTAACCTACCTTGGGATGGGCTAATCCTCCAATCACCACCTTCTAAGTATGCTCAGAGAGCCAATTTCCTATCAATCCTAACAACTGTCTCCTACCCCCATTTCCTTCAGCTTAGCCAGCAGGCCACTGTAGAGTTGTGAATCAAACGCCTTGCTAAAATCCAGAAAGGGACATCCACTGGCCTACCCTGGTCCAAGGCCCTCATCACCCAGTCATAGAACTCAACAAGATTTGTGTGGCATGATATTCCAAGAACAAAGCCGTGCGCCTATCATCCAAGTACCCAGTTTGCTCCAGTAACCCCCAGCCCTTCCTTGACAATACCTCCATCACCTTGCTGACCACCAATGTCAGGCTAACAGGCCCATAATTTTTCACCTCCTCTTGATCCCCCTTGTTGATCAGCATGACATGGGCCACCCTCCAGTCTTGGGCACCCACCCAATCCTCAGAGAGATGTTGAAAATCTCCTGTAGAGGGCTGCCAGGACATCTGCCAGTTCCCTCAGCACCCTGGGATGTATCTCATCTGGCCGGGTGCTTTCTCCGGTCCAAGGGACCCGAGAGCTTCCTTACTCTCTATTGGGATTTCAGCCCACATCCTCCCTTTTCACCCTGTACTGCTGGACCCCCATCTGTCTGTGGTGGCCACCCATTTTCCCAGACTCATCAGGGCCCCTGGTCTCTACGGTCCCACCCCTTGCTCGGCTTGCCCCACTCCCTCAGAAGACATAGCCCCCATTCCCTGGTAAAACTGAGGAAAAGTACTCATTTAGGACTTCTGCCTGTTCCCCACCTCCTGTGCCCCAACCATCCCCTATCCTTATCTTGCTGATCTGCCCCATTCCTTTCCTTTTTCCACTATGTATCTAAAGAACCCTTCTCCCCGGATCCCACTGGCCAAGGACTGCTTTTTTTGCCTTAGCTGCTCTCACCACCTTGGTTACTCTCTTGGCTGTCAGCTCATATTCTTCCTGATCCCTTCTACCCTTGGAGCACTTGAAGCACCTATAGGCCACCTTCTTTTCCCTCACCACCCCTATACCTCCCGGGTCCACCAGCAGTGTTTTCTGGCCTTACCAAACTTATGCCTTTCCCTTGTGCAGGATCTGGTAACCTCCTGTATTCCCTCCTAATGATCCCTCACCTGCTGTCAGCATCCATATCCGGCCTTATCCTGTCCAGATGATCTTTAGGATCCTTCCATCTCCTGAAGTCTGCACCCTAAAGTCGGTTACTACCGTCCTTGTTTGACTCCCCAGGTCCAGGAAGAACCAGACTGTGGCGTGATCACTCCCAGCCAAGGGTCCCTCACCTCTAGGCCCCTAATCTGATCATTGTCCCCAGGACCATGTCCAGTGTCAGGGCCTCCCTAATTAGCTCACCCACCTGTTGTATCAAGCGCATCCTGGAGACATCCAGCAGCCTCTGCTCTCTGGCCACTGTTGATGTCATAGTCCCTAGTCTGTTCCTGGCATGTTGAGGTTCCCCATTACCACTACTCTTCCCTTTCCCAGTCTACAGTGTCCCTCAGATTTGCCACCAAACTGTCTTCAGGACCTCTTCCAGTGCAGGTGGTCTGTATACCACTCCAGCGTTTCGCTCTCTTCCCCTGCATCAGCAAGGTGACCCAATAACTCCACCTTCCCTCTGCCTCCTCTACCCTCCAATACCCACGCCATTTCTGACTAACAGTGCTACACCACCACCCTTCCCTCCCCACTATCTTTTCTGAATATAATATAGCCCTGAAGATTTAGGGTCCTACTCGTTGCCCTTGAGTGGCCCAGGTCTCAGTGACTGCTGCCACATCCACCTCCCCTCAACTAGTATCTCCTGGCACTCAAGTATTTTTTCCTAAGCTCCTGGCATTTATCAGGACCACTCTTCACCCTTTCCCTCCTCTCCTTTCTCCCCTTGAGCCTCCCATTTCTCAGCTCCTGCACCCTACCTGGTGACACATTTCCATATCTCCATGGCCCCCTAGAGGAATGAAGACCATGTCCCTCATTTATCCTATCTGCTGGCACTGCCTTTTTGATCCCTCCCCTTCACAAGTTTAAACCCCACCTTTCGCTGATGAACCCAGCTAGTTTGAGCTTTAGGATTTCCTTCCCTCCAAATTAAGGTGGAGCCTGTCCCTAGATACAGCCCTTATCCTCCCAGGTCTCCCCCAGCCCCCACCAGGCCATACCCCAATTCCCCACACCACTCCCTAAGCCACTGATTTATCCCCTAATCTTCATCTTGTTCTCCCCACTATCCCTTGCATCAGCAGGATTTCTAAAAGAGATATTACACCCTATGGAAAGGTATACCTGCCAACTCCCGGAACCTTGTCTGAATTTCTAGCTCACTATTACCATTTATGAAATTTGTCCCCAAGTGCACTAGAATGTCTGGGGTCCCCCGCATTCTCTTTACCAGTAAATACAACTCATGCTTAACCTTATGCACCATCAGGACTGGGTGGCATTTGGTTCTGATCAGACAGGTTTTACCCTCTTCCTGCCCCTCCCACTGTATGCCTCTGATCATGGAGTCCCCCAATAGCAGTACTCTAACCTCCCCTTGCCTTCCTGTTCACCCTTTCAGTTCCCCTCCTTCCATGCCCTTCCTTATCCCTTCATCCGATTCTTCCTCAACCGGCTCCTCGCACCACAATCTGGGTGTTGAAGATAGCCCCTTCACTATTGTCCCTGGTCACCTCCTCTACCCGTGTCCTGGCCTTCTTTATCCCTCCCACCCAATTATCTTCTCTGTATCTCTTTGCCCACTCCTTACTAATCCATCCGTCTCTATCCGTTTGCCTACTTGGCTTCTGCTCACTATCATCCCATTTCGTCCTGCACCTTCCTGCCTGTCATACTCCCTGTTCCATACCATCAGCCTCTTCGTCCCCTGATCCTTTTTCTCCTCCTACCCCTATTTCTGATCCTGTCTGGGACCCTCTCTGTTCGCCCTTGCCACTTGTCCCTTCACCCATTCTATCCGTCCCCTGCCCCAGCTACACCAGCAGCAGCATCACCATCCTCCTCTTCTCCACCACACCCTTCTACCAATGGGCGGAGGGTTAAAACGATTTGTAAGCCTTAGCCCATCCCCAGTGCCCCCCGTCCCTACTGCCTCTCTCGGTTTCCTTTGGACACCCCAGACTCTTGCCTTACTGCGGAGGAAATCTCCCACCTTTGGGCTCCATCTGCCAGGGTCCCTAGAGCCCCCTTTGTACCCCTTCCTCTTTTCCTATGATATGGTTCTAACTGATATTTAGTTTTAAGCAATTTATATACTGTTTTAAGGACTTGAGATGCTGAAAGCTGTTTGATACCTCTGTGTCTCTAGGCCTTCTCTTAATTTGTAAAATGATGTCTCTCTGAGCCTTACATAAATTTCAGGTAATAAATGTCCAAGGCCTAATGGGAATACGGTAGTTTCATTTTGATCAATTGAATAGAAGGAAGTGAAAGCCCATCGAGGAGTACAATAATTCCTTTTCCAAACAATATCTTGGTAGACAAAATTCAGGTAACTCAAAAACTGAAGAAGGAAGGTTAATTGTCTTTCTACAATCAATGGGCAGGATCCACAAAGCAGATGTGCTGGGGCACAAATGAGATCACGCTAGCACAACAGGAAAATGTATCGTGGTGCCATTCACAGAGAGCACAGATGCCCCAGTGCAACCCGGATGCGCTCGCCGAACAGGATGCGCCGGAGACCAAAATTAATGATATGCAGTGCACCTGAGGGTGTGCAACTGCATTTACAATGCAGAACCATTCACAGATCAAAATGAATGCGCAAATACAGAGCATCTACAGCACAAGTACCAAATGTGCTATTTGAGATAAGTATAAAAAGTAGACTTAAGTGCAAGCCCCAGCAGGCTGACCAGGATAGCAACGGCAAGTAGTAGTACAGCAGCAGCTAAACAGAAGTATGGACGGAGCACCTTTCCTGATGGTGGGAATGTTAATATGGATGAAGAGATGGGCAAACCTGCAATCTGATGGTGGAAGGCACTGTAGGTTGCCAGCCCTCACAAGTATCGTGCCAGACTAATGTTTAAACAACTGATGGACACCGAAATAATCAGCTAATACCGCCTGAACAGGGCTATTCTGAGGCAGCTCTGTGAGCTGTGCCATAATGAAATGCAGGCACCCACTGGAAGTGGTCATACCATATCAGTGGAGACTGAGGTGACAACAATAATGTGCATGCTTGCCACGGAACCTCCCAGAGGCCAGCCGAGATACCACTGGCATATCCCAGCCATCCACGTCCCATCTCCTCATACAATTCCTCACCGCACTGCTCACACATGCTTCAGAATTCATCGATTTACCAAGCACACAGGCAGAGCAGACATGCATCAGTTCCACAATGTGGCATGCATTCCAGGTGTCATAGGGCCATTGACTGCACCTAAGTGGCAATCCGTGCACCACCTGGCAAGGGATGCCATGACATATGTCAACTGCAAGAGCTACCACTCTGTCAACTGCCAGATGGTGTGCAATGACACTGGGTGCATCAGCAATGTCTGTGCAACACACCCTGTGAGTACACACAATGCCTTCTAGATGGCACCAGTCCACTCTGCCGCCTGTTTGAGATAGGGAACATACCCAGTGGCCAACTAGTAGGTGGTGGGCATGCAGAAATGCCCATGAATGGGGCACCATGGTGGAACAAATGACAGGAGAGGGAGCAGGTGTGCGAGGGCCATGGCAGAGACTGCGCGGGGAGTTGCACAGGTGGGACAATGGAGGTGGGCACATCACGGGAACTGTGCACACAACAAGGGAATAGTGCAGCAGAACAGCCAACATGGAAGGTGGGTTACCCAAGCGCCAACAGCAGGCACAGTGGCAAGGCAGAATACCACACAGCCATGCACAGGTGACCGCTGGGCATTGGTGGGCAGGCAATGCCGAAGGGAACAGGTTAGGCAGCCATGGCTGCATGCACGGGCAGGTACAGGCAGATGCGTGCAGCCAGGCCGGCCTTTGCAGGTGTGAGGGGGATGTAGATGGCCAGGGAGGGTTGTCACAGGGACAGGGGTGGACATTCCGTAGACACACCACTGCGATGGTGCTGGGGGCTGTGGACACAATGCACAGTGTGCAGAGGTATAACAGACTATTCTGCTCCCTACAGGTGATGCAGCATACTCCCTCTGACCTGGCTACTCACACCCTTCTGCTGACCTAGCACAGAGGCGGAATAACGCTACAACGAGGCACACATCACTATGCGCTACCATTGAGTGTGTCTTTGGCATGCTGAAGATGCACTTAGGTGTCTGGATAGGTCAGGTGGTGTCCTACAATATAGCCCAGAGAAGGCCTGGCATATTCTTGGCCTGTTGTATGTTGCACAACATGACCATTGTCCGTGGAATAGTTGCCCAGGCTGAGGAGGGTGACAGTTCTGGAGAGGAGGAGGAGGGGGACAAGGATGCAGCAGGACAGGGACAGAGTGATGGACCACCATTGGCATGCAGAGACCCACGCCTGGTCACCAGGTCCCAGCGGCACAGGGATAACATCATCGAAGAGCACTCGGGTCCGCAGTTGAGTAACACAGATGGGTTATACATGGCTGCCCCCAACCCCACATACACACACCCAAACACCCACAACCACACCACAGGGCAGTCGATGGCAATACTGCAGCTGTGGCAGCGAACCATGAGGGTCGACAATGCTGCACACACACACACACATGCACAGTAGGACTCACATGTCCAGGGGCAGTGTATGTGCTGGGGATGGCATGGATCAGTGTACTGCTGCTGGCACACATGCACAGCAGACCGCACTCATCATGCCCATGCCACACAGCACAACAATGGCGCGCTTGGACATGCATGTAGCAATGTACAGGTGACCCACACAGGCAATGCACTGGGGCAGGTGCATGCCACCCATGATACCCCAGGCAAAGGTAGCCTGGGTGAGGGCCTGTAATAGGTGCAGGTGGCAGGGGCCATGTGAGCTGTCACCCAGACGTCAGTGGAGGCACCATGGCCGCCACAGACATGTGGGTGGCCATGCCCATGCCCAGTGGTCACTGAGCCAGTGACACTGGCCACAGGGGGTAGCCAACACCCTGGAGGGATACTTCAGTAAGACTGTGAACAGGTGCTCACTGGTGTGTCGTCCCCGCGATCCATGTTGGATATGGGGTTGATGGGGATGGAGAGGTGTGGTGACTGCATCAGCAGCAATGGGTCCACTTGACTCCGTGACCTGGGCATGCATGAGGCACTTTGGGGGTTCAGCTGGAGGCCCGTGGCTACATGGCACACTGTTTGCACATGCCGCTTCAGCAGCATGCGAGTCCACTCCAGAGCTGCAGTCATGCCCACAGTAGGTGAGCCTCTGCCAGCATCTGGGCATGCCACATGGCAGACGACTCTATTCTATGGCCAGCAGCAGCATCCAAATGCCTCTGAGCTCTGCCTGTAGGGATGCCTGCCCCTCCACGGTGGCCCACAGGAGGTGCGGTAGCCCTCAAACTCTCGGCAGGTAATGGCTCATGGGGACAGCGCCAACAGGCAGGTGGTGTGCCGGCCTGCTGCTGCACATCCACTGTAGGTGGATGCACTACATCAGGCTGCTGAATGGGCAGGGATTGAGCAACTGCTGCGCATCCAGGGACTCCTGCATCATGGGTCTCCGCTGCCTGGCGGCACCACAGCACCCTGCTGACCTGCTTGGTGGTCCCTGGCACCACAGCAGCACCAGGTACAAAGCCCACAGCAACCACCACCATGGGTGGCTGTGAAGGTCCTGTGGGTGTGCCAGGGGCTGCAGGACTGCCAGCACCTGATGATGCCACCTGCATGCACCTGTGTGTCGCTCCACTGTTGGCCATGTCCCCTCCCCCAAACTTGAGTGGCATCTGGATCATCATCAGCATCACTGTACACCCTTGTGTACCAGATGCCAGCACCAGCAGGGCATCTGTGATGTCCACCATGTCCTCTGAGTCATCATCAGCCATACCCAGGAACCTGTCCAGCCATATGCTGTCCCGTTTACCAGCCATGGCACCAGTTGCTGAGGGGTTGGACGGCCCTGCTACCACTGGTGCTGCATCTGGGGCTGCTGTGGCATTTGAAGGGCCCTGCACAGCATTATCCACAGCCCTGGCTACAGCCTGGTGTGATGGCCCAGCAACATCCCCTGCATAACCATCCTGTGGTGTGCCAGCCACGGCAGCACCCATGAGGTGTGATGGAGCTGTAACAGAAAGAAGGGGTACATGGTTACAGACATGTGTGACAGTTGTGTTCAGACAGGCATGTACAAATGGTCATACACATATGCTAGTGGTGCGCATGACATGCCATGCGGGTGACAGTTGACAATGGTTCCACTGATGCAGCTAGGCACCAGCTACAGCAGGACTGCACCGGTGCTTGTACATGCCCCTTGACATGTGTGTGACTAGCACAACACCCTGGCCACCACCCACAGGATGACAGCAATGGTGTGCAGTGGACCCACACACCACGGCTGTTCCCCCACCAGCACATGGTTGGCCTGTCATGCGAATGCACAACACGGTACACAGATGGGGCATACAGAACCATGGTTGGTGCATAAAGGCACATGGTCAAATAGTGACACACATTGGGGCTGTCAGGGCACACATGCCACACAGGGACAGGCACATTTCCGGCATGTATACTCACAGTGCTGTGATGGACTGCCGCCCATCTGATGCCGCCTCCTGGAACAGCCTGCACAGCCGCCCAGCCCATGCTGGCCACCAGCAGCTCCTCCATGGGTGCAGCACACCTGTCTGTGGCCCCCATCTCACTCAGGGAGGCCCTCAATGTGTGCCACCTTCTCCTTGGCTCACCTCTTTTCATCATTCAGGTGCTTTCTGCACTTCTGGGGTCTCCTGTTGAACTTCCCACTGGCGTTGACACGTTGACATGCCTTGCCACAGCCTCCCAGCCCTCATCCCGCAGCTGGCGGCTGCCACCCCTGCCTGCTAGGATGTCCTTGCAGATGAAGTAGGCCTCAATCAGCACCCTGTCCTTGTCAGTGGTGAAATTGTGATGTCTCGTCCTGCAGCTGTGTCCTTTCTGGACATATTGGTTTCTGTGGGTGTGAATATGCAGGCATTAGCACATGACAGGCAACTACGTATGTGTGCAGGCATGGTGTCTGGCTGCTGCAGGGTCATAGCACCCTGTCTGCTTACCTCTCACCGCCTGCTATGCATATCTGGACCAGGACATGGGACGGTCAGGGACAGCTGGCCAATGTCAGGATCAGATATGTAGCACTGGTACACATAGCTAACTATGTCCTGCACACCCAGACAGGCTCAGGAGCCTCCAGGAATGTGCACACAGGGTGCAGTGCCACACCCAGGTAAATAACAGTACACTGCAGATACACAGGCAAGGGTATGTGTCCATGGGGGCTGACACACTGCAAACACAACACTGTCACTGTGTGGACTGGGCACATTCAGCATGTGCTGTGCGGCATGACCACCAGGTATAGCCATGTGCAGCCTGGTGCATGAGTGGTGGGTGCATAGTCACTGTGGCGTATGCAGCATGGTACAGCCATTGGCATGGCATACATCCAGCTGCACACATACAGCGGCATGGGCTGGGAAGCTGTGTGTTGCTGCATGCTGCCAGGGGTGCCTTCACTGGGGCACTATGGGGTGTTACCATCACTGCATGCTGGCACTGGTGTTGTTGCTGGGGCCGGAGGGTGGAATGTGACACACCTCCAATCTCCTCCACGGGCTCTCTGCTTTTGTTCCTCTTGCAGAGCTGGAAGACAGGTGGTGTGCCACGGCTGCAGTGGAGGCCAGGTGCAATAGGGCTGGTGCTGGAGCCCGTGGACAGGGATGTGCTGGTGCAGGTGTCTGTTTTGTGCATCCTCTGTGTGTTCAGGGAGGCAGTGCCCTCTGCAGGCCATTGCCAAGGGCCCTAGAATTCCGCGCAGCAGAATTTTGCACAGAACTTGCAATCTCATCAGAGAACTTCTATGTGCCGAGAATTCACTCTTCTTGGTGATTTTTTATTAATATTTGCTTATACATAGAATCTGGTTCCTTCCCTCTTTTTGTATCCAAAACTCCCTATATGTTCAGAATGTGATGTTATCATTGCTTTAACATCATGCATTAGCTAATGAAATTGCTGCATTCTGCAACAGAAATGAACAGTCACTTATCTACCACAGCTCCCACTGCCAGAGACGGTGGCACAGCACATCATGCATGGTGATATTTGCTCAACCAGCACTACAGCCTAATACAATTTTCAGTCTTACATTATTGCACTAGGGCCAACTTAAGCAAAACCTTGTCAATAGCACAGACTTGTTAAGTCCATACCTCACTTTGTACAAACCTATTTGTGCCTTTAAGGTATGGAGACGCTATCTGAAATGAATAACTGGTAAAATGATTTTAACTGTCTAAATTTTTAAGAAAAATAAGGTAATTATGCCCAGAAAAGTGGAATATAATAATGTGTAGACCTGCTGAAAGAATAGACGTATTAAATAAATAATTGCACTGTACGCATTTTTGCCAGGGTTATTGATTACATATTGTCATTGGTTGATAGAATCACCTAAAAGTTATTGAGAAATGTGTGCAGGGACAGCTGTTGGGCCATGCTGTGTTTCCATGCCAGCAACTCAGGTTCAGAGATTAGCTCTGGGAGCTGGCTGGGCAGCACAAGGATTGGTGGAACACATCACTGCTTGGAGCCTGGGAAGGTATGGTGCAGTGTTCTGTCACATGGTGGACACATTGTGATGGGCCAGAGAGCTTTATCTCACAATTGGTTCACATGCATGTCATGGCCTGATGGTGTTACGCAGGTGTCAGGGAAAGCAGGTTAACATGAAAATCAGTTTTGCAATAGCTCCTCATTCCATTTCCAATGGGACCTGTATGAATGAGGATGCAAGTTCATGGAAATTAAAAAAAAATATATATATATATATATATATATATATATATATATATACACACACACACACACACACATATACAGTATCTCTGTCTCTCTCACCATACACATACGTGCATATTTGTATGTATGTTACAGAGTGCATGTAAATTGTGGGATAGATAGCATAGTATAGAAATACCTTATTTATCACATAAGATCTCCTCTGCATATGTCATTTATGCAACAGGCTAGGACCTTAAGGGAGAGACAATTGCTTTTGCTTTTTAGGCATAAAATTATTTTTATAAGTCTGTTATTTTTGAACTAATGTTACTGTGCTTTCCACCATCCTGACTGCTATAACTACTGCCATGAAAGTGAAGTCAGGATGACTAAGCTGACACTGTGATGTGGTAGTTTGTTAGTGCCACAGAACTTCCTGAGAAATTACAAACTACCACACAGAAGTTCTGCGGCAAATGGTAGTCTTGCCGTGAGAACTTGGTCCCACTGTGCCGCAGAAAAGTAGGGGGCCCTGGCCATTGCTGGTCCCTTTTGCATGTCTGTGTGCTGCTGGAAGCAACGACACATGGGGTGCAGGCATGGCAGCTGCGGCTTGGGCCACAGGGCACTGCACCTGTGTGTCCATCCACTTGTGTGTGCATATCATGCAGACCATGGGCACATTGTGGTTCTCCAGTGGTGTTAGAACAGGGCCTGCACGCCTGTGCAGCCTGCTGGCATCTGCACATGCTGTGGGACATGGCTGCATGCCCCTGCACCTACCTCTACATGCACATGTGGGCCATGTGCTGTCTGGGCACCACTGCAGAGTCACAGTGTGGCACTGTGTGCCAGCCTGTTGCTGGCGTGTGGTGTGCCTGGTTGTCTGACTGCCATTGCCGTGGTGGATGCCTCCCGCACAGCCGCGTGGTGGTGGGGAGGGGCCAGTGTGAACATGGCACTTATTACCTGTTGTCTGTGTCCCCACTGTAGGTCCATGGGTGTGCATAGTCGACAGAAGCATCACGGTGTTCTGTAGCTAGACGATGCAGCTCCAGGGAGCTATAAGAAGGACATTACGCCTCTACAGGTGCCAAGAACAGCTCCTGTAGGCACTGACCATGCTTGTCAGGGTGCTGAGTGCCAGGGTCATGGGGTGGCTGCCGTGCTGCAGCCCATCCTGCACATTGAGGACATGGACATTTGTACATAGCCCCTAGTCTGTCTACCCTCCATTCCTAGCCCATCCACATTGTTTGTTGCTGTCCCCTGTCCCCCCATACCAGCACCCTCCTGTTCACCTTTGTTGTTCATCCTGTTCAGTTCCCCACACCTCACCTTCCCTGTTCCTATAGCCTGTTTTTCTTGTATGTAGTTATTGTTGATATGTTGCTTGTACTAAACCTTTTCTACTGTGACCGTGTCTGTGGTAATTCAGTGTATCTTGTGCATGTGCTCTGTTTTGGTTGCTGCTGTCCGCTGTCCCATTGTTCCCACCCAAATGTGTGCACCTGTGGTACTGAGCACAAACGCATCCTGTCCCCCTGTTGTGGCAGCCTCACTGTGCACCCTCCTTGTTGCCTGTGGCATGTGGGTGGCCGCTGGGGCATGTTGCCTTTATCAGTGCCCTGTTGTGTGTGGTGCATGGGCTTCATCTGTTGCTCTGGTGCCCTGTTGTTGGGCCACTCTGCTTATGGTCCACATTGCTTGTGGGCATGTTGCATGTTGCACCTTCAGCCTGTCCACGTGTGCCTGTCCACCTGTGTGCACCTGTGTGGCATCTCCATTGTCCATGCCACTGGGTGTCTATGCACCAGACCATGTACCACAACCTCTGCCATGCTGAATGGTTCCCTCTGCAGCTGTGGCACACCTTACCAGGCACCCCTGGCCATGGCATCTGTGCCTGTTGGTCTCCTGTGTGGAGTGTGTCTGATGCTTTCAGGAGTTTCCGTGTGTGCTCCATCTGTGCACCTCTTCTGCTGTGGCCACTCTCATGACCTTTGGCACTCTGGTTAGTCCCTGCCAGTGTGTTCCCCTGCATCCTGTGTGCCACTGCGGTTTCCCCTGTTGGTCCTTTGTCCCTGCTTACTTGCTCCATATTCACTATTGTGTTGTCCTGGGTGTTGTTGCGCTGGGGCATCTCAGGTTGCACTGTGCGCATCTGTGCAATTCACAGTGGGGATGAGCTCAGTGCATCTTGTGGTGCATCCTTCTGTGAATTGCATTGTCTGTGAATGGCACATTTAATTTGTGCCGCTGCATCTCATTGCACCCAGCACATCTGCTTTGTGAATCCTGCCCAATATCTGCAGAGAAAATTGACCAAGCTCAAGTCTACTTTTACTACTCACAAGAGAAGGGGGTTAACTGTGGATATTTTAGTATAAACTGCAGACGTTAATGGCTTTTGGGACAGTTTAATGATTTTACTTAGCTGTAGTCCTCCACCAAATATAATCATTTCTGTGCTGTGGTCTGGACAGGCAAGGATACCAGCACATTCAATGATCATTGCCCCAAGGAGGTGATAACTGTCCTAAAAGCAGCATTGTTGCTTATTTTCAATACAAAAAGGAGTAATTCTGAAAACATCAAATGGCACAGAATGCAAAAACAATGTCTCCGACCCGACTGAGGAGTCACCCACAGGGTCCAACTCTTACCTTACTGCTGCCACTCGATTTGTCCTGGTCTCCATCCTGGGCAAGGTAGGGCTGCTGAGCAAACTGGGTGGGCTGGGCTAGACTGGTTCTAGGCTCCAGCTGCTACAGGGCTTTGATAAAGGGGTGCTGCTCACTGCGCTGTTCTCAGGGCTGCTGGCCGCCTTTCACATTCAGCTAAGCTATTTTAGAGGAAACTGGGGAGACTGACTGGGGCTTCCTTCTTTATTACTATATATAGCACCATGCCACCACCACCTTACAAATGATCACTCAAACTAATTCCACTCTGCACGCTATGGTTCCAACTTCCACCTGAACTGAATGAGGATGAGACAGTGTCGTGAAGCGCCAAAATTCAAAGTCTTTTTCATTCGCTTTCTGATTGGCCAAAACTCCAGATGACTTAGAAGAGAAGCAAGTCAGCAACAAGCCGTGGTAGGACAGACCCACCACCCCACTCCCAGCCAGCACAGGCACATCACTAACTGATTTGCTTTCCTTCCACGACCGTGCTCAACCACAATCCTACTTCTGATTGGCCACTTGGCCAGCGACTGAAATTTGGGACAGTAACAGGTGCTGGCAGGACACCAGGACAGCTTAGGAAAATGGGGCAATGGGATGTCCCACAATGCGGGACACTTGAGAGGTATGATTGGAACTGTAGGCCCCTCCATTTTGAAAGTAACATAACACAGCTGATAGAATCCATCATTGCTTAAATTTTGGGAATGACTATAAACTAGTGCAATCCCTAGAACTGTTCATGCAGGCTCCAAAGAGATCGTGCAATTCAGCTTTACCCTGCAGAAAGAAAACATACTAATTTGTGGACAGTTCCATAATATGTGAGATTGATTAGCTTTATGTTGTTTACATCTCCAGCAAGTGTATTAATGTGTACTTCCAAATTCTTCCAGGTTTGCTGCAGTGTAATAAATATCATGCAAAATTTTACACTGGATATCTCTACCACTGATTTCCTTACTAGCTTGACAACTATTAGTCCACAGCTTCTCCATGTGTCAGGGTGTAATCCTATGCTGAGTTCTTTCTCCCATTTAATCCTCTTTTTCCATCAAACTAGATTGTGAGAGATTAGTACTTTTTATAACATGGGTTGGAAAAGGAAGAAGCCTTAGTTGGTGGAAGACCATCATTGACCATGGATTAAATCTCCTATTTAATCCACAGTTGGGTGAATCGCCCCTGAACCAATATCCATGGGCAGAGACAGAAATGTATCGTGAAAAGCAGCCATTGTGATTTTGCTGTCAGCAGAGCACAACTGAGAGACTACGTTCCTTGGAGCCAATCCGTTCTGTCTGCCTCTGCCTGTACCCAATCAAGCAGTATGAGTTTTTTTCTAACTGAGCTGTATAAGCTTTGTCCCTAACTCTGTTTCCTGCTCTCTCTCCAGATCGCGGGCATTGCCTGCCGCTCAATACCACTGCTGAATGGCCAAGACCCTATTTCCTGCTTCTTTAACCTCACCCTCTCACCCTCCACCTTCTTTCCACTGTTTATCTTCACTTACCTGAACTTTTGTTCACCCAAATCTACCTATACCTATTTGACAAAACACCTTGGGCTGCCTCCTTTTATTAGGTTATTTTGATTTCCTACCGATTCATAGTTTTAATTTTAGTTGCAATGTTAATGTCATTTTAAATACTTTGTCAAAATTTTATGATAATACCATCCGTTGTATGTCTGTCACCCTTCCCACTGACATGGAACCTTAGTAAAGGAGCCGTTATGTGCTCAAAGATATTGTAATCCGAGAATAAATAAATAAGATACTGCGGGACACCTGAACTTGAGGCTGTCTCGGTTCTATACAGTATCCAGCCCTATACAACAATAATACCTGCTTTGTTCAACAACATGCATTCACAACTCTTGCAGTCTCCTCTCTCTTTCCTGTCTTCTTTCAGCTAACGGGTCACCACCACGCAGTGAGACAGAGACAGTGACTGAGAGAAACTGACCAGGATATTTAATTCAGAAGTCCTGCAGTCTCCTTTCTGTTCCCTCTCTCTGGTCTGTTTTCTGTGCTTTCAGCAAGTGAGTCAGTGTAATGCCGTAACTCAAGAGGAGACTTGAGCTGGCTGTCTGGCACCTACAACCCCACCCCTCCACCCGACGTGCTGTAAAGCTGTAAATGTATGCTGAGTGTTAAGTTTTAATTCAGCACATTTGATCTTGATGGGAAGATCGCAGCAACACGGTGGGAAATTCAGTCTCTTCTGGGTGTGTATCTTTCGGCCTCTCTGTCCCTTAATCAGAGTGCCTGCCAGACAGTCGATCTAGTAGCACTCTGTGCTGATCCAAATAGCCATATCTATGCAAGGTGTCTTTCTCTCTCTGTCTGCAGCACGGGGAAGTGTCTACCAGTACATCATTGGGAAAGTCTCCACTGAACAAGTATTTTAAACATCCACTAATAAGTAGCCACATTCGTAGTGTCTGCCAGTACATGGGGAATGTCATTCAACTGTGCTGAATTAAAACTGAACTGGCCATCCTTATCAGTCCTGTAGGTGCACGACCATATGTGAAGAGCAAGACAGTGCGAAGTAGCACACCACGCTGCAGAGAGAGACAGAGAGCTGAGAGCCGAGGTGTTACACAAAACTGATCAGCACACAACCAGAGTGAGGGACAAAGCATATTTTATGGACAGAAAATGTCATAAATCATTTCAGGACTATATTTCTGACATTTGCATGTTCATAAAATACCTCTGATATGCATTACTTCAGTGGACTACATTTTAAGCCAGCAGTATACACTATAGTTTTTGCTTTAGAGAGGAAAAAAACAACTTTGAGTTTTCTGAAAAAACATAACCAATGTTATAAGTACAATAACCCACCCAGGGTATGGGCTTAACTGGGATTTAATCCTCACCCCGGATTCCAGAATTGAGCATTGAATTCCAGATGTGGCGTCACTAGTGACCTATTCAGAGGTAGTAGTGCCTCCTTTTCCTGCTGTCAATACCCCTTCCAATACACCCAGCATCCTATTAGCCTTACTATAGGACTTGTTAGCATTACACTGGCTTACTATAGGACTTGTTAGTATTACACTGGCTTACTATAGGACTTGTTAGTATTACACTGGCTTACTATAGGACATATTAGTATTACTCTGGCTTACTATAGGACTTTTAGTATTACACTGGCTTGATTGTTTGAGGAAGTCACTAATGATGATCCCCAGTTCCCTTTCCTCTATTATAGTGCTCAATTTAATCCTCCATCCAGTACTCCGTCCTGTTTCTTTTCCCAGCAGATGCATAACCTTGCATTTTGTGCATTGAATTTCAACTGCCAAACCTTAGATTACTTCTCTAGCCTTTATAGACCCTCTGCATCTCCCTGATACCTTTGTCACTATCTACCCTACTGCAGAGTTTCGTGTCATCTTCAAAGAGACTTAACTTGCCCCGGATGCCCTCTCCAATGTTGCTGAAGAACATAGTGAAGAGGACAATATCCAGGACAGATCCTGAAGTACCCACTTGAGATCCATCTCTTCCAGTTTTGCCCCTTTAACACAACCCTCTTCTGTCTCTCCTTCAACTAGATTCCTACCTATATAACTGTGTCCCTAGACAAGCCCAGGTCCTCCATTTTCTTCAGTAATCTTCTGTGTGGCACTGAGTCGAAAGCCTTGCTGAAATCACAATACAGTAAATCCACAGAGTGTCTCTTATCTACTACCTCTGCTACCCAGTTAAAGAAAACTATCAGATTGGTCTGACAAGACCTCCCTGCCGCAAACCCATGCTGTTTACTATCCTGTAGACCACTGTTTTCTAGGTAGTCCACAAGGTGCTCTTTGATCAGTGACTCCATCAGTTTACACACTACAGAGGTAAGGTTAACAGGTCTGTAATTCCCTGGTTCCTCATATCCTCCCCTTGTGTAGTGGGACTATGTCCACTACTCCAATCTTTCAGACTACCCCTGTCTGAACTGAGCTACTGAATAGCCCTACAAGGAGTTCAGTCAGTTCCACAGCCAATTCCTTGAGCTTCCTTGGGTGCATCTCACCCAGCCAAGAGGATTTATCTACTTTTAGGGTTTCAAGCCCCTTCTGGGCCTTTCTCTGGTAAATACTGGCTGACTCATTTCAGGAATTCTCCTGACAGCTGCCTTGATGCCACCTTTAGGTAGAGGCCCACTGTCTTTCCCTGCCTGCAGTGTTTTTCCCAATACAGTCAAGTATGATCTGTACCAGTTTTGTTACCTTGGTACACTGGCTGTCAAAATTTACATCTTTTGAAACCATGACACCAAGATCTCTCTCAACACTGGATTCCTTGAGTTCTTTACCTTGAAGAGTATTCTTGGCCCACTGGTTCAGGCTCCCAAAATGCATTACCATGCATTTTCTGTTAAAATTCAGTCTATGCTGAATTGCCCAGTTTCTCAACTGCTCTAGTTCATGCCTAACTTGGTCTATTGCCTTGCTAGTGTCCACAATAGAACCCACTTAGTGTCGCGTGAGAACGTACACATCCACCCTCCTTTGATGCATCACATAGATGATATGTTAAACAGTGTAAGACCTAGCAATGAACCTTGAGGAATGCCACTTGCAACTTATCCCTTTTGAACACATGCTCTTTTATAGAAATGTAGAAACATAGAGGCTCGGATATTCAAAGGGTTGTGCCATGCGCACCCCAATGCCATCCTGATGCGATATACAAAGGGGCAGGCTGCGTGGCACAACCCCAATGTGCGGGCACATTGGTAATCTATCTTGGCAGATGCAGGGGCATCCCCATGCATATGCGGCACATCCGATATTCAGCCGGAATGTGCAGCGCATATGCTGGCACAACCCCTACATGTGCCGCACACTGGTGCTCAAAGCTGAGCCGAAAATAAAGGCTCAAATGCCAGCCACCCACAGGTGGGTGTCTGTAGTGCATGGCACAATGCAATAGCCACCAGCCGTGGGTGGCCACCCGCCAGCAGGTACACCGTCCACAAGCACCCTGACCTGGTAGACATGTGCCCCCCCCACCCCATCGCCTGATTGCGGGCTGTTGTAATAATAAGGTTCCCGGTGGTCCAGTGGTAACCCCCGCCCGATCATGGGCATTTGTAAGGATTCATTCACATATCATTCATTCACATATCGGGTCTGTGTAGTACAGTATGGTCTGCCGCCCATTGGTCCGATGGCGGACCAATGGGCATAGAGACTCGTACTATACACTGTCATTCGGTGGGCAGCGGGCGGCATGCAGGCATTTGCTGCCGCCCGCCGATAGACGGGTGCTGGTGGCAGTGGACCTCTGTGGGTGGGCGGAGGGGGTACCACTGGACCACCAGGGTTCTCATCTTTACATATGCCCACGATCGGGTGATAGGGGCTTCCCACTGGACCACCAGGGAACTACTTTACAAATGCCTGCGATCAGGTGAGGGGAGTTACCACTGGACCACCAGGGATCTACTCTGTACAAATGCCAGCAATCGGGCGGGGTACCACGGGACTACCAGGATCTTAACATTACTTATGCCCATGATCGGGCGTCGGGAGTCGGGAGACTGCAATGGCACTTCAGGGTGTCGATCCTGATGGCTGCAACCTGGCAGGCGCCAGGCGCAGTTGCCGAGATCGGCACATCACTTCAAATGGGGCCATAATGACATACAAATGGCCCCATTTGCGCCTTGTATGCATAATGGCCTCATTTTCTGCCCCATGCTGAATATACGCGGGTGATGCGCCTAAGCGCAACTGCACTGCTCTGGCGCATCCCCTGCTCCTGTTCTTTATCTTGTGCTGGCGCGGTGCCACTGCGCCATGCACAGTGTCCGCCCTCTGAATGCCATATTCAACGGAGCTGAGCCATGGCACAGCACCGCTGAATTGTCTGGTCCATGCCCCGCACAGCCAGTTACACTGTGCCCAGGCTTGCACCACTGCCCGCGCAGTCTGAATATCCGGTCAGAATGTATTGGCAGAAAAGGACCGCCAGGCTCACTCAGTCTGCCCACCTCACTAAGGCAAGCTAGGACTAAGATGCTCACTTTTCTGGCTACCATTCCCCTTCCCATATTAATGAGGCCCTTATGCTCTATCCCACCCTGCCTTAAATCCCACCACTGTCCTCATGTCCACCAAATCCTCTGTGAGTTTGTTCCAGCTGTTAAACACCCTCTGTAAAAAATAATTTTCTGTTTCCCTTAAACCTCCCTCCCTCCCCAACTGCTTAGTGTGACCCTTTGTTTTAAATTTTTCTTTAGTTGGAAGATGTGACTCACAGGTAGCCTTTTCATACCTCTGATGCACTTGAAGGTCTCAATCATGTCCCTCTTTCCCTTCTTTGCTCCAGGGGACATGTTAAGGTCCCTCAGCCTGTCTTCATGTGACAACTGACTGAGGCCCCTCACCATTTTTGTTGCTCTCCTCTGGACCCGCTCCACCCTATCCACATCCTCCTGAGGTATGGCCTCCAGAACTGGACCCCATACTCAGGTGAGGCCTTACCAGCTGCCTATATATGGCATTATAACCTCTCTCTCTCTCTCTCTCTCTTCTCTCTCTTCCTACTAGTGATCCTCCCACTAATGCATTCCAGCATCCTACTGGCCCTCGCCACTGCCCTCTCACATTGTTTTGTTACCTTGAGGTCTCATGAAATGATTATACCAGGTATCCGTGTACAAGGCAACGCGACTGCGCTTTCAAAAGCTGACTCAATCATGGTGCTTGTGCACAGGACTACTCCGGCCGGGGGACTAGATAGGGGTTCCCGCGATATAGCAACAGGAAGAGGAGGAGGTTATAGATGTAGTGCGGTGGTGGGCTGCCGAGCTGGTCTTGTGGTGTAGTGGGTTGGTGGCAGGCTGGGGTTGGAAGGTGCTGAGTTCGGTTCTGGGCATGCTCGTGAATTCGCCAGGTCAGTGTTTCTTTTTGTTTGCTTTGCATCTGCCCCCGACATGCACCCCACTGGGTTGAGAATCACTTTAATTCGAGGATGCGGACGCGACAAAGCCCCTGGCGAGTCGGGGTGCAGCCCCGCATAAAAATGAAACCACCATCTCGGCGCCCTCCTGCTGTTCGCCCAAATGGTGATCACTGGAGATCATGTGATGTCTCGCAGCTATAGCAGCTCAGCTCAGGAACTCCTACCTCTACTGCTCATCTGCCGAATTTAAGCATTTATTCCTGCAGTTGATTGAAAATATTCTACTAGCTTAGCTGGTGTCTGTCTGCAGTCTTTATCTGAACTCTTTCTGGCATCGACGTTGGCACTAATCTGCCGTGATGGAGATCTATATGCGGCAGAACCTGCTCCGCCATACTCCCCAAACATTCTGAAGAAATCTGCCAAGAAATCTAAGGTGCAAGGCTCGTGATCTGCTAAACAACTGGGAACCTCTGCATCTGCTGTCCCTCTGACTAAAGATCGATTTTACAGGAACTCCTTTCCTTCAAGAAAGCCCTTACAGACATCTCCGGAGCTGAAATCACTTCGATCAGACATGGGAACTTAGACTACAGGATTGGAGATGCTGAAGCCCACACAGTGTCGCTGGAAGGATGGCAGGACAGAACGGACCCGAACTTGCTAAATTACAACAGCAGATCACAAATTACAACTTAAAATGGAAGACCTGGAAGGCGCGGCTGCAGAAATAATATCCTGATCCTCGGACTGCCTGAAATGGAGGAAGGCCTCTCCATTAAGCTACTGGCTAAGGTGGTCGGTCTCTCCCTCATAACACTGCCTACCAGATTGAGAGGGTTCACCGATCTCTTGGCCCCGACCTCCTGAAAACGCCCCCAGGCCTATTATCCTGAAATTTTAAGTTACCTGGAGAAACAACATGTGCTGTCTAAAACAAGGAGCTACAATCAATTCTCTGGAAGGAAGCACCTCAGATTTTGCCACTGGAAACTCACCAGAAACCAGTTGCTTTTCACCCGACTGTAAGCAAACTGATTGCAACTGGCATTAAGTTTAAAATGGCATACCCTGCTCATTTGCAAGCCCTGGTCGCCAGCTCTTGGCTCTCCTTTGAAAACCCTAATCAAGCTATCAAGGAACTATCCAGCCGCATGCCAGATCTTTTTAAGGACACTTGAATAGCATTGTACATCTGTCCCTGTTCTTTTAGGATGGTTTAAAATGTGCATACCTTGTTTCTCCTTTTTCTCTCCTATAGGTGGACTGGTCCTCTGCTCCTCTGGGGCCTACACCTCCCTCCTCGTGGATGGACTTCAGTGCTCCCGTGGATGGATGCTTTCCTGATGGGTGGACTAATGCTTGCCTGGATTCATGGAGCCGAGTCGCTGGAACCGTCGTTGGACCTCAGGAACTGTGCTGGCGGATCTGCCCGGTTTCCTTAGTTGTGGAACTATCAGAGGGGATGATAGTTCTGGGAGGGCAGATTTTAAGTTACCCTGGTCCTGTAATGTTTCATATCTACTGAACCAATCCTGACTAAACCATATATTTGGACTTTGTGGGTTCATCTGGTTGTTCTACCAGTGTCTAATTGTACTGACTAGAACTATTGCTTTGGGCCCTGTAGCTTTTGTTTTGTTCTGGGGTTAGGTTTTTGTTTTGTTCTGGGGTTAGGTTTTGTTTGTCTGGGGTTAGGTTTTTGTTTTTTCTGGATCCCCATGGTGCTCGCCCTGTGGAGGAGATAGGATGTGTAAACAGATTAAGTTCCTGGCTGCCTTGTTGTTCACCCCTCACACATGGAAGGACGGCCAGTGCGCTCCACCCAGCTTTTCCTCAGTGTGGGGCCACTTGCCCATTGCTTAGTATTAATTGTCATTTTTCTCCTGCGTTAACTTCCTCTTTCATTTCTTTTTTTTTTTCTCCTCTTTCCTTTTGACCTTTGCCTTAATTGCAGTCTATTGCACAGGGTGAGCACCAAGATGGTAAATCAGGGAAACAACCCGCAGGCTCGCTTTTCTTCAGGTAGGCCTGCTTCTATGATATGGTATGAGACCCATAATTAAAGGCCTGCAGATGATATGGGTTGGATGGGAGGGTGATGGGGGGGCTGGATGGGTGGGTGGGAGGGGGGCTCTAATTGTAGCTGAGTCTCTTGTGGGCTGACACTCATCACATACTGGATAGTGGGGGGTTAGCCATGAGCCTCCATTCTAGTTTATTTTGACTCAATTTTCATGGCTAGGAATATGGCCTGGAATGCCGTGGAGGAGCGTTCCCTTGATGGTCAATTAGTACCCCATTTTCTCTTCGCTGTCTCTCGGCTTACCTTTGTTATTTTCTTCCAGAGCTTTCTCAGACTGGGGAGGGCTCTATCGGGGCTACTGGGTTAAGGCTCCTTCTGACCCCTTTTTCATTCGATCATTAGCTAGCAGGACACTCAGGAGGACCTTTGTACATAGTTGCTGGGGTTGGTTTTTGGGATGGGGTGGACCTACTGACTTCAGTTAACCATCCTGACTCCCTTCCACAGGCGACCTGGCTGGGAGGCTCCAGGGTCAACTAGTCACACTCAATGGAACTTCTTGTTTTTTTTGGGGCACATTAATATGAGGTCTGGGGGTACTGACACAGGTTAACCATGTTTATCTCTTATATATTACTTGTTCCTTCATGTTTTGCTTGTTCTTATGGGTTATTTATATTGTTGGAATGAGGAAGGATGGGAGAGGGGCGAGTATGCACTTTTTCCATATCAATGGGGTCATTTAACTTGTCTATTTCCTGGATATGGCGACTCAGATCATTAAATTGTTAATGTGGAATGTAAGAGGAGCAAGAGAGCAATTCAAATTCTACCAAATTTTAAGCATATATCTCTGCTCCATGGCCACATTGTCTTTTTACAAGAGACTCACCTTCTCATCCAGGAAGCTAACTGGCTGAGAAGACAGCATGTTGCTCAGGTATTTGCAGTCGTAATCCACCTCTAGTAGGGGGTGGCTATATTAATTATGAAGGCGATTTCTTTTTAAGCAGAACAGATTGTTTTGGGCCCTCAAGGATGTTAAGTTCTGGTTAAGGGCCTCTAGACCGGAGGAAGTGATTCTGGGTAGTGTCTATGCCCCAGTAGAGGGGATCCTTGCTTCTTTGTAGACCTTGTAGATAAACTGGCCCATCTCCTACCAGCCCCTTGGTTTTGGGTGGGACTGGAACATTCCGCCCTCACAGGACCTTGACCGATCCAACCAATCACTCCGATCTCCGTCTTCCACCCAGCTAGCATTACAGGAATTCACAGACTCATTAGGACTCTGTGACCCTGGCGGATCTTCAATTCATTATCCAGTAGTTATACATTCTACTCAGCTGTCCATCACACTTCATCTAGACTAGGTTACATTCTTATTAGTCTTTCTCTTCTCAGTGGGGTCTGTGATGCTGGTCTCAAACCTATAATTCTCTTGGACCATGCAGTGGCCTGGCTTACTCTTAATTTTTGTCCCTGAGTTGCAACGTGACACTACTTGGAAATTAAATATACAGCTCCTTAAAGATGACTTTATTGCATCAATAAAAAATCTCTTATTCCGTCTTATGTTGACACTAATGTCAACTCCGTCCCAGGGGTGACCATGAATGTTTTGCCTTGAAGTGTTTCCTCAGAGGGTTCATCCATCTTGCTTCCAAAAGGAAGAAAATTGTGAGCTAGAGGTTACTACCTTGTTGAGTCGTATATGTTCTCTGGAGAACTCTGTATCCCCCTCCTCCTCTTCTGACTCCCTAAACACTCTGCTATCTCTCAGAGATAAGTTTACGGATATCTTAAGGGAAAAGTGAATATGCTATCTTAACAACATAAGCTAAATATATTGAGCAGGGTGAAAAGGCAGGTGTTTACTAGCTCTCTGACTGAGAAAGCTAGAAAGTTTGAGGTTAATTGCGGCCATCTCAGCTCAGGATGGCTCCACCAAAACTTCTCCCAGGGACATAGCCTTGGTGTTTGAACAGTTTTATAGCTCATTGTATGGTCAGGTGTCCCTTCACCAAGGAGGAGGACATGGTAGCCTATCTGGACACTATCCACTGCACATCTCCTGGAACATCACCAAGCTCTCCTATCCATGCCTATCTCTTTACAGGAGATTAAAACTGCCATTGGTAACCTAGCCTTAGATAAAGTCCCTGGCCCTGATGGTTTCCCATCTAATTTTACAAACTTTTTCTGAAGAATTATCCCTCTCTCACTCCGCCTTTACCGATACATGTTCTCAACTGACTCATTGGATTCTTCCCTTTGGAAGCAACCATTGTTCTTCTTTAAAACCAGACAAATCCCCATTACATCTGGCCAGTTATCGACCTATATTCTCTCCTAAACTGTGATATCAAGATTCACACCAAAATTCTGGCTATGAGGATAGGTAAAGTATGGTCCATTCTGCTTAGTCCAGAACAGGTCAGATTTGTCCTGGGCAGATCCTCGGTTGATCATTTACATAAGCTGGCCCACCTTTTTCAAATAGCTAACGACTCCTACACCTATGGCCCTGATCTCACTGGACACTGAGAAGGCCTTTGACAGGGTGGACTGGGTCTTCCTATGGTCCACCCTGCGGAAGATGGGGTTCCCAACCACCTTTCTACAGTGGCTTCAGACAATCTGCAAGAATATTTGGCACATGACAACGCCTGTTCAGACTCCCATCCCTTCCCTATTTCCACACCCTGGATGGTCAAAACTCGATGATGTCTCCTCATTCCGCTACTTGGAGGTATGGCTCGACTGCCATCTGTCCTCTCAGACCACATCGTTGCTATTTCAAAAAACTGCGCCCCATGCTCGGTGCACTTTATAGGAACATGCGTAGCCTCCCTCCCCGTCCGGCGTGAACTGGTCCAGAAGATTATACTTCCTCCTTTGATTACTGTGACATTGTTTACAGTGCAGCCCTAAGTCCACCCTATCTAAGCTGGACACACTTTTAATGCCTTCTGCTGCTTTGCTCTCAATGTCTCACCCTTACCCACCACTCGACTCATGACCTCTACCATTCCCTGGCACTACCGTCCCTTGAAACTGTCACATTTCACTGTGCTTAAATATGTAGCTAACCTATGGCTTGGCACCATCCCTTCCTACCTCTTCTCTGTGCTCTCAGCTGTCCCTCCCCACCCATTATCTTAGATCCTGCGACTACCGCCAACTATCAATCCCTAGGCGGAAGACTACTGCCAGGTGAGTCGCCTTCTCACACCGGTTACCCAAGCTATGGAACATCTCCCACCTCAAATTCAGCATCTCCTCTGCCCACTCTCTTCTACTGCCCTAGCTAGCTTCCTCACCATTAATTGCTCCTGTACTTGATTCAGCCATGCACCAATTGCTCTCCCTCTCCACTGCCCGACCAGCAGCCTTAGCTTTGCTACAAATGCTGGTATATAGCCCCAATCTATGCATTTTGTCCTGTGCTTTTTGTCCATACACCATCATGTGTTCTACGTCTCCTATTGCTTATACCTGCATATTACTGTGTGCAAAATGTTACCCTGTATTGCTGCTATATGTCAGATAATTGTTATATGCTCCATACAATATTCAATGTACACCATGTGTTGTTGCTTTTAGTTTAATTGCAATTGTATCCATATGCTGCTATTTGTCTCTGTTATTTGCTCAGTCGATAACCTGCGTGTTATCCAACCCCTTGTACCCTCCCCCAGGTCGCACCGGAGACGAGCATCTTGTTGCTCAGTGTGCCTTTCCTGGTGAAACTATTTCAGTAAATAAATAAATATGTAATGGTGTTTTCACTTCTGCTTTTCCCTTTACACTGGCACTCATCAGGGCTGTCCCTTCTCTTCCCTTCTTTTCAGTCTTTACCTTGAACCTTTAATTAGAAAAATTAAACCCAGTATCTATGGTATTCCAGTCGGTGACTCAGTTTATATGGTTTCAGTATACACAGACATATCCTTCTCCATTTTTCATACCCTTGGTTTCTCTCTCTGAAACCTTAAAGGTAATAGATAGATATAGTTCCTTCTAACTAGAAGCTCAATTGTAGTAAAACTGAAATCTTTCCCTAAACGGTCACATCTCACAAATCAGATTTTTTTCACGGTATGCGCTGGTCCCTGAGGTACATTAAATACCTGGGCATTTGCCTCTCTACTGAACATTCTTGTGTGAAAAACTGAACCTTGTTGATTTGATTAGTACTATCCAACAAGATCTTGCCAGTTGGAAAGCACTTCCGACCTCCTTGTGGGGCAGGATCAATATAATAAAGATAAATATTTTACCTAGGCTCTTCTACCCTTTAAACATTTTAAATCTCTGGCTCCCTATATCCTTCTTTAAATGTATTCATGCACTCATCACTTCTTTTATTTGGGTGGACAAATCCCTAGACGTTCTTATATTAAACAGGAGCTCCCTCAAGGAATTGGGAGGACTCGCTCTCGAACTTCTTGCTTTATTTTTGGGCTAGTCATCTGTATAATTGCGTTAAATGGTTCTCTACTAATTAAACCCACCTGCAGGAGACTATATTCCTCCTTGGTTACAACTAGAAGTAAATTGGATTCACAGCTTTAAACTGTCTACATCTACCATCCTTTTCTCCCCTGGAAATCCCTACCAATGGACCTGAGAGACTCTGTGATTGGGACTTCTGTTAAAGTTTTCTCTCAATTGTGTACATTTCTCAAATTTCAACCTTCAAAGACATCTCTCAACCACTTTTTTGAATTTGAACATTAAAATTGGAGACAGTACTATTCCAACTTCATGGTTACCTCAACTAAGGGATGTCAGAGTATCGGATCTCTACCTCACAGGGCTCTCTCCTCTCCTCTCCAGACATTTTAGTGAAATTTCACCTTGCCCCATCACACATTTTAAGATATTCCAGTTAAGGCATCTTCTGGTACAACAATTTGGTTTCTTATCAGAGCCCTCCTATTTAGATGATCTTGTCGCACAGTTTCGAGATCTAGCTAAGAAACCACATGATACCACCTTACTTTACTCTCTCTTGCTTGATAGGATGTACTCTGAGTCAACCACAGGTTCCAGGGTTTGGGGCCCTTCTACCAGATGCCACTCTTAACTGGGAACGATCTGGAAGGATCTCTATAAATATACCACTTACGACTGCCTGAGACTCACCCAAGTTCATATTTTAAACAACATGTATTATACCCTGTCAAGTTGGCCAAGATGGATCTTATCAGTTCTTCCTCTTGTTCCAGATGTGGTAAAGAGGAGGCATACTTTGCACATCTTCTGGTCTTGTAAAAGATCTCTCCTCTATGGACTTGATTGAGTCTCAAGCTGACCCCTACTAGGGCTAGAGGGTCTCTTTTCCCAGAGATTTGTATCATTGGAGATTATATGAACATACAAACATACGAAGAAGCCAGCAGAAGAAGGCCATTTGGTCTATCAAGTCTGCACGTATTGCAGGGTCCACAGCTTGAGCTAAAGTCCCTGCCCTCCCTCCCTCCCCTCCTCCCATCCTCCCTAGCCATGATTCTTACCTTCCCCATGCCTATCCCAGCCCTCTTAAAGCTGCCCACTGTCTTCAATGAGATGACCTCTTCTGGCAGCGCATCCAAGTGTCCACCACCCACTCTGTGAAAAAGTGCTTCCTGACCTCCTAAACCTCCCACCCTCCAGCTTAAGACTGTGCCCCCTCATGATATGGTTGCCACTCAACTTAAAGAGACCTCCTTATCAACCTTATTTATCCCTTTCAAGTACTTGAATGTCCCAATCATGTTCCTCTCTCTCTCTCTCTCTCTCTCTCTCTCTCTGTATTCCAGGGAGTACATGTTCAGTGCCCTCAACCTCTCTTCGTATGCCTTGCCCTGCTGACTGGCTATCATCTTTGTAGCCCTCCTCTGTACCTTCTCCAGCAGGTTAATATCCTTTTGAGGTGTGGGCACCAGTACTGAACTCCATACTCTAGATGTGGCCTTATCAGTGACCTGTACAAGGCAGTATAACCTCCTTTCTACTAATACTGATCCCCTAGCTATGCATCCCAGCATCTTTTAATTATTTATTTATTTACTTTTTTTTATTACAATCTCGAATCTTGTTTGCCTTTGCTGCTGCTTTCTTGCATTGCATGGAGTGCTTCAGGTCACTAGTGATCATCACTCCCAGGTCCTTCTCTCCTCCTCTGATGTAGCTACTTGGACTCCACCCAGGTAATACTCTGTCCTGGGATTCTTGGCTTCAATATACATAACTTTGCATTTCTTGGCATTGAAGCCAAGCTGCCAGATCCTGGACCACCTCCTAGCTTTTCCAGATTTTCCTGTTGGTCCCATATCCCTTCAGCTGCTTCCAGTCTCCCACACAACTTGGTGTCATCTGCTATAGGCACATTTTGCCTTTAATGCCATCCCAATGTCATTGATGAAGACATTGAACAACACCGGCCCCAGCACGGAGCCCTGTGGGATCCCACTGGTTACCTCTCTGGTGCCAAATACTGTAACTCTCCCCCACCACCACCCTCTGGGTTCTGTCCCTCAGCCAGTTTTTCACCCATCTGGCCATCTTCTCCCCAGCTCCAAGATCCACCAACTTCCTGATCAACCTTTTGTGGGGCACAGAGTCAAAGGCCTTGCTGAAATCAAGATAGAGGATGTCTGCAGCTTGGCCCCTGTCTACTGTCTTAGTGACACAGTCAAAGAAATCAATTGAAATTCAATTATACTCGAATTGTGGTCAGAGAGCGAAGATATCATATGGCTCTTATCTTCTTGCAGTCAAGAAATTGGTTCTCAAACATTGGATGGACCAGTCTCCTATCTCGTATCAAGAATGGCTGCACGAGCTCTCGCTCTGTTTGAGGACAGAATGTTTAATCGCCAGTACCTGCCATAAATGACCTCTTTTACCAAAAATGGGGTAAGCTTTTTGCTTTATACCTAACTTGAATACTTCTATGCCTCTCATGCTCCCTCACTGACCTTGCCTTGTTTATCAGTGTTAACAACTTCTGAAGAGCACACTTGAGGGAGGGGGGTTTGTAGGGGATGAGTCCGGGTGGGGGCTGAGGGTTTTGGGGGTGGGGGAGAGGCAGTTCTGATGTGACCAGTGAATTCATGTCTTGCTTTGCTTGTTTTTGCTGTAATTTAAAAAAAAATTAAAGTCTTTTAAATTAAAAAAAAAATGGTGATTTCCTTGATTGCCGCTATCACATGAACCTTATACCAAGGTCTCTTTCCAGCTCTGTTACCTGTGGGACTTGCCCACCCATCCTGTATTCCACACCCTGTTTTTTTTACCTATGTGTATGATCTTGCACATTTTTGTATTGAAGGACAGCTGCCACTCCTTAACCATTCATCCAGTTTTCCAGATCCCTGTGCATTTTTTAACCCCTCCGTGTAGCAACTGTGTTGCAGATCTTCGTATCGTCCACAAAGAGACACACCTTCCCTTAAGCCCTTCTGCTATGTTTCCTATGAAGATATTAAACAGGAGTGGCCCTGATGCCGACCCCTGAGGCACCCCCGCTGGTAACCATGCCCTCCTTTGAAGTTACTCCATTAACGATTACCTTTGTCTTTATCCCCAGCCAGTTTTGTACCCACCTCACTACTACCAGACCCAGCCCTAGGCATCTCATTTTGTGCAAAAGTCTTCTGTGCAGCACAGAATGAAACACCTTACTAAAGTCAAGGTATGCAATGTCCCAATTTCCCGATCCACCACACTGGTGACCCAGGCAAAGAACTCTATCAAGTTCATTTGACACAACCTGCCCTCTGTAAACCCATGTTGCCAATGGTCTTGCAGGCCATTGGCTTCCAGGTAGCTAGTGATTCTTTCTTCAGCAGTTTCTCCATGAGCTTGCTCACCGGTCTGTAATTGCCCACCTCCTCCTTGTCCCCACCCTGGTGTAGGGGACTACATCTGCCCTTCTCCGGTCCTTTATGCTTAATTTTGGTTTCCTATCACCAAGCCATGATTTTACTCCATTTACCAACCTCCTGTTTAATACCAATTTATCTAATTCTCAGTTAGTTCCCTATGTGGCACATTATGAAAGGCATTGCTGTAGTCTAAAACACTACATCTGCAGGTAATCCCCTGTCCAGAGCTTTGTTAACAGACTCAAAGAATCTGATTGTTGGTTTGACATGCTCTGCCTTTCTGGAAGCCCTGCTGTGTATTGTGTACCATATTGTTGCTAGATATACACATCTCAGTCTCCTCCTTTATTATGGTTTCCAATACTTTCCCACTCATTGACATAAGACTCACTGGCATGTAATTCTTAAAATCTGAACTGGACCCTTTTTAAAAATGGGGGCCACTGTTACCTCCTTCCAGCTTGTAACAACCTTCCCAGTATTCAATGACATTTGAAAATCCTGGTGAGTGGGCCTGCTCGTTCTCCCTTAGCTGGAATGGAGGAGATAAGGCAGGAGATATAAAGAGGAATTGGGTGGGAAAAAGAGTAGTTCAGGTTGGGTTTCTGAAGGAGTAGCAGGATAGTCGAGGGAGCATCTGTCCCAGTCTGCATGTGCAATAGGCTTGGGTCCCAAGAAGACTGGGAGAGGCCTACCAACCCTGGTACAGTGGCAAGGCACTGGGTGGGGTGGTGAGGGCATCCCAGTCACTCAGGGCACCAGCAGGGCATTAGTGGGACTGCTGGATTTAGAGTGTAGCCCAGGCGCCATGTGCCAATGGACCACTACCCCGCCTGTTGATTAACACACAGGTTAAGGGACCTGGGTTCTGCTGCGATGGTGATTGGGGTTCTACCCCATAATAGAAAGAAAGTAGCATGGTGCCTCCACGCAGAGTAAAGTAATGGTGGACCAGGTATTTGATTGGTACAACCCCGGATGTTGTACCTACCCACCTCCCTTCTAACCACCCACACACTGGATACCACGTTGTGCACCAACAATGTAAAATACATATACTTAGCAGATAATACCAATAAACTGCCCACAACAATGAGATTACAACAGACAAAACACAGCTTTATTTTTAGGGAAATGGCTAGGAAAGGGGTGCAGGAACATGAGTGCTGTGGAGAAGAAAAGTTGGTTATTTTGAGTTAATATGGCCTGTGGGCCAAAACACACACAGTGCCCACCCCACTGGTACCAATGCAAACCCCTATGTTCTGACAGTCCTAGCTGTGTACCAGACTTAACACAGGCCTGCTAGATTCTGCGAGTTGGCGGCGTAGCCTTTGAGTAACTCTTCCTAGGATGCTAACACTTTTAAATTTTGTACATCCTTTTGTCAGGAAAGCCCTGGGCTACTCACGGTCCTGAAGCACTGGGTTTCAGTTACTGGCACAGTGGGTTCTGGCAGTTCAGGGATCAGACAATCAATCTCACCCAGGGCAGCAAGCAGAGGGGCAGTGGAAATCCTGGTCAGTCTTGGACTTGCTTGAAGACTCTTGCAGCTTGTCACCTTCCGACTTGCTTAAAGATTCGTGCTGCTGGTCCTTCAGCCTGCTCTGCAGGCCAGATCACAGAGCCCAAACGCAAGGCCTACAGGGCACCCAGATCCAGGAATGACTCCACAGTCTGGCTCCCCTAATGGGTCCACAGTGCCCTAGTATGCAGCCACGTGCCCATGGCCCCTGCAGCCAAGTCTGCCTTACTCGGTAGAGGTTTGGAAGTTCCCTACCTGGCTTCCAGTTGCAGCTGTGACAATTTTCAGCTTTCACCTTTCTCCTGGACAGGAACAAACAGCTCCGTGTGCAGCAACAAGTTCTCTGAATTCCCATCTTTCTCTTAGCTTTTGGCTTGTGACCTGCGGTCTCTGGATCAAACCTCTGCCTTTCCACAGCTGGCTTTCAGCAAACAACAGTCTCCTACACATTGGATACCTGCAAACCTTTTTCCTTTCAAAGTCCTCAGATTCAGATACTGTGCCAACCTTTAGCTCTTGCTCACACAGTTCCAATTTTCACCTTCTGCAGCCCAGGGTCACTGACAGTTCCAACTTTCCCTTTACATAGCTCAGGGTCTTCCACACTGATGCAGGCTCACTGCAACACAGAATCTCCAAAACACCAGGAGCTTTCACCAATTTGCCTTACATGTTCAGTTGCAGTACACAGCTCCTTCAGATAGTGAAAATCCTTTACTCAGTCCTCAGACAATTCACTGTTTCCCTGGTGAGTCCTGTACAAGGCTTCCTGTCTCTCTAACACACAGCACTGAGCCCTTCTTGACTTGAGCAGAGCCCAGGACAGACTGCCCAAACTACCTAAAGTCCCAAAGGTTTCACCCACAAATCCCAGCTTCTGATTGGTTGATGCTTGCTGTCCTCAAAATATTATTATACAATGGCAAGAAAAATCCTAGGCTCTGATTGGTCAGTCTTATTGGACCTTGATGTTATCCTAGTACAACATCACGGGTCTAGTCTCAGCCTCACTGTGAACCTGTAGATGTTCTTGAGCATCTAGAGCTTGAATGTTTCATCTGCTCTTAAAAACAAAAATATTTTTCCACACAAAACATCTTTAAAATAATTTTTCTTTATTCTGTATAACAACGAGTCATTGTATAATAGTAATAATTCCCTCCGGGGTGTGTGTCGTTTAGGATAACGTCACGCCTCAGTTGTTGGTGACCGACTGCCTGCGGCCCGTGTCCAACCACCTGAGGTGTGTGACGCTATCCCAGCACAACACACACACCCAGTCGGGCATTATTGCTTAAATAGGCATTAGCCTCCTTCGATTCTTGATTGGAAATGGGGTTTGGTGCCTAGATTCAGTTTACACCTCCTCCCATAAAGCATTTCAATCCTCTTTGGGCACTCTACTCTCCTCACTGGCTGTCCATAGTGTTAAAGTTCCAAATATGGCTGATTACTGTACAGCTTTGACCAGTTTCAAAAGCAGTCCCCACTTTATAATGTTCCTGCAGCCAAAGTAAACTGTCTTTAAACTCATTTGCCCCACAGTTCTGTAGCAGCCTCTGCCTACTATCCTTCGGCTACATTAGCAAGGTTAAACACATATTCCCCTACATGTCACTAGCTCCAATTCACTGTCCCCTAGGAGCAGGCAGCACAATAATATTCATTGTTTGGCCTCATTAATATTCATGATGCTCCGGTCTCAGGCACTCATAGGTGCTCTTTAATGAAACACTTAGGCCACCTTTATTGGGTCTCCTCCATGTCTTTGACCCCCAACTAGCATATCCAGGAGTCGGGACAACCAGAGAGCATTAGATTAGCTGCAATCATGGTGAGGTGAGGTGTCCTCCAGCCCCTTTGATACAGAGGACAATGCAGGGGCTGGACAGGGACCTCAAATGGCCACATCGACCCAGGACTGCACCAGGGGCAATGGGAAGAGCCAGACAGCTTTTGAGGCACCAAGGTAAGCCCCACCCAAAGAGGGGGTTACACAATGGTGGTAGGGCCCAGGTCTGAAGTGCCTTTTCTGTCCTTAGCAATTGAGAGGTGGAAGGGCTTGAGGCTTGACTGCTTCAAAGGCTTTTCTGGTATGGCTAAGGGGATTCAGCGGCCGTGATGTCTACACTGGGCTGAACTGGTTTGGAGCCTCAGAGTAGAGGGTGAAGAACAGTGGCACCTGCCACAGGTGCTACCTCACTCTGGCATTAGGGGACCATATATGGGTTCCTGGTGTGTTGAGGCCACACCTTTACTTTAGGCTTGGGTGTCACTTGGTGGTTGGCCTAGGGATCCGACACCTCCAGGCAGACTGCATGACACCAGTGAAGGTACAAAGGGCACACAAGGAGACAACAGTGGGTTTCCTGGGTGAACACCACCTCCAAGCAGTATGCACCAGTGACACAAAGGAAAGAAAGATCTTGAGACCCCAAACTGGTAAATACTTGCAAAATCTACTATCTTCAGGTAAAGAGCCTTTACCCTAATACATTGCAGGAGAGGGAAAACAGTGACACAGATGACCATAATACAGAGGTAAAACAGTAGCTCAGTCGAGTTTACTATCCAGATATTATATCTGAAAATGCTATATATGAATGGTGGGGTAAGGCTGGTCCTGAATATCACCCAGCTAGAATCCGGATGAAATGAATAGAAGGTATGGGATAGTCCACAGCTAATTGAAATAGGATCATGTGACCTAGGAACCTAATAAATGTGACTAGTAGCTGGGTACCGATGTGATGAACTGTGTCCGGAGTGTGCTCTTATGTACTTGAAATTAACTGAAGTTGTTTGAAAGAACTACCATTTGAACCCTTACCCCTCAGTAAAGGGATCTGCCACTCTGTGTGTTATGGTTTTTAATGACATCAGGTTCATGCAATGTCCAAAGGAAAAAAACGATGGAGGACTGTGCTGTACTAAATGTTTGCAAGGGTGGGCCCAGGCAGCAGAGCCAGCTAATACCCCTAGAAACATAGACAATGCCAGCAGAAAAAGACCAAAGGTCCCTCAGTCTGCCTCAGTTCTCTATCAATCCCAGGACCCTAAATGTCATCCAGGGTACTAGGATGTACTGTGTGCCGCCTGCCTTTTGGTCCCCTTCGGCTCTCGCCTAGACCCTACCCTAGTGCTTTACTCCTAGTATTGCTTACACTCCAGTGCATATGCTCCTTATCCAGATCCTGATCCTGATCTCCCATACAGCATCCCTTATATAAATTGTTAGTCCACAAGTTGCTTAGCCTTCGGGATGCTATAGCTTGTTGCCTTGTCAGCCTAATGCACTATTGATATTACTGGATTCATGCATTCTCAACTTTCTGTGCCTGTATGTTTTATTCGGCTGTACTCATCCTATGTTAAGTCCAGTTATAACTTCTGTAACCTAGTGTTTGATTTCTGCGTACATACTGATTTTGAACTGTTAACATTATGTATTGACCTCATATTGAGGTGTGTTTGTCATCCTGTATCACTACATTATATCTCTGCTTGTTGCCTGTTGTCTGCCACTCTTGTGGCTCGGTCATGGCTAAAAAGGTCCTTTGGATCAGCTCACTTACCTGGTCACCAAAGACATAAATAAATACATACATACATACATACACACACAGATATACAGATGCAGATACACAGAAATGTGACGGCAGAAAAAGACCCACGGCCCATCTAGTCTGCCCAACACCCTACTCCCCCTTCTGTTATGCTTCCACCCTCTTTTCCAACCCCTTGAATCCATCCCAAGACCTCTTGAACCCCTCCACCGTGTCAGCTGCCACCACCTCCGTTGGCAGCCTGTTCCAGACCTCCACCACCCTTTCTGTAAAACTACCCCTGACATTTCCTCTGTATTGCCCACCTTCCAGTTTGAGGCTATGTCCCGTGTTCCTCCCTTCTTCAATCTGAACAAACTATCACCCTCCCCATTGTTTATTCCTTGGATACTTAAAGGTCTCAATCATGTCCCCTCTCCTCCTAGTCTCCAGAGGGTACAAATGCAGCTCTCTTAATCATCTCTCAGAGGTACATCCTGCATTACTCTTACCATTTTGTTGCCCTTCTCTGTACCCTCTCCATCAACTCAACATCTCTCGTGGGGTGGGGCCTCCAGAACTGCACCCCATACTCCAGATGCAGCCTGACCATGGTTCTGTATAACAGCATTAGCACCTCCCTCTTTCTGCTATTAAAACCCCTCATGATGCAGGCCAACATTCCATTTGCCTTTCCACCACCCTATTACACTGGCTGCTCACCTTCAGGTCATGCAATACCATAATCCCCAGGTCCCTTTCTGTTTCCTTCTCCTGAATCACCCCCCCAAGGGAATAAGGTTCCCTCCTATTTCTCCCCAGGTGCAACACGAGCACTTTTGTGGATTAAACTTCAATTTCCAGGTGTCAGACCACCTCTCCAGGTCCCGCCTCATGGCTTGCACCCCACTAGGGAATCCACCCTATTGCAGACCTTTGTATCGCTCATACATACATACATACTATCCCTCACTATCCTCCTGACTAATCTTTTCCCTGCTAATATTGCCCGAGTAGCCACTACAGACTTCAATCTGTCCCATCCGTGCTTGAAACCATTTATGGTTTTGGTTCTTACTACCTCAGCTAGCAGACTGCTCCAAGACTCCACCACACTCTCTGTAAAATAATACTTCCTCACATCCCTCCTCAGGGGCTAAGACTGGGAGGAGCTGGACCAGCCACAGCCCCCCACTCCTATTCCTGGGTGGGCCATGTATGTATATTGTGCCCCACACTTTTTGACACTATGTATTTTTTAAATAATGTATTTTATTAATGCATACATGGCCTGTGTATATTACTCTCAATCAATATATGCAGCACAGAAATTGAAATTTGAGTTGTACTGTATTATTATGGTAATACAATCCATGCAGTTTATCTGCCTGCCAGGTTACTATGTAAATTTGAAAATAGAATTTGTTTGTTGCTTCTCCCAGTATTACTATGGTGACAGCTGCAATCTTCAAGTAATAGTGGGAACCAATAAATGAATTCTTCATTCTAGTCAAAGAAATATCCACACACAGCAGCCACTACTTAGAGCAGGAACACAGCATACTGGTAGTTAAACTGAGTAGGCTGGCAAGTAATAGTGTCAGACCTTGAGTGACTGAGGTAATAAATTCATGGTCATATCCTGCCTTTTACATAAAAGTATGATCTGTTCTGCATCTGTTGCCTATTAAGAGTGGCGTGGTTCTGATTTGTGTTTGCTGTGTAATATTTTTAATTATTTGTGGGTAATCAAAGT
Source organism: Neoceratodus forsteri (assembly GCA_016271365.2). Lineage (NCBI taxonomy): Eukaryota > Metazoa > Chordata > Ceratodontiformes > Ceratodontidae > Neoceratodus > Neoceratodus forsteri. Next base: position 310,860 of record CM028131.1, read on the forward strand.
TCCAAATCCTGCGTGACTCAGGTAAATTGTCGAATCCTGCTATTTTCCACAATAGTATGTTCTGTACTGCCACTGCTGCCTATTAATTCAGAGTGGTTCGGATTAGCTTTGCTGGCTAATTTAATTTTTTCTTTGTGGGTAATCAAAGTACCAGATCCTAGGCTGAGTGATCGAAATAAATTGTCAAATCCAGCCATTTTCCATAACAATCTGAACTGCACTGCAGATCATGCTGTTGTGGAAAACAGGTGGATTTGACAACTGACCTGTCACTCATCTGCTGCTTATTAAATAAGACTGGCTTTGATTTGTGTTTGCTGCCTAGTATCAGTTTTTTTTTTATTTGGAGGTGTGTAGACAGTGGCTTCATGTGGCCTTGGGACTTACTCTTATTATTTTAAGCCCTCACCCTTCCACGCAGTGTGTTTCATGCTCAGAGCATGCTTAGCTGTAACAGGAGCTCATTTGTGTGACTTGATTTTGTAATGTTTATGAACTATAACCTATTCGCTGTTGATGTTTTGGTGGGTTACTGCAGCAAACAGCTCCATCTGACCCACTACTGAAGGGCTAAAATGTAATAATTATTGGCGGTGCTAGCAGTTGATTAGCAAGTGTGTTTGCAAATAGATATGTGTCAGTGCCACTCTGGAGTGATAGGGGCTACCTTTTGATAATTAAGGAAAACAATCTGACACGATTGCTGGTTTTGAAGCACCCTCTATCCTGCATCTTCCTCTTGAGGCACACTATATTCATTGATGCCAACTGATGTAATGTTTCTTCCTGTGTGGCAGCAGCCTGTAAATGACGACTGTGGTGAGTATGGGTAGGGTGACCAGGAGTCTAGGACAGACATTTAGAACCCAGTTTTGACATGAATACTGTCCAGAGTTTTCTACCATTATTGTACATGTATCTATGAGTTTACTGTTTCCACTGTGGTGTACTTCAAAAAAAAAATCTGAGATGAAGACAGTTTGCAACTTTTTGGAAGCTTGTGACTTATTTCTTAATGTCATTCTCCATTTTCTTGTCTCTTCAGTGCCCTTGTGCTCATCACCCTTTCCCCTTCCATTGATCAGTTTATGTTGGTCAAGCCCATTGATCATTTGCTCCCAATCTGGTCTGTGATCTTGTCTCAGAATTTAGGTACTGTATCTTTAAATTAAAAGAGGGTCAGGGAGGGGTGTGTGTTAAAATGCATTGTATCGTGAGACATTGTAGAAGCTTGGCAGTTTGTCTTCTAGCACCTACTATAAAAACACAACCTGGCTTGGCTGGCATTGCTGGTCTCTCCTGGTACAAGAGTAATGTGAGCAATATCAGTTAACTGTTGCAGGGGAATTATACTAAACAGCATTTGTGCATGCTGGTTACAAGAAGGAATGTACTGCACAGCATCATTCAGGGTAATGAGTCTAATTAGATTATTTAAGAACAAATTCTTGACATGACATAGTTTATTTTTATGAAGTAAACACTGTGAAAGATGAAAAAATGACACCAAAACACTTTACAAAGCGTAAATTTTATGGTCCTAGTATGCCCCCAGACCCCTCTACCATTTCAGTGAAGATTCTTTGCCTCCCCACATTGAATCTAGTTGAACTACCCCTGTTCCTCCTGAACCTTCCTCCTGTCAGTTTTCACTCATGCACCTGTGACCTCGATTTTGTACTTATCCTGAATAACTCCCCACGTCCCCTTATTTATTCCTTTCAGAAATTTGAAGGTTTGTTTAACCCCTCACTCCATGCCCCGTCTAGGGGCATAAACTTCTTCGCAGATGGTCTGAGGCAATAAAGGAGGGGTACCCTCAAGTGTTAACATACAAGACCAATGCACTACAGCAAGGCAGGAAAGTTATGTCCTATCTTTTGGCATCTTCAATGCACTGCACTCTCAACTTCACCCTCAGTATCTGTTTTTTCACCCGAAGACTGCACATCAGACCAGGAACTCCACGTTGCATCTCTACTGTCTCTGGGGTCCCCTGAGCCTTGGACCTGCCACAGATGGGATGAAACTTTATCTGGAATGCAACTCATGAAAAATGTATTTGACTCCTGAATCGCACTCACAAAAATTGCCCAAACTACCCTTCTTCCCACCCTTCTCCATGGGGCTGCAATATTGCACTCCATTAAGGGCAGTGAGCTGCAAATGATGAGAACTCTTTACCATAAGATAGGGAGATTTGCCAACTTGGCAAAACCGCTTGCACACCACTGCACAGTGCTAAATTACCTAAACTGGCCGTCCCTTGATGGCAGACTGGCCTACCCTCCCTATGTTTAGACTACAAACTTAGGCAAGACACCTCACCATCTAGTCTAAAAATCTGCTACAGCCTAAGCAGCACACAAGAACCTTAAGATCTTCGAACTCCTGTTACTCCAAGTACCTAAGGTCCCAGAACTCCTGGGGAGCCCGATCTTTTCCTCCTCTATTCCTTCCCTCTGGAATGTGCTGCCATGTAGCCTCCACTCTTCTACCTCCTTAAGGAATTTTAAAAGAACTTAAATCTACCTGCAGAAACCAGCCCACTGCTCCTGCCATGGCTGATCAGGGGCTATCTTGCCGCACTGTTGTCCATAAAATGTTGTAAACTATTGTGTTGCCATACTTGGTGCCTGCTATTTGTAATCTGTTGCTCCTCAAGCCCAATGAGTTGCTCTGAAAATGTGACTAATATTGTTGTATTCCTTGTAAAATATGTCCTACTATTGTTCATATTTGTATAATGTTTATGCCAACTGCTTCATGACTCTCTGTAATTAACTCGGGTCACCCCTGAAAAGGGACCATCTGGTCTCAGTGGGCCTACCGGTAACCAAAATTAAATAAATAAATAAAGGGAAAAGAAGGATTTAATTTCACTAGAGTCCCCTCTCAGTTTAAATATGGCACATCGCTGCTGTTTCTCCCAAACTGACTTCTTTATTTTGATCCTGCACCGCAAATGATTTCCAGCAATGCAGGGGTCACCTACTTCATTTTAAATAAATAAAGTGGCTCCATGAGGCTAATCAAACTTTTTACACATATTAGCTGGACGTTTTAAGGCAGCAGAAACAATGAATAACAAGGCAGTCACAAGAATGGCTTTTCCCATTCTCTCTCTCTCTCTCTCTTCCTTTCTCTCTCTCTCTCTCTCTCTCCCTGCATCCTCTCTCTCTCTTCTCTTTCTCTCCTCTCTCTCTCCCTCTCCCTCTGCTGCTTTATTTGTTTATTTAGCTTTTGTTTATCAGGTAAGCACATTAGACAGTCAGGTGCCTATTTTCAGGTGCGACCGGAAGAATTACAAGGCACAGGCAAATAACAGCACAAAGACAAGGCACAGGAGAATTACAAGGCACAGGCAATAACAGTACAAAGACAAGGCACAGGATAATTACAAGGCACAGGCAATAACAGTACAATGTCTAGGCACAGCAGTCAACAAGGGACAGTCAGGTACAGGTTAATCATTACAGAATCAAAGCATAGCAAACATTAAGGAACAGACAAGAAATAACATCAGAAATAATATCAGATAGCACCAGGGCAGGCATGAGGGGTACCAGCTAGAGTATACAAGGGGCAAGATTAGGGAACATAAGCAGCAGGAAGGGAGACATGTGAGAGTTGTTCCAAGAGGAGGGGGGCATGAGAGAACAACTCAAATGTTGCTAGCCTGGCAGGGATACTTGCCCTAAGAGGGTGAAGCAGAGTAAATCAAGTGCCCAAGATCTCTGAACTCAGATCCCTGCAATCTCCTGGCTTCTCTGGATCTGGTAAGCCAAATCTTTCTTTCCTTCCTTACCTGGGTTACCCACTGTCTCACAAGCACTGATCATCCTCCCAAACTCTGGTGCGGGAAAGCGGGCTACTTCCCCGCCTGGACCCCTGGCGCTGACCCATGCCACAGGGTACCAGGATTTCACTATGACCCAGGGCCCCATAACTCACTTCAAGGTTGGTGCTGAAAACTGTGCTAATGAAGCACCTGCCACCTTTACTCAGCTCAGTCTCTCCTGTTATTGGCCCTACTGGTGCAGCGGCCCCATAACCGGCCCGCTCCAGTCTTTATGGCCCCTGCGCTACAGGGCTGTCCTACCTTCTCACTGATGGCCCAAATTGCTCTGGTTTCTGCTTTTCATCTTCCTTGGGGCCCCCACCTCCTGGGCTTGTGTTATGCTCCAGCATGAGGGCTACACTTCAAGGCCTGTAATTACGGCCTGTGACCCAACTGGACCTTAATGTACCATGCCCCAGGACCTGCAGCTCCTAAGCAGGCCCCATATTTTGGGTGAAGAGCCCTGGCTCCCTCTGCCTCCAGGCCGCCTGCCACCACCAGGTATGAAGGAAGCCACTGCCACCAGCTTCCCTCCTGTGGGAGCCCTGCCACTGCCCCCACAGCCCTGGTGACCCAGGACACACCTTGCAGGGGTTTCTAAGGGCTCTTACCTTTCCTGGCCTATAAACCCCTACTTTTCCTGCCTCAAATGAAGCAGGACCTGGCTACCCATACATCCCCCATGGAGCTCCAGTCCCCAGCTCCCGTCGACCATGGCACTGAAAAATGCCATCCTGACTTTACTTTGGGAGGGGTCACCACACTGGTCCTCCTGGACCACCGAGCTCCCTTACTTGCCCACCCAACCCTGCTCCTCCAGCCACCCCCTCCAGTCCCAGGCCTAATGCACGGGCTGGAAAGGTCCCGATACTTCCTGTCTGCTCCCTTATATACTCCATAAATTCTACTCTCTGATGCCACCTTGAGATGTCCAGCAGCCAATGTCCCCAGAGCACTAACAAATTCCCTAACTCGGAGGGGTAGGAGAGGAAAGGGATGCCTAAATGGAGCATAAGCCCCTCTTTAAGGGGGGCTTACATTAGTATCATGTCACCCTCTCTTGGTTGGTCTCAGTTAGTGCCTTGAATGCTCAGAGGATCTGCCCTGTGGGCCTTGTATCATCCTGGTCACCCTTCATTGTACTGCCTCTAACCTGCCCTTATCCTTCCTGGGGGTGGAGACTTCAGAACCAGGGTGGTACTCCAGGTGTGGCCCCACCATTGAGCTATACAGAGGCAACATTACTTCTGCACTTCTACTGTCAATACCCTTTCCAATACATCCTAACATGCTATTTACCTTACTAAGGCCTTTTGCATTGACCTGATTGTTTGAGGGTGTCACTAATGATGACTCTAGGTCCATTTCCTCAGTTGTAGTACTCAGCTTAACCCTACCCATCCAGTATTCTGTCTTGGGGTTCTTGCTCTTGGTGCATCACCTACACTTTTCAGCATTGAATTTCAACTGCCAGATCTCAACCCACCTAAGATCTGGCAGTTGGTTAGGGAAAAAGACAGCATTCAGGAAGGCTCACAGAAGGAGCAGGACAGAGAACTGTATTAGTTAAAGCAGAAGGAAGGGAAGGCAGTCAGAATAGCAAAGGCCCAAACCAAGGAAAAGATAGCCAACTCAGTTAAGAAGGGATAAACCTTTATAGGTACATTAGGGAGTGAAGAAAGACCAAGGAAGGGATAATGAAGCTTAATAAAGGGAGGGGTGGGCAGAGGGTGACAGTGAAAGGCAGAGATACTGAACAAATACTTTGTTCAGTATTCACAAAAGAAGAGGAGGGGACGTACCTAAACCAAACAACAGAAGCACTCTGGATAGGGGGTTGATACCAGTTCATGCACTGAAGAAAGGGTCCTGAAAGAACTCCTAAAACTCAAGGTGGACAAGGCATTGGGGCCTGATGGGATTCATCCAAGAATTCTAAAAGAACTAAGGGGAGAATTAGTGACACCACTGATTGCCCTTTTAATAAATCAGGGAGGATGGTGTGATACCTGAGGATTGAGGAAGGCGGATGTGATTCCCATTCACAAAAGTGGGAGCAAGGCAGAGGCAGAAAACTACAGCCCTGTTAGTTTGACCTCAGTGGTAGGCAAAATGATGGAATCACTTCTGAAAGAAAGAATTGTTGAGTACCTAGAGGCTAGTGGGGCACAGCACCCAAGACAGCATGGATTCACAGCGGAAGGTCATGTCAGAGGAATCTAATCGATTTCTTTGACTGGGTGACCAAAGTAGTAGACCAGGGAGGGCTGTGGACATGGCCTATCTAGACTTTAGGAAGGCATTTGACACAGTCCCACCAAAAGATTAATAAACAAGTTAGCCAGCCTGGGAGTGGGTCCCAGGGTGGTAGCCTAGGTAAAAATTGGCTGGAAAATAGAACACAGAGGGTAATAGAAACTGAGTCCAATCCGAAGAAAGGGGTTAATAGCAGGGTACCACAGGTTCAGTGCACGGGCCGGTCCTCTTTAATGTCTTTTATAAGTGACATTGCAGAGGGACTGGAGGGAAAGGTATGCCTCTTTGCAGATGACGCAAAGATCTGCAACAGGGTTGATACACAAGGGAGGTGGAAAGGATGAGAAGGATTTGGCAAGGTTAGAGGAATGGCCAGAAGTATGGCAGCTTAGATTTAATGCAAAGAAGTGCAAAGTAATGCACCTGGGAAACAAAACCCAGCAGAAGAGTACACATGGGGAGGGGAGGTACTAACAACAACAAAATGGAAAGGGACCTGGGGTAGTCATATCAGATGCCCTAAAAGTAGGCAGGGAATGTGAGAAAGCAGTAAAGAGGGTTGGGGATACTGGGATGCATAGGAGAGGCACCACCAGTAGAAAATAGGAAGTTGTCATCCCTCTGTGTACAGACAGTTGGCGAGACCCCATCTGGAGTATTGCGTGCAGTTCAGAGACCCCAACTCCATAATGACATAGACAGGATGGAGGCAGTCCAAATGAGGGTATCTAAAATGGTGCAGGGTCTGCACCAGAAACCATATGAAGAGAGACTAAAGAAGCTTAATAAGTATAGCCCCGAGGAAGGGGGGTATGATAGAAACTTTCAAGCACCTTAAGGGAATCAACAAAGTCCAAGAGGGTAGCATCTTTCAGAAAAAAAGAGATGTGCAAGAACAAGGGGGCAATAATTTGAAGATAGAGGGGGACGGCTCAGGGGCAAATGCGAGGAAGTATTTTTTCCTGAGAGGGTGGTGGACACATGGAATGGCCTTCCTGAGGAGGTCGGGGTCAAAACAGTGGGGAATTCAAGAATGCATGGGACAAACCCAAGGCAATTCTAGTAGTTGGGGGGTAGGAAGAAGTAGGCTGTTGGTTAACTAGGCTCTACAGCTTACCTAATAAGTAGGAAAATGGGCAGACTGGGGGGCCAAGCAGTCCATATCTGCTGTCAAAGTCTATGCTTCTGTGTTCCAGTCTCATGCAGGTCACTCTGCTTCTCCCTAATTCCCCATTGCTGTCCATCCTCCCTCAGAGCTTTGTGTCATCAGCAGACACAGCCTGCCCTGGAATTCATCTCCAGTGTCACTGATAACATATTGAAGAAGACCAGTCCTAAGACAAATCTCTGTGGCACCTACTTCCCTCTCTTGTCCTCTCAGACAATTTCCTATCCATCTTACTCTGTCCCTTGCTGCTCCAAGATCCTCCATCTTTTTCAGCAAGCACCTGTGAGGCAATGAGTCAAAGGTCTTACTGAAACTGAATTAGAGTATATCCACAGCATGGCCACCATCCAATGTCCTCATCACCCAGTCAAAGAAGATAGATAGATAGATGCATAGATGGATAGATATAGATAGTAAGACAGACAGACAGAGAGATAGTTAGATAGAGACAGACAACCCTACTTAATGAATCGTCAGCTATTTTGCTCCCACTTTAACATCTCCCCTACCCAATCCACACATTTTGTTTTCCAGCATTTCTTTTAACATGCCTAATATCACTTTTCTATGATCCAGCCACTCATCTTCCTTCCCTACAGTCAGGGTATATATATATATATATATATATATATATATAATATATATAGTGGCACGGTAGTGCCACCATAGTTAGGGTTAAGTACCCATTTAAGGTTAAATGGTGACATTTTGCACCTTAATAACTTTGCCAATGTATGACTGATTTGCCTGAAATTTGGCTGGCATGGAGCGGTAGCATAGATCTTGGGATCTGCCAAGTTTCGTACCAGTCAGGTATACAGTTGCGGAGTTATTAAGTGACATTCCGAAGCGCATTTAAACTTTTTTGTGCATTCTTTGCTCGTGCCTACAGGTTGCACGGTTTGTGCGACCGGTCCGAAACATCAGGAACATGTAGCTGGGGTCCTTGATGCCTTTCAAAGATTTTGTGAAAAAATATTAAACAGTTCAAAAGTTATTCTAAAAACAAGTTTCCATTATAGTCAATGGGAAAAGTTAACAAAAGTTTGACAGTGTCACAAATGCAGTTTTAGTGTCGCAAATTACCCTGTAGTGTCATGAGTCAGCCATTTTTTCAGTTACTGGTCACAGAAATGCTTGGCATTTAAATTTAGGACCCTCTAGGGACACAATTCTTTTGTGTTCACCTAGTCTAGTCTTGAGGATGCTAGCCATGTCTTTTTGGGGATTAAACACCCCAGAAATATGTTTTCAAATTTTGTAATCTGTAGTGTCACAAAGTAGTGTCAAACTTGCGGCGCTTTATTGATTTTTGAAAGTATCGCCAAATCTGGCTTCACTTTGCAACACTATGCCAAAATAACAGGAATTGTTTGCCACCCTGCTGCAAAAGTTCGCTTTGGTCTTTGGGCTGAAATTTGATGGAAGAAAGCCAACATCCCATGGATGTGCCTTCTGGTAGTTTGGTGAAAAATATTGCAGGGATACAAAGTTACGGTGCTCCAAAGTTGACGTTTTGTCCCATCGACTAACACTGCGGTGTCCGCGCATCTTGTAGGCCCGATCTCGGAAAGCTGAAAGTAGATAAGGACTTTTCATCAGAAAATGCTTAGCTCCCACTCAGGCTAAGTGCAAAACTGGCAGGGAAAGTTATGAATGATATGAAATTTAAATTTTTTTCTACATCGACGGTTCCTGAGATATAAGCAATTTAGTATTCCAAGTGCTCATTTTCTGGTCCGAGGCCCATTATTATGCATACATTCTTTGTAGTCACTGTGTTTCCTATGCAGCTGTTGGAGAAAACCAGGGTGTATGCTCCACTTACTGTTACACTTAGCGTTTCCACTTGTGTTTTCTACCCATTTGCGTTAGCGTTCCATGTATGCCACATGTATGCAGTTACCCTTTGTGTTTTCATTTGCACTTCTGCGCTTATGCTATTGTTACCATTTGCATCTCCACTACTGTTTCTGTTTTGTGTTTCGATTTGCATCACCATCGCATTACCATTTCATTTATGCTGCCACCCTTCCATTTGCATTTCGTTTGTCTTTCATTTTGTGTCATCATTGCTGTTACCATTACCATTTGTGTTTCCAATTGCATTACCGTGACCGTGCATTCGGTTTGCATTTCCATACATGCTTGCATTTCGTTTCTGTTTCCTTTGGCGTTATTGTTGCTGTTACCGTTACCATTTGCGTTTTCAATTGCGGTACCATGACCGTTGCGTTACAGTTTGCGTTTCCATATGCATTTGCATTTCTGTTTCCTTTGATATTACTGTTGCTGTTACCATTACCATTTGCATTTCCAACTGCAGTACACGTGACCGTGTGCGTTCTGGTTTGCATTTCTGTACTGCGTTTGTGTTTACGCTTTCCATTTCTGTTTCCTTTTCATTATTGTTGCTGTTACCGTAACCATTTGTGGTTCCAATTGTGGTACCATAACCATACGCTACGGTTTGCATTTCTGTACACGCTTGTGTTGTTTCTGTTTCCTTTGGTGTTATTGTTGCTGTTGCTGCTACCATTTGCATTTCCAATTGCGGTACCATGACCGTCAGAGTTACAGTCTGTGTTTCCATATACACTTACATTTGTGTTTCCGTTTCTGTTTCCTTTGGTGTTATTGTTGCTGTTACCATTACCATTTGCATTTACAATTGCAGTACTGTGACCTTGCGCATTGTGGTTTGCATTTCTGTGCGGCTTGCGTTTGCGTTTCTGTTTCCTTTGGCATTATTGTTGCTGTTACGGTTACCATTTGTGTTTTACAATTGCGGTACCATCACTATGCGCGTCGGTTTGCTTTTCCGTCACCTTGCGTTGTGTTTCGTTCTGTTTCCTTTGGCGTTATTGTTGCTGTTACCGTTACCATTTGCATTTACAATTGTGGTACCGTGGCCGTGTGCATTATGGTTTGCTCCATAGCACTTGTGTTTGTGTCTCTGTTTGCATCACTGTTCACTTCGTGTCACTTTGCAGTTGCATTTCTATTACCGTTTGCATTATCATTTACATTTGCATCACAATGTGCATAACCGCTTGGCGCTTGTGTTACGCTTGGACTTACCATTACCATGTGACAAAAAATCACGTGGTGGGAGCACAGGGTCTGAAGGGCCCATGCACCCACCACCACATTCCATTTACTATTTATAGTCCTCATTCTCAAAAAGAAGGGAAATTCATGGCCACACCTCACACCACACCAGTGACCCATGTTTGGGAATGAGCTGGGGCCACTGGAGGTCGGCTGGGAGGGAAGGGATTGAGCATCTTGTGGACAGCTCTCCTTCTCTGGGGCGGGTTCGGGGATGTGCCACTCTGTAGCAGCACCTGGCGGTGGTCCGTGCAGCACAGTCCAGTGGCGATGCTGTAAGGGAGAGGAGTCGGCGGGTGGCGGCACGCTGTGCCCAGCTGCCATTGCACGCCTGAGCCCTCAGGGAAATAAAAATACAGAAAAAGCCCTCTGGATCCAAGAGATGAAGGAGACTCCAGGGGCAAGTCAACATCCCACTACCGACCCAGTGCACCAGTGGACTCCATGGCCTGGCCTGACACCAGGTAGGCCCCTGTAATTACAGAAAAGGCCACTGAGGGAGGGTGGGGTGATCCAGGGGCTGGCCTGCCTAATTTGTCGGGGGAGGACACTGGCAAGTGAGAATTCAGGCTGGGAGTAGAGACTTAGCCGAGTGGGTACTCTGGAAGGATGCCCAGCCTGCAGAGTGAGAAATAAAGATAAAAAACTCATATTCATATATATATATATATATATATATATATATTCATGGCAAAAATCCATTTAATGCATCAGTTAGGGTTGTTCCACAGTGACAAAAGTGAGGAAATTCGATGTTAGGGCTGAAAGCCACCCCCACCCACCCCCACCCCACCCCCAACCGACATCGGGGTGTGCATTGGGGTCATTGGTCATAACTCTCACCCCATTCTCCTATACTTCACCACCTCAGCTTGTTTACACATGGAATGGGGTGAGAGTTAGGAAACGCCCAACGCACACCCGATGCCGGTTGGGGGCGGTGGGGTGCAAGGGGGATTTCAACCCTAACATCAAATTTCTCACTTTGTCGCTGTGGAACAACCCTAACTGGTGCATTAAATGGATTTTTTGCCATGAATATATATAAACAAAACAAGGTGCTGTGTCAGCAAGTGGTCTGAAAGCAAAACAAAATGGTAATGTTAAATGCAAGCTGAAAATAGAAAATAAAGTTAAAAATCTACATTTCGATCTTTGGTCTTCAGGAAATTTCTAAAAGAGAAAAACAAAGTTAGTGCGGTTCCTAAAGGGCACTCTGTACAAGAGGCAGGCCTCAGGCAGCTAGTGCTAGAGCCCACCAGGGAGGGTGCAGCTTTGGACCTGGTACTCACCAATGGAGACAGAATTGAGAAAGTCAGGGAGGGTGAACATCTGGGATCCAGTGATCACTAAGTGTAGTTCAGCATGGGTACAGTGGCAGAGTCAAGCCACACAAAGGCAAGGGTCCTGTATTTCAGGAGAGCGAGTTTTACTAAGATGGGGATATGTCTCAAGCATGCCCTGGCAGGGAGGGACAAAAGGGGGAGAGTGGAAGAGCAGTGGGCTCATCTGAAAGGAGCCACAGTGGAGGCGACTAACCTTTTCATTAGGCAAGCAAACAAGGGCAAGAGAAAGCCACTGTGGTTCTCAAAGGTGGTGGCCGGGAAGGTAAGGGTGAAAAGATGGCTTTCAGGAAATACAAAGAAACACAGCAGGAGGAGGAGGACAGAGTAGTGTATCTAGATAAACAGACAGAGGCAGGGAAAGCAGTCAGAGCGCAAAGGCACAAATGGAGGAAAAAATAGCACAGGAGGTAAAGAAAGGAGACAAGACTTTCTGTAGGTACCTTAGTGAAAGGAGAAAACCAGGGGTGGGATAGTAAGGCTTAAAAGGGAAGAAGGAGATTGTGTGGAAGGGACCTGGTAAAAGCATCAATAGTGAACAAATATTTTGTTCTGTACTCACAGAAGAAGGTGAGGACCACCATTAGGCAACATGAACAAATATGGGAGCGAGATGGACACCAATCCATTTACAGAAGAGAGAGTCCTAAAGAAACACAAAACTGAAAGTGGGCAAGGCAATGGGACCAGATGGGATACATCCTAGAATATTAAGGGAACTACAGGAGGTGCTGGGCGTGCTGCTTAACAAGGCACTCAATATGGGAGTGGTTCCAGAAGATTGGAGGAGGGCAGATATAGTCCTTCTTCACAAAGTGGCAGTAGAGAGACTGCAAACTATAGACCTGTCAGCCCCACCTCAATAGTGGGGAAGACTATGGAATTACTACTTAATCAAAGGATCGTGAAAAGCACATGGAGTACCTCATCATCACCAGTGTGGAGATAATCTGGCTGGAAAATCCGAACCAGATTTTCCCTAATACCGTGCAGGCTGCTCATGGCCATCCAGGGTGTCCTCAGAGTGTTGGAGGGATGTGGGAAAGTGAATGCCATCCTGACACATATTTTTGGCAGTGCCCAGGGATAGCAGCTTTCTGGAGAAGTAAGCCAACACCTCTCACGGCTTTTCATTGTCACAACACAGATAGGCCCAGTACACCTGGTGTTAGGCATATACCCAAAAGGAATGAGGGGTAAGGAAGAAAAATACCTGTGGGCCATAGTGGTGGTAGCACCTAAAATCTCTGACGAGGAAATGGCTGAAGCAGGAGCCACCAGTAATATCAGCGTGATAGAGGTAGTCAATAATATTCAGAGGCTGGAGAAATTAACATTGATCTCATGTGCACCAGTCTCAGAAATTTCAAAATAGATGGACCAGATGGATAATGTCTGAGAAGCAATTAAACAAGAACTGTTAATTAGAGGTTCTCCAGAGAGGGTTGACTAAAAGGAAAAAAAAGGCAGGTAATAACAGATTGTAAGAGCGAGAAATCAAGAGGCAAGCAAAAAAACGGTTGAAAAAGAAAATACCTAAAGACAAGACACATTTTAGACATGGTAGAAATATGATTTATATAAGCTAAATAGGAAAAGATGAGACCAGACAGTACTGTTACTTTATCTCTCTTTATTTCTTTTTTCCTTTCCATCCTGATTTCAACAAAAATGTACACTGTAATGTTTGATTTACAAAATAGGCAATATCTTATTATGTATTGCATGGTAATTAATCTGTAAAAACATGGTTCAGGTTTAAATTGTCAATATGCATACTGTAGATACTGAACAATGTCATTAACTTGATATGCTTAATAAAAGAAGTATTAAAAAACAAAGGATCGTGGAAAATCTTGAAGCCAGCGGCGCACAGGATCCAAGACAGCATGGATTCCCAGAGGGAAGGTCATGTCAAACAAATCTAGCTGATTTCTGTGGCTGGGTGACTAAGGTTATGGATCAGGGGAGCGGTGGATGTCGCCACCTGATTTCAGTAAGGCCTTCAATACAGTTCCACATAGAAGACTTGTGAACAAGCGGGCAGCCTGGGAGTGGGTCACAAGGTGGTAAACTGGGTTAGAAACTGGTTGAGTGATAGAAGATAGATTGTTGTGGTAAATGGTGCTCAGTCTGAGGAAAGGAGGGTGACCAGTGGTGTGCCACAGGATCAGTCCTGGGCCCAGTCCTGTTTAATGTCTTCATAAGTGACATTTGGAGGGGCTGGAGGAGAAGGTGTGCCTCTTTGTGGATTACAATAAGATCTACAACAGGGTGGATAGTCCAGGAGGGGTGGAAAAAATGAGGAGGGACCTAGATAAACTGGAGGAATGGTCCAGAGTGTGGCAGCTGAGATTTAATGCCAAAAGTGCAAAATCATGCATTTGGGGTGCAGAAACCGTGGGAGGATTACATTATGATGGGGAGGGGCGAGAAACTGATGGTAGCCAAACAGGAAAGGGATTTGTAGGTAATTATACCTGATGACCTAAAGGTGGCAAGCAATGTGCCAAGGCTGTGGAGAGAGCCAGGGGATGCTGAGGTGCATAGGGAGAGGTATCACCAGCAGAAGGAGGTGGTGATGCCAATCTACAGATCATTAGTGAGGCACATTTGGAATACAGTGTCCAGTTCTGGAGGCCGCATCTCTGTTAGGACATAGAAAGGGTGGAGGCAGTTCAAAGAAGGGAGAACAAAGATGGTGCAGGGCCTGCACCAAAAGCCATATGAGGAGAAACTGGGACACCTCAATATGTATATCCTGGAAGAGAGAAGAGATAGGGGAGATATGATAGAAACCTACAAATATCTAAAAGGCATAAATAGGGTACCAAAGGGTAGCATCTTTCAGAAAAGGAGATGTCCAGGAACGAGGGGCATGACATGAGGTTGGAAGGGGTAGACTAAGGGTAGCATGAGGGAAGCATTTCTTCACACACAGAAGATGGTGGATGTATAGAATAGACTCCCAGTGGAGGTGGTGGGGCAAACACAGTGGGGATTCAAACATGCATGGGACAGGCATAGGGAACCCTAGCAATAGGAACAAGGAGGTAAAGCCGAGATCAAGTAGGGTCTGTAGCTTTTACAGTAGGCAGGAAAACGGGCAGACTAGCTGGGCCTAGTGGTCCTTATCTGCCATCAATTTATATATATATATAATGGTAGCATGTAGTGCTACCATAGTTAGGGATTGAGCAGCCTTTTAAGGTTAAAGGGTGAAACTTTGCACCTTAATAACTTTGCCACCATTCAACGGATTTGACTGAAATTTGGCAGGCATGGGGCATAACTATAGATCTTGGGATATGCCAACTTTTCTAAGAGTCGGATATACAGCTGCGGAGTTATTGGTACATCTGTGTGCGATTCACTTTTTTTGCGCATTTGTTGCTCGTGCCTCACAGGTTGCACGGTTTGTGCGACCAGTCCAAAACTTCAGGAGACGTGCAGCCAGGGTCTCCGTGTGCCTCTTGAGATTTCGTGGAAAAAATATTAAACGGTTCAAAAGTTATTCAAAACAAGTCCCCATTATAAGTCAATGGAAAAGTTAACAAAAGTTTAACACTTTCAAGAAATGCACTTTTTAGTATCGCGAAATGGCCCTAGTAGTGTCATGAGTCAGCCATTTTTTTCAGTTAGTGATCAAAGAAATGCTTGGCATTTAAAATTGGGACCATCTAGGACATAATTCTTTTTGTGTTTACCTATTCGAGCCCTGAGGATGCTAGCCATGTCTTTATTTTGGGGTTAAACACCACAGAAATATGTTTTCAAATTTCTGGAAAGTAGTGTCACAGTAGTGTTGCACTCACGACACTTCTCGCAAATTTTGCGAAAGCTGTCAAATCACAACACTACTTTTCCAGACTACGCCAAAATGACAGGAGTTCTTGCCACCCTGCTGCAAAAACGGTTTGGTCTTTTGAGCTGAAATTTGAGGAAGGAAGCCAACATCTCACAGATGTGCATTTTGGTGTTTTGGTGAAAAATATTGCACGGATGCAAAGTTACAGTATCTGGTTGACATTTTTCCCATAGACTAACATGGTGGCGTATGTCGCGTTTTGGGGCTCGGATCTCGAAATGGTGTGATATATGGAATTTTCATCGTGATAGTGAAAACCTAGCCAGGAAAATCATGAATCATGTGAACTTTTAATTTTTCTCTATGTCATACGGTTACTGAGATATTAGCATTTTAGTATTAAACTGCGTGTTTTCTGCTTCGAGGACCATTATTATGCATACATTCTTTGTTTTCACTGTCTTTCTTAATGGAGCTTTTGGGAAAAAATAGGGTCTGCACTGCACTTACTGTTACACGTAGGCTTTACACTTGCGCTTCCGGCACACTTTCGGCGACAGCACTCGCACGCCACCATGTGCATCACCCCGCGCTATACGCTTGCTTTGCATTACTGTTTTCTTGGCATTATTGTTGCTGTTACAGTTACCATTACCATTTGCATTTACAATTGCAGCATCATATTGTGCAACGCTATTTTATGCTTGCACGCGCTGGCGCTTTTGCATTTGCATTTCTGTTTCTTTCCATTACTGTTGTTGTCACAGCTATCATTTGCTTTTACAATAGCAGTACCGTGACCGTGTGTGTTGGTGGGTTTGCGTTTCCGCACGCGGTTGCATTTGACTTTCCGCTTGTTTTCTTTGACGCTCTTTTTGCTGTTACCATTACCATTAGCATTTGCAATTGCAGTACTGTGACCATGCGTGATACGCTTATGCTTCTGTATGCTTTTGTGTTTATGCTCCGCTTCTGTTTCTGTTCCCTATGCTATTGTTGTTGTAACAGTTAACATTTGCATTTACAATAGCAGTACTGTGACCATGCACATTACCAGTTGCATTTCTGTACACGCTTTGCCTCCGCTTATGCGCTATTGTTCGCTTTGGCGGCACTTTGCACTTCTGCTTTCTTTTAACGCTTGCTTTACCATTTATGTTTGAGTCACCATGTGCATAACCATTAGCGCTATGCTTGCAGTGCAGTAACCATTACTATGTCACAAGACATGACATGGCAGGAGCACGGACCCCCACCACCGCATTCTATTCACTATTTATAGTTCTCATTCTGAAAATGAAGGAAATTCATGGCAAAAAATCCATTTAAGGCATCAATTAGGATTGCTCTCAGGTGACAAAGCGAGGAAATTGGTGTCAGGAGTTGAAAGTCTCAGCACCCCAGCCCGACCCCCAAACCAGCATTGGATGTGCTGGGATCATCGGTCCCAACTCTCACCCCATCTCTACTATTCTTCAACTTGTTTACACATGTGATGGGGTGAGAGTTAGGTCGATGACCCCAACGCACACCCCAATGCTGGTTGGGGGTCAGGCTGGGGGTGCAAGGCTTTCAACCCCACACTGGAATCTCCTCGCTTTTGCCACTGTGGAACAACCCCAACTGATGCATTAAATGGAGTTTTTGCCATGAATATGTGTATATATATATATATATATATATATATATATATATATATTGCAAAAACTGTGTTAATGCTCTAGGGTTTCCAAACCTAACACCCACCCCTAAGCTGCACATACCAACAGGCATCGGGGTGCCTTGAGTTGTCAAGCCCTAACGCCACCCCATTCCATAAGTAAATAAGCTGAGATGGGTACAGTATAGGAGAATGGGGTGAGCATTAGGGCTGATGACCCCAAGGCACACCCCATGCTCATTATGTGTGTAGTATAGGGTGGGGTGTTAGGTTTTGAAACCCTAACACCCCATATCCCTACTTTTGTGGCTGTAACCCCAACTACAGCACTAATGCAGTTTTTTGCAATTTATTTTCTAACTTTTGAGATATTATAATTGTATCCTTACTAGCCTGTGGAGCTAAGGCCCTCCAGGCCATGTGCTCCCATCCTCCAGGCCCTGTGCTTCCATTTATAAGGTAACAGTGACCAAATTGGCTGAATAGCCATCTTATTACCCCTCATGTACCCCGATACAGAAAAATGTTCAATCCTGCCAAAACTTAATTCTGCGTAACTGCAATGTTATTCCATGGCACAGCTGCAAAACACATTTTGGCAAGGATCTGAAAATGACAGCTGTGACATACATGAGGTGGGGTAAGAAGGCTATGTTGAAAATCTGGGGTCAACATATTAAAATTTCCAAAGTTACGAGCATGCTAGTGAAAATTTCAACAAATGGTTATAACGCTATATTATATTTGATTATCACATTTTCAATATACCTTTATGACCTCACTATGAACAATATGACTGTCATTACATTAAATCCAGCCTAAAAGATGAATTTGCCAAGCAATCGCAAAATCACTTTTGGGCAGGAGTTGCATAACGACAGTCATATTGTTCGTGAGGTGGGGTCCCAAAGGCCATGTTGAAAATTTGGTGCCAAATGTCAAGAAATGGCTGAGTTATGCATCAAAGTTGAAAACCCCATTAATATACATTGAACCGCATTTACCTTAGTTTCTCATATTGCAGTCGCTGGTTCCAGCAGCAAGACATGTCTTCAATCGGAGAGTGGATCTTAAACCTGGGACTTGTTCAGGTGAATGAGGTGTGTGGTGGTGTACTGAAGATGTGGGGAGGTGGGTGCTGAGTGGGAGGTAGGGATGGGGGCTGATTGGTAGGGACCTTTTTTTTTTACAGGTTTCAAAGTAGAAAAACATTGAGGGACTGTTTTCTTTATTTCAGATTTGCACACATTTCAGTTTTGCCTGTAATGAGAGGTGGGTGCCACTAGACACCAGGGATTATAACAATTGAAAACGGGAAGGTGATCAGTGGGTGGAGGGTACCACTAGGCACCAGGAAAAGCTGGAACAGCAATCAGTGGTGGGGGAGTGACTTGACACCAGGGAATAAATTTATGTATTTATGTGGACAACGATCAGCGGGGGAAGCCACTAGACACCAGGAAAAGGGCAGCTCACAGCTCACACTGCAGCCGCAGCACGAAGTTCAGCTGCAGCTGCAGAAGTGAAAATGTTCCACTGTTCTCATACAGAGAACATGGGGAAAGCACTCCCACCGCTAAACTGGGCACTCAGGATTTTGAGTGCCCAGAAAATGTATTTCCCATAATGTCAATAAACATCAATCAGAATCTAGCTAAATGGCACCTGTTTAGCTAGGTTCTGATGTTAGTTTTCAAAATGCCACTACTTTTATGTATGTTCCATGTTTGTTAGTTCATGGAAAAATGAACAAGATGGCGTTGGCATGGTACAAAATGTCTAGTGCCCTGCCAATTCATTGGCATGAAACCAGAAACCAGTATTTGCAGCATCAAATTTTTACTTTTGCCACTAGATATTATCTGAAAACCCTACTGTGCATGTGCAGCTTGGAAAACATTCAATTTAAAAGTCTTATAACTCGAACCCTTTAATATTTTTCACCAGACCTGTCAAAGGTACTACCTTGAACATGACACATGGGGAAAACATTCTATACCATCTAGGCTGCAAGGAGAGAAAAACATGTTAAGTATATGAAAAAGGCCGCTCGGTGGCACTGAGGGTTGAGGTGCTGGACGCCACACCGCGCTATGCTGGCGACCTGGGTTTGGGAACGAGCCCGGCCACCAGGGGTTGATAAGGGAGAGAGGATCAAGCATCTGGAAGACTGCTGTCCTCTCTCGAGGGGATCCAGGTTAAGCCAGGCACCACAGTGGCCCTCGGTGGAGACTGGAAGCACTGCAATGCATATGGCTCAATTAGTGGTGCAGAGCCGTGACAGACATCCCTGGCATCATTGCACACTCAGGCTCGGCTGGGGAGGAGGGAGGGGAAGGGCATAACCCACAAAGCCAAAATACCCTCTACCTCCTGATAGGCGAAGGAGGGTCCAGGGTGCCGCCAACCATGCTCAGTGTCGAGCTCGACTTTCATCTCCTCTGCTCTCCTCCCCCAGTCACCTATCTGGATTATAGATGGAACACCAGGAGGAGCAGTCTGGTGGTCCTGCCTTGGGGACTCAGAGCGGGGGCCGAGGAAGTGGATGGAGAGCAGCCACTGGGA
Organism: Neoceratodus forsteri; assembly: GCA_016271365.2. Taxonomy (NCBI): domain Eukaryota; kingdom Metazoa; phylum Chordata; order Ceratodontiformes; family Ceratodontidae; genus Neoceratodus; species Neoceratodus forsteri. Next base: position 330,612 of record CM028131.1, read on the forward strand.
GGAGTGACAGGAGAGCTTCAGGTGGGCGGGATCATGGTGGGACCGAGAGACCTCATAAGAAAGGTCAGGAGGTAAGAGCGATAAAGAAAAATTGTAAAAGAATAGGCAAAAGTTAGAGTTTTACAAAAATGACACATGCATATCTCAGAACGGCACAGCTGCCATCACAAAATGTCCACATCATGACCCTGACTCCCAGACAACACATTCAAAATTTCAGCTCATTATTCCTCAGTGAAGCTAGTGTGTGTTGGGGGTTTAATATTAAATGTTATTTCAACCCAACTATAGGGGGCGCATTGTGACCCTATAATATATGTATCTTATAAGGGTGCGGTAGTGCCCTACAGTTAGGTTGTGTAGCTTGTTCAGTGTTAAACCCTAACTTTGCACATTAATATCTTTGGCTCCATTTGACAAAATGAGCTGACATTATGTATGTGTCATCTAGAGGCAAGGTCTTGATCTGTGAAAATTTTTGTGACAGCAGCTTGAGCAGTTTCTGAGATCCGTGATATGTCATTTTTGTAAATGTCTAACTTTTTTCCTATATTTAACATGGGTTTTTGCTCTCCCATAGAGCCTACATGGAATGAAAGTTTTATCCAAGACTTGTAGGGGATGTGTCATTTCTTAAGGTAGTGCCTTTGACAGATCTGGTGAAAAATATTAAAGGGTTCCGAGTTATAAGACTTTAAAATGTATTGGTTTCCAATCAGTGCATGCACAGTGGGTTTTGGGATAATGTTCTGCAGTGAAAATAAAATTTAATGCCACAAATGCATGTTTTGACTTTGTTCCACTTGCTTGGTAGGGCACCAAACATTTTTTGTGCCATGCTAACTGCCATCTTGTTGATTTTTCTACGATCTAACACATGTGGAAAATGCATAAAAATGCAGCCGCTTTTAATAAACAAATATAGAAACATAGAAATTGATGGCAGATAAGGACCACTAGGCCCACCCGTCAGCCCATTTTCCCCACCTGCTGCAAAACCCAAAATCCTACTTGATCTTCAGCTTTATTCTCTTTCTTATCATTAGGGTTCCCCTATGCCTATCCTGCATTCTTGAATTCCTTCTGAGTTAGCCCCACTACCTCTGCTGGGAGGCTGTTCCATGCATCCTTACAATATCTCAGATTAATTATTTATTTTTCTTGCATAAATTCAGCTGCCCCAATGTTTTGTCAGAATGGCTTATTCTGGGGATTGTAAAATATATGTACATGTAAATATTTGATAAAATTATTTCTGACAAAATTTAATATAATACATCCTTTGCTCTTTCTTCACTGTATGCACACATACAACAACATGTCCCTCAGACAATTCAGGCCATGCATATGTAAAGTTCTAAAACATTGGCAACCTCTTATTTCCAAGTTGTGACTCTTGCCTGGTTGCCCTCGAATGACTTATAAAGTCATTATGATAACTGTAAGGAACAACTTCTATGTTTCTATATTACACCTCCAACCTGAGTTCGATTCACCCAAGTCCGACGGACATTGGGAGATCGGGGAGGTCTGATTTTGTCGGACTGGTCCGCCCATCTCTAATGCAGATGATGCAGTTCTTTTTGTTCTGGTTATAATTTTATCCTCATTACAAACAATATTGCAATCTGAATTTAGTCTCCTTCATTCACGGTTTGAATCCCATAAATTAGTTTTAAATTCTGTCAAAATAAAATCAATGTTTTTTTCAAGTGTTAAGAAATATCCGTTTCTGAGTTATTATTATGTTATAATTTTGGTAATCAAATTGAGCAAGTGATGATCTTTAAGTATCTTGGCCTTTTATTGGACTCACACCTCTCACATGAGTATCATATTACTTATTTAATTAATAAATTGCATAAGAGATTGGGTTATCGCTTTAGAATACAGAAGAACCTTACAATTGAAGTCAGACATATGTTAACCCATAGTTTATTACTATCAGTCTTGGATTATGGCTCAGTAATTTATTCCTTCACTTCTGACGGAATGCTTGCTAAACTTAGGTCAATTTATCATAGTATTATTCACTTTGCCACAGGTTACCCAGGTCTACACACCACTGCTTATTATATAATTCATTTAATTGTCTATCCCTGGTGGAGCATTTTAATTTTCATTCTCTATTGTTTTTGCATAAAATTCATCCGGGTCTGCTTTCCAGTATTATTACTTTTTTTTCTTAGAATGACCACTAGTATACACAAGAATGCAAAGTAGACATTCATTTACAGTTCCTTTATATCATACTAAATTTGCTTAAAATTCCATACTTTTCTCACCTATTATTCTTTATAACAAACTACCCAGCACTATTGTTGGCTGTCCTAAAATGTCTAGTTTTAAGACAACTCTTAGAGATATATGTTAAATTCTGTATGTAAGTGTTGTAATTGATTTTTAAAATGATTGAATTTGTTTGTTTTTGTATTTTGTACACTGAATGTTCTTGTTACATTGACATCTGTGAAATGGGATTTAGCCCACAGATTTTTCAGTATAAAATAAATATCAAATGAAATGAATTTAAGATGTTCCATGATCCTTTGTTTCAGCAGTGATTCCATTATTTTCCTGCCACCGAGATCAGGCTAACTGGTCTATAGTTTCCAGCCTCCCCTGCTCCCACTTTTGTGTAGAGGGACTACATCTGCTCTCCTCCAGTCCTCTGGAACCACTCCTATTTCCAGCGATTCATTGAACAGGGCTTGCCAGTGGTGCTGCCAGCACCTCCCTAAGCTCCTTTAATATTCTAGGATGCATCCTGCCTAGTCCCATTGCCTTGTCCACTTTCAGTTTTGCGAGTTCCTTCAGAACTCTCTCCTCCGTAAATGGACTGGTGTCCACCTCCCTTCCCTTGTTGCTCCTGTCACTTAATTGTGGTCCTTCACCTTCCTCCTCTTTTCTGTGAATACTGAACAAAATATTTGTTCAGGATTGTTGCTTTTTCCAAGTCCCCATCTGCACACTCCCTTCTTCCCCTTAAGCCTTACAAGTCCACCCCTTGTCTTTCTCCTTTGCTAACATACCTATAAAAGTCTTGTCCCTTTCTTTACTGCCTGGGCTATTTTTTCCTCCATTTGCGCCTTTACACCCTGACTGCCTTCCTGCCTCCCTCTGCTTATCCAGATACACTACCATGTCCTTCTCCTCTGTGTTTCTGTACTTCCTGAAAGCCAAACTTTCGCCTTACCTTCCTGGCCACTTCCTTTGAGAACCATAGTGGTTTTCTTTTCTCTTGCCTTGTTTATTTGCCTAACGCAAATGTTTATTGCTTCCACTATGGCTCCTCTAGATGGGCCCACTGTTCCTCAACCCCCGGTCCTCCCTCCTTACTAGGGCTTTCCTGAGACATACACCAACTTTGCAAAGTCTGTCCTACTGGAATCCAGGACCCTTGCTTCCATGTGGCTAGACTCTGCCACTATACTCATATTAAACCACACCGTGCGATGATCACTGGACCCCAGATGTACACTGACCATGACATTTTGCGATTCTGTCTCCGTGGTAAGTACCAGGTCCAAATTGCACCATCACGGGTGGGTTCTAGCACTAGCTGCCTGAGGCATGCCCCTGCAGTGAGTCTAGTTTGTCCCTGCTCCTGGCTGAGGCTGTGGATGGTATGCTCCAATCAACATCTGGCAGATTGAAGTCACCTAACAGCAACACTTCCCTTTAGTTGCCATTTTGCATGGAGTCCACTAGAACCTTATCCAATCCTCCCCTTGTGCTGGAGGTCTGTAGATCATGCCCATGTGAACAGTGGTGCCACTGCCCGTCTCCAGGGTGACCCACAGGGCCTTTACCTCCCCTGCAATCCCTGTACCTCAGTTGCTTCTATACCCTCCCTGATGTAAAGAGCTACCCCACCTCCCTTTTACCCTCCCTGTTTTTCCTGAATAGAGCATAACCTGGTATAGCTACATCCTAGTCATGGTTCCCATTATATCATGTCTCAGTAAAAGCAACAATGTCCAGGTCAGCCTCTGCCATCAAGGCCACCAAATCCTGGATTTTATTTCCCACACTGCAAGCATTCACACTCATGGCCTTCCACATTTTGTTACTTCCTCCTGTCATCACCACTTTTATCCTTATGCCTTCCCTCACTACCCCCACCTTTAATCCCTTTCTTTTTTCCACCATTCTATCTTTCCTAGTTTAGTTACCACTGGTAATTTCCAACCGTAGGGTCCTCCCTGTGACTACATTAACCCATGGTGGTGGGCAGTTTGATTATCCCCGCCCTTCCTCCACCACTTTGGCTAGTTTAAATGCTTGCCAATGAAGCATTTAAACCAATAATTAAGGACAATTGTCCTTCCTTGGATGGATGCAGGCCATCACCCTTGTACAGGCCCATATCCCTCCAGGTTGGTCTCCAGTCCCCAATGAAGCCGAAATCTTCTCTCTGCACCAGTTCCTCAACCATGCGTAAGTCCCTGGTATGGAAATCCCTAGCCTCCCCATTGCTGTGGACAGGCAGCACCTTCGACAAGGTCACAGAACTTGCTACCTGCTCAAGGTCCCTCCCCAACTCCCCTGAACTCTTCCTATCTTGTTCCTAGCCAGGTCATTTGTCCCCAGATGGATTATGACATTCAGCTCCTTCCTCACTGCTGCCACCCTAGTGATCCTCTGGATCTGCTCTCCATCCCTCCGAGCTGTGCCTCTTGACAGGTACTAAACCTCCCTCTCCACCCTACTACCTCACCATAGCTCCTCTCCCCAGACTATGGAGTCCCCACCAGGAGTTGCTTCCTTCCTCTGGAGTCCTCTGCTACCTCCCCTTGAGGTGTCAGCCCTGGAGGACCTCCACATCTGTCCCTGCCACTATTTCATGTGGATCTGTGGGACTGTCCCACCCTGCCAGTGCAGCATAGGAGTTCTGTAGTGGTATTGGATTTGGGATGTGCCTATGCTCCACCACCCTAACCTCCCCGAACACACCGTTGTCCATCCATTCCTCCTTCCCGGCATCCTCTGAGGAAGTGGAGGTGGACTTGGTAGTCCCTGAGTGGGGAAGTTGGTCTTCCTAACCCAAGCCAACTCAGCCTTAAGTCTGGTAACCTCCTCCTCATCCCAGAGAGGTGCCTGCAGATGAGGCAGCACCAGAGTCTCCAGAAGGTCTCCTGAAGACTGCCACCCACAGTGCTGCACTGCACCACTCTCATCACAGTTACACCCTGTATGTAGCCCTTACCTGCTCCACCCAGCCAATTCCCACAATACAATAATGAACCTACAGGTTAAAAATTCCCCATCCTTTTGTTTCCCTCTCTCCTCACTCCTCTTCCCTTTACTACCTGTGTATACTATCTAACCTTGCCTCACCAACTCAATTTCTAAACCCCTAATGCAGTGTTCAAATCTCTAACCTCCGGCTAACAAATCCTAGGTGCCCTGTTTACCCACACCCCCTTGAGCTTCACTTCCCCACCTCTGACTTGTTCTGTTGTCAGTCAATCCTGGTGCCTATAAGACTGAAACTGACTCAGGGTGGTGGGTGGCAGTGTGGTTGGGAGGGCAATGCAAACCTTAAAGCAGCAGTACTAGTTATCCAGCAAAATATCATCTTACCTTTTAGCAGCAATGTATTCCTGATAATCGTAGAGTCTTCATTGGGGTATTTTAAATTCAATCAGCTATTTGTAAGACTATGTTTAATTACAACTTTTGTAATCTACGTGGCTCTATAATAAAACGGCAGCCCCCAGCAACTTTTCAAAACCTTCTCCCAGAGTGCACGATACTGCACCCACTGTATTGTATTTGTCAGTCGATCAATCAATCTTTATTTAACCAGGTGAGCATCATTGAGAAGAACTCACTTACAAGATGAGCCTGGGCATTCACATATATGGTTACAAGGCAGCGATATATACAGTGTTACAACAAATGGGAATACAAACAATACAGTAATGCAAAAATAAACAATAGGTACAAGGCAGACATACATACAGTGTTACAACAAATTGGAGTTCATACCATGTGGTAATGCAAGTGTAAACAATGTGAGAGTGCACATATCTTTAGAAGAAAGTAGAACAGATATTACGATACAAGAACCTATGTACATTAGCTGCGACAGGAACCTATGCAGCAAGACAGGGTAGGAGGGGAGGAGTATAAGGAGGAAGGGGCAAAGCCAGAGGGGAGAGAGCAACCAGGGGAAGAGAGAGGGAGGTAAGAGAAACATAGAATTTGATGGCAGATAAGGACCGCTTGGCCCACCTAGTCTGCCCATTTCCTACCTAATGGATAAGCTGCAGATCCTAGTTAACCAACAGTCTACTTCCTCCTACCCCTACTAGAATTATCTTATATCTGTCCCATGCATTCTTGAATTACCCCACTGTTTTTGACTCCACAACCTCCTCAGGAAGGCTGTTGCATGCATTCACAACCCTCTCCGTGAAAAAGTATCTTCACATTACCCCTGAGCCGTCCCCTCTCTATCTTCAAATTGTGCCCCTTGTTCTTGCACATCTCTTTTCTGAAAGAGTGATAGTTTTGGGAGGGCATTACATAGCTTGGGAATAAGTCATGGTAATGCTATGGTGTGAAATGAGGCAAGGCACAGAAAGGACATAGGGAGAGGAGCTTAATACAGAGAAGTCCAACCTTGGGACAGGTGCAGAAAAGTGCCATTAATGGAAGCAAGTACAAGCCTCAGAAAAGAATGTTGGTATGTGGATTTACAGAAGCTCAGTTTCTCAGGGATTGCCAACTTTAGAGTTTTCTATATTGTGTTCCAGATGACAGGATAATGTAAATATGTCAGGGTGTTGCCAGAACATGTTTCTGATGGTCAGCAGCACAGCACCATCCTGATTGGCTTACATTCGTGATTGTTGACATGACAAAAAGACCAATAACTTTAAGAACTTCAAAATCCTTTATTTTGCCCTGGGGATGAAATAAAGCAAAAGAAAATCAGACATATTTATATTTTGGTTTGTCCTAACTGCCCACCGTAGGGTTCAGTACTGGATCCAACTTTTCAATGTCTTTATAAGTGACATTGCAGAGGGACTGAAGGAAAAGTATGCCTCTTTGCAGATGACACAAAGATCTGCAACAGGGTTGATAAACAAGGGGGTGGAAAGGATGAGAAGGGGCTTGGCAAGGTTGGAGGTATGGTCAGAAGTATGGAAGCTTGAGTCATGCAAAGAAGTGCAAAATAATGCACCTGGGAAACAAAAACACAGGGGAAGACTACACAATAGGAGGGAGGTAGTAAAACAACAAAATGGAAAGGGAGCTGAGGGGTAATCATATCAGATGACCTTAAGGTTAGCAGGCAATGTGAGAAGGCAGTAGGGAGGGCTGGGGATACTGGAATGTATAGGAAGAGGCATCACCGCAGAAAACAGGAAGTTGTTATCCTCTGTACAGACAGTTGGTGAGACCCATCTGGAGTACTGCATCCAGTTCTGAGACCCCATCTCTACAAGGACATAGACAGGATGGAGGCAGTCCAGAGGAGGGTAACTAAAATGGCACAGGGTCTGCAAGAGAAGCCATATGAGGAGAAACTAAAGGAGCTTAATATGTATACCCTTGAGGAAAGGAGGAGAGGGGGACATGATTGAAACTTTTAAGTACCTCAGTGGAATCAACAAAGTCCAAGAGGGTAGCATCTTTCAGAAAAGAGATGTGCAAGAACAAGAAGACACAATTTGAAGATGGGGGTGGCTCAGGGCAATGTGAGGAAGTATTTTTCACAGCGAGGGCTGTGGACATATGGAACCACCTTCCTGAGGAGGTTGTGGGGTCTAAAACTGTGGAGGATTCAAGAATGCATGGGACCATAAGGCAATTCTTGTGGGGGTAGTAAGAAATAGGCTGTTGGTTAACTAGGATCTGCAGCTTATCCAGTAGGTAGAGAAATGGGCAGATTAGGTGGGCCAAGCGGTCCTTATCTGCCATCAAAGTCTATGTTGCTATGTTAAATTACTGTTAACTAGTACTGCTTCTTTAAGGAGAGTAACTGCCTTGTCCTACCTCCTTGACCCCTGCTGGTCTAGAAAAACATGCTGGTCTCCTGCTTAAAACAAAAGAATATCACAACAGCCGCTATCAGCTTTCTTGCCCTTTTTCCACTGCTGGTCTCTACTACAAAACAATAGCTGCTTCCTTGGCCTTGCTCTGCTTCTTTCTCTGGCCAAAAGCTGACTATTGGGATGTCTAACAGGCACCTAGTTTATATCTGCCTAAGCCACACACTCAATTTACAGCAATTTATAGCTCTCCTCCTCACCCATCTAACTGTTACTGCAAAGATGATAACAGTTCCCTTACCCCAACCTTAAGGAGAGTAATTGCTTTGTCCTCACCTCCTTGTCCCCTGCTGGTCTAGAACAAGCATTTGTCAATGCCGAATGTTTGCTTGCTGGCATTGGCAGTGGTAGTGTAGAAGTTACAGAGCTGCGTAATAGGAATGGCAGTGAAGTATTGAACTGAAGTCAACCCCACCACCACCCTGCAGAGAGTGACAGGCATTGGGTGTGCGTTTGGTCGTCAGGCATAACAGCCACGCCATTTCACACACCCCACCCTGCAGACACTGACAAGTGTCAGGGTGTTCCTGGGGTCTTTGGCCCTTATGTGACCCCATTTCATTAGGAAATATGGTGAGATGGGTGCGATATAGGAGAATGGGGTGAACTTTGGGGCTGAAGAGTCCAAGGCATACTCGATGCCTCTCACTGGCTGCAGAGTGTGGAATGGTATGAGCATTACAGGCAAGAATCCCAAGTCACACCCTGATGCCTGTCATTCTCTACAGGGTTGGGCATTATGGTTGGAAACCCTAATACCTCAGGCATTCGTTGTATTTTCACTCCAAATTTTCAACATGTTTTTTTGTGACCCCACCTCATGAACAGGGGAATATCAGTTTGTTAGCCGAAAACTGCTTATGCACAGTGACTACGGCATTTAGCACCACAGGTGCAAAACATTCCAACAGGATGTAAAAATGACAGCTGTACTGTTCATGGGAGGTGTAAAACTGGCAATGTTGCAAATCTGCAGTAAAATATTAAAAAATGGTGAAGTCAGTAGCACATAGAAACTGTGCAACGACACCCATAATATAATTAGGTTGGGATTTTTACAGCAGATTGTCAACTCAGGCATTTTGGTGCCTCCGATCATGAACAGTGTCACTGTGATTTTCTTTATCTGTGCCGAACAATGATTTCCCACAGCGACCACGATCTCTGCGCTGAAAGTGTGAAACACACTTCAGCCATGTTGTGAAAAATGACAGCTGTACTGTTCATAAGGAAATGTGAAAAATGCCACTGGTGAAAATCTGGACTGAAAATATTACAAAGTCATGAACTTACGAGGGTGCATGGAAACTGCTAATGCTCACTTGTAGCACAGTCATTTTATGGACTTTGTCACCAAATTTTCAACATAGCCATTTTAAGACCTCTGCTCATGAACAGTGTAACTGTGATTTTCTTAATCTGTCCTAAACATTGCTTTCGACACCAACAGCACCATTGTGCACTACATGTCTGAAAACACATTTTGGGTGACATATGAAAATGGCAGCTGTACTGTTCATAAGGAAGTGTAATAAAATGGTAATGTTGAAAATCTGTAGTGAAAATATTAAATTCACAAACTTATTTAACATGCATAGGAACTCGCGCAACACACCTCGTAGAAACAGTCATTTTAGGAATTTTTTCACCAAATTTTCAACATAGCCATTTTAAGACCTCTGCTCATGAACAGTGTCACTGTGATTTTCTTAATGTGTCCCATACATTGATTTTGCACATCGATCGCGCCATTGTGCGCTACATGGACAGAAACACATTTTGGGCAAGATGAAAATGACAGCTGTACTGCTCATAAGGAGGTGTGGTAAAATGGCAATGTTGAAAATCTGGAGTGAAAATATTGAAAATTACAACTTACGAGAGTGCGTAGGAACTTGCGCAACGACACTCGTGAAACAGTCATTTTTAGAATTTTTTCACCACATTTTCAACATAGCCATTTTAAGACCTTTGCTCATGAATGATGTCACTATGATTTTCTTAATTTGTCCTGTACATTGATTTTCATACACCGACCGCGCCATTGTGTGCTACATGGGCGAAACACGTTTGGGTGAGATGTAAAATGACAGCTGTACTACTCATAAGAAGGTGTGGTAAAATGTCAATGTTGAAAATCTGGAGTGAAAATATTGAAAATTCGCGAACTTACGTAGCCTGTGTAGAACTGCGCAACGCACACTGTAATACAGTGATTTTTGGAATTTTTCACCACATTTTCAACATAGCCATTTTAAGACCTCTGCTCATGAACAATGTCACTGTGATTTTCTTAATTTGTCCTGTACATTGATTTCAAGACACCGACTGCGCCCATTGTGTGCTACATGGGCGAAACACGCTTTGGTGAGATGTGAAAATGACATCTGTACTCACTATAAGAAGGTGTGGTAAATGTCAATTTTGAAAATCTGGAGTGAAAATATTGAAAATTGCTGAACTTACGAGCCTGCGGAACTGCGCAACGACACTCGTAAACAGTGATTTTTGGAATTTTTTCACCACATTTTCAACATAGCCATTTTAAGACCTCTGCTCATGAACAATGTCACTGTGATTTTCTTAATTTGTCCTGTACATTGATTTCAAGACACCGACCGCGCCATTGTGTGCTACATGGGCGAAACACGCTTTGGGTGAGATGTGAAAATGACAGCTGTACTACCATAAGAAGGTGTGGTAAAATGTCAATGTTGAAAATCTGGAGTGAAAATATTGAAAATTGCAACTTCTGAGCCTGCGTAGGAACTGCTGTATGCCGATATAACAGTCATTTTTTAGATTTTGCACCAAATTTTCAACATGGGTTTTGGGACCCCTTCTCATGAATGATGTCACTGTCATGGCGTTATTCGGCCTGAAGGGTGATTTCACGCATGCAGAATCACCTTCGGCCGAATAACGCCATGACAGTGACATCATTCATGAGAAGGGGTCCCAAAACCCATGTTGAAAATTTGGTGCAAAAATTCAAAAATGCCTGAGATATGCAATAAAGTTGAAAACCCCTATCTAGCCCATTATACAGCTTACCGCATTTCCTCAGTTCGCGGGTCGGCTTTGAAGAGTGCAGACATGTTCCCGGTCCATCAAGATCTGCGCCGAGCTCCAGAGGTAAGTATGGGGTGAGGGGGGTGGGAGGCAGGGTGCGAGTGGGTGGGTGCGGGTTGTGGAGGTGGGCTGGGAGAAGCGCCGTGGGACCGTTTTTATTTTGCAGGTAAAAAAAGACAACGTGGGACATTTGCCACGCTGGGGTGGGCTCCCAGTATGGCACAAGGATGGCTGGGGGCCGTGGAGCCGACAGGGGATTGGGCACCCCCGTCGCCATATGATCAGTTGCCATGCTGGGGTGGGTTCTCAGCGTGGCACCCAGTACTGGGGTGGAGGACAGTGAGCCAACGGGATTGGGCACCCCCTGGCCGGGTTATTCTATGAGCTGCCATGCTGGGGTGGGCACCCAGCGTGGCATGTGAAAGCTTTGGGGAGCGTGAGCACAAGCCGACGGGGATTGGGCACCCCTACCGGCTATATGTGTGTGCTGGGGGGCAGCATGCAGTATGCATGCTTCTGTGTGTGTGTGTGTGTGTGTGTGTGTGTGTGTGTGTATAGGGGAGCGCGCAGAGCAGACGATATCTTATCGCTGCTCACTGAAGCGTAGCCCCTTTCAACGTATGCCACTGCATTTTGGAGCTTGTCATAGACAGCTCCAGCATGCATTGGCTTACAGGCCGCGCCTACCAACACACTGACTGAATTGGAAGAGGGGTGACACACCCGAATCTCGATGATGGCACTATGTTTCTGCACATGCGCAAGCAAACATAAAAACATAGCTGGTCTCCTTCTTAGAACAAAAAGAACATCACAACAGCCACTATCAGTTTTCATGTTCCTTTTTCCCTGCTGATCTCTTTGCTACAGAAAATAACCAGCTGCTTCCTTGGCCTTGCTCTGCTTCTTTCTCTCAAATAACCAGCTGCTTCCTTGGCCTTGCTCTGCTTCTTTCTCTCTGGCCCGCTTAGCTAAATTTAGACCTTTGTTTTTAAAATATGGGTCAGAAATACCTTTTCTGGGCATCCAAAATCCCAGGTGCTTAGCTTAGCAAGAGTAGCCTTTGCTCGTGATTCTCTGTGTGAGAACAGCAGGATTTTCTGACTTGCAGCCACAACTGGAACTTGTGCTGTGGGTTGCAGTGAGAGCAGAGAGTCTCCTCCAATCACAGTCACCATACTAAAGAATCAATTGGAAACAGTCACCTCAGATAGAAACTTCCGGTAAGCACTCCACAGTCACAAGAATCTGGAGTTAACCTTAGTGTGACTAGATCAGCCTGTGCGGTGCCCTTGATAAGTTTTCCTGTGCCATGCCAAAAATATGTAACAGCCCTTTGACTCACCTTGGCTGCTCCAGGGTCCTCAGGGTAATTCAGAACACACCTCTGAGGGGCTGGCCTGAGTACTGCAGTAGTAGCAATTGGTGCAGTGCTCCACCTGAGGTAATGGCAAGGGACCTTATGGATAAAGGACAAGTTACCACCCCCAAGAAATAATACGCTGCCCCAGTAATACTTTTCCCACACAATAACAGTTTCCACACAATAGCCTCCCCACAACCCAGCAACACTCTTTCAATAATACAGTGACAAAGGAACACAAAGAGGAGACCACAACCACATTTCTCTTTAGTTAGTCAATAACTTTCCCCGTAGCAACCCCTCTCACTACCCTGGGTGCACCCAGATTGTCCCTATAGTGGGTACTGCACCACTCAGTGATGCAGGCCTTGGGTCTTTCATCGGGCCCTGTTAACCATAAAAACACTTCAGATTTGTAATCCCAGATGTGCAAACTTGAATGCCTCTAAATTGCTGTGCTGGGATCGCCCAGAATCCTAACTGGCTAGCTAACTAAAAGACTCCCAGAGTCAGCAGCTTGGGGTACTCACAGTTTGCAGTCCACATTGGGGTTCACAGCCAGATGAGCTGCATGGTACCAGGAGGTGCCCTGCTGGTGGTGCACCAGCACCACCGTGGGAAAAATCAGAACTGGACAAACTCGAGGGGTGATGATCTTCGCCTGCCTGGCCTTGCCAACTCGCTTAAGGGTCTTTATAGACAGCCTTACTCAGGCAGACCTGAGTAAGTCCTTCAACCCAGGATGGTGTCATCTTCAGTCCAAGGAACTAAGATTGTTTATGTTCCTCAAACCCTTATGATGCATGCCCAGTCATCCTCAGGACCTGCGAGGGCAGCGGGCTTCCAAAGTCTCTCACCACAGCCCCTCTCTCAAGAGATGCTTCCACAAGCACTGCTTGGTCCTGTCCCAGCAGCTAGCCTCAACACTTACAGTTTCTCCTGGCAGAAAGTTCACTTCTCCAACCAATCTCTGCACGAGGGAGCAGGGGTTCATTCAAAGTTCACAGCCCTACTCTTTTCCCGGGGAGCTGGTGGGTGGGTGGAAAGCTGGCTGCAGGGCAGACAACAAGGGGTAGTTGTAGGGAGGAGACATCCAAGCCAAGGCCAGTAACAAGTGGGTACCACAGGGTTCAGTGTTGGGCCCTGTTTTGTTCAGTGTGTTTACTGGAGACATTGCAGAGGGGTTCAAGAGTAAGATCAGTCTGTTTATGGATGACACTAAGATTTGTGCAGAAGTGGACAATAAGTAAGGGAGGCAGGCACTCAGAGAGGATCTAGCTAAACTTGAACACTGGTCTAGGGAGTAAGAGTTGTGGTTTAAAACTAAGAAGTGCAAGGTCATGCACATCAGAGCCAGAAATCCCAGGAACAGCTACTGACTGGGGGTGTGCAGGTACCAGCTTCACAGGAGGAAAGGGACCTGGGGTAATAGTTACAGGGGACATGAAGATATCAGCACAATGTAGGAGGGTGGCAGCAAAGGCAAGTAGGATGTTGGGGTGCATTGCCAGAAGGATCACCTCTAGAAAGGGAGAGGTCATCCTGCCCTTGTATAGATCACTGGTGATGCCACACTTGGAGTACTGTGTACAGTACTGGTGCCCTATACCTCAAAATGGATGGGAGATTACTGGAGGGTGCGCGAGGGCTACAAAATGATCATGGGACTAAGGGAGTTCCCATATGAGGAAAGGCTGAAGGAGTTCAACATGTACTCGTTGGAAAAGAGAAGGGAAAGAGGGGACATGATAGAGACCTTTGAGTACTGAAAGGCATAAACAAAGTCTGGGAGGGAGGAGGTTCCACTTAAGGGGAAGGGTCATTAGGGGCACAGTCTGAAGTTGGAAGCAGGATGATTTAGGAGGGAGATGAGGAGGCACTACTCACAGAAAGAGTGGTGGCAGGTTGGAAATGCACTGCTGGAGGAGGAGTTAATCGCCTGTGCGAGCAATGGATAGCTTTGCTGGAGTTGGGATCGAGTCAAGGGCAGGGTTAGTACAGACAAGAACACAAAGGGTGAAGGACTGGGAAAGAGGAGGAAGGAGGGGTTGGTAAGTGGGCAGCTGTAGTGTTATGAAACTAAGAGCTGCACAATCGGGCAGACTTGACAGACCTGTAGGCTTTTTTCTGCCAGTACTTTCAGACGTCGTATGTTCACACCCAATAATGTGTCTGAGTTGAAAGCTTATCTTGGACTGTTGAATTATTATAACAAGTTCTTACCAAACCTATCAACCCTTTTGGTGTCCTTGTATCAGCTCTTGAGGAAAGGAGTGAAATGGCATTGGGGAGCCAAGCAAGAGAAAAGTTTGAGGCTTCCAAGAAGTTACTCCAATCATCAGATGTGTTAGTTCACTATGACAGAGACAAAGACCTCATTCTTCCTGTGATGCTTCACCATATGGTGTTGGTGCGGTTTTGTTTCACCGCATGCTTGATGGAACTGACTTGTGTCAAGGACTTTGACAGCTGCTGAAAAAATTACTCACAGCTAGACAAGGAGAGATTGACTGTGATGTTTGGGGTGCAGAGATTTCATAAGTATATTTATGGGCGACGCTTTGTCATCTGCAAACCACAAGCCCTTGAATTCTCTCTTCAGTGAGATGAAGGCCGTACCACAGATGCCCCAGCCAAGGATCAAGAGGTGGGCTGTCACACTCGAGCGTATGAGTATACCCTAGTGTACAAGGTGGGTAAGGACCATGGTAACGCTGATGCCTTGCGCCATCTTCCCTCACCGGAGGGCCCAACCAAAGCTCCTTGTGAAGAGTGAGTGTTGTTAATGGACCACATGGATATCTCACCAGCGATGACTGCTCAGATCAGGCTCTGGACTGGAAAAGACCCTGTGCTGGCAAAGATCTGGGACTACGCCTTGCAAGGATGGCCAAGATAGTTCTGGAAACTCAGTTAACACCATACTTTTCCAGAAAACTGAGCTCAGTGTGCAGGATGGATGTGTCTTGTGGGGGTTTGTGTTGTAGTGCTGCCCCAAGGTCGTAACTTGTCCTGAGCAGTTGCACCAGTGCCACCCTGGAATGACATGAATGAAAGGACTGGCTAGAAGTTATATGTGGTGGCCCAAGATGGATAAGGAAATTAAAAGTAAGGTTCAAAGTTGTAACATGTGCCAAGAACATAGGAAAGCTCCAGCCACTACTCCACTCCACCCATGGGAGTGGCCTGAGAAACCCTGGAGGCAATTACAACTGATTATGCTGGTCCATTCCTTGGAAAAATGTTCCTAGTTATCTTGGATGCACATTCCAAGTGGATAGATGTTTATCCAGTGACTTCAGCGACATCAGCAGCTACCATAGAGAACTCTGAATGAGCTTCAGTAACCATGGATACTCAAGATGGTAGTATTGACATTGGAATTCCATTGTTAGCATGGAATTTAAAGAGATTATGGAAAGGAATGGAATTACTCCATAAACTTCTGCTCCATATCATCCTTCATCAAATGGGTTAGCAGAAAGAGCAGTACAAATATTCAAGGAGTGTTTAAAGAAAATGTCTGAGGTACATTAAAACAAAAGTAGCTTATGATTGTTCAGCTACAGAATAACACCACAGTCAACAACAGGACTGTCACACCAGCCGAGATATTAATGGGTCAGAAAATGAGGTCAGCCTTGGATTTGTTACACCCTGATTATAAAGGAACAGTGATACAGAAACAGTTAAAAACCAAGGAAAGACATGATAAGCACGCAAAAGCATGACGCTTTTGTGACAGGAGATGCAGTATACAGTCACAACTTTGGTCAAGGAAAGAGATGGATACCTGCAATTATTCATGAAGTGACAGGATCCCTGTCCTGCAAAGTGTTGCTCGGAGATGGCAGAGCAGTGCCTTCATGTGGATCAAATTGCTTGTGCTGTGCTGCCTAACTGTTCCTGCCACTTTGAGTAGGTGTGGCTTGGCCATCCAGTATAAATGCAGCACACCCGGGGTGGTTGGGGAATGGGGTGGTTAGGGCTGTTCTTTGACACTCGTTGTCTACAAAACAATCAGGTAAAAAGACAGTCCTGTAAACTACAGGGCAACAACTCACAAACTTACCAGCAAACAGACTCTCCTAGTCCTGCTCACATTAAACTGGTAAATTCAACTGAATGTCAGGCACTCACTTGAATTTCAACCTCCCTAATCCCCTGCTGAAATGTACTACCTGCAGTTAAAGTACAACCTCAGACAATTTCAAAACTCACAAACCTACCAGCAAAGACAGTCTCCTAAGTCCTGCTCACACAAACTGGCAAATCCAACTGCACGGGCCTTTTGAATTGCCTGTACTTTTTCTTTTACAGGCAGCAACTTGTTGCATCTATTTTATGTCCCAAGAATACCATTTCCTTACCTAGGAAAGTGAACTTGTTCCGTTTTAACAGAAGTCCTGCTTTTCCAGTTTAACACTTCTTCCAAGTTTTGCAGATGCTCCCTTCCATCTGGCCTGTTACTAAAATATCATCTAGGTACACTGCCACATGGGGGACTCCTTGCAACACCCCATCCATAGTTCATTGGAAATGGCAGTCAGATGAAACACTGAAGGGTAAACGGTTACCCCTGAACAGACCCTTGTGGGTATTCACAGTAACATACTGCTTGGAGTCTTTATCCGCACAATCTGTTGGTATGCATGACTCATGTATAGCTTTGTGAACTGTTCTCTCCTGCAAGGACTGCAAACAAATCATTAATTTTGAATCGGGTACTGTTCCAAGTATGATACCCTATTCACCGTCCATTTATAATCTCCACATATTCTCATGGAGCCATCAGGCTTCAGTACAGGAACAATGGGTGCGGCTCAGCTTGAAAACTGGATCGGTTCTATAATCTTCTCTCTCGGAAGATGATCAAGTTCAGCCTCAGCCTTGGTTTTCATTGCGTAAGGTACTGATCTCGGTTTAAAGAAACATGGAGCTACGCCACTGTCCACATATATTTTGCTGTGGTACCCTGTAAAGTTCCCAGACCTTCCTTGAATACTGCTTCATGTTTTGCAAGCACATCCTGCAGTGTCCACTGCTGCAACGGTGTCACCTGATTGACTGTTCTCCAGTACACGGCGAAGTTCAGCAATCCAGCCTCGGCCTAACATGTTTGGGCCTGTCCCTGTCACCACTACCAATGGCAATTCTTTAACTGTCTCTTTGTACGTCACTGTTACCTCGCACACCCCAGTACCTCTACAAGTTCCCTGTATAAGTTTTCAATTTAATTGCACACTTCTCCAGCTCTGGGACTTCTTCCTTCCTATTCCACAACTCAGAGTATTCTGCTTGATTCATGATGGTGTCACTACATCTGATGTCCACCTCAAATTTGTACATTTTGCCATTAATGTCCAACATCTGAGCGATCGGTGCTACTTTGGGAATATCTGCCTCCTTCATACTATGCATAGCATGAGCCTGCTCTTCTTCCGTATCCTCGCTTTCTTCCTCCTTACAAGTGGAGGGTATGCTGGAAGCTTTTGGGACTTCTCTTACTCTGGTTCCCTATCTTTCTTGCTGTGTGCACTTCCTTTTCTCTTTAATCTTATTTCTACAGGTTTCACTGATGTGGCCTTTCATTCCACATATGTGACATCTTTCATCTTATAAAGTGACAGTCCCACAGGAAATGCTGGCCCCTACAATGGTAGCAATTTTTAGTTATGTTCTTATTCAGCTACTCCTTGTTCCTAAACATTTTGTCTATGGAGTCCCGTGGCTTTTGTGAACTACAACTGGGCCCAGACATTTCTCTCGACTGCAGCTGTAAATCTTTACATTTTGACTAACAGATTCCACAGCTTGCACCAACTTCAGTGCTGTTTCAAATGTTAAATCTGATTCGGACAATAACCTTCTTTCAATTCTATCATAATTTATTCCACAAACCAGTCTATCTCTCAGCATTTGCTCTAAAGTTTCTCCATAATTACAGTCCTGAGCCATTATTCTCAACTCTGCCACTGTGTTCCCACAGTCTTCCAGCTTTTCTATTTCTAGAATTAAATTTGAACCTTTGTATAATTTCACTCAGTTTTGGGTTAAAGTGATTTTTCAACAATTTTACTAAGTCTTCATATGATTTGTCACCAGGCTCTTCAGGGCTTAACAGATTTCTTATTAAACTGTAGGTTTGTGCACCACTCCACTTAGTAAAATGGCTCTCTTTACTAGCCTCTGTAATATCATGTGCAGTAAAGAAATGTGACAAGATTTCACAGTATTCCTTCCAGGTCTGAATTTGAGGATTAAAAGAAGCCACAGTTCCTACCTTGCCAGCCATTTCCTATTTGAATGTAGATGCCACTTACTGTGCAGCGTAGCTCCCTACTTTCTTTACTTTCACTCTCTGAATAATTTTCTTTTTCTCACTCTGGGCTGTAAAACTTCTCTTTTCTTTATTTGTTCACTGACTCTTTCTTTTATCCTCATTGCCAAATAATATGTTGCATCCTGAAAACCAAGCGATCTACACAAGGAACTTCTTTAGGAACTGCAGAGCTTTATTACATGCTTCTCACAAGGCAGCCTTCTTAATCACAGAGAGGGAGAGAGAGTCTAGATCTTTCTAACAACAACACTACTATTGCTCAAGATCTACGCTCTTT
This sequence comes from Neoceratodus forsteri, assembly GCA_016271365.2. NCBI lineage: Eukaryota > Metazoa > Chordata > Ceratodontiformes > Ceratodontidae > Neoceratodus > Neoceratodus forsteri. Next base: position 349,736 of record CM028131.1, read on the forward strand.
TAGAGTCCATGTTGCTCTCTAGTGGCGCCTCAATACTACACTACAGTTGCATATATATCAAAGTCCTTAGTTCTGTTGTTGGTTAGCTGGCATTCTGTAGCAGCAATCAGGAGCCACTGCAAGCAGGTAGAGGTAAAACAAAATCTAGCCCTTCCTTCCTAAACCCATTCAGTTGGATTTCTGGATTGATTTCACCAGGAGAGTCCAAATGAGAAGCAATGTCTCCTTTACAGTGTGGTCCAGGTTCTGAAGCATGAGGAGGTCATGTGAGTTGACCAAGGCCACAGAGCGAGCCAGTGGCTATGGTGGAATTGAACCTGTGATCTTCTGCCTCACAGTTCTGTGCTATAAGCACTGGATGACAATACTGCAGCCTGGATCTTTTTTATTTTATTTATTTGGTCAGGAAATACACACTGAGCCGGAACTCATTTCCAGGTGCAATGTGGAATTTAAAAGGTTAAGAACTGCTCATGGTCACACAGTATGCAAGTGGTAGTTGTGGGTTCAAACCCAGGTCTGCTGGGTCTCCAGGCTCACAGCTTGGTGCTTTAACCCTCTACCTTTCAGATGTAGCTGTGTCCTATGTCCTGGTGTTAAACTGAACATTTATTAACAGGGTGAGCATCTTACAAAATCTGTTCAGTTCTGGTTTATCAATCTAGGGCCAATAGATTATGCAGCCTTGATGAAGACCAATTGCTCAGTCAAAGTGCCGGGACAAAGGTCATAGTCTTCCTACTGAGGAATACACCCTGTCAATTGCAGCAACAGCATCAGTGTGCCTTATATGTGCTTTGAAATACAAAATATTATTCTTTCTTCAAGTTTTGGGCTGACTGCTTTCTCCTCATGCACCACCCATATTCTGAGTTGTGCTGCTAGTTTAGTTCAGAGGGTCAATAGATCACCTGATGAAGCTGCCTTTGTCCATACCTGCTATTAGCAATAGGGCAATGTGTCACTGGTTCCCAGTGTAATTGCCTCACAGCAGTGTAAAGGAAACAACAAAATGTAGTGAATCCTCCCAAAGATCAAGATCTTGGGGGTGGGTGGAATCAACCAATAGAAATATAACCACTTAAATATAAGGGCACACAGGAATAAAAAAATACACGCCAGCAGGAGAGATGATTAAATATTGTACTCTGTCCACACTTACACATGCACTGGGACTTGACAGTTTGGGGCTGGAACAAGTAATATGGATATTGTGGGCTCAGCACTGGGGTAACCAGATTTATATTGAGGAGGTAGTCATTACTGTGTTATCCAGCGCTTCCAGGAGAAGTGCCCCAGATAATGATCAGAAAATCCTGCATAGTTCATCAGGATAATGAACAGAAGAATCAGTTCTGAACAAAAAACAACCCTTGCCTAAAGTACAATTTATCTGCAGTACCCCAGCATTCTGTGATTGATAATGATCCTGGGTAAGGATAATTCATTTTCAGTATGGTCAAATCTATCCAGAAAATCTGCCCTGGAGTGATTTAGCTCTGATGAGGTGTTCACTAGATAGCCAAACTATCTGACAGAGCATGTTAATGCACAATCTGATTGTCTCTACCTCGGCACATGTGTTAAATAGCTCCTCCTTCCCCATCCGAAGGAGTGAGATTCAGAAGTAAACCATCAAGGATGGCATGCAGAAAGAGAGAGATAGAGGGGGCAGAGAAAGGCATAAATAGAGAAAGAGAAGGAGGACTGCTCCAGGACTGAGCAGCACATCCATATGCCTCTGTCACATATCCATCACAATACCAGCATCATGCATGTGGCACAGCTGTAGAGCACTGGCTAGGAGTGCAGTTCAGTTTCTCCTCGCCTGCTGCATATTGCACACTTTTATTTTTATTTTTATTTATTTTATTTAAACAGCAGTTTGAAAACCTTTGAGCCATAGGCTCATTTACAAAGGTACCTTGTCACAGTAAGACAAACCAAAATACAGTATAGTAGTACAACACATAAGTATAACAGTAAATTAAGACATAGATACAAACAAGCTGGTACAGGTTCACAGTTCACAGGATGGGTTTAGAGTGGAGTATGGGGAATCTGGTTGAACAAACTCTGCTTCTGTGGCTTTGCCTAACTACCAGACTGTTATTCTGCATGAAGCGCAAGTAGTGGGATGGCTACCTTCCTGTGATCTGCTGTGTCTGTATTTTAGTCATATAATGCAGAAGACACTATCCCTTGATGTTTTTGTTGTTGTTGTTTTACCTGCAAAAAATGAAGAAAATGGTCCCTTGCCGATCTGACCCCAACCCCACCTCCCACTCAGCACTCAGCACCCACACTCTCCAGTACACCCCCACACACCCTCACTCACCTGAACAGGTCACATGGCTAAGATCCACTCTGTGATTGAAGACATGTCTTGCTGCTGAACCACCGACTGCAATAGGCGAAATGTATTTCAATGGGGTTTTCAACTTTGATGTATAACTTTGCCATTTTTGCATATTTTGAGCCAATTTTCAACATGGCATTTTGGGACCCACACCTCATGAATAAAGGCAGTGGAATTACAAAATCCCACCTGGGTGGTTTGATAAATCACCTTTCGGCAGGATTTAAACATTTTCACCACCCTTTTTCTTACGCTTTTTATTCGTAAGAATAATGGAATACATCTAATTGCGCAAGCTCATTTTCAATGAAGTTCCAAGTCAAGTAAAATACATATAGTTTCACATATATATAATATACTATACACACTAACTAGAATAACAACATTATGACATTGACAATAATGTCAAAACCTCAACCGATTATTAAAGTGTATTACAAGAATTACAAATTATTGCATTGTTAGACCAAATCGACACCATCTTTTTAATTCTAAATTATTGGTTTTAGCCTCATTACATCTTAAATTTGAAGGAGACTGATTCCATAACAAGGCTCCCTGAAGGGAACAGATGATCTCCTATATTTAAATTACAATTATGCAGAACATATTGGGCTCCATGTGAGGTCCTCAGGCCCTTTCTAACTCTTCAGAATTCAAATAAATTAATCAGGAACCTTATTATTCCAGAACTTGATCATAAACTGGAGCAGATGTACATTTTTCTTACAGGGATTTAAACCAATTCAGCTCACTAAATAATACACACCAATGAGTCCTATAGGGTGCGCCCAAAATAAAACGAGCTATTCTATGGAACATTAGATCCACTTTATTTAAAAGGGATCCAATGCCCCCCCAATATAGGAGATCTCCTTAGTCAAGGACTGGCAGTAATAGGGAATGAACTACATTCAGGCATACCTCCCAGACATATACCTTTTGTACCTATAAAGGGCACTCAGCTTTCTATTCATGCCTCCAGTGAGAGATTCTATTTGAAAATCCCAACTCAGGTAAGAATCAAGCCAGATACCAAGATAGTTATAAAGGTCAACTTGCTTAATGATAGTGCTATCAGAGGTATTAATCTCTAGTTTAAGATCCTGTTTGCTGCTATGTTTATTTCTAAATAGGAGTGCCTGCATTTTATTAGAATTCAAAACCAGGTGATGCTTCTAAAGAAGTCCTGAACTTCATCAAAACTAACTAGCTTTAGGCCAATTGAGTCCAGTGATGCCCTTCCACATATAATATGGTATCATCTGCATACAGATGATACCAAATGTCAGATGATTCAAACTTAAGTTCATTTATATAAATATTAAAAAGTAAAGGCCACAAAACTGATCCCTGGGGAACTCCATTTTTCATTTCCAAAACCCCAGATTTAAAGGAACCCACTTTCACAAACTGACTACATCCTATCAAATAAGTAGAAAACCATTTCACAGTCTGAAGGACAAGCCAATCTCACTGAGTCTGGACAGGAGCACCCGATGGTTCAGGGTGTCAAAGGCCTTTGAAAGATCGATAAACAGGGCACCTACCATTAACCTCCTGTCCAGACTCAGTTAGAGATCACGTACTACTTTTATAAGAGCAGTTTGTGTGCTGTGGAGGGACCTGAAACCTGATTAAAAGGGGACAATTTATTATGTTCTTCCAGAAACTGACATGAAATTATTTTCTCAAAGAGTTTTAAAATCTGCAGGAGCAGCAAGATGGGCCAGTAATTGCCCAGCTCACTCTTATTCCCAGATTTGAATATGGGTCTCACTTTATTTATTTATTTATTTAGATTTTGGTAACGGGTAAGCCCACTGAGACCAGAGATCCCTTTTTCAGGGTGACCTGGAGTTAGTTACAGTAAATACATACATAGGTATCAATACACACAATTTCAGCTGATACACATTGGGGAGTTGGTATCAAACGCTTAGCATAGAGACAGCAGGTATCACAAGGCTCACAAGTATTAAGATAGGTGCACAGTACATTTAGCAATTTTTTCATAAGAGGTTCATGGGGAAGTAGGTGGTTAAGCTGGTGATAGCAAGACAGTAGGCCGGGCAGGGGGCTAGCGATTACAACCACAGAGACTAAGTTCCAGAAGATACACTTTGAGGCTTGACTTAAACCCTAGAAGAGTAGGCTTCTCAGCCAGACTTGCTGGGAGGGCATTCCATAAGTAGGGAGCAGCATACTGGAGGAGAGCTTGCCTTGGTTGAGTGCGAACACAGGAGATGTCATAGGGCGACTTGCCGAGATGCATAAGCACAGCCGCTGGACTTTTGGAGTAGGCACTCCACGGGTATGGAGGAGGGCCTCAGAAATTCACCACTAGTACAAGATAAGTTAAAAATATGGGTCAGAGGGAACGCTATAGAAGGAGGTGCACACTTCAAGAGTCTAGAGGGAATCTCATCGTGACACTGAGCCTTAGAAATATTTATTTGTAGGAGTTCCATGCAGTCCTCCTCTGGTGTAATATAATCAAAATCAAACCCACCCAACCCGCTAGCATCAGGATTTATTCCTCCAGATCCTGCTCTGAAGCACTATTATAATCCTGGTGAGTCTCAACAACTGGGTCCAGGAACCTACTGTGTAAAATATTCATTAAGGGCATTAATAAGACCCCACTTAAAGGCATCATTAGTGCATCGACTGCTACTTTACCCACTGAGGAATGTTTATTTTCCCCATTAAGTAAGAGATAATCCCCAGAACTTTCTCAGGTTCTGCCTTTAGTTATTATCAAGTTTAGATTGAACAAATTCTTGTTTAGCTGTCTTACTTTCCTAGTACACAGGTTACCGCCTGCCTATGAAGGGCCCAATCATGATATAACAGTTTTTTTGGCCTTTACCCATTTTTTTTCTCTCCTAGCTTTATAATATTCCGGGAAAGCCAAGCATTCCCTTTGTGTTAGTTTTCCTGGATTTTAATGGTGCATGCTTATCACAAATTTGTAAGAATTCATCTAAAAATACTCCCAAGCTGTTGAGGCCGTGGAATCAAATCCAGTCTGGACCAATTAATATTTTCAATATCACACATGAGTGAGATGTAATCAAACTGTCTAAAGCATCTCCATGAAATCCTAGATCCGGGGTCAGGCTTAGTTATGTTATTTCTAACTGTGTAGATTACCTGACACATAGATACAGATACATAGATGTTGTCGGCAGATAAGGGCCTTGTGGCCCATCCAGTCTACCCTATCCCTCTTTCTAATGCATAAGGTATCCTAGATGGCACAAGCCCCCACCCCTAGCTTGATAATTCCCATGTGTTCCCATGTGCCTATCCCATGCATTCTTGAATCCCTGAACCGTGATCACCCCACCACTTCCTGGGGAGACTGTTCCATCTCTCCACCACTCTTTCAGTGAAGTAAAATTACCTCAAGTTCCTCTACGTTTCCACCTTTAGTCTCATGCTGTACCTCCTTGTTCTGCTATTTCCTTCATGTGAAAGATGCTCCCTTCTGGTACCCTGTTGATCCCTTTAGATATTTGAAGGTCTCTAATCATGTCCCCCTTTCTCCTTTTCTCCAGGGAGTACATATTTAGAGCTCTGAGTCTGTCATCTCATGACTTATGGTGCATCCTAGACACCATTTTGTCACCCTCCTCCATACGTCTCCATCTTGTCTATGTCTTTTGGAGATGGGGCCTCCAAATTGAACACAGTACTTCAGATGAGGCCTTACTAGGGGTTGTACAATGGTACCACCACTTCCCACTTCTACTTGTTATAGCCCTCCCTATGCACCCTAAACATTCTGTTAGCCTTTCCAACTGCTTTGTCACACTGTTTGCCAATTTGAAGTTGTCATCTATGACTATCCCTAGATCCCTTTCCTCTGTGGTGGCCTCCAGTGTTACCCGTCTAGTTCATACTCAGCCCTAGGATTTCCTCTCCTATGTGCATTATCTTGCACTTTTGCACTGAAACCGAACTGTCATTCCTTGAACCAGTTTTCTACCCTCTTCAGATTCCTCCTCATTTTTTCTATACCTTCCTGTGTATCTACCCTGTTACATAGCTTTGTATCATCTGTGAACAGGCTAACCCTCCCTTCTAGACCCTCTGCAATATCGCTATGAAGACATTGAAGAGCATTGATCCCAGCACTGATCCTGGGGTATGCCACTTGTTACCCATCCCTCCTGTGAGCTAACCCCATTTACCACTACTCTTTGTGTTCTGTTACTCATTCAGTTTCTGACCCATGTGACCACCTCTGTCCCTCTAGATTTGCCAGCTTGTGGATTAGTCTCCTGTTTGGGACTGTGTCGAAGGCCTTCCTGAAGTCCAGATAGGCCACATCTACCACTCTGCCCTGTTCTATTTCCTTTGTCACCCACTTGAAGAAATCAATCAAGTTTGTCTGAAATGACCTCCCTGTCATGAATCCATGTTGCCTTGGGTCCAGCAGCCCCTTGTCTCTAGGTAGTCCACTAGCCTTTCCTTAAGTAGGGTTTCCATCATTTTACCTACTATCAAGGTCAAATTGACTGGTGGTAGTTTCCTGCTCCTCCTTGCTACCACTTTTTGCAAGGGTACCACTTGTGCCTCCTCCACCTTTTGGAACCACGCCTGTTTCTAGTGATCCACTGAACAGCTTAGCTAGAGGTTTAGCCAGTTCCTTCTACAGCTTCTTTAGGATCCTCGGTGTATTCCATCAGGCCCCATAGCTTTATCCACCCTAAGCTGTTCTAGTGCTCTTTTACTCTAACCTCCAAAAGGTCTAATGTCCACCCCTTCTCCTGTTTGTCCTTCTCCATTATCGGGGAGCATCTCCATCGTCTTCTTCCATGAATACGGAGCAGATGTATTTGTTGAGGATGACTGCCTTGTCAATGTCTTTCCACTACCCTGTCCCTGATCTGAGAAGGATTCGGAAGGACTCCAGCCTCAGATGTAAGTGGGGAAAATGTGTAAACATCAAATCCAACATAGTTGTTTTTGGTATCTCTGTGGTTAATTCTCATTGGATCCAGAATCAGCTGAGTCAGGCCCAGATCAATTTGAAAATCAACTAAATCATGATTTCAATCAATAGTTGACCAATTAACATTAAAATCTCCGTTATAAGTAGTTTGTGTGTATGTCTATAGTCAAATAGAAATTCTATAGTACCTGAAAATCTTTGCATTAACAGTAGGGGTTTGTATATACCCAGTAATAAAATAGGTTTTCTGTAAGGCACCTCAGTCTGTATCATCAGGGTTTCCAGGCTACATCCGGGAAAAGAACACAGGACTTCATGGGTAGTTGGTTACAATCAGCATAAATAACAATCCCGCCCCATTTTTATTCCTATCCTTCCTGAACATCTGGAAATCCTTCAGATCAATAGAGGTATCATGGACTTTACCATCTAACCAGGTTTCAGTCAGGACCAAAATCCCAAGTTAAGATGTTTTTACCCAATTCTTTACTTCATCAAACTTTTTCCTCAAACTCCTGACACTGGAGTGGATAATAGTCACTCAACCCTGTTTCAGTTTTAAGGCTTCTGAATCAAATCTAAGGGAGGGTTAATACCAGAAACCCCAATTTCAGAGTTAGACCTAGTAGGAAGACCAGGATTTGGGTGTACATCTCCACAGGCCAACAAGCAGTAAATAAGAAAAGATTTTAAGATGCCCCCAAATTCAATTTTCTAGTTCTTAAATACACATAAGATAAACTTTTAATAATATTAATTTTAATGCAGGAGAAATCTTAATTACAATTCTAATGACAAAAGCCTTAAGAAAAGCATTAAAACATCCACTAGGCAAGATTTCAGCTGCAATACTAACAGTCTGACTAGGTTCTACTATTTCAGATTAATAGAGGGACAAGGTTTTGAATCAACTGATAGCCCTGTATGAATGTATGCTGTATAATAAGAATTAAAAGTACCAAATAAAAATAAAACACTAAAATAGAACAAATGGCCATTTTGAATGCAAACCACTGTAATCATTATATAAAACAAAAACATTCTTCCACCCTATTCATACACCACAAATGGCATGGGTGTTGGAGCATTCAAGGTACAATAGCAGTACAAAATACAATAGCTTAAAACACACTTACCAAAGTTATAATGCTACAAGGCCCAGGTCATGAATGTGGATTAACACATTTTTCTAAGTTAAATTTTCTCTTAACCCTTGTTTATGAGGTGGGGTCAAGAGGGCTAAATTGAAAATTTGGGGTCAAAATATGTAAAAGTGATAAAGTTATACATACATTGACATTTTACTATGCCCTCTCGTAACTTTGGTAATTGGCAATATTTTGACCCAAATTTCTACATAGCTATGTTTTTTCCACCTCATGAATGTGACAGCTGTCATTTTCAAACCCTGACCAAAATGTTTTCCACCTGTGGCATGGAATGATATTTCAATGCCACAGAATGATGTTTTGCTGGGTATTTGAAAGTGTTCACTACCAGGTTCATGAGGTGGGGTTAATAAGAAGCTATGCTGACAATTTGATGTACAAATACAGTAAAATGCCTAGGTTATGAGTGACTGTTACGGTACATCAATATTCACTCATAACTTCACTCATTTCACTATTTTGTCTCCAAACTTTCAACAGAACATTTTTCCTCATTACCCCATAAACGTGACATGTGCCATTTGTAAATCCTGGATGAGATGTTTAGACTTCTGGTGCAAAATGACATTTTGGCCAGTATACTATAAATGGTTTAGCTCATGTTTATAAGGCAAATCATAAAATGAGTATCTTGAAAATTTGGGTTCAAAATAAAATAAATATATATATATATATATATATATATGTTAACAAACTTTGTGTGTTGTGCCATTCTTTACCCCCAATGAATACGATTTCTGATCCCTTTCTGGTGAGCTAAGTTCAGGGGTGAGCTCAGTGGCCCAGCTGGATGAGGAGAGGGTGGGAGATGGTGCTGTTAGTGCAACTCCCCAGCCAGGGAATGAAAGGTGCAGGGTTGTTCGCGACAGGCCTGGTGCACAATATTGTGAAGACAACTGTCCTCTTGGCATAGGGGCTCTGCACCTCTCCTCCTTGGGTGGCAGAGGGCCCTGTACATTGGTTGACAGATGCACTTTTGCCCTGTGCATCTGTAGCTGTGGCCACATAGAAGTGAAGGGTGCACAGGGCCCTGCATTTCCACAGCCCACCAGACAGAACTATGAATTCTTCGATTTTGAAGGCTATTAGCCTGTGGTTCAATGGGAGGGAGTAGCTCCTCCCATCCCCTACTTAAACCCCAGTGCTTCCATTGGCGCAGCTTTAAGCATTTCAAAATCACCCACCATCATCCCCGCCTCCTCCTCCAGCACTCTTCTCTCACCCTCTTCACTGGGCCTTAGATCCTACACCTACCCAGCATTCCACTGAGGGTGGGAAATAGAGAAAAGCCAAAGTACAAGTTTATAATCAAGCACATAACATCCAAGCTTATAAGTATACACAAGCACTAGCTATGCCATACATTGAACTGTTGTTGTAATGAACTGCAGTGCCCACAATTTGTGGGCCCTGCACTTCTGTAGGTGGAAAGAGTCTTCTCTTCGCCAGGGCATCTGCATCTGTTCATGAGAATACAATTCCACTATCTCAAAAGAAAGGAATTCTTTGAAAAACTCGTTAATTCACCAGTTAGGGTAACTCAATGCCACAAAGTAGGGAAATGTGGCATTAGGGTATCCATCCCTAATGCCCCATCCCCACCTCCCAAGCAGCAAAAGAAAAACATTAGGGTTTTGGGTCTCCGAGTCTTGGTGAATCAGTGGTGGGGTCTTCCTGGGGGTTGTCAACCCTAATGCTCCCTCCCCCAGCCACTAGCCTCCAATCCGAAGCACAAGGTACAGCTCCAAGCCACTGCCTCATAATAATACACTCTTCAAAGGTAGAGAAGTATGTCCCACCACAGGTTGCCAATACAATTTGTTGTATCTTTCTTCACACAGGGCCCTGTGGACCCCACGTGAAAAAAGAGATCACATGTGGCATTGTTTGCTCACGGAATGGGGTGGGCATTAGAGGTTGACAACCCCAAGGAAGACTCAACCCAAGGCCAACTTTGCAGCTATGGAATCCGAATTATTCAAGTTGGATTGGAAGGGCCCGACATCAAAATTGGATGTTGAGGAATCGTGGAACTTATTAAAGGTACAATTTTATCCCTGGAGGATAAGTATGTCCCTACCAAACAGGTGTATAAGAATAGGGGCAAAAACCTTTGTGGTTTACCTCCAAAGTCAGGAAGCTCGTACTCCAAAAGAGAAATATATAATGCTATGAAGAAAATCCTCAACGGGTAACATCAACCACTACAAATTGGTACTGCATCAACTCAAAAGAGAAATTAAGAAAGAAAGGATCAACATGGAATTTAGGCTAGCAAATACTAAACACGATCTCAAAGGTTTTATTTATACATCAATGGCAAAAAGGGTAATGACAGAGTACTTTATTTATTTATTTGGTAATCGGATGCAACCTTTGAGTATACACTTTTACAAAGGTTCCACGTCAGGATGTAAAACAGCAGAGACATAACAACAACTTGATGGTTAACACAAAACATAAGATTGCTATGTAATACAGAAAATAGATAAATAATTCATTTGAGTAACCTAGACCACTGAAATTACACAGTGGGAGGAGATTACCAATTAGTAACGATAGCATAGCTGCCCCAGGGGGCTTGTCAAGGTAAAGTATCAGAAAGGGAAGGAGAAAGAAAGGGGGGAGTGCAAATGAGGGTAGATTACAGAGAAAAGGGATTGGGAGAAGGAGGATATTTAGGGGAGAGTGGGTGGAAAGGGAGGTGTTGGGGAGTATGGAGGGAGGGAGTTGGTGGGAGCTAGAGAGGGGGTGGCAAGGATGGCAGGTGGGGGTCCAGGTAGGTAAAACAGGAGAAAAGCTCAGACAGACCAGGGGAGTATCTGGGTTGAGAATATGGACTCAGGTAAGGAAGTCAGAGGTGTTTAAGAGGGGTATCCAGGTTGAAGACATGGATTCAGGTAAGGCAGTTGCAGGCATTTGAGTTCAGCAGGTATTACTTCAGTTCTCTTTAAAGGACTGAACATTTGTTGTATTAAGAGCTGCAGCAGGGATCTCATTTAGCCATAGTGGAGCTCGGTACATGAAGGATCTTTGTCCTAGGAAGTTCTACTAAATGGGACATCAAGCTTTGTTGTCACTGTTCTTCATGTGTTGTATTTGGAGCTTGCTTCCTTTACCAGGTCTGTAATGCAGATAGGGGTTAGGGAGAGCATGGCCTTTCTCCCAGCAGGCAAGTTTGGTATCTAATTCTGGATTGAAGTGGTAGTATGTCGGCCACACCATGCAGGATACAAGTGTGCATGAAGGTCAGCATTTAGCAATAGTCTGCAAGCCTTGTGAAGGGCAGTGGCAACCCTTTGAGGGCTGTATCAGTGGCAGCGCCATAAAAACTAGCCTGTAGTCGACCAGGGAGAGGACAGAGCTGGAGACTGAGAGCTGAGGGCTTCAGCAGTTAGGCTTTTCTTGTGCCTAAACAGGATCCCTAATTTAGTGTTCACAACTTTCACCACCATGTCAATGTGTTGAACATACTAGAGGGTATCATTCACAATGACACCCAGGAAACTTGGACTGTTTGTCAGAGATAACATAACATATAATACACAGAAGGCATAGCTAGAGAATTTAACAACCATTTCTGTTCAGTATATAAACATGCTGAAGGGTGAATAAGTCTCCACCATTACACCATGCTAATAGACAGGTCAGTAAGATCATTAGGATGTCAGTGTATATACGAAACTGATGGACCTAAATGTCAATAAATCTGTGGGTCCAGATGGTCTTAATCCCAAGTTGTTGAGGGAATTGGCTAGTGTTCTTACACCCATGATTTCTGACATTGGTAACAAGTCTCTGTTGGAAGGCCAAGTTCCTATTGAGTGGCAGAGGACAATTGTAGTGCCATTTCACAAGAAGGGTAGTAAGGCAAATTTAGCAACTACAGACCAATCAGTTTGAAGCTCGTAGTAGGAAAGATCATTGAAAATATCATCAGGGATGAACTGAATGGTCTATTGAAAGACAGGGGAAATACTGACAGCACTTAGCATGGGTTTTCTGGTAATAAGTCCTGTACTCCAAATTTGATTAGTTTCTTTTTTTTCTTATGTGAATTTTCATCATCTTTTTACCCCATTTCTCCCCTCCCATGCCCCGGCATGCGCATGTAGAGGCATGCATGCCACACCCCGGGCGCCTCCCACTACACTGCCACCCTTCCACCTATGCTACTCACTGGACCTCCACCAGGTGGGAGTGGAATTATGGAGGGGAGGATGGCCACCCTGGGAGAGGAGAGCTGCCTTCAGCTGCCTCAATCCTGCTCCTCCTCCCCCATGCCGGCTCTCCACAACCCAAGGTCATTCCCAAACCCAGGTCATCCGCATGGCGCGAGGTAAAGCATCTAGTGCTTCAATCCTCAGTGCCACTGGGCTAGCTTATGCTTGATTAGTTTCTATGACTCTTGTCAGTCATAACTTAGACCAGGGTAAGTAGGTGGATATGTTACTTTGGACTTTAAAAGGCATTTATATACAAACATAAGAAATTGTTGGCAGAAAAAGACCCACAGGTCTATCAAGTTCGCTCGACAGTAGCTCTTAATTTCATATCACTACAGCTGCCCCACCCCATCCAAATCCTCCTCTTCCCAGTCCTACACCCCTTTGTGTTTTTATCTGTACTAACCCTGCCCTTGACTCGATCCTAACCCCGCTTAAAGCTGTCCACTGTCCTTTGAATGATTAACTCCTCCAGCAGTGCTCAAACCGCCACCACTCTCTCTGTGAAGTAGTGCCTCCTCATCTCCTCCTAAACCTTCCTCTTCCAACTTCAGACTGTGCCCACTAATGACCCTTCCTCTTTAAGCGGAGCACTCCTCCCTCCCTGACTTTGTTTATGCCTTTAAGTACTTAAAGGTCTCTATCATGTCCCTCTTTCCTTCTCTCTCTTCCAGCTAGTACATGTTGAGCTCCTTCAGTCTCTCCTCATACAGCAACTCCCCTAGTCCCATGATCATTTTTGTAGCCCTATGCTGCAACCTCCAGTAATCTCCCCATCCTTTTTGAGGTATAGGCACCAGTACTGTACACAGTACTCCAAGTGTGGCCTCACCAGTGATCTATACAATGGCAGGATGACCTCCCCTTTCTATAAGTGATCCCACTGGCAATGCACCCCAGCATCCCATTTGCCCTGCTGCTGCCCTCCCACACTGTGCTGATACCTTCATGTCCTCTGTAACTACTACCCCCCAAGACCCTTTCCTCTCTGAAGCTGTTACCTGCACTCCCCCAGCCAGTAGCTGTTCCTGGGATTCTCTAGCTCAGGTGCATGACCTTGCATTTCTTAGCATTAAACCCCAACTGTCACTCCCTAGGCCAGTGTTCGAGGTTTAGCTAGATCCTCTCGGAGTGCCTTCCACCCTTTCTCAATCTCCACTTTTGCACAAATCTCAATGTCATCTGCAACAGACTGATCTTACTCTTGATGCCCTCTGCAATATCTCCAAAAAACGAGCCCAGCACTGAACCCTGCGATACCCCACTCATTATAGGCCTTGGCTGTCTCCACTCTTACAACTACCTCTGTTGTCTTCCCTGCAGCCAGCTCTCCACCCACCCCACCAGTTTTCTCCCACCCCAAGTCCCTCTGCTTGCTCATTAACCTCCTGTGCAGCACCAAGTCGAAGCATGGCTCATCAACTGCCCTAGTGACCCAGTCGAAAAAGTCGATCAGGTTAGTTTGGTAAGATCTTCCTTTGGCAAACCCATGCTTGTTCATACCGCAGACCATTGCTATCGAGAAAGGTCATCAATCTCTCCTTCAGAATGGTCTCCATCAACTTCCCCACTATGTAAATCAAGCTCACGGTCTGTAGTTACCCAATTGGTCCTTGGGTCCACTCTTGTGAAGGAGCATCACATGAGCCATCCTCCAGTCCTGGGTACATTCCCCATCTCCAAGGAGGTGTTAAATAGGTCCGTCAGAGAGCATGCCAACATCTCTGCGGTTCCTTCAGGACTCTTGGGTGTACACCTCGGTCCTGGTGCCTTGTCCACCCGCAAGGCTTTAAGGCCTTCAGAACTCTATCCTCTTGGATGATCCTATCTGTTATCTCTGCCCCCTCCCACCCTTGCCCCTTCAGTATTGGGCAATTTCTTTCTTTCATGAACACGAGCAGAGATAATCATTGAGTGCCTCTGCCTGATCTTCCCTTGTTCTGCCCATCCTCTTTGATTTTAATAATGCCATCCCTACAACTCCTCATCTCCCTCATGTATGTAAAGAACTCCTTTTCCCTTCTCTGATCCCTGAGCCAACTTCAGCTCCTTTGCTGCCTTGGCTGCCCTGACTGACCTGGTCACCTCCCTAGATGCCTTTGTGACACCTCTATCCTCCTCCACGCCCGATATTCTGAACTTCATGAAGGCCAGTCTTTTTCTTCACCATCCCCTCCACATTGAGCCAGCTAGGTTTTTGACCTGGACTGCTTACTCTGAGATTTTGCACACGTGTTGTGGCCTCATTCATCCCTTCCTAGTAATTGCCCACTTCAGTTCAGTATCCATCCCTGGGTTAATTTTAGCTGAAGACAACTCTATGATGCTGCCCATTCTGGCAAAATCTGTCTTCCTAAAGTTGAACACTCTTGTCCTGGTCTTAGCTGACTTCCTCCTGTGTTGAGGAGGAACCACTCTGAACGGTGGTCGCTTCTGCTAGAGGGTCCTGTACTACAACATCCTGGACTTGATCTCCATTTGTTAGCACCAAGTCCGTTATGTTTCCCTCCCTAGTATGATCCATCACCCTCACACTAGGTAGCTGTCTTGGATAGCCTCCAGCAGCACTGTTCCCCGGCATGTGCTAAAGTTATTGTCTGCCAGTCAACCCCAGGTAGGTTGAAGTCTTCCACTATAACTGTATTCCCTTTGCCACTGACCTTCCTGATTTGCTCCCTATCCACCTCCTTGCTCTGAGAGTGACCTGTACACCATCCCCATCCTGAGCTTCTTACCTTTAGGGCTTTGGAGCAATACCCATATGGCTTCTGGCCTCCCCCACCCTGGTACACAGTATGCCCTCCTGACAAAATAGCCACCCCTCCCCTTCCTGGTCACTCACGGAACACCTTGTATCCGTGATCGTGAGATCCCAGTCATAGTATTGGATGACCCAGGTCTCTGAGTTGGTGGCAATATCTACCTTCCTCTGCCATCATTGCCTGGAACTCTGCCACCTTGTTTGCTAAGCTCTTGCATTCAAGGATACTACAGTCCACCTCGTGCCCTGCCCTCTTCTTCCCATCTCTCCCTCTTCCACTTTTGGCTTGGTAACTTCCTCATTCTCCACCTCCTCTCTGGGTGGTGAGACCTTCCGTCTCCCCTGGAAGGTGCCTCCTCCTGCTATCCAACTCAGCCCACCCCCAGTTTAAATCTATGTTGTTTTTAATGTACTTCTCCAGTCCCTGTCCCAATGCCCTTGTACCCTTGATGATGATATGCAGCCTATCCTTGGCATAAAGTCCCTTATTGTTCCATGTGTTGCCCCACTCAATATTCAATATATTATTGCATAAAAACAGGTTACTCACATGTGACAGTAGTTCCAGGAGTGGTATATGATGTTCATCCACACTTCTGGCAGTGTTCTTTCCCTTAAGACTCAACGTGAAGCTTTCAAGCTGGCTCCTCCCACCTACCCGGTGGTAACTCCTCGGCACCACCCTGTGACATCAGATCTTGCCTGCTGGAAGCTAGACCAGTGTGCCACTTGCCAGGTGGTTGGTGGGCCAGTGTGATGTACATCATATACCACGCCTAGAACTACTGTTACAGGTGAGTAACCTGTTTTCCTGTGGATGTGGATATGATGTCCAGTCCACACTCTGGCAGACTCCTAGCAGTTCTCCTGGGAGGAGGGGCAAGGCGACACTTTCTATTTAGGGAACAGAGATTGGAGAACTGAGGCCCCAAAATAAAAATTATGTACTTACTGTAATTCCTGATCTTCTCTTGTATCTTCACCATTCATTACTGCTGGGTGTAAGCGGGCAGCACACCCGCTATGGGAGGTTTTTTTTTTTTTGAGGAGGAGTTGGCACCACAGCACTGCCCACAAGAGCAACGCAATATGTGGTGCATGAGGGGTGGCCATTAGGCACTGCAGACTTCTCCTCCATCCCAGTTCTGTAAGCTGGAGAGGTGAATAAAAGAATAGAAGAATAAGAGCGAGGCAAGAGAGCCGAGGATAGTAAAAGAAAAGGAAACAAACTGAAAAAGAATAAGCCGATAGAGGACAGGAAAGGAGAACCCTACCCTAAGGGACATAAAGGCCTCACTCCTGGGGCAGCTCGAGGGAGGAACAGATGAGGGAGAGGAGAAAGAAGGAAGAAGAAGAGGGATGTTGGGAGGAGGGAAAAATTCTGCCAAATTGTGAGTTAAATTGGCTTAAAGGCTTATTAGCTCAGAACCAAAGGGCAAGGAAGCAAGGATCCTTCAAACAAAACTGACCTAAAAGGTTCAACCAACCTTTGCACAGCTTGATACACAAAAGGCAGATTTCTACACCTCCTGCCATCCTGAAACCCATCACTCAAGCTGACAGCTCACAGATTGCCAAAGCAAACGATCTGTTCCGGAGGGAGAGCGCCCAACTAAGAAAGGAAAAAAAGGACCCCACTAGCACATTGCCATGTGTTAATAATGGTGGTGGGGGAGAAGGGGGATTTGAAGCCCTATGGGCACCCCTTGGGAAGGTGGACAGAGATAGAGAAGGAAACTCATTCCACTCCCTGAGAGGCAGAGACCAAAGAATCAGATCACCAGTTCCAGAAGGCAATTTTTTTTTTTTGAAAATGGGCAAGAAAGACTGACTAGCACCAGACTGGTGTATACAGGACAAGATCCAGAGATACCAGCGAGGTCTGGAGAACCAAAGGAACAGGACCGCTCAAGAACTTTTCCTGTTAACTGGTGATTGAACCAACTTGACCTAAAAAAGGTGCCAGAAGGACACCATCAAGGGTAATCAGAAAAGTTCCCTCAGGAGAAAGATGAGTTCTACTCACTCTCCTCCCTCTCCCGACTTATGATACCTTCTTCTGAGAGAAGAATGGAAGACCCAAAGGCTAGTGGATTTAGGCTCTAAAGGCCATGAAATGAGGAGGGGAGGGGAGGAGAGCTAACAGGGCGGAGGGGCCAGAAGGAGGTCCATGAGGGAAGGTGGGAGGGATTCAGTAATGAATGGTGAAGATACAAGAGAAGATCAAGAATTATGGTACATACGTAACTTTTATATCTTCCCTTGTCAATCTTCACCATTCATTACTGCTGGTGAGTACCAAGCCCCGCTAGAGGGGACTAGCATAACCCTGAGGAACAAGACCCTCAGCCTCCTGTTGGTGAGAAACAGGAAGGAGAGACCCTGGCCATACTAGACTGGAAGCCTAAGGCTGAGGAGAGCTAGAAGGTGTCCCCTGAAGATGAAGAGATGGAGGAAGCCCTGCAGCAGCCTCGTAGCCCTGGTAGAAAAGAGGCAGGTCCCTTGGTAGGCAGAGCCAATCACCCTACGCTGGGCCAGGGTGACAACCTTGATAGACAAAGGCATGCCGTCTGCCTGATGCAGATCACTGTCCCCTCAAGCCTGGAAGCCACCTCACTGGTGTCATAAGATGCCCTTGCTTGGTGCCTTGCCAGTTCCAGGCCTATAGCGGAGAGGGCAATGGCCTGTCGAGATTGCTCCATATCAGGCATCGATGCTAGTACCTGAGCCAGCATTGACCACAAGTGCCTGTTATAGGCAGCATGATGCCTGATGTACGAATGCACAACATTGCATGAGAAGAAGAGACTCTTCGCCTCCCACCGTCAAACTGTAGGGAATCCGAAGTCCGTGGTTGGTCATGCACCAGGCATCGCACCCAGAAGGGGTCTCTAGGAACACCAAGCCTGAGGGCAGGTTAGGGGAGAACCAGGACTCAGATCGAGCACAATACATCCTCCTGCAGTCTGCCGGGGCTGGGAGAGGTCGGCTGTGGCAGACTCCTGGAAGGAATAGGCCAGGATGGCACCATCAAGTGCTGGGCACTGAATTCACTGAGGAATTGCACATCTGCCACTCAGTATTGTCCCGCCTCACACAGGAAATATGGAGATCCCCGACTATCCTCGAAAGAAAGCGCTGATATTCAGTGAAATCAGCGCGGAAGAGAGATGAGTAGGGTTCCTCTCCTCTGAGGAGGGAGCCGAGGAGGAGGACGGGAACTCAAATGTCCGGAACACTCCTGCGGCAGTGGGAACAGGTGAAAGACCCATTTGTGCATGTACCTAACATATGACGGGAAGGCTGTCACAGTGCTTCTGAACGCCTCCCAGGATAACGGCCCCTGCATGGCCCACGTGGCCTGGAAGAGAGGGAGGGTGGCTGCAGAGAAATGGGAGAGGGCACCTACAAGGAGGTGACTGTCTTCTGCCAGGGCTCTGAAATCCAGGGAATGGAGCCTGAGCTGGAGGATCCCTGAAATCAAACCGGGTCGCATGATGGAACCCTGGGAATGCGAACTCCGAAGAGCCCAAAGGGAATCTCCTGTGATGCACCTGGGGTTGCATGAGTCCAGAAGGACAACCCACGGTGGTGCCACTGAAGGACCCTGAACCTAAGAAGGAGAGGTTGGGCTCGGTGCTACAGCTCCTCCCTGCACCCCAAGGGGTGGCAGGGAGTGCCGACGCCTCACCCTGACCCCTCAACCCCTCAGACTCTGAGGATGCCTTCTCCTCAACTCCAGCGAAGGGGTCCCTCGATCCAGAGGCCTCCCAAGGGAGGCCCATGAAGACAGGACTCCCAGTCCCCGAGGAGGCATAGCACCACCAAGGGTGGCAGCTGCTGCCCCTCTAGGGGACAGTCCTCCTCAACCCCAAGCTGCCTCCCCTATGGAAACCAGGCCACCCCTAGCCTGGGAGTCCTCAGAGGAAGACCACTTGGAGATTCAGGAATGGGAGTACTGGGCCTCCTGACACCGCAGATCCCACAGAGGACTCTAATTCGAAGAATCAGGAGCCAGACCAGGTCCATTTCGAATTGTCCCCTCCAAAGAGGAGTCAACCAGAGGACCTCGACGCTGGCCACCCCGAGAATCCCCTAAGAAACGGCACCACTGACTGGCACCAGTGTCACCCGCAATGTCGGCTACCACAGCGCATCACCCTCGCAGCCCCAGAACCTGGCCCTGACCCATCTACAGCCCTGGTCAAATCCCAGCACTACACATGGCACTGGAACCCAACACAGCACTGCAAATGGAGTCGATCGGGTCAACGGCGCCACGAGCGCATCAAGAACCAAACCAGCAACGCATGCGGCACCACTCCGATCACCAGTGCCGTGAATGCACCAGGATCTGAGACGGCACCAGAAGGCAACATCGAGGTCCGCCAGTGCCAGACCCAGCAACTGTGGGCTGACACTGGGTAGCCTGCACCTCAGGAGAGGTGACTGCTGAGGGGTGTCCCTGGCGTGACCACGGAGGGGCCATGGCATTCCTCCAACACGCCAAAGAGGCCTCCTCTCGGCAAGGCTTGAAGATGAGGAGGCTTCTCCTCACCAGACCGTAGGCCTGGGAGGGACTGGAGGAAGGCCCAAAGTCCTGGCCTAGGAAGCCCGAGAATGACGATGCCCTCCTTAAGTCAGCGGGCCTTGCCGATTTTGAACACGAGATTTCAAGAACACGCGGGTCCATTGGAGAAGCAGGCATCGTATCTATCCATATCATGGTTAGGTCCTAGGCAATCAAGGCAGACATCATACCGGTCCATCATGGAGAAATGCTAGCCAGGAGCACCGACGATGGGGGCATGGCCCGCTTTCAACTTTTGCTTGGCTTCCAACCAGACATGATGAAAACAACTTTAAACACAGAAAAGCTCCCACCACCATCGAAAATAAATGAAATGGTGTCAACAGCGCCGGAGAAGTGAACCAGAATGCAGGAGTCAACTGAAGCGGCTTTGAAAATGAACTAGGCCTAATGGTACACTAGAAAAACTTCTCACTGCGCAGCAGGTGCAGCCTCGATGACGGAGAAACAGAACTGGGATGGAGGAGAGTCTGCGGCACCTAATGGCCACCCCTCATGCACCACGTAAAGGGCCACCTTAGGCTGCACCGGGGCACGAATCCTCCTCAAACAAAACTCCTGTGGCAAGTGGCATGCTTCGCTTACACCCAGTAGTAATGAATAGTGAAGATTGACAAGGGAAGATCCAGCATCCTGGCATGACTGAAGGTCGATGTGGTAATCAATCAATCATCTTTATTTTTAAAAGGCGCTACTTCAGAGATCATAGCACCCATTACAATAAATAAGTAAAACACATAAACCAGCGTTACCACATAAACAATTCAGAAATCATCACCAAAGGCAAGCTCAAATAGGTATGTTTTAAGGAAGTTTTGAAGCTCTCCACTGTCAGGCACTCAATGGAAAATGAAGGTGTGTTGCTGACTTCCAGGTGGCAGCCTGACAGATATCTTGATAGGAACATCCTGGAAGCAGCCAACGATGCAGCGGTATGATGGGTGGAATGACCCCTTAGCCTATGGCAGGCTCACTACCTGCCAACCTACAGCAGAGGTCAATGCGGGATGCAATCCACCTGCCAATTGTCTGTTAGCTGCCGGCCTGCCTGGTGCGACTTTAGTGTACATGACAAATAGCTTGTGAACCTCTCCCGTGCTCCAGCCATGCGCCTCCTTATAATAGGCTAGCTCTCGTTGCATTGTCCAGAGTATGGAGCCTGTGCTCAGCCTCCGAGGTGTGGTTGGCAAAATACACCAAGAGATTAATCACCTGGTTAAGGTAAAATCCAACACAACCTTCGGGAGGAACTTTGGGTTGGGGCAAAGGACAACCTTGTCCCTGTGAAGACCAGGTAAGGAGACTCCACCAAGAGTGCCTGGAGCTCACTGATCCTTTTGGCTGACATGATAGCCACCAAGAAGGCAGTCTTCCATGACAGATGTGACATCTCACACCTGTGCATCGGTTTAAATGGCTTGCCCATGAGCTCTGCAAATACCAGCAGCAAGTCCCAAAGTAGTGGTGGTTCATGCAACGAGGGAAATAAGGTCAAGGCCTTTAAAAGCACCAGACCACCTTCTCCTGTGCCAGCAACTGCTGACTAGCCCACACTCAGTAGGTAGAGATGGCTGCCAGATGCACCTTAAGGGTTGTCGGCTCAAGGCCCACCTGGGAGAGGGACCAAAGGTAGTTGAGAATGCTAGCCACTGGACAAGATAAGGGGTTGAGCCTTGCCCTGGTGCAAAATGAGAATCCCTTCCATTTGAAGGCATAGCATTTTCGGGTTGATTCTTCCAAGATGCCTCAACTACAGTGAGGACATCTTCAGAGAGACCCAAAGCCTGAAAGTCTAACCACTCAGGAACCAGCCTGTCAGGTGCAGGGATTGAAGGTCCAGATGGAGTACCTTCCCTTGACTGACGGAGAACAGGTCTGGGTGGAGTGCAAGATGCCTTGGGAGCTTGCTACTGAGGCTGAGGAGATTGGGGTACCAGAACTGCCACGCCAGTCCGGAACCACTAGGATCACCCGTGCCTTGTCCTCCAGCCTTGAGCAACACTTTGTGGATCAAGGGAAATGGAGGGAAGGCACAGAGGAGGCCCAGGGTCCAGGGCCTTGAGAAGGTATCTCCTGCTGTGTTCCCTGCTGAGGAGGAGGGCACAGTACAGCCTCAGCTTTGCATTCTCCCTGGAGGCAAACAGGTCCACCAGAGGGTGTCCTCTGGGAGAACAGGTTGTGTTCTACCTCTGGGTGGAGAGACCACTAATGAGATGCCTTGCCCACATGGCTGAGAGCATCTGCCAGCTAGTTAAAAACACCGCCACATGGATGGCCAGAAGATCGGCCTCCAAGCTGCACATGAGGATCCACACATGGAGAGTTTCCTGCACTGAAGAAGGGAGTGTCCTGCCCTACTTGTTGAGGTAGTACACAGCCATGTTGTCTATCTGGACCTGGACCGCCTGACCCCAAAGGTGTGGAGCAAAAAGCAGTCAGTGCCAGCCAAACTGCCCGAAGCTCCGACAGGCCGATGTGGCACTGGGACTCCTCGGGGGTCCAGAGCCTGTGGACTCTGTGTTCTCCCCAAACGGGCACTCCAGCCCATGAGAGAGGCATCAGTTATCAGGATGATCATCTACTCTGGGCGGTCAAATGGGATACCATCCTGCAGATGTTCCGGGACCAACCACCACTGGAGGGTGTTCCATATCCACTGGGTCACGTGACCAGCAGGTCGTGACCCCTGTGCTGAGACCACTGTTGGCCAGCTCCCACTGCAGACAGCACATTCTCCAGCAGGCCAAATGGACCACACTTATGCAGGCTGCCATGTATCCCAGTAGGCACAGGAAGCCCCGAGCAGGGCGCAACTGCCCAACCTGAAATGACTGAGCAAATGAGGAGAGAACCTCTGCCCTGTCCACCGGGAGCCAGGTCCAGGCTCTGCAAGAGTCAAGCTCCATCCCGATGAAAGAGATCACCTGTGAGGACATGAGTTCTGACTTGGCCTGATTGACCAGAAGGCCAAGAAAGATGCAGGTCTGTAGGGCCCGGTTGCTGGACAGCTCCACCTCCTGCCTGGAGGGACCCGTGATGAGCCAGTCATTCAGGTAGGGGTATACCCGACTCCCTGGTACCTCAGATGAGCTGCCACTGCAATGCACTTAGTGAAGACTCGGGGGGCTGAGGACAGGCTGAATGGCATAATTGGAACTCGTAGGGTTCCTCTGCCTATAAGTGAAGGAACTACTGGTGTGACAGATGGCTGAGGACGGAAGAATGTGTCCTGCAGATCCACCTGTTTTGCTCAAGAGATGGTGTGATCTGAGACAGATTGATCATCCTGAAGGTGCGTGACTGGACTAAAGGAATTTGTTCAGGCCATGCAGATCTAAGGTAGGTCACCAGCCCCCATCTGTTTTGGCACCAGGAAGTACCTGTAGACAAACCCTGGATGAGGTGGAGGGTCCGGATGGAGCAACTATCTCCTCGGAGGAGCTGGGCAGTGTAGTCCTGAAGGGCTGACTGACCATCAACGAACACCATGTCCTCCCATGGAGCTGGGCTCGGCAGGGCAGGTAAGCCTCGAACTCTAGAGGCAGACCTTGACTGACCACTTCGAGGACCCACCAGTCCATGGTAACAGCAGACCAGGTGGAAAGGAAGTGGAGGAGCCAGCCCCAACAGGAGGATCCAGGGTAGTCAGGACGGGTAAGGGAGACACCTCCATCCCGTCACTGGGCAGATTTGAAGCAGAGGAGGATCCACAGGATCCACTGAGGGCCTCTGGAACTCGACTTTCTGGCTTCCTGATGACTGAGGCCACCGATTTAGGCCAGGGCACCAAGCCTGATGTTGTCCAACTTGGTCTGGCGGTTTTGCTGCCGGGCTGAAACAGGCCAAAGGGCTTCGTCTTTTGAGGCTTTTGAGCCCTGGGGTCCTTCTTGGCAGAAGTCACCAAGTCCAAGGTGGCGCTGGACTTTTCAGTCCTGGTGAGGTGCCCTTCCACACCAGGCCTGGAAAAGTTAGTCCTCAGGAAGGGAACATCTGCCAACTTGTGCTGCATGTCAGACATGAAGGTGGAGATGCAGCCTAGCCCTGCGGCTCATGGCAACTGCCGCTGCCACAGACCAGGCGAAGAACCGCCGCGGTCCATGGCCATTTGGAATTGCTGTTTAGCAACAACTCGGCCTTGGTCCCTGACTTGCTTGACTGTAGTCTGCAGGTCTGCAGGCAGATGAGGAAGCACCTTGTTCAGGGAAAACAACAGGGCATGCAGAAGTGGACCATGAGAAGGCTAACCTCACTTGCTAAAGGCCAAATGAGGTAGCATACCTTCTTAGCCATATGGTTCAACTTTTGGGACTCCTTATCGGGGGTTTATCAATGTCCCCAGTGTTGCCAATGTGCTGGAAATGGAGTCAGCCACAGAGTCCTCGGCCAAGGGATGCTCCAGAATCTCACAGGGAGACGGCACGAACCACATATTTACAGGCCATGTGGGCTGACGGGTGCAGGGCAGGAGGCCAGGTGCTGCTACAGTTCCAGGAAAGAGCCAAGGATGGCATCCTGAACCGGGAAGGCTTCCATGAGAGTCACCCAAGTCGAGGATCTCAGTCAATGGGTACTGCGCCTGTTTCAGAAGGGCTCCAGCTGGAGACCCATAGATTCTGAAATCAGGCGGAGCATGCCCATGAAAGACATGAACCCCTGATCCATTGACAGATCCCCACCAACTCCATGTCCAATAGTCAGGAATGAAGGGAGGACCCTTCCGATTCTGAGGAATTGTAAAAAGTGGCCAGCCACCCAAGTCCCCACTCACCTGGCAAGGGCGGTCTCGGTGACGGTGACTAACAGCCGATGGAGTAAACCCTTGGCCAGCCGAGCATCCTAGGTCAGAGCAGTGGTTGTCAGCTGTTTGGGTGGTGGCTCCACCAGGATAGTTGAGAGGCCAGAGGGGCCACACGACCTGCGGACTGGCTCTTGCTGAGGTGGGCTGCACACTCCTGTAGCAAAGGTCAGGTAATGGTTTCACTCAGGTAAACCAAAGCTGTTGCCACATGAGTTCCTTGTAGCACCAGTGCAACTTGTGCTGGTGCCTCTCCCACACAAGGAGGATGAGGAGGACAAGGAATAGTGGCAGCTGTTGTCTCGAGTGCCTGGACTGCAAAAGTCGAGATCGACACAGGCTGCCCAAATCAGGGCCTCTAGAGCAGGACCTCAACCTCGACTGCCAAGGAAACTGACGTGGTCTCAGAGGGGGACAGTGAAAGCCAAGGCTTTTCTTGGTCTGGATGCTCTTGGTCAGGCAGGGGCGGAACAGTAGACTGATCCGCTCCCCTGAAACAGTGGTAGGACCAGAGTCCTGGACAGCAAGGTATCAGCCTCCTCAGCAGACAACGGGTTGACTGGTTTGAGAAAAATCTCATGGGTGTCAACCTGCATCTCGGCCAGCTGGCCCGACAGGGAGACTGTGGGGTCAGCAGCCAGAGAAACACCGACCGTGGTCAGCAACTCGGGCGGTATGGGAATCAAGCCCTGAGTGCTCTCGATCCCATGATTGATGATGAGACCATTTCTGGCCTCTTTCTTTTGCCCTTCTTGGATTTTTGGGTTTCATGCCCAAGGGATCCACTGTCTCTGAGTGGGAGAAAGGTTTGGCACAACCCCTTAAGCGCTCTATTAAATGAGAAGCACCCAAAGGGAGCTACAAAAAGGCTGAAGCCAAGGAGGATTATGGTAGCCCAAGCCGCTGCCTCCTTAAACACCACATGTTATTTGGCAGACCCTGTGGCTACAGAGACCATTTGAAGAGCATCTATAGAATGAACAGGTGGATCTCGATCGTCCGGATGGCCAAGGAGTAAGCGGGTGAGGCGATCCTCCAAGGTGGAGGGAAGAAAGGTGCAACAAAAGGCTGCAAGTCTGGATATCATGCTCGTGGCCCAGGCAGTATATGCGCAATGAGTGCTGGTCTGATCGGGACATAAGCTGCCCTCAACTGCATTTCTGGAACCCTGGAGCGGATTTTTACCTGTCCCATGTCAGCGCAGTAGAGGTGAAGACTAAAAGTTTTACTGAAAACAGCGAATAACTAAAGCAAAGGGCCTCTTCAGCATGATAGCATTTAGGAGGGAACCTTCTTCCAACAGAAAGGAAAATCTGGCATCATGGGGCAGTGATGAGGGAATTACCACTCAGGTGGGTGGAGGAGCCAGCTTGAAGACTTTACGTGAGCCTTAAAGGGGAAAAGACGCTGCCAGAAGTGTGGATTGAATATCATACCCACATCCCTAGAACAAATTGGTGTCAAAACTTTGAATCTCGAGTTAAGTCATCACACTGGTTAGAAGGATACAGAACTGGCTTTCTGACAGGAGGCAGGTGGTCAGGATTAATGGATCACTGTCACCAGAGGACGGGTCTAAAGCCGAGTGCCACAAGGATTCGGTGTTGGGACCCTTGCTGTTTAACATCTTTATAAAAGACCTCCAGGTCAATAGCAGCAATAAACTAATCAAATTTGCAGATGATACTAAATTAGAGGCCTTCGAGATACTGGACGTAAACAAGAGTAATATGAGGAAGGACCTAGAAGACATTGTTAAATGGGTAGAGGAAAATAGGATGCAGTTAAACATGGACAAATGTGTTGTTCTACATTTTAGAAAGAATAACATTGGTCAGGATTACTGCATTCATGGAAGAAACTTTAGGTGGTAAATGCAGAAAAGATCTGAGTATATATGTCAGCAATGACCTCAGGTTTAGTGGCCACTTTAGGCAGGTATCCATGAAAAATTTCAGACCGCCGGTCTAGGGTGCCGCACTAGCTAAGGCAGTAGCAGGCTTGAAAAAGCTTCTGCTCGCTGTACTATTCTCAGACTTTTTATCACAGTCTCGAAAGATTGTAAGAACTCACCATCAGGCACTCAATAAGGTGCTCAATTCTTTTAATAGATGCAGTCCAAAGACCAATAAAACACACTAGCATGCCAAGCTAAAATTGGATTCCAGTACTTCCTCAATTCTCCCACTCCCTCGTTACACTACAACCATGTCACGACAGGTAACCTGACACGTTTCACTCCAACTGAGCTTTCTCAAAGGTTCAGTGTGGTGCAAACCGTGCCCTTTTGGCCTGTTTCTCACAAGCAAACTGCATTCTGCAGTTTGATAACCTGCCTAAGGTGGAGCTGCCTGAAGCTCACCCTCCAAGTGTAACCCCCAGGTGGCGCTTATCCTGGGCTACCACCCCCTGCCTGTTTGACTACGGACAGGTTGAGGGGCCTAGGTCCCTATGGTGGTGCCTCCACCCAGAGGTCAGGGTTTGTAGTGGTTAGACTAGCTTGGTCACAGCCCTCTGGGACACTGAGACCCCTTTATTCCCTCAGTGGCTCACACAGTACAATCGGAGTTACAGCCCCAATACCCCACGTATACACACTGTTCACTCATATAGATACCACTTACCTTGAGACTGATTCTGCAGCATGTCTCTGAGGACCCCTGTAAAGTAAGGTTAAACAACATACACAGCAAAACACAATACTGTTTCCATAAATACCAACACCATAGACAGTATATACTATAATAACAACAACAAATCTGATTTATTTAGGAGACAGTAACAAGGGGGGCAATCAGGTTGATATGGTTTAGAAATATTCAAATCACGGTACTGTGCACACATACAGGGTCTGAAAAGTCACACTCTGTGTACCCAGGTTGGGGGGCTAACCAGGTCCATTGCCGGGTTGGCCAGCAGGTGCAGATGGATAGAGCCCTGTAGAAGAAAATATATGCACAACACCCAACTGTAATCCGGAGCCGGATGGCTCAGTCCATGAAACAGTGAAACAACAAGAATTAGGTGACACACTTGTGATTGAAAACAAGCTGCAGAGGAATACCTGATTTGTACTCATAACACCCAAGCTGAGGATCGAATGTCCCTCTGGATTGCCAAAAGAGCAGGGCATGAGGACAAGGTCCTTGTGACTGGACCCCACTGCAATTGATAGCAAACGGATGTAGTCCGAATTAAGCTGGGGTTTACTTCCAGCTTCAGCACACAATTCACTATACAGGGGACTTGAAATAGCGATTCCCCACAAGCACTCCGTACATTTATATGTAAAGAAAAGTACTATACCAGGCAGGCTGCTCCTCAATCCCGATCACAATTACTGTAAATACCCAGGAGCACACACAGCAGCTTCAGTTCCTGACAAACCGAGCGTGATTCAGCATTTCTCCAGTCTTCTACAGAGTGAGCCTGGTTTCCACACTTCTAGTGCTTCTTTCTCCCCACAACTCGGATTCAGTCCAAACTGGCACTCACAAAGGCTGCAGACCAAAACTCAGGGCCTCCACACGTGCTTCCCACGCTAAACTATACACCGTAGAAGCACACAGCTCCTTCTCTCTTCACTGCCACAATTAATCTGATCTTTCCAGTCACAGAGCAGGGCATTTTTAGCTCCACACTATTCTGTTGGCTGATTCAGCTGTCACTCACAATGAGACTCCTCTGTTGGTAGAAAAAGGCGCCAAGGTCAAACTACATTTCCCAGAGTCACTGCCCATACAATCCCTTGTGCTGGCTCAAAATTAAGAGTCCAAGTTCTGATTCATCCACAGGCTCCATTTTAGGGAACCCTTAACCCAATTGGCCCAGCACAGCAGGTTAGGTCCAAAATGGAGGGGCAACACACACAGAGTCCCAGCTGCAAGAAAGGCAGGTTAGACAAACTGCATTTTACTTAACACTCTAACTGGTTTCAGGCAAACAGTTACATCTTTCATTTAGGCTTCCTCTGCGCTCTTAGCGACTGCAGAAATGGGCGATTTCTCCATGGCTTGGGTAGGATTCGAGCATTAAATACACAGTCCCCATACAACTAATTAAGTCTGCAAGCAGACAGCTCTTAAAGAGACAGTACGCGGAGGCTCAAATAGCACTCACTTAGAACCACATTTAAACAGCTCAGACGCCAACACCGCCCGACTTGGAGCATTCAGTCAAGCTCCTGGAAGACTTTTGGGAACCCCATTTGCAGAGGGGTTACACAAGTAAGGTATGGGTTGGAACTCTGAATTTTGGCATTTACCCTGGAGGAATCTCACTTGTTCCTCTTTACCAGTGTTCCTCACACTATATGCAGCAATCCAGAAGTCTTCTACGAACTGCTGCCAAGAAATTAATGCTAGGACTGATCTCTGCTTGAAATGTTTTGATTTCTCATTTTAAGTTATGTTTAGGCTGATGTGAGATTTCTTAGAGTTGATTTAAGTTTTGAAAGAGGTTTTTTTTTTTGAAGTGCCCATTTTCCCATTTGCAGTTTATACTGATCTGCTGATCTGCCACTAGAGGCATCTTATTTTTCCTATTAATACTCCAACCCACTTGTCCAACTTGCCTCTGCCTTTTTCCTGTTCTAATTACCGTTACCCCTGTCTTGTTTCTCACTTTTAGCATATTGTACTCTGAAGAAAAATGAAAAAACACTGGAATAATTAATCTTGCGCTGTGCTTGGGACCTTGAGTGTGCCCTTACTGATGCACTCCTAGGTATCATAATGTCTCTTATAACGGCTCTGTTTCCTAAAGGCACTATATTGCTCTGTCTATTGACCCTATCTGACCTTGCCTGTGATAAGTTTCTAACATCTACGTCGCCAACATTGGATAGTAATCATTTATATGTTTATAGTACTATCACCTTATCCCAATGCTGTGACCTCTTACTGTGCCATGGAACCTGCATTCCCCTGGTGACTGGGGTTGCCATTTCATCGCCCTAGCTGGCTACCCCTTTGGCACTCCTCCTGGGATCTTCAACTTACAAATCAACTGTAAAGCGTGGCAATTCAGAGGAAGCTTCACAAACTCAGCAACAAGCAGTTAAAGAAATATCTGTGTAGACTGGACTTACTGTTGCTGCTGCTTTCTGGCAATATTCACCCCAGCCTGGCCCTCCACAACTTATGGCATACCCACAGTCATCTACTGGGTTACTTAAAATTGCCTCACTTAATATATGCAGCCTCTTCCCCAAAACAGATGTACTGAATGCATGGATCTTACAACATAACCTAGACATCCTCTCAGTCGTAGAAACATGGCTTTCTCCAAAAGTAGCGGATGCTTCAATTTCCATCCCAGGCTACACAGTCTTCAGACAGGATCATCTCTCCAGCATGGGGGTGGTTATGCGATTTACCTCTGTAACAACCTTCAAGGTTTCGTCCTAACTCTGCCCAAAACTGATGACCATATGCAAGCCTTGCCATAAAAGTGCTTCTAGGTGCACACAATAAAACCCTTGCTGGGTTTTCAATCTGTATTCCTCCCAGACAGACGGCCACCTGCTTTGATTCACTCCTGAGTGTTTTGGCTCTCGAGTCTTAATTTGAAATGATCATGTTAGAGATTTCAATATCAATTGGTTCTTCCTGACACAAACCTTTCAAAGATACAGTTTCAGCAGTTCACCTCACCCAGCTAGTCGAGTCCCCCACTAGAATCAACTATAAAACTGGGACCAGTACCTTACTGGACTGAGTGCTTCTAACCACCCTGATCAAATATCGGACACAACCCGTATTCCCAGATGCCTTCAGTGACCACTCCCAGTCTTGTTTCATTGGGCAACAAATTTTCTAAACCACCCACTAGAAC
The DNA here is from genome assembly GCA_016271365.2 of Neoceratodus forsteri. Lineage (NCBI taxonomy): Eukaryota > Metazoa > Chordata > Ceratodontiformes > Ceratodontidae > Neoceratodus > Neoceratodus forsteri. The sequence continues at coordinate 380,435 of CM028131.1, forward strand.
AATTACCACCAAGGTACTCATCCGTGGGCATCTTGAATCACTAAAAGCTGACCTGCATAATCAGGACTGGTCAATAGTTTACACAACTAACATCGTTGACATTGCCCTCACCAAATCATTCCTCAGTTCAGCGTAGTATGTGATAGGCACGCACCCCATAAAAAGTGTAAAATCAAAGGCCGCTGTAATCCCTGGTTGTCTCTGGGCCTCACTGAGCTTCTGAATGCCAGGGACCATCTATGGCACAGGTCTAGGTCCCTGTGTAACCAGTCTGACATCCAGAGGTACAAAGCGGTTAGAAACAACTGCACGAGGGCATCCGTGCAGCTAAAATTCAATATTATAAGGAAGTGCTAACTGAGGAGAGGTGGATGTGGCAGCAGTCACTGAGACCTGGGCCACCGCAGGGCATGACTGGGACCTGAACCTGGAGGGTTACACAATGTTCAGGAAGGACGGGGAGGAAGGGGAGGAGGTAGCAATAATAGTCAGAAACTGCATTGCCATAGGAGGAGTGGAGGAGGCAAAGGAACTGTGAAGGTGATTTGGGTCACCTTGATAACAAGGGGGGCAAGACAGTAAAAATAAGAGTGGTGTATAGACCCTCTGCGCTGGCGGAGGGGCTGGAGGAGAGTCTGGTGGCAGAGGTTGGGAGGCACTGCAAATTGGGAAGATGAAGGTGGTGGTGGTGTTGGGGGACTTAAATATGCCAGGAACAGACTGGGAGACTATGACATCCTTGGTGGCCAGGGAACAGAGGTTGTTGGATGTCTTTCAGGTCACGTTCCTAACTCAGCAGGTGGGGGAACCAACCAGGGAGGAGCAGATACTGGATGTGGTCCTGGCAGACAGTGACCAGATTGAAGGCCTGGAGGTAAGGGACCCATGGGGAGCGACCATGCCATGGTCTGGTTCTGCCTGAACCTAGGAGGGGTAGAAGGCTGCACAAAGACAGAGATAATTGACTTCAGGGGGCAGATTTCAAGGAAATGGGAAGGATCCTTAGGAGCACTTCAATGGAATTGGGCCAGACATGGACACTGACAGTAGGTGGGAAATCATAGGAGGGGTGCAGGATGCTACCAGCACCTGCACAAGAGTAAGACGAAAATGCGTGAGGGCCTGAAATCCCTGCTGGTGGACCAGGGAGGTTCAGGAGGTGGTGAGGGAAAGAAGGCAGCCTATAGGCAATTCAAGTGCTCAAGGAAAGAAAGAGACTGAGGGGAGTATGAGCTGATGGCTAGAAGGGCCACTAGGGTGGTGAGGGCAGCTAATTCAAGGAAGGAGCAGAACCTGGCCAGGAAATTAGGAGAGAAACAAGGGTTCTTTAGATACGCTGGGAAAAACAGGGTGAAGGGGCAGATTAGCAGGATTAAAACAGGGAGGATGGACACAAGACCGGGAAGCAGGCTGAGGACTAAATGAGTACTTCACCAGTTTTCACCAAGGAAAATGGGGCTGCATCATACATGGGAGGAGATGGTGAAACTGAGGAGGGGCCTCACTGCTTGCTGGTCTGGGGGGATCACTGGCAGTTGGGGAAGGCAAATCAAGGGACGAGGTAGCGAATTGGAAATCATGGCAGAGAGAGTGAGGGAAGCCCTCAGGTCCCTTAAGATGGAGAAAGCACCAGGGCCGGATAAATTACATCCCAGAGTGCTGAAGGAACTGGCAGATGTCCTGGCGAAACCCTGGCGAGCTTTCAGCATCTCTCTGAGGACAGGGTGGGTGCCCCAGGACGGAAGGTGTGACATATAGTGCCTATCCACAAGGGGGATCAAGGGAGGTGGCAGGGAACTACAGGCCCATCAGCCTAACATTGGTGGTGGGCAAGGTGATGGAGGGCATTGTCAAGGAGAGACTAGGGGAACCTGGAAAGTTGGGCTGCCTGGACGATAGACAGCATGGATTCATCCCAGGAAAATCATGTCAGACAAACCTTGTGAGTTCTATGACTGGGTGATGAGTGCCTTGGACCTGGGAGACCAGTGGACGTCCTCTTTCTTGACTTCAGCAAGGTGTTTGATTCCTGTTCTCACAGGGCCTGTTGATAATCTGGGAGAAATGGGGTGGGGAACCAGATGATCAGATGGATAGGATATTGGCTCCAGAACTGGACCCAGAGGGTCGTGGTTGAGGATAGTCTCATCCCCAAGGAAGGTCATTAGTGGAGTCCTCAGGGATCGGTCCTTGCACCCTCCTGTTCAACGCCTATGTCTCTGACATAAGGAAGGGTATCAGGAATGAGATGAGTCTCTTCCGGATGACTCAAAACTGGGGCAGTGGTGGATGGGGAGGAGGGAGGAGGGTGGCTCTACAGAGGACCTGGAGGCTCTGGAAAGGTGGTCTAGAAAGCAGAAGCTGAGGTTCAATGCAGGAAAATGCAAGGTACTGCACCTGGGAGCCAGAAACCTGGGCCAAGTGTACCCTGGGGGTGCTATAAGTCTCGATGGGTGAGAGGGACCTGGGGTGGTGGTGGATGTCAAGATGAACAACTCGGAGACTTGTAGGAGGGCAGTGGCAAAAGCCAACAGGATGCTTGGATGCATCGCTAGGGCTCACCTCCAGAAGGACGGAAGTGATACTCCCACTGTATAACTGCTTGGTGAGGCCACACTCTAGGCACTCGTGCAGTTTTGGAGGCCACATTTAAAGAGGGACATTGAGCTCCTGGAGAGGGTCCAGAGGAGGGCAACCAAAAGATTTGGGGCTTGGGGATAGGACCTATGGGGAAAGGCTCAAGAGCTAAATATGTACACATTGGAAGAGAGAAGGGACTGGGGGACATGATAGAGGTCTTCAGGTACATGAAGGGGTAAATAGGGAGGAGCAGTCAGGGTGCTCTGAAGGAAGGATGGGGCAACTAGAGGGCTAGGTGGAAGCTGGAGGGGGAGATTCAGGAGAGAAAGGAGGAGGTGCTACTTCACTGAGAGGGTGGTGGAGCCATGGAATGCACTGCCCAGGGGCTGGTGGAGGCAGAAATGGTGGATGGGTTCAAGATGGGGTGGGACAGGTACTGGGGAAGGGTTCTGGATGCAAAACCAGTGCAGCGAGAATATCCAGGACTGGAAAGGTAGAAGCCAGAGAGGAGAGGGGCAGCAAGGTCAGCTCCCAGGATAGGGCTGACCAAACGAGCAGACACGAAAGACCGTTAGGCCTATTCTGCTGGCATTTAGTATGTTAGTAAGTTAATAGTAAGTGCTCTCTCAGACCTGGAATGATGGCAGAAAATGTTGGACTAACCTCAAAGAAGTCACTGGGAGAGACCTCAGATCTGCCCCTACCATGTTTAACATTGATGGTGTACCTCACTCGACCCCAAACTTATTGCTAAAACTTTAATAATGCCTTCACAGACCTGAGTGGTGTTCTGCCACCTGGCTACTTCTCTCACCCTCTCACAAGTGACTACTCTGGAAAGAGACTCTGCACCCTTCTCATCCTCCTTTCTACTTCAAAACCCTCTCAGCCCATGAAGCCAGGAATTACCTACTCAAGGTATTAGGGAAATCAAGATTTAGTGGTGACACCCTGGATCTTAAGTTTGTAGCCTTTAGCTGGATGAAATTCTGTCACCTCTAACACATATTATTAACATGTCACTTAGATACTCTCAATTTCCTCAGAAATGGAAATCTGCCACTGTGACACCAGTTCATAAGTCTGGGGATTGCACAATTAATGGGAACTACAGGCCTATCTCTATCCTGCCCCCACTCTCAAAAGCTCTTGAGCATACAGTATAGTGGCTGACCAACTGGTTGAATACTTAGAAAATATCAGCTACAATGCCACAACAACACGGGTTCAGAAATGGTCATAGTACAACTACCGCCCTTCTGGAGTTCACAGGCTTTATTCACCACTCCTTAGATCAAGGACATCTGGTCGGTGCTGCTTTCATTGATTTAACCAAAGCTTTTGACACAGTAAATCATGCCCTCCTGGTTAACAACAGCTACCACCATTGGCCTAGCTCGTGACAGCTGAGCCTGGTTTGAAAGTTACCTGCAGAACCGCACACAGCAGGTGAAGATTGGTAACACCTCCTCGGATAGCAGACCTGTCCTTTCTGGAGTTCCTCAAGGGTCCATCTTGGGCCCCTTTATTTAGCATTTTCCTCAACAACCTTCCTTACTCCTGTCAAGGTCATATCCTTTATATGCTGATGATGCTATCCTGTTTACCAGTGATCCAGACCCTAAGGTTCTTGAATCTAGGCTACAGAGTACTTCATCGTGAGAAAGCTGGTTCCATAGGCACAAGTTAGTTATGAATTACAACAAGACTAAAACTATGCTGTTCTCCAGCTCCCAAAATAGGCACAGAACTTACACTCTTTTCTATCACCAACGAAGGGGTTCTCCCTGGAGCTAGTTCAGCTCTTAAATATCTAGGGATTACTATTGACAGTAGATGACCTATGCCTATCACATTGACAACATTGCTCAGGTTGTTAACACCTGCATAAGGTTACTTATAGGCATAAGCAAAGTCTGAACCCAGAGACTCTTAACCTGGTCATTCAAAGCGTTCTTGTCTCGCTTATTGATTACGCCAGTCTATGGATCAGCTACTGAAACTACTCTTGCCGCATCACAGTTGCACTCAACAAAGCATGATGGCTCCTTACTGGCTCAGCCCGTCGGTCCCATACTCATGGCATGTACACCAGTCTAACTGGCTCCAATTCAAAGGTAGACTCATGTACCAAAGATGTTTACTGTCCAAAAGTAAGCTTTAGGCAAATGCCCCCAGGAGTGCAAAATCTTGTTACCCCCACCATCAACCATTGTTGCACCAGAACCTCTACTAGCCAGATTTTAATATACCCGCTGTCGCACTTCTCTGGGACAAAGGTCCTTTGCCTACCGTGCCCCATATGGATGAACTCGCTGCACCATATCACTTCAGCATCCACATTGGACTCTTCGTTCAACTTTAGCAACAGCTAGTTGCTGATGCCAGTTGTGACTGCTTTCAGTAACCTTCCTTCTTGTGACCAGCACTTATTCTAACCTTATGCTATCCTGACGTTATGTAACTGTTCTCAGCATGTAAATAACTGTTCTAAGTTGCTAATCATTCTCCTTCACATATCCTCTTGATCCCTTCCACTCATTCCCTCACCCCTTATGGCTTCCCCTCCCTCCCCTGTTATACCTCCTGAGCTCACTTGCTCACTTTAAAATGCTTTGTCCCATACCTTCTCACCTCTCGACGAGGCCCCTGGGCTGATGCCATCCTTACTTTGTTGAGTATTAGATTAGGCTGAGTCTGTTCTCATTTTCCTGTAAAGGGTCATTTCATAAGACCCCACCCCTCTAATATGACCCTTGAATTCGAGGTTTTAATCAAATATGCATCATGGCATACATTGTACAATGCCACATGTATTGGAACTTCTCTAGTTATACTCTCTTGTAATGTCATGTATAATTACTTGTTTTGTTTGTTCTCCATCTCATACTTTCCCATTATGTACAGTATTGTTCGTCTGATGAGGAACCTATCAAATGAGCTTGTTCTCAATGGTGTTATCCGAAATTTCAATAACTAAATAAAAGAAATAAATAAACGTGTCTCCCTAAATACAGACCCATATTAAAGTGACAGTACATATTATAAAGTATAAAACATCAGATTTGAAATAGAATAAATAACACATTAGAATCTATGATTCTCCCCATATACTGCTAACTTCTATACCATAGCCAAGCAAAAATTTACTGTAAGCCCTAGTAAGAAGTACAGTTCATTTTTCAACCTGCAAAAAGTGGAGAGATTGTACTAGTTTTTTTTTCAAACTGCTGCCAGAGAGCTGGTGCAAATCTGTAAGAGAGAGACAAAAGATAGAAAATATAAATAAATAAACATTATCACATAACTGTGCAATTACCAACACCTATATACAGTCATTGTAAACAATAAATTTCAGCAAGCTTTTCAAGTATATATTTAGGCAAAAAATGACATCTCCTAATAACAAACGGGGGTGGGGTGGATTAAGATTTTTTTTTATTGCTTTAGCCCTACATATTTCAAAATACAAAATAGAAGTGAACACTCTTTTGACTGTAACCCTTCCCTTCCTGCCCCATCTAGAAGCATACTTAAAACATTGCAGGTGATCTGGGCAGGAAGAAAGGGCATTCCAAAGCATTAACATACATGACATGGCATATACTGGACCAGGGAAAATTGATGGTCCCTAACTGTTGCTATCTTCAAGATTTATAGGTCATTTCTGAAGATGAACTATGGTGGAACATTTGATTCTAACTCTCGTTTCTGTTTTCAGGGAGCATTTCATATCACTTGTTGTTATTTTGCAGCCCACACCCTGATGCAGCACTCTTGTTTATTTATTTATTTATTTCTAGGAAGTACCTTTGAGCTGAAGGCTCTTTTACAGAGGTTCCACGTTGTAGTAATACATGAGCATAACATCATTTACAATGGTTACAAGTACATAGACAGATACAAGGAGGTTCCATGCCTTAGAAAACATGAGTACATCAGGTAACAGCGATTACATAATTACAATAACAGGGATTACATAAGTAAAAATATAGACACATAGTTTATAGCAGGCTAGGTTGACAAGAAGTTTCAGTGAACAACTTGAGGATCTACAGAATATACAGCAAATCAGGTAGAGAACAGAGGATGATAGAGTCTGTAAAATAATTAATACTGTAGGCAAGGAGGTGAGAACTTGATGGGCAGCAGTTCTTTTGTCTTAAGTGCTAAAGAGTGTAGTCATACAGGAGGTTAGACTCACTGGGGGTGCTGAGGCTGGGACCTGGAGCCTACTAGGGAGAGTGTTAGTTAGCAAGAAGAGAGGAGAAGACAAGGGGCAGGGTAGAATGAGAGTGGCAGGTAAGAGGAGGAAGAGTGTGTGTGGGAGGTTCAGGTCTCACAGTCACAGTTACTGTTTGTGGCAAGGGTCACTCAGGGTTTATCTTTAAAGGGCCTATTTGTCCTCTTTCTGATGTCTAGGTCAAGCGCATTAAGCCAAAGTGGTGCCCTGTATTTGTAGGACCATTGGCCTTGTGTGGTTCTATGGAAAGGGGCATGAGAGGGCCGAGTTGTTTGCACCCTAGTGCATCTGATGGAATCAGGTCGGCTAAGAACTTTGCAGGCCTGGGGTGGTAAGTCCCTAGCATAGACTTCTTGGAGAGCAGGCATACTTGATACTGGAGGTGGCTGTCAAGGTTGAGCCAGTTTGCTTGAGTGTAAAACTTCAGGTGTGAGTGAGACAGGGTACACCTAGGACTAAACGACACGCTTTGTTTAGTGTTGTTTGATACGCTTCAAAGTGGTTTGGGAGGCAGCCCCATACACTGCTAGACCATAATCTATCACTGAAAGGACTGAGCTATTTACAGCAGTTTTTAGTGCCTCAGAAGTCAGGCCTTTTCGGTGTCTGTACAATAATCCTAGTTTTGCATTTGATGACTTTACAACTGCATCTATGTGTTGGTTAAACAAGAGGTGCAGTCCAGTGTCAATCCTAGGTATTTAAATGTTTGAACCATCTCCAGGAAGTGTTCTGATTGTTACGAGTAAAGTTGGTGGGTGCGGTGTTTGTTATGTGATGATGTAAATAACATAGTCTTGTTTTTTATAATTGAGGAGCAGTTTTGATTGAAGGAATCAGTGCTCAGCACGGTGAAATTAGCCTGCATTTGTTTTTCCAGTATGTAGGGGTCAGCATTACATGAATATAGGATCGCATCATCTGCATATAGTAGTAGCTGGTCATTTACCAATTGAGGGAGGTTGTTTAAGAACAGGCTGAACAGCAGAGGGCCAAAGATAGAGCCTTGAGCCTTTGTTAACTAAAGACAAAACTGCATTGCCTCCAGGGTACATCATTAATAAACAAGCATTTGTCAATGCCGATTGTTTGCTTGCTAGCATTGGCAGTGGTAGTAGTAGTTACAGAGCTGCATAATAGGAATGGCAGTGAAGTATTGAACTGAAGCCAACCCCACCACCACCCTGCAGAGAGTGACAAGCATTGGGTTGTGTTTGGGTCGTCAGGCATAATGGACACGCCATTTCACACACCCCACCCTGCAGACACTGACAAGTGTCACGGTGTTCCTTAGGGTCTTTGGCCCTTATGCGCACCCCATTTCATTAGGAAATATGGTGAGATGGGTGCAATATAGGAGAATGGGGTGAACTTTGGGCGAAGAGTCCAAGGCATACCTCGATGCCTCTCACTGACTGCAGGGTGTGGAATGGAATGAGCATCACAGGCAAGAATCCCAAGTCACACCCCTGATGCCTGTCATTCTCTACAGGGTTGGGCATTATGGTTGGAAACCCAATACCTCAGGATTCGTGGTATTTTCACTCCAAATTTTCAACATGTTTTTTGTGACCCCCACCTCATGAACAGGGGAATATCAGTTTGTTGGCCGAAGCTTATGCACAGTGACTACGGCATTCAGCACCACAGGTGCAAAAACATTCGAACAGGATGTAAAAATGACAGCTGTACTGTTCACGGGAGGTGTAAAATGGCAATGTTGCAAATCTGTAGTAAAAATATTTAAAAAATGGTGAAGTCACAAGCGTACATAGAAACTGTGCAATGCACACCCGTAATATAATTAGGTTGGGATTTTTACAGCAGATTGTCAACTCAGGCATTTTGGTGCCTCCATCATGAACAGTGTCACTGTGATTTTCTTTATCTGTGCCGAACAATGATTTCCCACAGCGACCATGCATCTCTCGCTGAAAGTGTGAAAACACACTTCAGCCATGTTGTGAAAAATGACAGCTGTACTGTTCATAAGGAAGTGTGGAAAAATGCCATTGGTGAAAATCTGGACTGAAAATATTATAAAGCCATGAACTAACGAGGGTGCGTGGAAACTGCGCAATGCTCACTGTAACACAGTCATTTATGGACTTTTGTAACCAAATTTTCAACATAGCCATTTTAAGACCTCACCTCATGAACAGTGTCACTGTGATTTTCTTAATTTGTCCCGTACATTGATCTCACACACCGACTCGCCATTATGCGCTACATGAGCGAAACAGCTTTTGGGTGAGATGTGAAAAATGGCAGCTGTACTATTCATAAGAAGGTGTGGTAAAATGGCAATGTTGAAAATCTGGGTGAAATATTGAAAATTCACGACCTTCTGAGCGTGCGTGGAACTGCGTAAGCACCTTTCATCTTCAGTCATTTTAGGAATTTTCACCAAATTTTCAACATAGCCATTTTAAGACCTCTGCTCATGAACAGTGTCACTGTGATTTTCTTAATTTGTCCTGTACATTGATTTAAGACACCGACTGCGCCATTGTAGCTCCATAAGGCAGAAACACATTTTGGGTGTAATGTGAAACATGACAGCTGTACTGCTCATAAGAAGGTGTGGTAAAATGGCAATGTTGAAAATCTGGAATGAAAATATTGAAAATTCGCCGAACCCATTAGCCTGCGAGGAACCGCGCAACGACGTCAGAACATTCATTTTTGAACTTTATACAAATTTTCAACATGGGTTTTGGACTTCTTCATGAATAAACAGTTGTCTGGCGTTATTCAGGCCCGGAGGGTGATTTCGCACACAGTGACCGCGCAGTGACTGCGAAATCACCCTTCGGCCCAAATAACGCCATGACAGTGACATCATTCATGAGAAGGGTCCAAAACCCCATGTTGAAAATCTGGTGCAAAAATTCCAAAAATGCCTGAGATATGCAACAAAGTTGAAAACCCCTATCTAGCCCATTATACAGCTTACCGCATTTCCTCAGCTCGCGGTCGGGTTTGAAGAGTGCAGGCGTGTTCCCGGTCCACGAAGATCGTCGCGCCAAGGTCCAGAGGTAAGTATGGGGTGAGGGGGTGTGGGAAGGCAGGGTGCGCAGTGGGTGGGTGCGGGTTGTGGGAGGGGCCAGTGAGACTACGTGGGACCGTTTTTCTTTACAGGTTAAAAAAGAAAAGGACGAGCGGGACATTTGCCACGCTGGGGTGGGCTCCCAGCGTGGCACAAGGACAGTTGAGGGGCCTTCAGCCGATGGGGATTGGGCACCCCATCGGCCTATCATCGATTGCCACACTGGGGTGGCCCCAGCATGGCACTTATTACTCGGGGGTGAGGACCGTGGAGCTGATGGGGGATTGGGCACCCCGTCCGGCTATATCACTAGTTGCCACGCTGGGATGGGCACCCAGCGTGGCATTTCTGGAAGGCTTTGGGGGCGGGCAAAACAGCACAGCCGACGGGATTGGACACCCCTACGGCATACAGTGTGTGGTGGGGGCGCACGCCTGCGTGGTGTGTGTGTGTGTGTGTGTGGTGGTGGGGGAGCTGGCGCAGGCAGGCGATATCTTATCGCTGCTCACTCAGCGTAGCTCCCCTTTGAACTGTATGCCACTGCATTTTGGAGCTTGTCATGACAGCTCCAGCATGCATTGGCTTACAGGGCCGCGCCTGCCAACAAACTGACTGAATTAGAGGAGGAGTGACACACTCAAATCTCCGATGATGGCACTATGTTTCTTGCACATGCATTCAAGCAAACATAAAAATGAGGATAATGAAGAAGAAATATGCCTCAGATAATTGCTTATTGCTGTTGGGGTTCTAACTGCATAGTCGAGAGAGCGTGCATATGTGTCTGCACCGTGTATAACAAAGATAGATACACATAAATACCTGTCTGTATGTATGCACAATATGTACATGCATACCTATAGTGCAGTTTAGTCCAGCGGTTACAGCACAGAACTGTGAGTGACCCATGAAATGACAGGTTTGAATCCCACCAAGGCCATGGGCTCGCTGTAGGGTCCTGAACAAGCTACTAGCCCACGCTGTGTTCCAGTGTCTCCTGACTGTAAAACTGTCCTGCTGAAAATGAAAGGAGATATCTCAGTTTTGGGTATCCTGGGTAATTTGCATAGATACAGAGAGAGCAAGAGAGAGAGAGAGAGAGAGTGAGTCAAACCAGCAAACAAATCACATTGCAAAGCCCTGAAGCAGTGGCACTGAGACAGAGGTTACAAGACCTGACCCAACACCATTTGGTGTGGTAGTAAAAGCAAAGCTTTAGATATCAGTCTATTTATCTCACTGGCTGCCTGTCTCTTTCTGTCTGTCTGCTGACATCTGCATTTTATTATAACATACTGTACTTGTGTACAACGCCTCTTCAACAGCACAAATATGCTTGTGTGTGTGTGTGTATTTTTATAACTCTGTCTCTTTCTCTCCCTCTCTCACTCTTGTTGACTCTCTCTCTGTGTATACTGTTAATGACAAACGTAGGCAGGGGACAGAGTGTGCCTTCAAATTCCCCAGCTCCCTGTAATACTCCAATCCTCTTTGCTAAAGTAACGTCTGCTCCTGTCAAAGACAGGGTTAAGCTAAAAGGATCTCAGGTGCCATTCTCTCTCTCTCTCTCTCTCTCTCACCTTTCTCTCACTCCTTTCCCACACTCTTTATCTATCTAGCTCTCTGTTTCTCCATCACACTAACAAATATCGTCACTCTGTGACAGTTTCTGCTCCACATTACAGCACCTGGCACCAGTCTCAGTCTCTGCAATAGTGTAGGGAAGTCACAATTGTTGTTGACGGCTTGCCTGGGAATCCACAGCTGTGCTGGGCTGATAATGAAGGACATCTAACATGACTACAGAACTCAAGGACTTCTGCTCTTCTTTTCATTTTGTTTTAGTTCTGTACTGGAAATATTATGTAGATGAAACTGAATGCCACTTTCCAGCCAAATCTGATTTTTGTTACAAGTTTATCTGACTTTTTGGTAATGGGCACTTTTCAAAATGTTTTGCACTCTTTGTACTGTGACTCTTTTTAAGATAAGTCAGTTAATGGCTAGAGACGCCTGCACCTTAGAAGGACTTTCCCTCTAGGATGCTCAGCAAGAATTTTTATATTTTTAAAGCATAGGTTTTGTTTTTATTATTCTTCCCACCCTGGATTTTTATGGGAGATGGATGGGCACAGTGATGACTGCTTTGGAGAGTGCGAACATGACTCCTTCTCGCTTGATTATCGCCAGATCGTGGGTGATACAGAGCCTGCCAAGTTCCAGAGAGTGGCCTCCTTCCAAGAGAATGACCACCTTACCATGGCCCACACTTTCATAGTCACCAGCATGGACACGGGCATGAGACTGCTGCTCAGAGGTACAGCGCCACACGCATCCAGGCGGGTATGAACCAGAAAGGTAAGGGTCAACTTGAGAGGACGGGCATGGGGCACTGCTGTAAGAAAACAAAATACACATATTGATTTTGTTTATTAAAGCAGCACTACTTGTTAGACACCACACTATTATTTTATAGTAATAATGTTTTGTTTTCCTGTCAAAATTATCACTATACCCATTTTTCTTTTGTTTTCTTTCATTCCTGAACTAAGATACAGGATTTTGAGTTCTTAAAAGTCACTGTTCCTTTGTCATACCCACCATAAAATAAATGTGATTTAATGCTGTGCTGTTAACCATCAAAAACTTGCGATAGCACCATCCTAAAACACCCTGCAGTATGAATCTAGTATGCATATTCAACAGGTGACCTCAATGGAGGAGATGCTTAAACATTGCATGTGGTGACCATCTTTCATGGCTTGAGTCAATAAATACAAAATTAGCTATAAACGCTGGTTTAAAAATAGCTCAGAAAATTAAAATGCACTGAGGGAGAATCTAAGGGTGTAAGAAATACATTTTGTTCAAATAAACTATATGATCAAATTTCTTGCCACCGAACAAGTACTGCTGCTTCTAAAGCTGAGCCAGGAAGTTATTATCAAGGTTTATGAAATGGATAGTAAGAATGTTAAAACTTGATTGGCTGAAAGCTGCTTTTAGCTGGGCCATTATCCCAGCCGCAACAGCCCAGCTGAAAGTAGTGCCAGGCAGTTATGATTCAGCAGCCATCTTCAGAGCCATCCACTTCAGTCCTGGCCTGATCTGTACTGGCATCTTCTGTGGCTGTCTCCCAGAAGCCCTGATTGTACTGTTGATGTAAACCGCGCTCAAACAGCATCTGACTGATGAATCATGATGAATCAGCTGTTTAGTAGTGGTGGCTGTTTCTCAATGGCTAGGTTTCACTAAACATGGATCACTTACTGTGGCTCTCCTCAGACTTGCTTTCACACTGACGCACTTGCTGTATCACTGGTGGACAGCTGCCAGCGCGAGCAGATTGTGACTGACAATCTCATACTTCTGTGGATTAGTTTTACTGCTGCACAAATACATAAACTCCTCAGTGGCCTTTAACTGTTCTCAATGTTGTGGGCAATTCTAGTAACAGAGCTCCTCAATGGTGGGAAACTAGTCGATAAAGCCAGTGCCTCTCTGTCACTGTCGTTACTTGCTTAAAAGTAGAACTGTTGCTGCAGTGTTGGCACCACCTTCTGCTGAGATAACATCGCTGCATCAGCTGTATGGACTACTTTTTAACTTATTTTTAACTACCTTTTCTTTAAAATAAAATCCTAAAATAAAAAAAAACTAATTTCTAAATCAATGGACTAATGTATCCATTTCATAATTGCAATAAGGCATTCCAGGAGGTGTGTTATGGCGGATAGTGGCCCGTCATAGGTGATGAAAGCACTCAGCTTTGCTCTTGCTTCAAGCCTCCTGAAGCGGGACATTATCCCACCATAAAGCACCCCCATCATGTCTTATTGCTTAATTAGAAAATGATTTAGAGACACCCAGCTTCTTGACCAGCTGACAGCACCTCGACCTGGGCAGGTATCAGGCAACAGAGATCAGTAAACAACTAGTCCCTGTGCTTGCCTGCCTTTTACTAAGGAAATCATTCAGCTGGAAACAGAACACAGAAATTTGAACTGGCAGCCACTTTTTCTGCTCCTTTAGTGAGCGAGCCCCTGTCCCCACATAGCAGTCAATTAACCTAGGTACGACAAATTGCTATTCTGCCCCCGCCACACACAAAGCAGCTGCTTTATTCATTTTTTCAAACTGCAACCATCAGCATAAATGCATGCTTACATCTCAAGGAGTACACTCGCTAGTGGCTTTCCTGTCACTTTCCCTGAATGGCAGAGAAAACAGTTCTCTGAAATTGTGTTTTTATTAAAATAAAAAATAGAATGTGACCTTAGCACAGCAGTTTTAAACGGTTCTGATTGTTAGAGTCCCGAGTCCAACATTATCAGTGTGTACTGATCTTAGCTGCTCTACCATACTGTGCTCACTCCTTTCTCGACTGCTACAACTTTAACGCTCACTATCTGTAACAGGTGCTGCCACTAATGCAATTTCTCAGTTCAGTCCATCTTGTGCTCAGTATGTATACTGGGTGCTCTCAGTGAAAACTGAAAAAATACAATTCTCAACTGTTGGGGCAAAGCAGCAAGCAAGCATAAGGATAGGCTCTTGGGGGTGCGACAGCATTAATACACAGACAAAACTAGCAGCACCTCTACCGGTGATTTCACCAGCAGAGAGACTACTTTACCAGAAAAGTGACTTTTATTGTTTAATTTTTAATATTTTATACATTTTGCAAAATTTGTCACCTATAGCCCATTTTCTAAGTGCAATAATACCCTCAGGGTGGGTTGTATTGGACCATACCAGACTTTCCATGTGCTATAAAACCCTCTGCCTGCAGCATCGGAGCTTATTGTGCCCTTATGTGGTCTATATCCTCAATACCACCCACCCTGTTGGGTATTATTACTTATATAACACATTATTTTCAAAGATGTACTGAGAAAACTAGCCAGAATTGTGCTGCTGAAGGACAGCAGACATGACGGTAGAGCCTTAGCAAAACACTGCAGAGAAAATCATTGCATCTTCTCTTACCAAACTCAAAACACTGATACATTTGCTGATTTTGCTCCTGTCCACAACTAGCTGTCAACTGATTTTGTTTGCCTCTGCTCCTTTTTCCACTAGCACAACCCTTAGTTTGGCCCTATTTATTTGTTAGCATTCATAATTCACTGTGCTCAACTGTATGGCTTTATCCACTTACTGTTCATCCCATTCTGGGGTTATAAGAAAAATGACTCACCTTAGTAATTGTGTTTCTTCTAATGGAGTCTTGCTGTATTCAGACAATCTGCAATTAGCTCCAGCCTTTAAACTGCCCTGGAGAGTATAGGGTTAATTTTCTATGCAGTGCATAGAACGTTGAGCTCGAGCTCTGGCTGAGGTCTCTGTCTGCAGCACTTTGAAACCCAACCGTCAGATTCTTACAAGCAAACATCCACTAACTATACTATGTGGAAATTGTAAAATTTTTAACTAGCCAACTGGCAACATAAAGTTTGAGATTCCCAAGGAAGACTCAAGTCAGGAAACCCAAAACCAAAACCTATCCAAATAAAGATTATAATACAAAGCACCCAGAAACATGGAGGGTGTGCTGAAAACACCCCTGGGTGCAACACTGCACCTGCCCACCACTTCCCAAAAACAGGTTCTGAGAGGGAGGCAGGAGGAAGGTCAGAATACAGCAAGACTCCATTAGAAGAAACACAATTACTAAGGTGAGTCATTTTTCCTTCAAACAACATGAAGTCTTGCTGTATTCTGACAATCTGCAGACTACAAGCAATACCTCCATGGAGGAGGGAGAGAACCTACTTTGGGAATAGGCTCTGAAGTACTGCTATGCCAAACTGAGCATCACTCCTAGCCTGGCTATCCAGAGAGTATTGCTTGGTAAAGGTATGGACTGTTTTCCAGGTGGCTGCTTGACAAATTTCTAACAGAAGAATATCCCTGGCAGCAGCCAGGGAGAAGCATCAACACCTCTTGTAGAGTGAGCCCTCAGGCCTGAGGGTGGACTTTTCCCAGTTTCTCATAGCAGAATTGTATACAAGACACAATCCACCTGGCAATGGCTTTCTTAGTAACAGGTTTGCCCTTTCCCACTTCCCCATAAGTGAGGAATAACTGGAGGGAATCAAACCTGTGACCCTTGGTACACTCTATGTAGTAGCTAAGGGCTCTTTAACATCTAAACTGTGTAACCTCCTCTCTCCTGAGGAAGAATGATCAGTGAAGAAGACAGGGAGAGACATAGACTGATTCAAGTGGAAGTCTGAAACCACTTTGGGCAAGAACCTCCTATTGGTTCTAAGGACCACTTTATCTCTATGAAAGGAGATAAAATCAGGCTCCACTGACAGGGCTTGCAATTCACTGATACGCCTTGCAGAGGTAATGGCTACCAAAAACAGTTTTCCAAGTCAAGTACTTAAGCTCTGCTGAGGACATAGGCTCAAAGGAGGTTGCATAAATTGAGCAATGCAAACATTTAAGTCCCAGGCAGGGCAGGATCCCTGAAGGGAGGATTGGTATGAAGCAATCCCTTGAAAATGTGCAGAACACAGGATGAGATGATAGTGAGGAAGGCTTCCCACTGACAGAAAAGCAGAAACAGCTGACAAGTGTACCTTGAGAGTAGCTGGTCTTAGGCCTAGGCCATTAAGATGGACCATACAATCCAGAACTGTAGGCAATTCAGCAGTGTCTGAGAGATATGCTTCTTGGAACACCAAATGCTGAATCTTTTCCATTTGGAGTCATAAGTTTTTCTGGGGATGGCTATTGAGAGGCTTTGAGAATATCCAGAACCCCTGAGACAGATGCAAATCTGCATACTCTAACTCTTCAAGAGCCATGCCTTGAGATTGAGAGACCAAGATTGGGGTACCAAATCCTCCTGACAGGAGGTTAACAGGTTGTAATTCCTGGGACGAGACAGGCGAACATGGACTGCTAGAGACAGCAACAGAGGGTACCAAGGCTGTGTGGCCCAGTCTGGAGCAATCAGAATCACTTTGCAAGTTGTGACCTTACCTTGACTAGAACCCTGAACAGAAGAGGAAAAGGAGGAAGGCATACAGAAATTTCCCTTCCCAGTTCAAAATCAGAGCATCCAGAGGACTGAACCCAAGACTGGGGGTCTGCAACAAAACAGAGGGAGTTGGTGATTGTCTGGGGCTGCAAAGAGATCTATCTCTGGAGCGCCCACCTTGAAAAAATCACTTTCAACACCAGGGGTCCAGAAACCATTTGTGATGGCCCTGGGAGATCCTGCTCAGTGCATCTGCCAGCACATTGTCCTTTCGGGAAGGTAGACTGCTATCAGAGAGGTCTACAGGAATAAGCCAGGACCACAATTTCATGGCTTCCATGCACAAGGCCATAGACCGAGTACCCTGCTTGTTGATGTACCACATGGTAGTGATGTTGTCTGTTCTGACCTGAACCCCTTGTTCTGCACAGACTGAGAGAAGGCTTGCAGGGCCAGAAAACTGCCCTGAGTTCCAGGAGATTGATATGGAGAAGGGACTCCTGAGGGGACCACAGTCCCTGGGCTGTGAGAGACCCCAGATGAGCTCCCCACCCCAAATGGAAGCATCCGTGGTAAGGACCACCAATGAGACTGAGTGACAAATGGGACCCCTTGCCTTAAATTGTCCTGATCCTGCCACCACTGAAGAGCTTGTATCAGTGTCCGAGTCACTGGAATCAGTTTGGTAAGAGGTCCTTCCTCAGGGACTAAAAGGCCCTCAGATGGAACTGAATGTCCTCATCTGAAATCTTGCCCCTTGGACCACTGCTGTAGAAGCTGCCATGTGGCCCAAGAGCTGAAGGAAGTGTCTTGCTGGTTGGGCGTCTGAAGGCTGAAGGAAGAAGCCAGTTCTATAAGAACTCTTACCCTTTCCAGGAAGAAAGGCTCTTGCTTTGACAGTGTCTAGCTCTGCCCCTATAAAGATAAGAAGCTGCACTGGTTGAAAACTGATTTGGGGAGGTTGAGAAGAAATCAGGGAAGTGAGCACTTGCTGGGTGACTTGCAGGTCTGACTTGACTTGGCCTGGAGACTGACCCACTATGAGCCAGTCATCCAGATATGGAAAATGGAAATCTTTTGCCTTCTTAAAAGGCCACTGCTACTGCCAGGCATTTTGTAAAACCCTTGGAGCTGATGTTAGGCCAAAGGGCATTGCTTTGAACTAGTAATGGCCCGAGGGCAACTTAACCTGAGGTACTTTCTGTGGGAGCACCTGATGGGGATGTGAAAGTAGGCATCTTTGAGGTCCAGGAAGGCTAGCCAGTCCCCTGGCCTTAGGGAGGAAGAATTATTCCCAGAGTCACCATCTTGAACCTTGGTTTTAAAAGATGTTTGTCCAGGTATCTTAGATCTAGGATGGTCGCCACTGCCCTGTATTTTTGTGGGTAAGGAAGTACCTGGAGTACAGACCTTGCCCAGTGTAGGTAGGAACTCTCTATGGCTTCTAAGGCCAGAAGAGATGAAACCTCTGCCTCTAGGGCAAGTGTTTGGAGAGCTTGCAGGTGGAAAAGATCTGGCTCTCATCTTGGAAATTTTTGAAGCTGAGACCCAGTCCCTGGCTTACTATTTCTAGGACTCACTTGTCTGAGGTAACAGACACCCAGTCCTGGATGAAGTAAGCCAGCCTGCCCTACAGGGATAGGAGAGTCGAGCCAGGCAGGCCCATCAGGGTGTCTGCTTGGCAGGGGTCTTAGGATGAGGGTGGATGCAGCCCTGCTCATACCCCTTCTGCCTCTCCTCTGAAGAACCCCTCTGTGAAAAGGAAGAAGAGGCCTGTGCTTGGTAGAAAGGCCTACGAAAAGGCCTGCCCTGCCCCTAGATTGCTGCTTCTGAAGAGTTGCCTGCCTCTCCTTGGCCTGTGCACTCCTATAAGTGGTCCTATATTCCTCCATCTTCTTCATGTAATTGTCTGTCTGCTCCCCAAACAGAGATTACCTTCCACAGGGAAATCCATGGCCTTAGCCTGGGTGTCCTGTGAGAGGCTAGTACATCTGAGCCAAGCCATTCTCCAAAGAGCCACAGATATAGCTATGACTCTTGATGACACATCATTGGAGTCCACAGCAGCATGAAACTGTACCTTAGATGCCTCAATCCCATCCGCAGCCACCTCCTCCAGCTCCTTGGCCAGCTGGGGGAGGTCTGTTTAGCCAGTGCCAGTACAGTGTCCCACCTGGACTTCTGGTATCTGGCTGTATAGGCCATATAATTAGCCTGCCTGAGTCCCAAAGAGGATGCCATGTATTGCTTCTTTGCCCATGCATCCACCCTCTTGGAGTCTTTATCTGGGGGTCTGAAGCCAAGGGAACATTAGCCCTGTCACAGGCTGCAGCCTGCACAACCCCAACATGGCTGCATTGTTGGTAGAAAACTCCATGTCTGAGCCTGATAAAATATACCTCTTGTCCATTCTTCTATCAACAGGAGGTACAGAATTAGGAGACTTTAACATTTTTTGTGTCTGTTTCCCAAAAGATTTGTGCAAGGGAATAGACAGCCTCCTGGACTCTGGGATGTCCATCATTTCAACAAAATCAGGCTCACTTGATCCTCTGTAGCTTTCTCCAAAGGGAGTTGAGAGTTTCAGCCACTCTCCTGTAAAACAGATAGTGGGAGGGACTCAGAGAGCCTAGGAGGAGAAACACCAGAAGGTCTGTCTGGGAGATGTCAGGTTCAATGGGCACATCCAGACTTTCTGCTCCATCATAGTCATCATCTTGTTCATAATCCCTCCTCCTTAAATTCCGGTTCATAAAATTCTTCAGGGCATAATTCTGAACTGGTGGAATCGACGGAAGCGAACCCTAACTAGCGGAGTCGGATCGGATGGAACCGAGTGAAGCAATTCAACAATCAATCACTGGCAATCTCATCAGCGGTCGGAACATGAACCTCCGGATCCGAACCGGCTGATTTGTCTTCTTCTCCTTTTGTAGAACCAACCTCAGGATCAGCTCTCCTCTTGCCCAAGTATTGCCTGGTCAGAGGCACTCCTTCTGGTTCAGTCGAGAACCGAACCGGCTGGCCATCCAGGTCAGCGGATTTCTCGGCCTCCTTTTCCTAAGTCTACCTAATCTCTTCTCCAGGGTAGACTTAGGAAAATTACAAATTTGGCGGTCTGTATCAAGGTGTTCAAACTCCAGACAATAAACAAAGATGGTGTGGAATCGGCCTTAGCAAAGACCTCCTCACACTCACTGCAGTGTTGAAACCCAGTGGGCCGCTTTTTTTCTTGGGTTTCTCAGACATGGCCAACCTAACCAAACTTACCCTTTTTGGCAACCGCCCAGGCAAGACTCTTATCGGTTCCTAATGTACAGTATTGGAAAAACGTTTAAAAACATGTTTTTTTTTAAACCGATAAGGACT
Source organism: Neoceratodus forsteri (assembly GCA_016271365.2). Classification (NCBI taxonomy): domain Eukaryota; kingdom Metazoa; phylum Chordata; order Ceratodontiformes; family Ceratodontidae; genus Neoceratodus; species Neoceratodus forsteri. The sequence goes on from CM028131.1 coordinate 400,670, forward strand.
GGTAACCACACTCTAAAGCAAAGTAAAGGAATTAATATATAGGATCGGTTCAGCGAACCGATCAAACAAGTTAAATTTCCACAAAGTAATCAGAAAAAACTATCTAGTACTCACGGTACCGCAGACAGATCCTGAACCTACAATGCTAAATAATTTCGCTTAAACCGACACTTAAACCAACTTTGAACTGAGCTGAAGGAGAAATCTCCAGAGTGACTGTTCAGTGAGGCAGATAAAGAATCTGACGGTTGGGTTTCAAAGTGCTGCAAAGAGAGACCTCAACCGAGCTCGAGCTCAACGTTCTATGCACTGCATAGAAAATTAACCCTATACTCTCCGGGCAGTTTAAAGGCAGGAGCTAACTGCAGATTGTCAGAATACAGCATAGATACATGTTGTTTGAACATGGTACTTACTAGTGTCCTGCTGGAGTTATTGCCTCACTGCGATTATAAATAGTAGCTTAGCTATGTTTAGCTGCAAGTAGTAACACACAATTGTTCTCTCACCTGCCTGTAACAGTAAGGCCCTGCCTGAGGTTCAAAGGGCAGCCGGCGACACATGCCATGCCCACCTCCACCAATCAGTACATAACCAGCATGTCCAAGCGTGCTCTGACACTTGATATTTTTTCTGTCACCCCCTCCTCTTCCTCCTCCTGCAGCACCTCCCTCCTTGGGGTTGGGCCTTCTTCCCAACTGCCTTTTGCCTCAGGAACCCTGTCCCTGCGACACTTCAAGGGGTGTTGTATCTTTTCAAGAGGGTGCCTGTGCCCCTATGACACCCTCAACAAGGTGCTATTCTCCGTAGCAGGGACAAAGAGAGCGTAAACCCAAATACACAGTTGCATAAGCACCACATACTCAGTCAATCAATCCTAGACCATCTTAGGGTAGCTGGTTCATTCTACTGGGGTGTCAAAGAGCGAGGATAATGGTGAGTCCTGGTAGGACAGAAACACGTGTCTATGTCGTTTGTTGGCACCCTTTACAAACTGTGAGAGGCCTTTCGCACCATGCATTTCTGCTTAAAGTTGAACCAGCATAATATTCTGTGGTGATTTGCATATGTAGCCCATGATGCTTTGCACTGTGGGGCACGTTGATTTTGTAATCCTAAACCATACATATAAGAGATTGTTGATGACCCTGAGAACTGCTGTTTTCTTGTTCCCTCCGGGAGATGTAGAAAACAGCAAGGTTCAGTCAAATTGACGGCAGTTAGCTCAGGCAACAAACAACAGATTAGTGATGGTCATTGTCCCTGTTTCTCAGCTGTTAGTATATGGGGGCCAATTCCAGGATGGCCAGCATAACTTGCACGCAGTTGCGAGTTATGCCAGTTGCCCCTATGCCGCATTCCAGAAGCGGTAGGGTCTCAGCAATGGCAACATGTAGATACACGCTGCGTGGCAGTAGCTCACGATGGCGATTCAGCCGCATGTCACAACTCACGGAAAGTGACAGACAGCACCCTAAGCTCCACCAGCCCTGGACCACCTTGGCAGACATCAGGTGGCATGGCAGGGCAGGACGCATGGCACAGGCATCTGGGGGTGGCGCACCAACAGCGGACCCTCAGGGGTCTGGGCAGGTTGGGGGTTGGGGGGCAGGAGTGTGTAGGTGGAGGCTTAGGGGTTCACCTAGCACCATTGCCGGGCGCCGATAGCGGCATCCGACAGTGCCAGTCGTCGGATGCCACTGCTTGCAACTGTGGGTTACGACAGCCACCAACTGGAATTGGGCCATGTTACTGTCATAACCCAGTTGCACCAGGCATTGCGGGCTGTGGCATAAGTGTTGACGTATCCTGTGATTGTCACAGTCCGCAGATGCCCAGGCGCTCTTGCCTCTTGTAATAGGGGCTGACGTATCGCCCTCCATGTAATTACTGAGATACGCCATGGGGTTTGGCATATCTCACCTACGCCCGGTGTATCCCTTCTGAATTGGGGCCTATGGACCCTAAAGCCATACCAGGTTTGCTCAGGGATCCTTTTTTTTCACTCAGTGATATATTAGTCACATGCACATTTCAATATCCCCCTTTCATTTTTTATATAGATTGTTCTGCCACTTATATCCAGGGCAGCTAATCAGCCCTGTGCCCACTTCCTGGGTTGGCTCTCTGCCTCCCCAGGACTCACCATGCTCTGGTTCTCCCACGAGCTCCCTCTCATGGTGGGGCCAGAGAGAGCAGGGCCATCCTCCCCCACCCCAAGTTCAGCAACTCATGGTGGACCAATGGTGAGCCCCGGTGACAGTGTGGTCTTGGCGTGAGCAGGCAGGACTTCATTAAGCCTCCAATGTCCTTTCATCTGCTTTTCTTCTAGCCTCTTGCCATAGGACATAAATCAGGCTCGTATGTTCAGGTGCACAAGTCTGTTGCCCACAGCACCCTCCCTTCTTGCCACCCACTCTGCACTGCCACCAGGCCTCCATCTGGTGGCAGTCTACAGCTGGACCAGCAGACCTCTTCTCCCCAGGAAGGGTGAGCAGACTGTCTGATGCTTGATCGCTCCCACCCGCCAATCCCAGGTGACCCAAGTCTGTTTCCGAACCCAGGTCACCAGCCTGTTCTTGGACGAAGCACCAGCGCCTCATCCCTCCACACCACTGAGCTGGCCTTTTTCCCTTCATTTTATTCCATTCTATTGGCCAGACCCCATCTGGACATCCCTCCCCACCCCACTCCACCACCATCTCTGGCACTTACCCACACTCCCACAACTGACTCCCTGTGGCGTGGCTTGGGAGGACTTGCTTTTACTACCCAGACAGGATCCAGTGGTGCCCAATCAGTGGTGCGAGGCCTGCAGGAGTGCCATTTTCATTGTGATTTGTCAGGCTGTGTTTTTGGTACCTCTGAGATGTCGACCAGCAATGATGCAGTGCATCCATTGACGTCCCTCACCCTTCTAGACCTCCCATCTACCAAGACACTTATCCTTCACTAGGTGTCAGGTGCACTGCAGGAGGTGCAAAACACCCACACTGGGAATGAAAGCAGTACTCCAGGTACTCATCCTCTCCCCTCGGCCAACCCATCACTCAGTTTCACTCCCCATACTTGGGGAAGTCACTAGTATAGCAAGTGGTACTGCTTGTGCCACCAAGCTGACAGCAATCTTCAAATTTTGGTTTTGCTCATTTTCTAGTTTCCTCTCCCAACCACAACAATCAGTCCCACTGCTGAAAAGCAGACAAGCAGCTGTCTTCGCAGTCTCACGCCGATTCCACGGCTTGGTTAGCTGGCAGAGGAAGCACAAATGCCAGGTAACCTGCACACTCCTAGGAGCTAAATACCTCATCTTTGCAACATACCCAACCCCAGCTGCTACAGCATGGGATTCTGGGATTACACCACGTATGCCAGTCTGTAAGGTAGCAATGACGGCACTGCCTAGGGTTACCAGCTTTAAGGAGCCCAAAGTGGAACATTTCTTATGAAACGTGATTTTTCACAGGACAATCTGTAACCTCAAACAATGCAACAGATGTGCTTTCTAAATAATCAGAATTAAGACTAAGTGTTGTCGTTTAGTTGTTTTAGTGTGTATTATCATTTTAAGGTATTTTAATTATCAAATCAAATCAATCAAATCAACTTTTATTTATAAAAAGTGCAATTTGAGTCATCCAAAGGGCTTGTACAAAGTTCCTAAAACATATAGGATAATTAAAACAGTATAATTTAAAACCGATCAACACAATATCTAAAGATTCAGACAATAATTACAAAGTTTTTCTCAACTCACAACTAATAAAATTTAAATAACTACACCAAGTTCATATCCGTCAGAAAAGCCAAGCTAAATAGATGTGTTTTCAGAGTGGGCTTGAAACTCTGAGCGGTCAGGCACTCCCTAATCCAACAAGTTAGAGATTTCCACAGGGCAGGGGCCACAAAAGCAAAAGTGTGGGCCCTGGGAACCTCTAGCAATCCCTCGTTGGTGGAGCGGAGCAGGCGGAGGGCAGTAGTGACACATCAGATCTTGCAAATACTGAGGTCCCTGCCCATGTAGGACTTTATAGGTCAGTAACCTGACCTTGAAGGTGATCCACCACTGTACCAGCAGCCAGAGTACAGGTATTATATGGCAAGATCTTGAAGTGCCAGTCGACAACCTGGCTGCCACATTCTGCACCAGCTGCAAGTGGCAGATGTCAGCCCCAGAAGCCCTAGGTAGAGGGCATTGCAATAGTCAAGGCAAGAGGCCACGAAGGCATGGACCAAAGTTGGAAGATTATCAGGCGGGACCAGATGCTTCACCCGGACGATATTCCTCAGGTGGAAAAAGAGGTTTTGACAACAGCTGACACCTGAGATTTGAGTGTCAGGCCATCATCAAAAATAATGCCCAGGTTTCACACCTGGTCAGAGGTCTTCAGCTGGATGTCCCGAGCCAAGGCCCAGAGAGCTGTCCTGCTGATGACCCCATACCCTGACGACCTGGGTCCACCACCAACACTTCAGTCTTATCCGGTTTAGCCGCAGTCAGCTGGAATTCATCCAGTCCTGAATCTTGGGAGAGACAGTTATTAAAGACTGAGTCAGTTCCACCTGTTTGGGTACAAAGGACATGTATAGCTGAGTATCATCTGCATAGCAATGAAAACTCAGATCATACCGCCTAATAATGTCTCCCAACGGCAGCATATATACTTTGAACAACATGGGTAATGAGATGGAGCATCATGGCACCCTGCAGGGTAGGGGAGAGACAGAAGAATAAATTAAGGTATTATAGTTTTCTGCAACATTTAGAGGAAAGTTAGAAAATATTTTTCTGCTATAAGGTCAGAACATGTGGTATTTTAGCTGGCCCAGGCATGCAGAGGGGTGAGGTGTCGATGCCTTACCTCTCACCATGCCAGTGACCCATGTTCGAGAACAAGCATGGGTTGCTGGGGACAGCAGGGAGTGGATAGAGCATCCGTCAGGCAGCTCTCCTCTTCCAGGTCGGGAGGTAGGCCTCACCAGCTCTTGGCTGCCACCAGAGTGGAGGCTCGATCGTGGTGTCAGGCACCAGGAGGCTGGCGCTCGGCTGGTGGGTGGATCGGGCATTGTCAGTGCCAGCGTAGCGCACTCCATGCATATGCGACTGTGAATGACCGGAGCCCCGAGGACATAAGGGGAGAAAAATGGTGGGAAAAAGAACTACCGAGGTAGTGAAGACCGACCCCCACATGCTCCAATCAGTGGCTGGGCACATACCATAAGTTCTGTGGCAGAGGACACCGTGTATGGTAAGTCCCAGGGGAGCCAGCTGAAGAGGTTGGGGGTCGGTCAGAAGGGGAAGCCGGGACAGGAGCACAAAGTCTATATGAAAACAAAGAACGTAGTATTTTTCATGATTTTTGCAGGACACAGCTGCCTAAATCACGACTGTCCTGTGAAAATCCAGACTGGTGGTAACCCCAAGATTCACTGCCACCATGTTCATTGAATTTTCCTTGGCCTCTTTTCTTACTGCAGCGATAAAATCACCCTAAAATGATCTTGGCTCCCAGTAGGCTTACCTAGTTTACTAAAACTAAATAAATATGTTCTAGCCTCGAGAGCTAGGGAGCCAATTTTACTGCCAAAATGGGGCAGCGTGCAGGATGTTTAGTCACAGTTATTCTGCTGTATGCAGCATGCAGTAAAAAGAACACTTTACTCAAGTTTACTTAATTTCAGTGTAGTTACAGTGTAATTACACTGTAATTCATACCTGCAGTTGCAATGTAGCTACATGCAACAAACATGCAACTGCAGTGTACTACCCCTGTTGCATGTAACTAATAATTACCCACTCTACAGTTACGCTGAAACTGAAACTGATACTTAAAATAAAGTGTGACCAAAAACACTGCTACAGTTTATAGCAGCTCTCCTACTTAAAGTCAGCTCTGCAAAATGTTTTCTACGTGTGGCTAAAAAGTACTGCAGATAAAGGAGGTGGTCATAGAATGCTTTCCTAGAGCACATCCTGTGTGAAATGCACCTCAGCCAGCCTCTTACCCTGGGCGAGTGCATATCACACAGGATGTAGTAGGAGTGAGAGATGCAGAGATTACACTATAAATTATGGACACTGCTGCATGGTGGGTGCCTAAATTCCTACAGGCAGCCCAACACATTCCATGCCATGGGGTGCTTCATCAGAGGCGCTGATGTCTTCTCTCACTTATGGGTGGAATTAATTTAAAAACATAATGATTAGTTGTATGTAACACTTTTAAACTAGGGTATATCCCTTAAGAGGTTGGGTGGGTGCAGGTATTTTCTCTTTTACATTAGTGGTATTACCTTGTACCACACATGCCCCTAGAGCTTCTTTCTTCTAGTTGTTACCCTGTGTAAAATGTTTCCACATGTGACTGAAAAGTGGCACAGATTTAAGAAGCGGTTGCAGAGTCGTTACTGTCACTGACTGAACAAATGCTGCAGTAAGGATATATTCACTGCATATTCCAGTGCAGATGCAGGCTTTTACCATGCAGCTCAGTTACACTGGTACTGGCTGCTAATTATCTGACTCCTTATCAGAAACTTGGCTGTCTCGAAGCCAGTGGCAGGCCATCTTATTCTAATAAAGCACTCTACAGTTTGTCCATCCACCCAGCTTTTCTTCCGTCTGTCCCTGCAGGGTTGTGTATGTCTTGTGTTAGCCTTTGATATGACGATAAATGAACTCTACATATGGCCTCTATGTTATGCAAAGTGTACCTGTTATATTTTTACTGCACACTGAAATATGGTGTCTGGAGAAAATGGCCAGTAGGGGCAGCAGGAATACATGAACTGTATGCGAATGAATGGGCCAGTACTTACTGACTGCAGATTATGTCATAGGCAAAGCCTGCAAAAGACAGGATGGAAGGTATAGGATTAAGGACGTATGACATGTGTGCTGTGAGATTAGAGGATTTAAATGGTGCAGTAGTATATCAGAAATGTGCTAGAACAGCATTAAGCAAAGTGCATACAGCCAACAATTACTAGAAGTAGAAAGCTTCTTTTAATAAAAATTGTTTTTAATTTCTCTGAATTTATTAACATCAGTGTGTCTGTCTATATACAGTATATTTAAAATACAGTATGCAGATACGTTTAAATGCATTGATATTTTTATATCATTGTAGTTTCAATACATGGACAAATATACAAACTCAAAGGATGATATTCCTGTAACCCGTAGTAACTATTTCTGCTGACCACGTTAACCTGTTGACTGTGTCTTTCCTCCCTGAGACCCCCATGAAAATGAGATGCTGTATCTCATGTGGTTATCCCGTTGGAGCAATTTCAAATAAATAAATAACCATTAGGGCTACAGACACACTGTGTACACTGGCAGAAAGTTGAGGATCCTAACTTTTCCAACCATGGCTGATATCTCTACCTCGTCTCTGGCCATTTGGGAAATATTACAGTTTAAGTAAGCAATAAGACCTGACAGGGTGTGAGGTATTGGTGGATACATGCTGCCGGGGTGGGATGAAGCATGATGCTGCAGGTGGAGGCCTTATGGCCCCTGAAACAGCACTGATCCACAATACCTGACACCTGAAGGGTCTTACTGCACTTAGAAAATGGGCTGGCCTAATAACAGGGAGTGTGAATATCCTATTTCAAATATTTTTTCAAGCATTCACATTCTGGGGTGCCAATTATTTGTTATTTGTTACTCAGCTGCTGGAACTGGCTGTGAGACTAGAAGATCTCCTGAGACTTCCTGGTCAATCAGAGGCCGCTTTGGAAGCTAACTGAAGGCAGTTCATGTGGCTGCACTTGCAGAAGCTTCATGCAGGAGACAGATGACCTGAGTTGTTGCAGAGAAATAATCTATTTCCATCCACTTGTTAAAACTAGAAAAACTCAGAAATCTTGATTATTTTTGTTCCACTCTCTAAATCCCAAGCTTGAGGCGTAATTTTGTCACACTTTTGTGTGATAATTCTTAGAGTTTCTCAGGAGAAATGATAGTTGTGTTTTTCCTGACTACTAGACTTGTTTCTTCTTCACAAGCCAAAGCAATCTGTCACAGCCCGCCAATAGGGCTTAAGACAGGCGCTCAATTAGCAGTTGTAATTTGCACAAAGTCAAAAATACAGAACTTTTCCAATATCAAGTTATTAAATGTTTTCCATTAAAACCACATATATTGCTGGCCCAGTGGCGTTGAGGGCTGAGTCACTGGACACCTTACCTCGTGATACTCCGCGATCCGTGTTTGGGAATAAGCATGGGCCGCGGGGTTGGCAGGGAGGAGAGGACTCAAGCATCCAAGAGACTACTCTCCTCTCCGGGAGGATGAACTCCAGTGACCGGCGTGCGACTGGCCCCTGGCAGAGGCGGGGGCGAATGCTGATGTTGCAGAACAGGGGCTGAATTGGGGGCAGACACCTGAGGGCACGTCTGCGGACATGTGTGCGCCCTTCCACTGGCATCACTGCATACCCCACTCACACAAGGAGAGAAAACAGAAATGGTTCCTAGTCGTCATGAGGATGAAACAGCCACCACTGCAGGCACCGATTCCGAATATGGTACTCCCTAACTGGATCCTGGTTTGAGATGAGTTGAGCTAGGGGCTCCTCACTGCCCTGCCATGGAGGGTAAACCATGGAGAAGAAGGGTATGCTGCCTGCCTGATGTCAGGGTGCTGGCTGGATGGGTGGCTGAGGGTGGATGCCGACTGGACCCGTGGAGAAACAGATAATAAAAATATATATATACTGTATATTAACCAAAACGCTTCACTAAGAGGGCTTCTTTACAAGCAGTTTTACTGTTGTCATTTTGCTATCCCTTTCTTACTTGTAATTATTTATCAAAGAAATAAAAAGGCTACCCGCTTTTATGGCTCTTGACTTGCTTGCACTTTCTGCTGCAGGTGTCGTGGCAGACACCTTGCAGTGGAAGTATTACAGTGGGCAGAGTCTCGGTTCACAAGAGTACTGCTTGGGACTACTTGTGTGCTGCTTGGAATACCATGTACCGTCTGAAACTGTAAGAGTTATAGGTGGAACATGATTTAGCAGCTAGTGTCATTTGGCAAAGCAGTTAGGGTAGCAGACAATGGTAGGCAAGAGCATGATGGGAACAGGGTTTGTATCTCGCTGTCGGTAGTTCAACAAGCAAAATCCACAAAGTCGCACCAGGAAATAAAAACAGTCTGTAAAAAATAATTTTTTATTCAATTTAGTGCAAACTCAGAGTTGATTATATTTATTTACTGGGGTGCGGGGGCAGAGTCCCCCGGTGTGGGGAGTGCGGGGTGCAGCCCCTGGAAAAAAAAAAAAAGTGTCTGACTTATGTTACAAAGGTGTGCTACATGCATTGCATGTTATGGCACCCAGCCATACTGTTTCCTGTCCACATGACACCTGCAGCATAAACTGCAAATGCTCCAGCTCTTCTTTATATACTTTCATTTCATTTTCAAGGACATCCCAAGGGCAAGACCTTACAGATCATTTTTCTAAAAGCGCATGTTGATCTCCTTGCAGGGATCCCCAACCCACTAGGAAACCAACATGGTGCAGTCAAAATGTTTTGGTTGTGTGGCCGTCTATGGGCCAGGTTCAGGATGAGGAGAACTGAGTGGGTGCCATGTGGTGTAATGGGCCTCCTGACTGAAAAAACTCCATGCTGTCTCAATGATGGCTGGATGTCATTATCTACCTAGGGACAAATGACCTGGCTGAGAATAAGATCAGAGCAGTGCAACAGGAGTCTGTGGAGTTGAGGAGGGCCTTAGACAAGTAGCACACATGGTAACTTTCTCGACGCTACCTGTCTATGGCATGGACAAAGGCTAGGGTACTCCAGACCATAGGATTCAATGACTGGTTGAAAAACTGGTGCAGAGCTCAGGATTTGGCTTCATTGGGACTGGGGCTCCACCTGGAGGGATGCAGGCCTACAGTGTTGCATGGTCTGCATCTAACCAGGAGGGAACCAGTATCCTAGGTGATAGGTTTAAATGTTTCATTGGTAAACATTTAAACTAGCCAAGGGGAGGCACTGAAAAGGAGAAGGAAATCCTAGGCCCCCAAAAATCAGGGTAGTTAGTGAGGTAAACACCAACACAGAGCAGTCAACAGGGAGAAGGCAGGGGTAAATGGAGAAAAAGACAAAGGCAGTAAGGACAGGGATGGGCAAAAAGAAATAAAGCCAGAAAAAATGGAGGTAATGAGTACCAATGCCCATAGTCTAGGTAAAAGCTCCCCAAAATGGTGGCCTTGATGGAAAAGGGATGCCTGGATATCATGGCAGTCACAGAAACATGGTACACAGAGAACCATGACTGGGATGTCAACATACTAGGGTACACAATCTACAGGGGGACAGGGAGGAAGAAGAGGAGGAGCTCTCTATGAAGGGAAGGATCAAAGCAACAGAATTAAAGGGTAAACAGGGAGGAGAGAGGCACTGTGGATCACCCTGGAGACTGAAAATGGCACCACAATCCGCACAGTGGTTGTATGCAGACCCCGTCTCAGGGGAGTAAATGGACAAGGAAATGATAGAAGGCATCCTTAGGATGGCAGAGAAAGGGAGATATTGCTGATGGGGGACCTGAATATGCCAGATGTTAATGGTAGCACCTTGCTGCAGCCACATCCAAGAGCAGGGCCATTCTCGATGCCATACAGGGGCATGTCTCAACAGCTAGTTCTGAAGCCCACTCGGGGGAGCAATCTTAGACCTGGTACTCTCAAATGGGACGGAGAGAGGATCTTGATCTTGAAGTGAGTAGCCATCTGGGGAACAAGCGACCACGAAACAGTGTGGTTCATAATAAACTTAGCTGTAGAATCAAGCCATACAAAAGTGAAGGTACTGGACTGGAGGGCTGATTTTGTCAAAATGGGAGAGTGTTTCATAAAAGCACTAGCAAACAGGCAAGAAGTGGGTGGAGCAACAGTGGGAAACATCAAAACTGCCATCACAGAGGCAACAAGTCTTTGTGAAGCAAATAAACAAATCAAAATGAAAGAAAAACACTATGGTTCTCAAAAGAAGTGGTGGGAAGATTAGGGAGAAAAGATAGCATTCAGGAAATATAAGGAAACACAGAAGGAGCAGGACAGAAAACTGTACCAGTCAAAGCAGAAGGAAGCGGGAAAGCAGTCAGAATAGCAAAGGCCCAAACTAAGGAAAAGATAGCCAACTCTGTTAAGAAGGGGATAAAACCTTTAATAGGTACATTAGGAGCAAAGAAAGACTAAGTCAGGGATACTGAGGCAGATACCACCCTCCCTGAGGGAGACCGGAGGTCGCGAGGGCCAGCTCTGAAGCCCTCCCTGCCCGCAGGAAGTCCCAACCCAAGCCACATCAGATACTCACCCCTCCCCGAGGAGACCGGAGGTCGCGAGGGCCAGCTCTGAAGCCCCTCTGCCCGCAGAAGCCCCGAACCCAAGCCACATCAGATACCACCCTCCCGTGGAGAGCCGGAGGTCAAGGTCAGCTCTAGCCCTCCTGCCCGCAGAAGCCCTGAACCCAAGCCACATCAGGCACTTACCTTGCACCAGGCAGCAGTCGCACTGCTTGGGCATCTGGCGCCTTTTTCAGCAATGGCTACAAGCTCCCTTCTCGCACATACGAATACCAGCCAAATAGCACCTAGAGTTGCTGCTCAGGCTTAAACAGAACAGAACTTTTATTTTGTGCCTGATTTTCCACAGTTTTAAAATGAGCCTGCACAACTGTCTGTATTTGCCTGTATTGTGTTTAAAACTTAGAGTTTCTGCAACGTGGAATTGTGCTTAACTGAAGTGCCCCTGTGCAAAACTCATTTGGGGACTGTTTGTTAAGATTTAAAGTGCATTTCAGCGTGCAGACATCTGTTAGCCCTGCTAGGAACCACCATTTTAGCTCTTCCGATTTGGAATCGCAGTTACCTGATAGCCCTGTGCTCATTTGCTCTTCTCTCCACACCCAAGTACCTGCCCGCCCCAACAGTTAATGCTTTTCCTCTACTGCCTACTTAATCCTCCCTCTCCATTCTCCCAGATACCACCCCTCCCGAGGAGACGAGGTCAGAGGGCCAGCTCTGAAGCCCTCCCTGCCCCAGAAGCCCTGAACCCAAGCCACATCAGGAATTCTATCTTGCACCAGGCAGCAGTCGCGACCGTTGGACATCTGGCGCCTTTTTCAGCAACAGCTACAAGCTCCCCTTCTCGCCCTATGAATACCAGCCAAATAGCACCTCGAGTTGCTGCTCAGGCTTAGCCCGCCGACGAACGCTATGCGTTTGGCTCCCACCGCCCCACCACCACCCTTGGTCGGCACTTGAATTTATAGCTAGGTTTAGTCAGGTGACCTGTCAAATAACCTATCAGCCCAATTTTTCCAGCTGCAGGTTATACTAACCAACACTAGTGGCCGCTGTAACATACCTCTCACTTACTACATATACAATTTTATCCCTACAATTTGCAACCCTCCTGATTTCAGGTTCATACACCTTGCCTCTACAACCCCACCCAGAGGCTTCTAAACCTCTCCACAATAACATTTACACTAATCCTCCAGCTATCAATGATAACTGCAGACCCAGTTCCTCCAACATCTCCCACTCAGGCCAAATTGATCCCGATGGCCTATACCCACACACAATCACGTTAACCTCACACTATACAATGGTAAGCATTGTACCTCAGCTCTCCCCCTCCAGACCTCAACCCCCACCACCCACTAAGCCCCACTATCGTCCCCTCACATCCCTTACCCTTCTATCCAGCATCATTCCTAGTCTCCCAGTCCCCACCTCCAACACAAAAAGCCCTACACCCTACCAATCCCAGCGTCACTCATCCAAACTCTGCAGGTTGGCCCTGCTGGAACACCTTCCTACTTCTCTTATTATCTGGCAATATCCACCCCAACCCAGGACCACCCTGCACTAAGTCCTCTCCAAAAACCCTCAGGAGTCTGCTGCTAGCCACCCTTAATATCTGCAGCCTACCTAAAAACACACCTCTCCAAGGCTGGATTGCCCAACATGCACCAGACATACTAGCCCTCTCAGACCCTGCTCTCTGAAAAATTCCCAATGATGCTGTCTCCCTCTGTAATTATGCCATCTTCGGGCTGATAGGACCAGCAAGAGAGGCGGTGGCTGCGCAATTTATGTTAAATCCTCACTAATGCTACAGAAGTACATACCCCCGCACCACAATATGGAGCCCAGACACTAACAGTCAAACTCAGTCTGGGTAGCAAAACTCTCCACATCATTTCAGCCTACATCCCCGGAAACCAAAAACTGCATTTGATTCTATCCTCCACATTATCTCCCACCTACCTAACACTAGTGAAATCATCTTAATGGGTGACTTCAACGTCAACTGGCTATCCCCAGCCTCATCCAGCTTCAAAGACACTGCCCTGATATTGATCTTACCCAACTAGTCACCACCCAACCAGAAGGGACAATAGATCCAGGACCTCCACCCTTTTAGACCTCATTTTCACCAACAGGCCATGTAACCTCTCCCATGCAACTGTGCTCCCTGACTCTATCAGTGACCACTCCCGGTAACATGCTGGTGGTAGGTGAATTGCCCCTGCCCTCCAAAATCTCCTGGCAGGAAGGCTTAAAGAGGAGGCCTAGAGAACCTCAAAGCCCATCTATCTAACAGTAACTGGCTCCCATTTACAACACATGATCAGTTGACCTTGCACTTCGCCCACTTTATAACCACCTTCAACAAAGCCTGTAATATATTCGCTCCTCTCAAAGCAAGTTGTGAAAACCAGAACCACCCCTGGATCACATCCTTACTTTAACCTGCTACAACAAAGGGACAACCTTTGGCACAAGGCCCTTGACTCTAACGCACTCCAGGATAGACAACTTCGGGAGGCACACAATAAATGTACTAGGGCTCATGCAGGCGGCTAAAGCTAATTACTACCAACAAACCCTACCTCCTCCTCCTGGGAGATGGAAAATTCTGGAACAACATAAAGAACTCAGTGGAAAATCCTGCTCCCCACCCTGCCCAACTCAACCTAAATGGGGATGTCACACAGGATCCTGCCACTATCGCTAAAGCCCTAACTCCTCCTTCTCAGACCTCTCCCACATCCTCCTCTAATTTCTTCCACCACGCCCACACCACACCTCCCCAAACCCCGTGTAATGTCAACTCGCCTCCCTTCCGGCCGAGTCATCACCTGCAGCGAGGCAAAACACTATATTACCAAAGCTATAGCCAACACCTTCAGCAATGACTCCTTGATCTTAAACTCATTCGGCTACCCTGGATGTCACTCACCACACCTTACAAAATCCTCAACCTCTCGCTATGCTTGGGTCAGTTCCTTCTACCTGGAAGAGAGCCATAATCACTCCCATTCTGAAGAGCGGTGACCCCACTAACACCAGCAACTATAGACCTATCTCAATACTTCCACCCTCTCCAAAGCTCTGGAAAAATAGTCTCGACCAGATAACAGAACACCTAACTAAACACAACCTTCTCACCCAGGAACAGCATGGTTCCAGACTGGCCAAAGTACCGTCACTGCACTTTCTGAGTTCACCTCGTTCATCCACGAGGCCCTTGACCAAGGCTCAATCGCAGGGGCGATCTATGTGGATCTGACCAAGGCATTTGGCATGGTCAGTCATGAGATACTGCTCTGTGTCCTCCACAACTAAATGTGGTCCCAGAGGCAACTGCCTGGTTCAAGGACTACCTCTCAGGACGGTCACAACAAGTCAGGATAAACACCACCATCTCCACCTCCAAAACAGTTTGCTCTGGGGTCCTGCAGGGTCTATACTTGGCCCTCTGCTTTTCACCTCTTTTAAACTCTCTCCCTAAGCGTGCAGTGGTCATCTACTACTCTATGCTGATGATGCGGTACTGTATTGAAACACCTCAACCGAGCCTCAACTGGCCCTTCAGGGTTTTTCTGGGAGATAGAGAACTGGTTCTCTGAACATCGCCTGATCATCAACTATAAAAAGCGAAGTCCATGATCTTTGCACATCGCCAAAGCCCACATAGTCAGTCAGCACTCCTAATTAAGAACTCACTAGGTGTCCCACTGAACACGGTACAAACTTTAAATACCTGGGCATCACATTAGACACCTCCTCTCCTACCATAGTCACATCCAACTCTCTCCTCCGCTGTCAATGCTAGAGTGGGCATCCTCTACAGACTCAAGCACTGCCTACCCGCAAGGTCATGCAACTTGCAGTCACCTCCATCCTCTCCCTAGTTGACTATGGGATAGTTATATATGGCTCAGCTGAACCCACCACACTAAGCAGTATAAACACTGCCCTGAAAAAAGCCTGCTGCCTAGTTACAGGCAGTGACAGACTAACCCACACCTGCGATCTTTATACTTTGTCTGGTTGGCTAAACTTCAACAAAGACAAGTACCACACCTGCATCCTCATAAAAAAGACACATCTTCAGCTAGCCTCCATCGACTTCACTCCCCATTATCAGTGCAGCCCCCTCAGGCGCAATACAAGACTACTAGCAAACCCATCTTTCTCGGCCTTGTCAGGAACATCCTTAGGGCAAAGATCCTTCCGACTACCGTGCCCCTCTCTGGCTCACACGCTACCACCCCACTCTCCCAGACCCACAGCATCTCACTATTCAAAACGGGTCTCAAAGCCCTACTACTTGAGAGTGCTAAATGTGTCTGTGGCTAATGCTGCCCACACTATTTGCTCCCAAACCCTCCACATTTCCTGACATAGGGTCTCTCTAGACCATATGAATCAGCATCCTACTAGTCTCTGTCAAGGGATTCCAAGAATGCTGCCCTAATACCTCACTGGTTAAATAAGTTCAAGCCTGGACTGCTCTGTCAGTACTGATACTGTAAATACTGCCTGTATATGTTTGTCTTTGACTGTATTTGTTTCCTCCACCCCTGTAACCAACGTGGATCCTTTGCAAAAGAGTCTCTGACTCAAAGGTTTGTAATTCGATTGTATTCAATAAATAAATAAATAAATAAATAAAGAGGAAGGTGGTTGGGCAGAGAGCAACAGTGAAAAAGCAGGGATACTGAACAAATACTTCTGCTCAGTATTCACAATGGAAGAGCAGGGGAGATACCTAATCCAGTCAATAGAAGCACTCTGGATAGGGGGTTGATATTAGTCCTTTCACAGAAGAAAAGGTTCTGAAAGAACTCTTAAAACTGAAGGTGGATAAAGCAATGTGGCCTGATGGGATTCACCCCATAATTCTAAAAGAACTAAGGAAAGAACTAGTAACACCACTGACTACCCTTTTAATAAATCATGGGAGGATGTGTGGTACCTGAGGACTGGAGGAGGGGCGATGTGATTCCCCTTCACAAAAGTGGGAGCAAGACAGAGCCAGGAACTACAGACCTGTCAGTTTGACCTCAGTGGTAGGAAAATGATGGAATCACTCTGAATGAAAGAATTTTTGAGTACCTAGAGGCCAATCAGGCACAGAACCCAAGGCAGCATGGATTCACAGCAGGAAGGTCAGTGTCAGACAAATCTAATTGATTTGTTTGACTGGGTGACCAAAGTAGTAGATCAGGAAGGACTGTGGACATGGCCTACCTAGACTTTAGCAAGGCATTTGACACAGTCCCAAACAAAAGATTAATAAACAATTAGCCAGCCTGGGAGTGGGTCCCAGGGTGGTAGTTTGTAAAAACACTGGCTGACAACATGACACAGAGGGTAAAGTAAATGGAGTCCACAGTGAAGAAAGGGCATTACTAGTGGGTTACTGCAGGGTTCAGTACTGGAGCCGGTCCTTTTAATGTTTTCATAAGTGACATTGCAGAGGACTGGAAGGAAAAGTATGTCTTTTGCAGATGGCACAAAGATCTACAACAGGGTTGATATGCAAGGTGGGGTGGAAAGGATGAAAAGGGACTTGGCAAGGTTGGAGGAATGGTCAGATGTATGGCAGCTTAGATTCAACGAAAGAAGTGCAAAGTAATGCACCTGGGAAGCAAAAACCAGGGAAGAGTACACAATGGGGGTGAGATACTGACAACAACAAAATGGAAAGGGACCTGGGGGTAGTCATATCAGACGACCTAAAGGTGTGCCAGCAAGGTGAGAAGGCAGTGGGAGGGCTGGGGGGATACTGGGATGCGTGGGAGGAGGCATCACCAGTAGATAACAGAAGTTGTTGGCCCTCTGTACAGACAGTTGCTAAGACCACATCTGGAGTACTGTGTACAGTTCTGGAGACCCCATCACCACAAAGACATAGACAGGGTGGAGGCCGTCCAGAGAGGAGGAGCAGCAAAATGGTGCAGGGTCTGCATCAGAAGACATATGATGAAAGACTAAAGGAGCTTAAGATGTATAGCCTCGGCCGAAAGGAGGGAGAGGGGTGACATGATAGAAACTTTCAAATACCTCAAGGGAATCAGCAAAGTTCAAGAGGGTAGCATCTTTCAGAAAAAGAGAGATGTGCAAGAACAAAGGGGGCACAATTTGAAGAGATAGAGGGACGGCTCAGAGGTAATGTGAGGAAGTATTACTTCACAGAGAGGGTTGTAGATGCATGGAACAGCCTTCCTGAGGAGGTCATAGAGTCAAAACAGTGGAGGAATTCAAGAATGCATGGGACAGACATAAAGGCAATTCTAGTGGGGGTAGGAGAAAGTAGGCTGTTGGTTAACTAGGATCTGCAGCTTATCTGTTAGGTAGGGAAATGGGCAGACTAGGTGGGCCAAGCGGTCCTTATCTGCCATCAGATTCTATGTTTCTATAGTGCCCAAACAGGGTATATCTCATTCCCTGTCTGATTACAGAGTGGTATATTCCTGTCTTTTTGATGGTACATCCCTATCTGATTACAGAGTATATCCCTGGTGGACGACAGGAGAGGAAAATAATAATAAAAAAAATGTTTTGGTTCCTAAAATGAAAAGAAAGAGCCAGCCCTGTAGCATTACAGTACCATCAGTACCGCTAACTACTCCAACTAAGTGGGTTTCGAATGGACCTCGGTCACACGAGGACCAGACAGGGAGAAAGAACTGAGCATCCCATGCATGGCTCCTCCCTCGAGAAGTGGAGGCACAGATAGTAGCCCACTTTGTGACTGCCACACTGCCCTGGCATAAGCTGGGAGCTGGGTGGTGACAGCTGAGCAAAGTGGATGTATGAAGAAAGAAATGAAATGAAAGGATTTTAAAAGAGTAATAAAAGCAGACAGCCTTTTTTTTTATGAGATAAATAATTGCAAGCAAGGGATAACAAAATGATGAAAGCAGCAAAACAGTCCCTAAACAAGCCATATCTGCAACATGTTGGGGCAATGTGGGAAATGGGAAGCAAGAAGATTTTGGGAATGTTGTTTTGTAGGCTTTATGCAAAAACAGAGTGGTGAGGTGTGGTACATTCTGCTGCGCACCCAGTTTCACAGCGTCA
The DNA here is from genome assembly GCA_016271365.2 of Neoceratodus forsteri. Lineage (NCBI taxonomy): Eukaryota > Metazoa > Chordata > Ceratodontiformes > Ceratodontidae > Neoceratodus > Neoceratodus forsteri. The sequence continues at coordinate 419,082 of CM028131.1, forward strand.
TTGTTATGAAGTCATAAAAATTTTTTAATTTAATTTAATTGGTTGAAATGTATCACCAGGAAAGGCACGCTGAGCAAAAAGCTGTTTGTCTCAGAGCGACCTGGGGGAGGGGAATAGGGGACAGAATAACACCCAGGTTATCAAGTGAGATACAATTAACATCATTATACAGTGGGAGGAGGAGTACATTCAATACGATTTACATAGGTTGCCGAGGCACAATACCACCTAGGTAAAAACATTGATGCATTTAATATGAGGAAAACAAATGGAACAAATGACAGGACAGAAGATGAAACAATAAGTGCAGAACTTGTGCAATAAGCCAGCATCCAAAGCGTGTCTAGATGCTGCTGGTCAGGCAATTGGGGGAGCATGAGTGCACACACAGGCAGGTATCATGTGCAGGAATAATTTACCATGAGGTATTTGCCAGGGCAGTAGATAGGGGAGTGAGCAGAGGAGGAGAGGTGGATTTGAGAGGGAGCTTATTCCAGAGTAAAGGGAAGCGGTATGAGAAAGCTGCTTGGCTGGAGGAGGTCCTCCACGAGAGATTAATAGTTGGCGTGAGTCAAGGGATCTAAGGGCATGGGTGGAGGGTGAGGATAGTATGGCTGTAAGATAGGATGGGATGGGGAGGCACCAAGCCAGAATTGTGAGACAAATTTAGCACAGTGTAGTAAGTGGCGATTTTCAAGGGATGTGAATCCAAGGGATCATGTAGAGGACACAGTTATGGGTGTGGGAGGGACATTGAGAGCAAAACGGCAGAAAGCGATGAAGGGGAGGTCCAGTTTGGATAGGGCAGACTTGGAAGTGACACTGTAGACTATGTCGCAGTAGTCAAAGGAAGGAAGGAAGTATCATCTTCTAGACTAGATCACGCCTCACGTGGAGTGGGAGGCTACTACGATTCCTACAGAGCATAGGACACAGTTTTTCAATAAGGCATTGGTGTGGTCAGAGAAGGATAGATGGCGCTTGAGCCAGACCCAAGTACCGAAAGGTATTTACGTCATCTAGCATTGTCCCATCCAGGGTGCGGTAGGGAGGGGAGGGAGTGGGGCCTGACAGGCGTTGACCCATGACGAAGGTCATAGTGACCTTTTTGCATTGCGGGAGAGCTGATGAGAGCTGAACCAGAGCTGAACTTGTTGGAAATCAGCCTGAAGGGTAGTTGCGCACTCTTCCAGGGAAGAGCCGTGGAGAACAGGACAGTGTCATCTGCATACATTTGGCTAGATGCAAATGAGCAGGTTTGAGGCAGGTCATTAAGAAGAATGGAAACAGAATGAGTCCGAGTACCGACCCTGAGGGACTCCGGTAGTCATGGGGAGGGGATGATAAGGCATCCGCTATTTTAACTGATTGCATTCTCCTGTGGAGGTAGGCACTGAACCAGTTGGTGGCAGAATCAGAGGGCCTGATTCAGAGAGGCAAGATAACAGTAAGGGTGTGGAGATCGTGTTGAATGCTTTAGCTAGGCGATGAAGATGGCCGAGGTAAACTGCCTCTATCCACCCAGAGAGGATGGTGTCAGTGAGCCTTAACAGGAGGAGGTATGGAATGCCCTTCCTGAATCCTGACTGGAAAGATGTAAAGAAATTTGAGTCCGTGAGAAAGGAGGTAAGTTGTGAGTACAAGGTGTTCTTGAAGTTTTGCAAGACTGGGAAGGAGAGAGATAGGGTAGTTTGAAGTGGAGGTGGGGCACACCTTGGGGAGGGGAATGACGATGGCATGTTTCATGTTTGGGGACAGCAGAGGTGGCATAAGATTGTTTAGGAGATTTGCAAGCAGGGTTGCTTTGGTGGGGCAGAAAGGTAGAGGAGGTTGGGGTCCAGTCCGTCGGAGATGTGCCTTCGATGGATTGAGTAAGTAAAGCATCTAGGGTTTCAGCTGGTGTGATGTCTTTGAAGGAGAAGGTGCAGGCCAAGTGTTTTTTTGTTCCTGGTGTGTCTCTGGGGTGCATGGGTTGGCAGGGAAGAGAGAAGAGAAGCTGCACATGTCATGAAATATGTGTTTAACTCAGCAGCAACTGTGTGGGGATTGAGAGAAGGGTGTTGTTTACATTCAGGAGAGAGTGGGGCTGGTGGCTGGAGAGGAGAAGAGGGAATGAATGACCTTCATGAATTTGGATGGACTATTTAAGTTTGATTGCAGGGAGGAGGTGAAGTAATCCGCTTTAGCTAGTCGAGTTGCTCTGGTGCACGTGTTGCACAGCATGCAGTATGTGGAGAGGTCTTGAGGGAGATGTGAAGATTTATGAGTTCTCCATGCTTTGTCAGTGGCGCTTTGACATTCTATAAGTTCTGGGTGTTCCATGGCAGGTGGTTGCCGATACCTTGAGCCGATTAGTGGGGCATGAGTATCCCAGACATTGAGAAATGGTTTGGAAGTGTAGGAGGCATCATCAATGGAGCAGTTTATATGTGATGGGACCCAGTTATGGGGCTAGGTCTTCTAGTCAGGGGGTGAGGTTGAGGGATTTGTAGGATCGTTGAACTAGAAATTTGGGGAGGATTTAGGAGGTGAATTTTGGACTAGGTATATAATATGGTGGTCACTCAGGTCATCAGGGAGTAGTCCAGTGTCGATAACACAATGAGGGTGGGTAGTCAGGGCCCATTCTATTAACAAGTGGTTGCCAGATTTGAGGTTGAGGCGGTGGGCTCGGAGATGATTTGGTAGATTTAGTACAGAGATTTCTGTCCGCATTTTATTAAGAGCTGGAGCAAGCCAATTGTGTTGAAATCACCCATAATGTATAGTTCTGTATGGGTTGGGGAAGATAAGCACAAGTAGGTCACAAACAGATGAGGCTGAGGTGCCGGGCGGCAGTATGTACCAACAATGTAGATTGGGAAAGAGAAGGAGAGCCAGTTATACCAAAAGCAGTTCATAGGCGCTTTGGTTCAGTCTTAGCTAGACACCAAGTAGTGCAGGTCCAGCTATATAATGGCCACTCCACCTCCTCTGGTGGCTCTGTCTCTGGTGGCCATGGAATAGCCAGGAATAGCAATTATGGAATCACAGATATTTTTATTTAGCCACGTTTCTGAGAGAGGATGATGTCAGGGTATAGTGAGCTGTGAGTACCTGTAATGAATCGGTTTTGAGGGCTAGACTTCTTATGTTTAGGTGCAGGAGGCAAAGCCTAGGGGAGAGGGCTGCCAGGGAGATTTGTGGTAAGGGATGTAGTAGGGAGGGGCCACTGAATTTGATAGCTAAGTGGTAGATGGAGGCCAGGGTTGGGTGTATGTCCCCGCTGCAGGAGCAGGAGGGCAATTGTGATGTAGTGTGCTATCATGCAAGCACCATGAGGAGAGAGAACACTGCCTTGGTAGCAAGCGAGGATGAGCATGAGAGGCAGGTTGGGTGGTAATTAGTTGAAAAATTTTCCAGGCATGAAAGGGGTTGAAAAGAAAGGGCAGGGACAAGGGGTGGAGTGAGACCACTTTTGGGGAGTGTGGGAGGAGATCACCGAGCTGGAGAGGTAGGGGAGCCTATTGGGGACAGGTAGGGTAGGGATGGAGTATTAGGGAGGAGGGTGGCATAGTACACAGAAGGGAGGGAGGCAGAAGAGTAAGGGGTTAGAAGAAACAGGTGCCCAGGCGGAGGGGACATGGCTCAGGATCTAAGAAGCAGTTTTACTACTAGCTCAGGCAGCTCGAGAGGAGAAGATGAGAGGAGCAGGAGAGGCAGCCAGGAATAAGATTGGTTCTGGATAAGTTTATGAAGCCAATGGAGGAGGGAATTTGGCAGCCAATGGGAGAGGCAACAGGAATAGGGGTGGGTAGTGTAGTGGTGGGGAGGGGGGTGGTGAGGAGCTGTATCACTGCATCACTTGGTAGAAGATGCATAAATGAAACAGTTACAGGCACAGTTATTTTTCTTTTACACAGTACTTTAGAATTCAAGCAGTTTAATAGCACCAGGCGGCAAGGAAAAGACAGAGTGGATTGGGCCAATCGGAATGGGCTTTTGAAAAGGCGCCTGGCTTCCTATTGGCTGGCACTGCAGCCATACCTTGGCAGAATTTGTGTCCGGCTTTGGTACTGGTCAGGCGGCTGCAGAGGTGCCGGCCGACTGGGAGCTGTAGCAGCCCTGTTCAAGGATCAAGCAGCTGCAGGAGAGAAGAAACACAGGGTTTAAATACAGGGCAGACAAAAAAAGCAGGCAGATCAAAATTTGCAAGACAAAGGGGTCTGAAATTTAGGTGCCAAAGGCAGAGAGGGAGTTGGGGGAGGAGAACAGGAACAAAAATAGACTGAAAGGAGCTGTATCACTGTATCACTTGGTAGAAGATGCACAAATTAAACAGTTACAGGCACAGTTATTTTTCTTTACACAGTACTTTTGAATTCGAAAGAGTTTAATAGCCCAGGTGGCAAGGAAAAGACAGAGTGGATTGGGGCCAGTCGGAATGGGCTTTGAAAAGGCGCCTCAACTTCCGATTGGTTGGTGCTGCAGCCATACCTTGGCAGAATTTGTGTCCAGGCTTCTGGTACTGGTCGGGCGGCTGTGAAGGTGCAAGTTGACCAGGAAGCTGTAGCAGCCCTGTTCAAGGGCAAGCAGCTTTGGCAGAATTTGTGTCCGGGCTTCGGTACTGGTCGCGGCTGTGAAGGTGCAAGTTGACCAGGAAGCTGTAGCAGCCCTGTTCAAGGGCAAGCAGCTCATAGAATTTGTGTCCGAGTTTCTGGTACTGGTCGGCTGGCCGCGGAGGTGCCGCCGTGACCGGAGGGGAGCTGTAGCATTTCAGTTCAAGGGGCAAGCAGTTTGGCAGAATTTGTAACATGAAAAGCAGGTAATATTAGCACTCACTGGGTTTTAATTTTCCTTGAGCTAGTATAGCTTGTGTTTTTGTTCAGCGTGCATTAAACACTGCAGGAAGGAAGTACAGGGGAAAAATACAGGTTAACTTTATGAAGATAAACAGTCAGCAAAAGCAGACTTGAGAGACAATATTTCTGTTTTATGGGGTATCTCATATTTGTACCCTGGTAATGTAAGTTGCTTGATGAGAACAAGCTGTTGGAGGTGTACACAGTCTAAGCGTTGAAGGATGAGGCTCAGCAATATCACCAGCTGTACTAAACATCCTCTAGGACAGCATACTTGTAGGGGCAGCAGATGGATCTCATAGCCAGTTGCGCCATGTGAGGAGATGAATGCATCTTCCATGCTCAACACATGCAATCTCTCAGCTCATCACACAGCTTTTATTGAAAATGAATTACTCTGTTGCTACCCATAGCCATGTGATGGTTCTGATAGTTGAACTGGGGATCCAGCATGGTTGCAAAAATGTGGTTGCAACTATCAAGCACATTCACAAGCCTTGCATCCAGTTCAGCTTGCAGCTGCTCAATGGGCACTGCTGCACATCTGAATCTCCTTGTCTTCCTGTATACATCTCTCCATGGATGCTTCCACTATATTCACTGCTGGGATCACCTGACTCAGAGTGGCAGTGGACACACTTAAATCACAGGTGCTCTTCTCAGATGGCCCAAGTACTCTCACCATGGCATCAACAAGTGACCACTTATGGTGGCCTAGGACTCTGCCAATGTCACACTTCATTGCTATGTCATGAAGTGCACACTTTGTTCTAGCAGTCTAAACAGCACCATGTATGATGAAGTCCATCTCGTACTGACATCATGATGCTGAGACAGACCAAGGTGTTGTTGCACTTCTCTTAGTTAATTAGTCACCTTTACAGAGGAATGAAAATGAGCACAGGTGGAGACAGTCTTGTAGCCTCAGTACTGTGATGTAGCACAGATGTGACCACTAGATTCAAGGTAAAACATAGAATTTGATGGCAGATAAGGACCGCTTGGCCCACCTGGTCTGCCTGTTTTACTACAGGATAAGCTGCAGATCCTAGTTAACCAACAGCCTATTTCTTCCTTGCCCCCACAAGAATTGCCTTATGTCTGTCCGTGTATTCTTAAATTCTCCCACAGTTTGGACCCCACAACCTCCTCAGAAAGGTTGTTCCATGTCCACCACCTCTCTGTGAAAAAATATCTCACATTGCTCCTGAACTGCTCCCTCTATCTTTAAATTGTGTCCCTTGTTCTTGCACATCTTTTTCTGAAAGATGCTACCCTCTTGGACTTTGTTGATTCCACTGAAGTACTTAAAAGTTTCTATCATGTCCCCTCTCCTCCTTTCCTTAAGGGTATACATATTAAGCTCCTTTAGTCTCCTCATATGGCTTCTCCTGCAGACCATTTTAGTTGCCCTCCTCTGGACTGCCTCTATCCTGTCTATGTCCTTGCAGAGATGGGGTCTCCAGAACTGGATGCAGTACTCCAGATGGGGTCTCACCAACTGTCTGTATAGAGGATAACAACTTCTGTTTTCTGCTGGTGATGCCTCTCCCTATGCATCCCAGTATACCCCCAGCCCTCCCTACTGCCTTCTCACACTGCTTGCTATCCTTAAGGTCATCTGATATGATTACCCCAGGTCCCTTTCCATTTTGTTGTTGTTACTACACTCCCCATTGTATAATCTTCTCCTGGGTTTTTTGTTTCCCAGGTGCATTATTTCACTTCTTTGCATTGAATCAAGCTGCCATACTTCTGACCATTCCTCCAACCTTGCCAAGACCCTTCTCATCCTTTCCACGACTCCTTGTGTATCAACCCTGTTGCAGATCTTTGTGTCATCTGCAATGAGGCATACTTTTCCTTCCAGTCCCTCTGCAATGTCACTTATAAAGACATTAGAAAGGACTGACCCTGCCGCCCAGTGGCGCTGAGGGTTGAGGTGCTGGATGCCACACTCGCGCTACACCGCAAACTAGGTTCGGGAATGGACTCGGGTGGCCGGGTTGGCAGGGGAGAGGGAGGATCACATCCCAATGGATGCTCTCCTCCTCAGGGGTGGGAGACCAAGAATGCACTCAGTCTTGCATCCTTCCATGGCCGGTGGGAAGCACCAACATCAGGAAGGGATGGAGGCGTCCGCTCGCCAGAGCCGAGGGGGACTCGGCCGGCAGATGAGAGGCTCGGGCGTGCATCAGCATGCCACCACTGGGAATACGCCCTAGCCTGACGCCTCAGAGGGTAGGGACCAAGGGAGAAAATGGAAAACACCTCTTGGCAGCCCTGGATGAAAGCTGCTCCAGTTCCATCCAGACCACCAAGAAGGACAGACCCCACTGTGCAGGAGGAGAGAGGTGGCACTCTAGGGGCAGATCCCACGGTGGTGGAATGGAAAAATGAGGGATGGAAGGAGTGGGCCCAAGAGCAGACAGGAGAGGAAGAGAAAAGTAAAAAAAAAGGACTGGACCCAGTACTGAACTCCTGTGTACCCCACTAGTAACCCTCTTTCTTCAAAGTGGACTCCATTTACAATTACCTTCTGTGTCCTGTTGTCCAGCCAATGTTTTACTCCAGGCTACCACCCTGGGACCCACTCCCAGGCTGGTTAATTTGACTATTAATCTTTTGTGGGACTGTGTCAAATGCCTTCTCAAAAGTCTAGGTAGGCCTTGTCCACAGCCCCTCCTGGTCTACTACTTGGTCACCCAGTCAAAGAAATCAATTAGATTCATCTGACATGACCTTCCCACTGTGAACACATGCTGCCTTGGGTCCTGTGCCCCACTGGCCTCTAGGTACTCAACAATTTTTTCCTTCAGAAGTGATTCCATCACTTTCCTACCACAGAGGTCAAACTGACAGGTTTGTAGTTTCCAGCCTCTGTCTTGTTCCCACTTTTGTGAAGGGACTCAAGATCCACCGCCCTCCAGTCCTCGGTACCACACCATCCTCCCCTGATTTGTTAGAAAGGGTAGTCAGTGGTTTCACTAGTTCTCCTTTATTTCTTTAGAATTCTGGGGTGAATTCCATCAGGCCCCATTGCTTTGTCCACCTTCAGTTTTAGGAGTTCTTTTAGAACCCTTTCTTCCGTGAATTAACTGGGATCGACCCCCCTATCAAGAGTGCTTCTGTTAATTGGATTAGGCACCTCCTCTTTGTGAATACTAAGCAAAATATTCATTCCAGTATCCTGCTTTTCACTGTCCCTCTCTGCCACCCACCGTCCATTCTATTCAGCCTCACTATCCCTCCCTTTGTCTTTCTATGCTCCCTGATGTACCTATAAAGGTTTTATCCCTTCTTAACCAAGTTGGCTATCTTTCTCAGTGTGGGCAAAGCAACGAATGCTGACAAAATTTCCTTCAGCAGCTTCTTTCACTGTTTGCCCTCTATCCATGATGAAAATTGTTCATTTCTAATTATCCAATTTCCTCTAATGCACTTGACTACACTATGTTTGTTCATGACTACATATTGTTTGATTATACATACTCTACCAATTTCCTGTCATAGTAGCTCACTACATGCCTTACTGTTTTGTGACTCAGTGTATTATGTTACTCAATGTACTTGCTTACCTGCTGTTCTATTCTGATGTATCTGTAATACCTGTTGTACTCCAGGTCGTTCCTGAAAATAGGCATATAACTTGTCTAGTGTACCTACCCAGTTTAGAAAAACTAAATAAATAAATAAAACCCAACATGTAGATTGGTACCAACTGTCCATGACTGCAGCATGTCTTGAATGAATGCCAGGATGTTCAGTGACACGTGGTTTTCTCCATTAGCCCATCATTTAGAAGGGCAGACCTGGAGTGACTGCCAGGTTGTGGAGGAATGAAGGGAGAACCTGTGACACAGGAGAGAAGGAGGAATATGCAACTTCACTGACAAGTTCGACAGTAGAGGCCACAGGCTGAGAAACCAAGGGGTAATACAGTTACAGTACTTAAAATAGTTATTTTTTCTATTTCTTTTTATGCTCCCACCTGGCCCCTTCCATCAGGCGCCCCAGCCCCATCACCCCAGCATTCACTGGACTCACCTCTCACCCCAGCAAGTGCCTGCTAGCCAGGTGTAGGTAAGGTAAAATAATGAATATGGATAACTCCACTGAGCCTAAGCTCCTTTACAGAGAGGTCCAAGGTACCAGTTCCAGTTACTCTTATATCAATATTACAATAATCATAACAGAGACAATAAATACAGCATATTGCTTTGTCAACAAACATAGAGCATTTACATGGCATCAACATATACATATATCTATGCACAAACATGATTAACAACACAGTCAATACAATTACAATAAATACAAAATACAAAATTACAGGATTTCATTTTCCATACTTTTTCTAGACTAGGCCCCTCAATGTTAACATTTTCAATAAGCCAGTCCTTTATTGTATTCAACTGAAATTTCCTGTTTAAGGGTCTAAACTTCCCAAGTGAAGTTATTTCATAGGAGGGTCCCATACTTAAAAATGATTGTCCCCCAAACCGTTCTCCATTTTGGAAGGTGGAGCCTACGAGAGCCAGCTTCCTGCCAGCCAATGTTTTCTCCTCCTTTTGGTGCCCATTCCCCAAGCTTGGCACAGCAGAGTGCAATGACACCAATGGCTGAGCCACGCATGCTTCCGTGGGTGGCACACACCAGAGCATCTGCCCATAGCCGCCCCCTATGTTTGGGCCCACTGTGCTGGTGCCCAGACACTGCTAAGGTCTGGCAGGTAGCAGACTCCATCCTCACCTGCCCGGGAGAGGAAAGCTGTCCTTTAGGACTGCCGATCCTCTCCCTCCCCAGCCGACCCCCAGCTGCCTGCTCGCTGTCAGAACATGGGTTGCCGGCATGGCAGGAGGTAGCACGATGCCTCAGCCTCCACACCACTGGGCTGGCCTGAAATAGTTCTGCAACTGGCTGGGCCACAGTGGTAGAAGTGGCTAGTGTTACCATAGCAATACTAGTGGCTCCCATGGTTACAGAGGTAAGTGTAGTCCTCAGTCACAATGGTAAGAGTGGTCTGGGTCACACTGGTAGGAGTAGTCTGGTCACACTGGCAGGAGTGGTCTCAGTCACAGTGGCAGAAGTGGTATCTGTCACAGTGGAAGGAGTAGTCTCAGTCACAGGGCAGCAGCGCCTGGCAGGGCCACTGTTGCAGCAAGAATTGGGATGCTAGTATCCTCAGTAAATGGGTGGTGGTTATGGAAGATGTCCTTGTCCTGGTGGTACTGGTGGCAGTGGCAAGGGAATGAAGAAGACTCATTCGCATTGGTAGTATGAGTGGCAGTTAATGACAACGCGTCCTCCTAGCTAGCAGCACTACTAGTACTTTGCATGCTATTTCTGCTTTTCCCTGATGACAGCTGATGCCACACTGGTGCTGGTGGAGACTGCAGGCTTCAACGGGTAAAACAATTTTGTACCATGACTGCGCCTCTGAGCATCGCTCTGCAGCGTGATGCTGCACACCATCTCCTGCTGTTTGCTGCTCTGCACCTGCTGCAGCTTTGCTGAGGCTGCTGAACAAGCTATGTTTTCTGGTACTACATGCTCTGTCTGCCATTGTTATATTCCCCTCACAGGAAGATGTATTAAATTTAAATTATATTATTATGAAATATAGTCACTCAAGTCACTACGGCAATGCTGAACTGACAAGTTTCACTGTCAACTAGTAATAGTCAGCTTGATTTTTCTCAGAAAAATGTTTTAAATGTCTTCTTGGGCACACAGCCACAAGTTTAGAAAAAAGTCTTCAATGCACAGACATGCAGCTTGCATGTGCACACACACACACAGAACAGCAGCTAACTAAAGCGGTGGAAGTCAGCTATTTACCTTACCAGGTACTGTGCAGTTGCCCTTGCCTTAAGTGGTTGTGGAGGCGGGACCCAAGCCTGAGTTCCTCACGGGAAGATTTCTGATATTAAAGCGCTTAATGTACTGGGAAGGATGGAGCTTAACCAGTCTGTCACTTACCCGGTCGCTATCGTTTATTTTGGTGGTAATGCATTCTCAATGAATGCAACTTGCACTCCTGTGGATTTTGTTTAATATTTCTGTAAACTTCCTATGGACTGATGTGTCTGTCATCATTTACCCAGAGAGTGCCAAAAGTGACGAAGTGGGGGGACAACATCAATCAGTTTGAAAGGGCTGGCGGCACACGCAATTGTAGCAGTTTTGATGTAAGCGGATCTGTGTGTAACAAAGTACTTTAACTGTATCTGAAGTTTACGACTTGCGTTATTTTAAGCAGTAGTACAGCAGTCTGCATCACAGGAGTAGTTGTGTTTTTTTTAATAGTTATTCATTTCAGCACTCCATTTGTGTTTGTGGCTCACACAAATAGTTAAAACGTGGGTTATTTTAAACATAATTTACTGCAGTAAAGCACTTCATTTATTAATTTATTGTCATTTTCTTCTGAGATTGCTCAACGCAAATGTACTGTGTGATCTGAAGGCCAGCATTAATGTTACGAGAATTGTGTGGGCTCAAGTTACGGCAGCACAGTTCTAGCGAAGTACATGAACAAGGGAGACTACTGTAACATAAAACAAGCATTTGTCAATGCCGAATGTTTGCTTGCTGGCATTGGCAGTGGTAGTGTAGAAGTTACAGAGCTGTGTAATAGGAATGGCAGTGAAGTATTGAACTGAAATGAAGCCAACCCCACCACCACCCTGCAGAAGTGACAGGCATTGGGTGTGCCTTTGGGTAAATCAGGCATAACGGCCCGCGCCATTTCACCACAACCCACCCTGCAGACACTGACAAGTGTCACAGTGTTCGCGGGTCTTTGGCCCTTATGCGTTATGCGCATCCCATTCCATTAGGAAATACGGTAAGATGGGTGCGATATAGGAGAATGGGGTGAACTTTAGTCAAGAGTCCAACGCATACCTCGATGCCTTTCACTGGCTGCATGGTGTGGAATGGTATGGGCATTACAGGCAAGAATCTCAAGTCACACCCCTGATGTCTGTCATTTCTTCAGGGTTGGGCGTTATGGTTGGAAACCCTAATACCTCAGGCATTCGCTGGTATTTTCACCCAAATTTTCAACATGTTTTTGTGACCCCACCTCATGAACAGGGGAATATCAGTTTGTTAGCCTAAAGCTGCTTATGCACAGCGACTACAGCATTTAGCACCACAGGTGCAAAACATTCGAACAGGATGTAAAAATGACAGCTGTACTGTTCATGGGGTAAAATATTAAAAAAATGGTGAACTCATGAGCTACATAGAAACTGTGCAGCACACCTGTAATATAATTAGGTTGGAGATTTTTACAGCAGATTGTCAACTCAGGCATTTGGTGCCTCCGATTATGAATAGTGTCACTGTGATTTTCTTTATCTGTGCCGAACAATGATTTCCCACAACCATGCATCTCGCGCTGAAAGTGTGAACACACACTTCAGCCATGTTGTGAAAATGACAGCTGTACTGTTCATAAGGAAGTGTGGAAAAATGCCACTGGTGAAAATCTGGACTGAAAATATTACAAAGTCATGAACTTACGGTGCGTGGAAACTCGCAGTGCTCACTCGGAACACAGTTATTTTATGGACTTTTTATCGCCAAATTTTCAACATAGCCATTTTAAGATCTCTGCTCATGAACAGTGTAACTTGAATTTTTCTTAATATGTCCTAAACATTGCTTTACATGAGCCAACAGCACCATTGTCATACATGTCGCAACACATTTTTGGGCGACATATGAAAAATGGCAGCTGTACTGTTCATAAGGAAGTGTAATAAAATGGCAATGTTGAAAATCTGGAGGAAAATATTAAATTCGCAGTCTCATTTGTTACGCATAGGAACTGCGCAATCTATCGCCGAAACAGTCATTTTTAGGAATTTTTCACCAAATTTTCAACATAGCCATTTTAAGACCTCTGCTCATGAACAGTGTCACTGTGATTTTCTTAATGTGTCCCATACACTGATTTTGCCATCAACTGCGCCATTGTGCGCTACATGGATGGAAACATATTTTGGGTGAGATGTGAAAATGACAGCTATACACTACATAAGAAGGTGTGGTAAAATGGCAATGTGGAAAATCTGGAGTGAAAATATTGAAAATTCTGCGAACTTCTGGCGTGCGTAGGGAACTGTACAATGCTGCAGCTCGTAAAACAGTCATTTTTGAAATTTTTCACCAAATTTTCAACATAGCCATTTTAAGACCTTTGCTCATGAACAGTGTCACTGTGATTTTCTTAATTTGTCCCATACATTGATCTCTAGACACGACTGCACCATTGTGCGCTACATGGGTAGAAACACATTTTGGGTGAGATGTGAAAAATGACAGCTGTACTGCTCACAAGAAGGTGTGTTAAAATGGCAATGTTGAAAATCTGGGTGAAAATATTGAAAATTCGCGAACTTACGTGCGGCGTGAGGAACCGCGCAACGCATCGCATTTAAAACAGTCATTTTTAGGAAATTTTTCACCAAATTTTCAACATAGCCATTTTAAGACCTCTGCTCATGAACAGTGTCACTGTGATTTTCTTAATTTGTCCCATACATTGATCTCGCACACCGACTGCGCCATTGTAGCTATGCATGGGAAACACATTTTGGGTGAGATGTGAAAATGACAGCTGTACTACTCATAAGAAGGTGTGGTAAAATGGCAATTTTGAAAATCTGGAGTGAAAATATTGAAATTAAGAATCTTACGAGCCCGCGAGAACCGCGCAACGCACGCCAGAACAGTCATTTTGAATTTTGCATCATCAACATGTTTAGACCTTCAGATGTCACCGTCGGTAGCGAGCCTGGCCCGGCGGGTGATTTCAACGAGTGACTGCGCAATCATCCTTCGGCCTGAATAACGCCATGACAGTGACATCATTCATGAGAAGGGTCCCAAAACCCCATGTTGAAAATTTGGTGTAAAATTCCAAAAATGCCTGAGATATGAACAAGTTGAAAACCCCCTATCTAGCCCATTATACAGCTTAGGCATTTTCAGTTCACGGTCAGCTTTGAAGAGTGCAGACGTGTTCTTGGTCCATCAAGATCGCCGCGCCGAGCTCCGGAGGTAAGTATGGGGTGAGGGGGTGGGGAGGCAGGGCACGCAGTGGTGGGTGCGGGTTGTGGGAGGGGGCTGGTAGAAGCGCTGTGGACCTTTTATTTTTCAAGCAAAAAAAAAGATGACGTGGGATGTTTGCCACGCTGGGGTGGGCCCCAGCATGGCACAAGGATGGCTGGGGCATGGAGCCGACGGGGATTGGGCACCTCTGTCGGGCTATTTGATCAGTTGCCACGCTGGGTGGGCTCCAGCGTGGCACCCAGTACTGGAGGGGGCAGGACAGTGGAGCCATGGGGATTGGGCACCCAGTTGGCTATTCTATCAGTTGCCACGCTGGGGTGGGCACCCAGCGTGGCATGTGGAAGGCTTTGGGGGCGAGCGTTTCCATTGGATTGGGCACACCGGCCGGCTATACGGTGTGGGGGGGGGGCACGCAATATGCGTGTTTGTTTGTGTGTGGTGTGAGCGTGCGCATGAGCAGACGATATCTTATTGCTGCTCACTGAAGCGTAGGCTCCCTTTCAACTGTATGCCACTGCATTTTGAGCTTGTCATAGACAGCTCCAGCATGCATTGGCTTACAGGAGCCGCGCCTGCCAACACACTGACTGAATTGGAGGAGGAGGTGACACACCTCCGAAATCTCGGATGATGGCATCTATGTTTCTTGCACATGCGCAAGCAAACATAAAAATGATCAACTAATTTAAAACATAAAATCCACACAACTGTGAGTAATTCAGATTGAAGAAGCAGTAAAAGACATATAAGGGAACCACTACACTGCATGTATGTGACACAACGGAGTGTCGGCAATTTGAATGCGGTCTGTAACATGACTCTTCACAGTGTGCTGCCCTTACTGAAAAGAAAAAAAAAAAGAAGAAAAGTTAGTTTCAGCCCATACAAAAAGATTGTCAGTTCATGTTTGTGGATTTAATCAGGCGCGATGGTATAAAGAATACCTGACAAAGTAACTGTCTCTGATCCACGCAGGAATGCTACAGTGTCCAGATTTCTCCACAGCATCACTGTCTTTTCTCAGTGGACTGTCCACACAGTGATCAGTTCAAGACAGTTTCGATTGTAATGTGCCTGCCACTGGTATTTTGAATGATTCATCAAATATCAATCAGGAAATAAAAATGTATACATATGGATAAATACACACCAACTCATCAGGCCTGTCACAACCATACACCCATACAAACCCATTACACTAGCTCTTTAAATTATATTTATTATGAAATCACGTCACCACAGCAATGCTGAGCTGACAAGTCTCACTGTCAACTAATACTAGTCAAGCGATTTTCTCAGAAAAAAATATTTTGTTATAAATCTCTTCTTGGGCACACAGTAACATACGTAGCAAAATGTCTTGAGTGGACAGATATGCACACAGACACACCGAACAGAAGAGCAGTTAACTGAAGCAGTGAGAGTCAGCCGACTAGTTCCACCATGCCAGCTACAGTGAACTTGCACTTGCTTAGTGGCTGTGAGGGACCCAAGCCTGGGTTCCTACAGGAGATGTGAGATTAAATTTAAATTATATTTATTATGAAATCAAGTCACCACAGCAATGCCGAGCTGTCAAGTCTCACTGTCAACTAATACTAGTCAAGCTTGATTTTTCTCAGAAAAAAAATTAATCTTTTCTTGGACACACAGTGACAGACTTAGCAAAACATCTTAAGTGGACAGATCTGCACACACACACAGAACAGAAAAGCAGTTAACTGAAGTGGTGGGACTCAGCTGACTAGTCTCACTCTACCAGCTACAGTGCACTCGCACTTGCTTAAGTGGCTGGAGGGACCCAAGCCTGGGTTCTCGCAGCAGGATTTCTTAAATTAAATTTAAATTATATTTATTATGACATCAAGTCACTGCAGTAATGTTGAGCTGACAAACCACACTGTCAACAAAAAGCATAAAAATACTTATTTTACACCAATTATGTTTCAATGTTATTGTTCTCTAGTTGTTTGTTTTCTTTTACTTTCCTGCTTTTGGTCTACTAAATATTGTAGATAATGCAGCAATTATTTCACTAAGCCTTTCAACTGTATCTGACACTCCCTGCTAACCACACAATTTCAGTTTGTGGCATCACTGTCTGTTGCCATGGTGAGCACTATGATGTCATTAACAACGGCAGTGTGAGGTTAACGGGGGCAAATGTTTTCTATACCGACTTTTAGATGGACTACCAAGATGTGCTGTAAATCTTGGAAAGGAACAATGAAAATGAAAAATGTGTTCTCTAGTGAATTGTAACAACTGAAATGTCTTATTTATGAAAGCACATGCTGAAGTGTAAAGTTGTTTAAGTATTGTTTTTTTTTATTTAAGCAGTTTTCTTTTAGGGCCTAGTTGAAGGTTGAAGCTGAATAAAAGTGACAGCTGTGTTTGTGATGGCAGTCATGGTTGTGTGGTTAGTATTGATTTTATTGTGAAGAGGCTGCTGGATCATTATTTAGTGCTGTTGGATTGAGACTGGTAAAGGTGGCCCTCGGCCAATCAGGTTTCATAATTTTTAAACCCATTTTATAAATGTGTTTCTGCACTTGCAGTAGAAGGTTTATTTGTTAACCATGGAACATAAAATTCAATATTCTGTATTATACAATGACAAGGAAAAATCTAAGAAGCTCATTGGCTGCTGACCCTTTGAGACAGTGATGTTATTACACAATAAAATTACTGTATCTAGGTTGGGCACAATGATGACCACACTGCAATAAATGATATCCCTCCTGCTGGACTGCCCTGAAGCTGACACAGCTCGCCTCTACATGTTGAGCCCCCCTTGAATCATGCCTAACAGTTCACACTGAAATCATCACCCCGTCCCCAGCTATCATTCTGTCCTTATAACCCAACTCCATAAAAATGCAACTTCTTGTTAAACATACCTGCCTGCAGCTTTTTAAAATAGTAAGTTCTACCTGCAACTGCTGCTCCATGTGGCTCTGTTGTTGACCAGGCACATTTCAGGGACCTCGTGCTCTGACGCCCCTTCAGCTAACATAACTTTTAACCTAAAATAAAAACAAAAAGCATTTTAACTAAAACTAAAGTCAACAGCATGAGAAAAGTACAGTTATGTAAGATCTTACCGTAACAGTAGATCTTCGAGAGAGGCTCTTGCAGTAGGTAATTACATACAGGACTGAAGCCGGCAGATGTCAGGGACCCCACAGAAACATTTCTAGCTAGCAGTCTCATGGGAACGCCTCTAGTTGGTGGAACACGCCAGGCGACGTCAGTATAAAGTATGGTTCCCCACACCCGCCTTCCAGTTCTTTTCCCCACCAAAGGCCAAAAAGGCAAGACGAGAGAGAAGCAGATGAATCCTTCCTGGAAAAGGAGCTTAAAAGCTAAGGGGATGGAGGGCAGGAAGACTACCTGCAAGGCCTCTCTCGAAGATCTACTGTTACAGTAAGTTCTTACGTAACTGTTCTATCTTACCGAGGGGGCTTTTGCAGTAGGTAATTACATATAGGACCAAGTCCCAAGCAGTCTGGAAAAGGAAAAGCACCTGGGAGGAGGAAAACTAACCAACCAATGTAACCTCCAGCTGCACTGGTCTTAAGAAAGGAGACCTTGCAGTACAGCCAACCCAAAGCCTGTTCTTCGTGAAAGGAAATATCCAAACTGTAGTGTTTCAGAAAGGTATGGACAGAAGTCCGAGTCGTGGCAGCACAGATGTCTGTCGCTGACACATTTTTTGAAACAAGCTGCAAAGGCAGCTACCTCTGGTGGAGTGACCTCTGACTTGACCCGCTTGTGGTACTTTTCATAACAGAAGGTGACACAATAAGCCAGTCACTTTGTTAGGCATTGCTTGAAACTGCATTGCCCTCTCTTTGAGTGCAAAAGAAACAAAAGCTGATCCATTTTCCAGAGATCCTTAGTCCTAGAGGTATAGTATCTCAGTATCCTATGAACATCCAAGGTATGCAAGAGGTACTCCTTGATTGGAGTGTTGCATAAAGAAAGCAGGAGCTCAATGGATTGATTCAGTGTAGATTCCGCTACCACCTTAGGGAGAAACTTAGGTTGGTGCGCAGGAGCCACACGTTCCTTGTGGAAAAATCAAATAAGGGATTTTTCACATCAGGGCCTGAAGCTCTGAAATTCATCGAGCTGAGGTAATGGCCACTAGGAAGAGAGTCTTCCAAGAGAGGAACTCAAGTCTGCTGAGGCTGCTGGTTTGAAAGGAGGCAGAGTAAGCTTCTCAAGAATAAAGTTAGGATCCCAAGGAGGAGCAGGAATGCAGACAGGGGGTCTCAAATGGAGAACCTCTCTGAGAAAAGTCTTAGAGACTTCCAACTGCTGTGACGTCCTGTCTCCAAAAGGTACATGGTAGGCTGAGATAGCCCTATGGAACTCTTCAAGAGGAATGGCTGAGACCCAGGTCAAAGAGATGATGCATGTAGTCCAGGACTCTCTCGACAGGGCAAGAGAAAGGCTTGAAGTTCTTTGAAGAGGCCCAAATTGAAAACATTTCCACTTCATAGCATAGGTGGATCTAGTAGAAGGCTTCCTGGCCTCCACCAGAATATCTGCTACGAGCAGAAAACCCCAGAATGGGCTTGAACTACGTCTGCAGGAGCCATGCATGCAGCTGAAGGGATCTGAGACCTGGATGAACCAGGGTCCCTGATCCTGGGTCACCAATTGTTGTGACAGAGGAAGAGGAAGAGGAAGCGAGGTTCCTCTGAAAATTGTTGCAGAAGAGAGAACCAAACTTGCCTGGGCCAGAATGGAGTGTTGAGGATCATCTGGTTCCTTCTGTACTGAGTTTGTGTAAGACCCTGGAATTAAAGGAATTGGAGGGAAGGTATAGATGAATCTGTCCTCCAGTCGAGAGACAGAGTGTCCCACCAGAAAATGTCTCACTCTGGAGCAAACAAGCAGAAAGCAGGAAGTTTTACGCTTTGAGGGGACGAAACAGGTCTACCTGAGGGGTTCCCAGTGCAGGAAGATGTCGCCTACTACCTCTTGATCCAGTTCCCATTCGTGAACTTTGGCTGAAGACTGGCTGAGATGGTCTGCCAGCGTATTGTCTACTGCCGGAATATGAACTGCCATCAGGTGAAGTTTGTGCTGAACCATCCAACTCCAACCTCTCTTTGCTTCCTGCACAGAGGTAGGAACGCAGTTCCTCCCTGTTTGTTGATGTGTCAGACTACAAGACATGTTGTCCATCTGATAGTCAGATGCGGCGGAAGGACGCAAGAGTTCAGAGCCTGAAGAGCATACAAGACGGCTCTGAGTTCGAGCACATTTATGTGAAGAGTCTGCACGAGTCTGGACCAGGATCCCTGAGTCCTGTGAGACCCTAGGTGGGCTCCCCAGCCTCTCTCGAGGCATCTGTTGTTAATGTTTGGGAGGGGTTCAAGGCAAAGGGAACTCACTGGCAAGGGTCTCTTGTGCCATCCGCCACTGCAAGTCCCAAACCATGGGATCAGAGACCAGAACTTCCTAGTCTAGGTCGTCAAATGTCTGGTCCCACTGAGACTGAAGCATCCACTGAGAGATCCTCATATGGAGCCGAGCACGAGGGACTGTCAGAATAGCAGCTGCCATGAGCCCAGAAGGCAAAGGACTGACCTGGCGCTGACTCATCTGGCGGCTAGACAGCAGACTTGAATGATCTGGAGGGTGTCCACCCTGTCCAGAGGCAGAAAAGCCATGCCGATGGTCATGTCCAGGATCACCCCATGAACTGGAGTCTTTGGCAAGGGACCAGATGGGACTTGGCCTGGTTGATGGTGATACCCGGTCTGGAAAAGACCTGCAGGGTAAGGAAGAGAGCGAGAAGATCCACCTGGACAGGGCCCAGAGCCAGTTGTCCAGGTATGGGAGTACCTGCAGTCCCTGAGTACACAGGTGGGCCGCTATCACAGAAAGACATTTGGTGAACACTTGGGGACTGAGGAAGGACCAAATGGGAGGGCCTTGAATTGGGAGTGGTCCCCTGGACTGAAAACTGAAGGAATTTGCAGTGGAAGGGCGGATGGGGATATGCAGGTAGGCATCCTGTATGTCCAAAGTGCACAGCCACTGTCCCTGCCGAAGGAGTGGAAGAAGGCTCTGTAGGGAGAGCATTCTGAAATGTTTGTACCCATGAACATGTTCAGGGAGCTGAGGTCTAAAATGGGCCTTATGTCTCCCATTTTCTTTGGAACGAGGAAGAAATGGGATTAGTAACCTGTCCCCCAAAGGTGTGGGGACAGGTTCTATAGCTGCCTTCGACAGAAGGGTGGAAAATTATTCCTGAACCAGAGGAAGATGTTCCGAGGAGTAAGACAACCTGGGGGTGGTTTTCTGGTGGTTTCTGAAGAAATTGATTGTGTCCTGCTGCTATCAGTTGGACCACCCAAGCATCTGATGTAATCTTCTCCCAGCCCAGTCGATGGAAGGAGAACCTCCCTCCTACTGGTTCCTCTGGGGATCCAGAGGCTATGGGAGAGGAAAGGAGTCAGGAGGTGGGGCAACACCGCGCTGAAGCTCCCACTGCTTTTTGGGAGGGGCTTGGCAGCTGAAGGGGCCCATGTTTTTGGCCCCTGCCCTGAGGTTTCACTTTAGGCCAAGAACGCCCACGAAAAGGACAATGCTGTCCCCTGAGGGGCCTATACAAAGAGTCAACAGACTTGAGTGCAGTGCCTTCTCTTGCAGGTAGGTGATGATGTCCTTGACATCTCCACTGAATAGCACCGAACCCCTGAAAGGCGCATCCTGAATAGCGGATTGCACTTCAGGGACCAATCCTGACACCCGGAGCCAGGCATGACGCTGAAGACCTACAGCGAAAGCCGAGCTCTGACTGCTGTGTCCACTGCATCGTAAGTGGCACGAAGCATGTGCCGACTGGCCAAATGAGCAGACCGGATGAGATCAGCCCTTCCTGTTTGGTCTGAGACTCAAGAAGGGAGTCCAGTTTGATTCCACCTGACTCAGGATAGTCCTCTGGTAGTCCTGCATATGTGTGACATAATTCAGGGTCCTAATCCCCAGTGTGGAAGAAGCATACATCTTCTTCCTGTACTGGTCCAGAAGATGGGATTCCTTGTCTGGTGGAGACAAGCTGAGATGTTTCGGATAGGCCGACTGGCCGTGAGCGGTGCTAATCACGATGGGGTGTGTATTCAAGGAATCCAAACCCTCAGGAGCCTGGTACAGCCAATCCACCTTCCTTGGAAGGGGATAACGTGGACTGTTGTTTCCAAATGGTGGAAACAAGGTCAGCATGAGGCTCAATCCAGGCGGAATCAATGTCGGAGCAGTTTCAGTAGATCCAAGTGAGCAGCGAGCTTCTTCCACTGTGGATCTGGCTCCAGAGATTGCCACTGGTGGACCTCCTGGATCTTTCTCAGTAACTCCAGAAAGGAAGGATCTTTCAGAGGAGACTTCAGAGGACTCCTTGGCCTGAGACGGTCTGGAGTACGTGGCTCATCATCAGGATCGGAGTACCCCCGAGTCTGAGTCAGAGGTCACCGAAGAAGAGGAGAAAGACTCCTCCCAACACAAGGAGGAACGGACCCCTTGGGAAGACCTCGGGAGTGTATCTTCCCACCCCTGGCACCCGAGGGTCCACCTCTGGTGTCGGGTTGGGGAGGAGTCTCTGCCTCTGGCTAAGAGGATCCTGTGTAGGGTCCTGCACCAGCATATGGCTCTCCACCTCCCTGGTGAGTTGAGCCTGGCCTCAGCCCACCAGGCAGCCAGCGCTTCTTCAAATCCACCGCGGCTGGAGGGCGGTGGAGGAGGAGAGGGGATATGGATACTGAGGTTACCCATAGGGCGAGAATCTGTAACCCAACGGCAGGAAGCCTGGCGCCGGGTATTGAGGTGTCATGTATACGCGCATCGGGTACTGTGGCATGGGACTGCAGTCCCGGTAGGACAACCCCCGATAAGACCGGTCAGGTACCCGGAGCCAGGCCCGCTAGAGCAGACAGCCCTGAAACAGGCCTGGCGGGAGGGCTAGATACGGGTGGCCCCACGGGCATCAGGCCCGGCATTGGAACAGCATCCGGCAAAGGGATGTCATCCGCATCGGATAGGCCGGTCTCAGAGCCGTGTCCGCGGATCCGCCAGGGGGTCCATTCCACGGAGGGAGCCCTGATATCAGCATACCGAAATCCTCTGGATTGTCCGGGATGGAGGACTGAAATCCCGGGTCCAGCAGAGGAGACACTGGAGCTTCAGGCAGCGGCAAGCGCTGAAGCAAGCCTGGGACGACAGACTTGTCCAGAGTGTCCGACATAGGCTCTTTGCCATGCGTTCATTGGAGGGGCCAATGTCCACCTTACCAGTGGGATCCGGATAGGCATCAGAGGAGCCGCATCTGACTTATCGTATCCTGCACCCGATGAAGGCCATGTAAGAGAAGCAACCTTAGCAGGCATTGGTTGGACCATGCCCCTCCAAAGGGCCGGCCTCTTACCAGTCCTGTCCGAGCGGACGTCAGAAGCCTCGGGCGTCAGCTTACCGGACCCACTCGACCCGGAGGGCGTGGTGGCAGTGGTCTTCCCAGGAGCGTCACCTCCCTTTGTTCCGGCGGCACCAAGGGCCTGAGCGCGAGCCCGACAGGGAGGGATGCCGCCATCTTGAAACCTCCAAGACGGCCGCCGAGGGTCAGTCCTCTGGGGGGCACGTTACCTGAAGTACGTACTCCAGCCGGAGTCGCGGTAGCCGTGGAGGTGGAGTCTCGATCCCGTGCTTCCTTCTTCTTTTACGGTGGCCTCAGGTGAAGTGGAGGCCTGCCTAAGCTTCTTCAGCTCCTTCTTCATAGGCCATTTTCTTCTTTAAAATGTGGGCTTCCAAAGACTTCACTGCCTCCGTTTACGGGTGGCGGCGTTAGTGCTAGCAGTGTTGGCATTTCTCACGGGTGTTCCGTGCTCAGGCAGAAGAGGCACAGGAGGACCGTCCTGATGCGGTAGCTGTGATCTGCACGAGCCACACTTGTTCTTATGCTAATCGGAGGGTGTCGGGATGATACACAGCTTTTTAAGAAAAATTCTAAAAACGGTGAAAAACTCAGTAAACAAGACCGATAATAGACTCAAGGAGCAGAGGAACTTAACCGCAGGCACTTTCACAAGTTGACAGTGGGAAAGAACTGGAAGCGGCGTGGACCACCCCATTATACTGATGTCGCCTGACTCCAGTCACCTGACGGGGGCTGTCCCCGCCGAGACTGCTGAAGCTAGAAATCTTTCCATGGGGGTTCTTGGACACCCGCCGGCTTCAGTCCTATATGTAATTACTTACTGCAAGAGCCCTCTCAAGTAAGATTTGTTTTACTTCTCCACTCTGTGAAGGGATTGTGTCAGCACATGCGCAGTTCAAACTCGCATCTCTACAGTTGCCGAATGGCTTGACAGGCATGAAAAGAAATGAAGTAAATTAAATGAAACAGCAAATGTCAAACACTCTCCCTTTGAAGCACTGTCCCTAGTAAATTGAAGCCAATGACCAGGAAGGGCAGAGGGGAGACTAATGTGACACTGGCAGCACAGCATAAAAACAAGAAAGGTTCTGGGACTCAGCAGACAACATCAATGTTGCAGCATCGCCACCCTGTGCTGGAAAGCATATTCTGGATTTTTTTCTTAAACGTATACCTATGCCCACAAAATCATACAAAAATGGATAAAAAGAAATTTATTCTGTCTTTTTTTTAAATTAACAAATGAGCTATTGTATAATAGCAATATGGAACTCCAGGGATGTGTGCTATTGTGTAATAACGTCAATATTTGGGTGTTGAATGCATTTGGCCTGTGGCCTCATACTTCAACCACCTGAGGCATGACATTATTACACAATAGCATACACCTGTCATGCCTTATTACTTAAGTATTCCTCTAATGGAATGTTCAATCTTCCCCACAGACATGGAATGTTAATGTGGAATGCATGAATTCAAATTCTGCAGTATTTATTTATTTAAGCATTTCACCAGGAAAGACATACTGAGCTTGAAGAGGTCATTTCCAGATGTGTCATGGGGTAAGGGAGAGGAGTAGCTAAGAGAATATAATACAAAATATATACCATATATACTCAGCTATTAGCCGATCACGTATAAGCCGACCCCCAAACCCGAGATGTGTTTTTTAAACAACAGTGACCGGTGAGGTCGATCAAGAAAACACTTTATTCATTCAGTTGTTTGTGGGCTTTCCTAGCCCAAATGCTGTCTCTTTTCTTTTTCTTTTCATCCCCTAGTAAACATTACAGTCCTTTGGGGCTTGCACACAGCTGCAGTGCATGAAGCAAACCCTCCCAGACCCCGTCCCCTGCCATCACCCAAAACCTGGTTGACAATCGATCAAAACCTCAGTCCTCGCCTTGATGATCTATGTTTCTAACCTGATGTAAACCCCGTGGTGTTATCCCAAGGGCTACTACCCTGCCTGTTTGGCTACTGACAGGTTGAGGGCCTAGAGTCTATGATGGGTGCCTCCACCGAGAGGTCAGGGTTAGTAGTGGTTAAGCTAGCTTGGTACAGCCCTCTGGGACACTGTGACCCCCTTTGTTCCCACCAGTGGCCCACACAATACACAGGAGTTACCTTCCCAATACCCCATATGCACACTTTTTCCACATAGAGATACCACTTCCCTCGAGACTGATTCTGCAGCCTGTCTCAGAGGACCCCTGTAAAACAAGGTTAAACAACATACATAGCAATTTGCAGTACTGTTCTAGATGCATTAACACCACATCCAGTATATAGTATAACAACAACAAATCTGGTTTATTCAGGGACAGTAACACAGGAGGGGTAATCAGGTTGATTAGTTTAGATAAGTTTGAATCACAGTACGTGCACATATATTTAGGGTCCAAAATGTCACTTTCTGGGTACCCAGGATGGAGGCTAGCCAGGTCCGTTGCCGGGGTTGGCTGGCTGGTGCAGCTGGATGGGGCCCTGTATGAAGAAAATATATGCACAAACAAATTGTAATCCTGAGCCGGATGGCTCAGTCCACAAACAGAAGCACACAAAACAATCATTTGGCACACTTTGATTAAATGAAGGTGAGGGAGGTACCCTATTTGTACTCACAAACCCCAAACCGAGAGCTGAACTGAGGAGGTGGCTCTGGATGGCCAGGATGAGCAGGGCATGGAGATGGGACTCTGTGACAGGGCCTGACTGATTTAGATAGCAGACGGATTTAGTCCGATTAGCTTTGAGTCCAGCTTCCAGCTTCAGCTCACAACTCACAAAACAAGTGGGGAAAGGAATCGCATCCCTACAAACACTAGGGCGCATTTATATAACCCCGGACCCCTGCCTTTTGCAAAACGACAGGTGGCATGCTGTTGAAGCTGACAGCAGTACCTGGTGGGGACTAGGTTCGGGAGGACTAGATTACCGGCACGGGGGCCTAGTTTAGTTACTCTGCACAGGGCACCCAAGTAAATCCGAACACAGGAAGCAATAACTGTAATGTCCAAAACCAGGAATGGATTCTACAGTGTGGCTTTTATTCACATCCAAACTGAACAAAGCACAGACAGACCCCCATGGGACTACATTCCTGGTAATGCAGATTAGAGACATCAGAACACTTCTTCACATTTCCAGCCCTCAGGCTCTAAACCCACCAGGCACAGCCCAGACTTGCACGCAGCTTTGGGTACACAGCCCGACTTGTACACTACTTGGGTTTTCCCCATGGCTCGCTCGCCCCACCGCCACATTGATCCATGGGTCCATTATGGGAATGGACTAGTTTTCCTGTTGGTGGCTCCTCAAACCACCTTAGAGCCTTCGACTTCTAGAGGGAATTTTCCTTCCATCCCACGCCTGGGTACTTCCTCATCACTGGCCAAGTGCATGAGGAAGTAGAAATCCACAGAGCAAACCGGAGGTGGACCTGGTTACTAAAGATGGGGGGTCTCCACCTCCAGCTCCCACAATCCACACCCGCCATTTCTCTGAAACTAAACAATTCTTTTGAAAGCTTGGCAATGTAGATAACTGGGTAGATGTATGTCACATCTCCTCTACATGTCTTGACTTCCTCTATGTGTTGGACTTGAACATACTTTTTACTTTTGGCTAAGCCTATTACTCTAGGCCTCCACTACTTCAGTAGTCCAATCCCACTTTACACAGTTCAGGATGAAACATGGGCCCTTTAGAAAGAGCAGAACTCACCCTCCAGTTGCAGGTGCCCCACGGCTAATCACAAAATCTTCTTTGTACGGCCACACTCGTGGACAAATTAAGGCAGCTTCTTCACTAGCAGCAGCTGTGGGGTTGCCCCTGGAATAGCAGGCAGTCTCTTTCTGCCCCATCCCCTGAGGGATGGGGCACAGAGACCCAAATCAACGGTCTCCACCGCTTAAAAATAGCTTACTGTGTCTCTTTAGATGGAAACATACACCTTTCCCTAATTGTAGCCCTTTTGCAGGGCTGAGGCTCCAAGAGCCTGAGCAGAGCTGCTGTGCTCCTCTCACAACAAGCTCCAAACTCCAACTGACTACAGACTGACTATTCAAACCTCCCAACATTCTACTCTAACTCCCTTCTGCAGATTCCATTGTGGCTCATGCAGCTGATAGTTCTATGGTGATGTCATCCCTCAGTCTCAGCTGAGACTGAGAACAGAGGAGACAGTGTGAAATCCATTTAACTGGAGTTTCACAAGCTGCCTTCCTGCCTACCACTAGGTCTTACTGGGATTCTAGTAACCCCAGGTAACAAGGTGGTTACATATATGTAAAGAAATTACTATACCAGGCAGCTGCTTCTCAATCCCGATCACAAATGCTGCAAACCCGAGAGCACATGCAGCAGCAGAGTCCCCAACAGGCCGATCGCACTTCTGCAAATCTTCGGTCTTCTATGGGTAAAGCCTGATTCTGCACCTTCCTCCTTCTCTTTCCACAACTTGGATTCAGTCCGATTGAGCACTCGCTAACGGCTACAGGCCTACTTCAGGACCTTACACGTGCTTCCTGCGCGAACTGTATGCCGTAGCAGAACAGAGCTCCTACTCCTTCACAGTCAACTCCCATCTGGCCCTCCAGGAACAGTTCAGGCATTTCCTTTAGGCTCACACAGATTCGGTTGGTGGATTCAACTGTCAATCACTGCAGAGCTCCTCTGTTGGTGCAAAAGTTGCCAAGGTCCAACTACAGCTCCTAGAAGAACCTACCATACATTCCACTTTAAGCAGGCTCCAGGTGAGAGTCCAAGTTCTAGCTGGCTCAGGCAGTCTCCATTTTAGGGCTCTCCTTACCCAATTGGCCCAGATTAGCAGTTCGGGTCCAAAATGGTGGAGCAACACACAGAGTCCGAGCTGCAATAAAGGCAGGTTAGACAAACTGCAATTTTACAAATGCTCTAAATGATTTCAGGAAAACAGTTACATCCTTCAGATGGGCTCCCTCTGCGCTCTTAGCGACTGCAGAAGCGGAAGCGATCAGACAGCAGCTCAGGGGAAGCGGGGATTCGAGCATTAACTACACTTCCCCCATTTAAACTAATTTGACCTGTGAGCAGGCAGCTCTTAAAGAGACAGTACCAGAGGCTCTAAAAGCCCTCACAGATAAACGACTTAAACGCTGAACACTATTCAGGTAGGGAGCACTTAGCCAGCTCCTAGGAGACTTTTGGGAACCCCCATTTGCAGGGGTTACACCCTTCCTGGCCTGAAAAAATTGGTGTCCGCTCAAGTAGATACCCTTAAATCATTTTAAGGCAGAACAGTTTAAACTTCATCCCTTTTAAGCAACAATCAGCATATTAAACCTTTGTTATATACACTTATACTGCATTACACAGTCTACTACTGGTTACACAACATTACACATACAAACATTTTTAAATCAGGTCATTACTTCCTGCATGAAACCTGGATAGAGGGGCCTTCCTATCAGCTACCTCAGGGCTGGATGGGGCAGGGCACCATACTTAGAGGGTAAGACAAGTAACCTGGAGCTAGCACCCATGCTCAGTTTGGGCAATGAGCTCGGGACACATACACTCCCTTATGGACCACATTGAGAGGCAGATCTACAGGCCTACCAGGGGAATCATAGCTTAAGCACACTACAGGCTTCACAGCTCGACCAGTCCTTCTAGGGGGAACTACCACAGTCTCTGCGCTTTTACTCTCACTTTCTGCCGTGTCTGCACTGGCCATGGGAATGGTCTTGGGTAGAGTGGCTGGAACTTGGGCCACTTTCAGTTCAAGAAGTTGCAGTCTCTGCAGTCACAGTACTTGGCTCCATCGGGAGTTTTCTGACACTGGCAGTGAACCATCAGAACACTCAAAATACTCTTCTAGTTCTGGGATGTCACCAGTCTGTCCCAGTTCATCATTTCCCCCTCAAAAGCTCATACAGTTCCACCATGCACAGGGTTCCATGTCATCTGACTTAATACTCTGCACTTCACTTTCTGAGAGCATTGGAGGGGTTACACTGACATTTCAATATGGGAGTACACAGTGTGGACACCACCTACCTCCTTTACAGCTGAGCTGCACTTGTTACATTTGTTTTCTGGATGGCTGCAAAGTGTGCAAATCATGGAGGGAGTCCAATTCCTTCGCTGACTTGCTGTCAGGCAATAAATGAGCTTTCTCCTTCTCCCCAAACTCAATATGCGGCGCACTGATCTCGCTGCTACTGCCTCCTTGCTCCGCTATTACATTTCCCTTCCCAGGCTTTTACGTTGCTGCAAAGTGCAGCTTCCTTCACTGCCAACTCCTGCCACCCTGTCCACTCCTCCCTAACTCTCAGCATCCCTCCAGCTCTACTAATGCCTCTAAGCCCCACAGGGCACAGACAACTTGCCCTCGAGCGTTTTGAGAAGGAGATCCATTTTAATTTCTGTCTTGACCTGCATATAAGCCAAGGTAATAAAAATTGGAATGCAAAAGTAGGTTAAAAACTTGGCTATATGCAGTATATACAGTACACATGCACAAAGGAATCGATACAGAGTTACAATGAATACAGAATGGTAGGTACAAAATATAGATGTACAACACTGAGGCAGAGTAAATAAGTGGTAGATATACAAAATTTACAAATAACTGAAGGTTCAGGTAGCAGTGCAGCTAATAGAAGGTGAGGCAGGAATTTCACTGACAGATGCACAGACCTCATATGAAGCCAGCAGCTCAGTTTTTATCAGTTGCAGTGTTAAGAGCAGAGATTGCTCTGACAAGCTGGTTAGGCTGTGAGGGGATTTTCTAAGTCTCAATCACATGGGTGCAGTGTGCATATTTACAGAACACATACAAATAGAGGAGAGAAGGAAGTAAGTGCCTCAGTTGGGACTTGAACCCTGACCCCAGAATACCCGTTCAGTCACGCTAGCCAGCTGAGCCACCAAGGCAACTGGAACATGGGCGTCCCAGAGGACACTTTACTCTTTCTCCAATATACATGTAACCCCTAGATGGTGCTATCCCAAGGGCTACTACCCCTGCCTGCTTGGCTAGTAGCAGGTTAAGGCCTGGAGTAATGAAACGGGTGCCTCCACCCAGAGGTCAGGGTTGTTAGTGGTCAAGCTAACCTGGGCACAGCCCTCCAGGACACTGTAACCCCCTCTTTTTCCTTCTAGTGGCCTGAACAATATACAAGAATTACTTTCACAATTACCCTTATTCACCAGGCAATACCCACACTGTTTGCACTTACCACCAGGACTGGTTCTCTAGCTTGACCCTGGGACCCCTGTAAAACAAGGTTAAGCACAGCAAATAACAACAGTACAATGCTCTTGGAACAAACTGGAACCACATTCAGGTTAAATGCAAACAAAGTTAAATCTGATTTATTCAGGGACTTGAACAAGGAGGGCATAATCAGGTTGATTTGCTTAAAAGCTATATTAATCAGACAGTTATGCATGCAGTTCAGAGTCCCCATGAGTCACACACTCTGGGTACCCAGGTAGGAAACGGTGAGCTAACCAGGAACGCTATGCAGCTGGTTGGGGCCCTGTGATGGAAGAAAGCAACATGGACAACACACACTATTTGTAATCCGGAACCAGAGGGTTCAGTTCATGAAAGAAAAGGCAACAAGACAATCAGATGACAACACTTTAAGATTTAGCTGTTGTTGCAGGGAGCTACCCTGATGTTTACTCCACGATCCAATACGGACACAGGAGGGCGAAATCGAGACTGCAGGCTGTTGAGCTGGAGTGCCTGGAGAAGCAGGGCCCACACGAATCACTGAGGCATCGTTCCTGTTCGAAAGGCGTGAGCAGGGGCCAATCCCCAGGTCGGCCCCTCATCGATTACATTCTCTGTGTAGCAGGTATCAATCAAAATCTTTATTTATCCAGGCAGACACCATTGAGCAAGCTCATTTGCAAGGTGGACCTGCATCTCACAAGTCATAAATGATACAAAGGATCATACATCAATACAAAAGGGAAAAAAGAGATAATACAATGTAATACATTGGAAGAACAGCAGTGAAATGAGCGAGGAGCGCATACATACTAAATAAAACCACACATAGTTACATGCAATAAGGGATACATTTGGGTAAAAAGAGGGAGAAACCAGACAAAGATGCAAATAAATGGTGAATGCAGCCCTATAATCCAGAAGGATCTGTATAAATAACTAGTTATAAGCACAGCAGGTTAGGGGTGGACAGGGGAGTGGAGAACAGGTGGAGTCTAGAGTACAGGAGTACTTGGGGGTACTCTTAGCAAAGGTGCTCACCCTCGGTGGTTCTACGGCTTCTGCGACCCTACTGAATTTGGATCTGGCTTAGTGTGGACTGGGTGTTGGCTTCAGGGTCGCCACCGTAGATCGCCAGATAGTCAGGCGGTTAGTAAGAACCTCATGATGAGGGTCGTAAATCATAGACCGTTGAAGCAATGACAGACCTCTTTGATTAGTTTTGCATATAAAGTTTTAAATGATGAGACACTTACTGGGGTTTTTAGTTTCAGTAATTTTGTATTTAGATTTCAGAGGGTTGGTAGTAGAGACACTTATGGCGCTCTCCCAATGCACGTGCAGGCCCTGGGTAACTTTAGGAAATTAGTGAGCAGCTCCTCAAGGTGTAGGTTCTGAAGATCACTTAGAGGCAGGAGGTTGGAGATATAGTGGTAGTTTTGAGGTCCAAACTGCGGCGTTTCTTTTTCTCTGTATTGCAGAGAGGTCCACCCCACAGCAGTGTATAGAGAGCAGTGGTGGGTAGAGGAGGGGAGGCCGGTAATGAAGCACAGTGCTCTGTGGCATAAGACACATCCAGTTTGTCTAGGAGAGAGGTATTGCAGTGGCTGTAGATGAAGTCGCATAGGCCAGCAAAGGGATGAAGGTGGTCTGGACGAGCTGTTTTTGCTACATGTGTCGGTTTATTTGGTAGAAGAGCCCCAGCCTCTGCTTTAGCTTTTTACCATGTCCTCCAGGTGCTCCCAAAGGAAAGTTTGTGGTCTAGCCAAATTCTCAAATATTTGAATTTGGGGACATGCTCCAGTTTTCCCAGTAAGGTGGTGATAGGGCGTAAGGTGCCAATGGACAATTAAGGCTGAGTGTTGGCGGGGAAAGGATCATTGCTTTGGTTCTTTAGCATTCAAGAAGTAGCTTTTTTCCAGTAGCTGATATTGGAGGGTGTCAAAGTCTTGTTGCAGGTCTGTGCAGGCAGTTTCTGGGGTTGACTGACTTAGGTATAGAACTGTGTCGCTCAAGTAACAGGTGGATACTAGCTTTTTTATATGCCTAGGTCTATGCTGTTGATGTATATGGTGAAGAGTATTGGACCCAGGATAGAGCCTTGGGTGACAACTCTTACTAATGGTTTACAGGAGTGATAGCTCCCATCTGCTTTAACCTGATGGAGCCTGTCCGTGAGGTAGTCCTGGAACCATCCAAGGGAAGTAGAGTCAAGACCTAGGGCTTTTAAAGAGGATAAGAGTAGGGGTGATCTCACGGTGTCGAAGGCCTTGCTTAGGTCAAGGAACACAGCACAAATGAATTTTTAGTTATCAAGGTCATCTTGCCAATCATTCGTTACCTTGGCCAGCGCTGTAACTGTACTGTGTTTTAACCGAAAGCCTGACTGTAACAGATTTAGGAAGTTTGAGTTTTCCAGGAAGGCTTGTAGCTGTGCATTCACTATTTTTTCTAACAGTTTAGTTAGTATAGGGAGTAATGAAATTGGCCTGTAATTGTTTAAATCACAGGGATCCCCAAATTTAAATAACGGATAATGTGGCAGTTTTCCATACGATAGGTAGAGACAACTGGGATAGTGATAAGTTGAACAATGAGTAATGGGCGCTGCTACATACCAGGCCACCTTTAAGAAGTAGGGTTCTAGCAAGTCCGCCTCTGCGCTTTTCTTGGTATCCAAGTGAAGGAGTAGCTCTTCAACTTCTTTCAGGAAGCAGGTGAGAAGGAGAAGGTAGCATTTGTTAAATTTGGTTCAGGTGGTGGTGCAGGTATCTGAGAGTGCAGGTTGCAGGCAGGAGAGTTATCAGAGGCTAGTCTGGCTGAGGCGAAGTGGTTGTTAAATGCTTGCAAAATTTCCTTTTGTCACTAAGAAGGACATTGTTGGAGGAGATTTTAGAGGGAGTGCACTTCCTGACATATGACCAGAGAGGTCTTTTATTGTTGACCAGAATTTGGTTGGGCAAGTTGAAGTGGCATCTAGCTCAGTATGGTAGTAGTTGGACTTGGCCTCTCTGGTCAACTTTGTGCAAGAGTTCCTGGCAGCTCTGAAAAGACACCAGTCTTTGTCAAGCTGAGATTTACTAACGTTTTCCACAGCTTGTCCCTTTTAGCAATGCAGCTTTAAGTTTTCGGTACACCAGTGATGGGTTCTAGGCTTTAAACGAGTTTTGACCAGTGGAGCATGGGTGTTGAAGACCTGTGTTAATATTTCTTGGAATATGGTGTATGCATTGTTCACTTGTTTGGCGAGGTAGAAACTCTGCCAGAGTGGGAGTCCTTACGGTCATTGGCATAGGCATGTGGGTCTAAGTTTTGCTTTGATCTCTTGGTGGAGAATTTCAAGTAGTTTTGGGCATGTGATTTGTTCTCACTCTGCAGCACCGACCGCCCAGTGGCTGCGGTTCGAGTGGCAGAAGAGCTGGAGCCCTGGAAGGGTCTCGCTGAAGAGGGAAGGAGAGGGAGCCAAATTAGTACTGGAGGAGGACAAAGGGTCTCACAAGCCAGTGATAGAAGAAATTTGCACTTGAACAGGGCGATTTCCTTGGCACCTGGGAGTCTGGCTGCAGTACCAATTCAAGGAAAGGGCTGTAATCACTCTAACATCTAGTTAACTTTAACAGGTAAAAACAGCTTTTTCAATGAAGATTTAACAATTTCTAGCAGTTAGGCAGTAAAAACAGTCTACATAGATACATTTCAGTCTGGCTAGTAAAAGTGAGCCTTTGCACTCCACTAGATAGTAAAGAATGGGAAACAAAAAGGGACCAATCGGAATGACCTGGCAAAAGGCGCTCGTCCTCGATTGGTTTGCAGCTTTGCTGTACTCTCAGCTCGCTGTGTCCAGCTTTATGGTCTCAGGCATCAGCTTATGCAGCGCCGACCACCTGGTGGCCGCAGTCCGAGCGGGCGGAAGAGCTGGGAGCCCTGGAAGGTTTTCAGCTCTCAGCTCGCTGTGTCTGGCTTTGTGGTCTCGGGCGTCAACTTTCTGCAGCGACTGCCCGGTGGGCGCAGTTCGAGCGGCAGAAGGGTGGGAGCCCTGGAGGCCTCGGTTTCCTCAGCGCCGCTGAGTCCAGCTTTGTGGTCTCAGGCGTCGGCTTCTGTAGCACTGACCACCCGTGGCCGCGGTTCGAAGGCGGAAGAGCTGAAGGGTCTCGCTCTCAGCTCGCTGTGTCTGGCTTTGTGGTCTTGGGCATCAGCTCTGCAGCGCCGACTGCCCGGTGGCACGTTCGAGCGGCAGAAGAGCTGGGAGCCCTGGAAGGGTCTCTGCTCTCTGCTCGCCAGTTCGGGCTTTGTGGTCTCGAAGCGTCAAGCTTGCAGCTGACCACTCGGGTGGCCCCAGTTCGAGTGGCAGAAGGGCTAGTGTCACAAGGCCCAGGCAAACGGAAATGGATATGGAGTCAGTCTGTGAAGCTGGATACAGCCTCCAGCAAGCAAAACACAGTTCAGACACACAGTGGGAAACAAATCACGACCCACTAAAGCACACAGCACATTCACATGTAAGGAAATTCCACTGTACTAGGCAAATGGTTCCTCCGGGTCGCAATTACAGAGTCTCTGTACAATCCAGGAGTTCAGAGGTAGCTGAAGTCCTGACAGGCCGATTGCATTCAGCAAATCTTGACCTCCTTCAGGTTAAAGCCTGGTCACAATTCAGTGGCTTGATTCAGCTCTCCAAATTCAGAGTCAGTCTGAAAAAGCACAAGTTCCCTCTCAGGAACAGCAAGCAGGCATGCAGGCCAAACTCAGGCCTTTCGGAGTTCTCCACAGGAATCCACTATGGATTGCTGCTTGAACTATCTCAGCTGTTACTCCTTCACTTCAACTCAGATCTAACTGAAACTGCAAGCAGTGTGGGACTTTCCCAAAATCCAAAAGGTTCGGTTGGCTGATCTGTCTGTCAGTCACAACAAGGGCCCCCTCCAGGTTATTTTAGGCACAAAAAGCCCAAAACTACAATTCCTACAAGTTTTGGCCCCACCAAGCCCCTGTAGACAGGCTCCATTTTAGAGTCCCAATGTACTGATTGGCCCATTCTGCAGTCCAGACCAAGATGATGGAAACAAACAGAACTGTCCATGCTGCAAAGAGGGCAGGTTAGAACAAACTGCAATATTATTACTACTCTAACAAATGATCAGCAAACAAGTACATCTTCTAACAGAGCTCCCTTTTATTTATTTATTTATTAAATTTTGTTAACTGGGCTTGTTACATATGGTATGAACATACAGACAGGTATCACAGTGTCAGACATATAGTACAGGGTTACTAGGACAGTATACAATTTTCCAGTTTTTGTGTAAGAAGGCACGAGGTACATGATATTAGTTGGTACAGTAGTGGTACAGTGCAGTGCATCTGATACAGTAGTACATCCAATACAGTGATACAGAACAGTACATGTAACGCCAGAGGTATATTACACTGTTGAGTACAGTATGGCAGAGTAGTACAAATAATACGGGTTATGAATACATCAAGCAGTTTCTGTAGGAGAGCAGCAAATACATTATAGTATAGAGTACAGCAGTGATAACAGAAAGGGTAAGGTGATAAGTGCTTTGAGTGCTCACACGGGAGGTTCCTCAGACGGGTAGAGTACCTGCTTGTGCAGTTGTAAGTCATTACCCTTGAGGGGTAGCAGTGCCTAGTCGGTATGGATTGACACGAAGACGTGGTTGTCTTAGCTACTGGGGCAGTGGCAGGGACTTGGTTTGATAAGGTGAGCACGTAGCCCTTGAAAGAAGGCTAATGTGGTGCCTCCTGAAGATGGCTGGGAGACTGTTCCATGCATCCGGAGCTAGGTGAGTAAAGGTTATACCCTGCCACCGTGCAGGTCAAGGGAGTTCAGGAGTTTTTGTTCGAGGAGCAGAGTGGTCGTCCAGAGCTTAGGAAATAATGCATTCAGACCTGCTGGAGGATGGGCATCCAGGAGCTTATAGGTCCAGCTTAGTAGAGGTACTGGAGCCTGTTGTGCAAGGAAGGCCAGTTAAGGGCTGTGAGGGCATCACAATGGTGGGTCCTAGGGTAAGATTTTGAAGCAAAGTGAGCTATTTTGTGATATATAGGGTCGTAAGTCTGCTGTGGTCCGTCTTAGCGATGCCGAGTACAATGGGGTGGCATAGGTTAGGGTTGGGAGAAGGATGCTTTGTGAGATAGCCAGTCTAGTCTCTGGTATCATGTTGTGGCTTAGGCAATAGAGAAGGCCAAGTTTTTGGTGGATGTTTTTGTTACAGTGTCCACATGGGGCTTTGGGTGAGCCCTGATCTAGTGTGAGGTCAAGGTATTTGACTGATTGTACCACCTCTATTTTGGAGCCATACAAGGTAGTAGTGGCAGAAGATGGTCCCTGAGAGGCGCAGGGATTTTGGCCCAAACAGCATAGCCTTAGTCTTGGTGGGGTTAAGGACAAAGCGGTTCTCAATTAGCCAAGTCTCAGCCTTGGTGAAATCATTTGGGCAGGGGTCCTAGATTGGATGGCGATCCCCGTTCTGTACAGCACTGCATCATCTGCATACTGTACTATGGAGCTACCCCACAGTGTCCATAGAGGTCATTTGTGAATAGGGAGAACATAAGCAGGCCTAAGATTGAGCCCTGTGGGACTCCTTAGTTAAAGGTAGGGGTTGGGATGTGACCCTTTCCACTTGACCTTTTGAGTGCGGTCAGTGAGGTAATTGCAGAACCAGTTGAGGGAGTGCTCATCCAGCCCAGTTGCTAAGCTTGGTTAGTAAGAGGAGTGATCCACCAGAATCCTTTTAGATTAATTATGACTGCAATCCAGGCAGCTCTTAAAGAGACAGTACACAGAGGCTATACAGGCACTCTCTGGCAATACATTTAAACTGCTAAAACATAAGAACACCAGCCTGGCAGTGAGCATTTAGGCAAGCTCAAGGAAGACTTTTGGGAACCCCCATTTGTAGGAGGATTACATACAGCCTGGTGCTGCACAAATAATTACTACATTTCCAATCATGTGAGTGTGCACATGCATATTTATGGAACACATACAAACAAAGCATCCCGAGAGTACAATTACTCTTTCTCCAAGGCACAACTTGCTGCACAAATAATTACTATAGTTTCAATCACATGGTGCGGTGTGCATATTTATGGGCGCATTCAATTAGAAGAGAGAGGAAGTAAGTGCCTCAGTTGGGACTTAAACCCATTTGTAAGATTTTTGATATCATCAAGGAAACAACAGAAATTAAAACTGAATAGTGCTTGTTTTTTTTGTATGGAAACATAGACTTTGATGGCAGATAAGGACCGCTTGGCCCACCTAGTCTGCCCATTTCCTTACCTACAGGATAGGCTGCAGATCCTAGTTAACCAACAGCCTATTTCTTTCTACCCCCACAAGAATTGCCTTATGTCTGTCCCATGCATTCTTGAATTCTCCCACAGATTTAGACCCCACAACCTCCTCAGGAAGGCTGTTCCATGCATCCACCACCTCTCTGTGAAAAAATACTTTCTCTCACTGCCCTGGGTCCCCTTCTATCTTCAAATTGTGTTCCCTTATTCTTGCACATCTCTTTTCCAAAAGATGCTACCCTCTTGGACTTTGTTGATTCCACTGAGATACTTTAAATGTTTCTATCATGTCCCCTCTCCTCCTTTCCTCAAGGGTATACATATTAAGCTCCTTTAGTCTCTCTCTCGTATGGCTTCTCTTACAGACCCTGCACCATTTTAGTTGCCCTGCTCTGGACTGCCTCCATCCTGTCTGTGTCCTTGCGGAAATGGGGTCTCCAGAACGGGACGCAGTACTTCAGATGGGGTCTCCAACTGTCTGTACAGAGGATAACAACTTCCTGTTTTCTGCCGTGATACCTCTCCCTATACATCCCAGTATCCCCAGCCCTCCCTACTGCCTTCTCACATTGCTTGCCAACCTTAAAGTCATCTGATATGATTACCCCCAGGTCCCTTTCCATTTTTGTTGTTGTTACTACCCCCAATTGTGTAATCTTCCCTGGGTTTTGTTTCCAAGTGCATTGTTTTGCACTTCTTTGCATTGAATCAGGCCGTCATAATTCTGACCATTCCTCCAACCTTGCCAGGTCCCTTCTCATCCTTTCCATGCCTCCTTGTGTATCAACCCTGTTGCAGATCTTCGTGTCATCTGCAAAGAGGCATACTTTTACTTCAGTCCCTCTGCAATGTCCTTATAAAGACATTAAAAGGACTGGACCCAGTCTTAACCCTCACGGTACCCCACTAGTAATCCCTCTTTCTTCAGGGTGGACTCCATTTACAATTACCTTCTGTGTCCTGTTGTCCAGCCAATGTTTTACCCAGGCTACCACCCTGGGACTCACTCCCAGGCTGGTTAATTTGATTATTAATCTTTTGTGTGGGACTGTGTCAAATGCCTTGCTCAAAGTCTAGGTAGGCCATGTCCACAGCCCCTCCCTGGTCTACTACTTTGGTCACCCAGTCAAAGAAATCATAGATTTGTCTGACATGACCTTCCAGCTGTGAACCCATGCTGTCTTGGGTGCTATGCCCCACCCGCCTCTAGGTACTCAACAATTCTTTTCCTTCAGAAGTGATTCCATCACTTTCCCTACCACAGAGGTCAAACTGACAGGTCTGTAGTTTCCTGGCTCTGTCTTGCTCCCACTTTGTGAAGGGTAATCACATCTGCCTTTCTTCAGTCCTCAGGTATCACACCATCCTCCCATGATTTGTCAAAAGGATAGTCAGTGGTGTCACTAGTTCTCCCTTAATTCTTCTAGAATTCTAGGGTGAATTCCATCAGACCCCATTGCTTTGTCCACCTTGAGTTTTAGGAGTTCTTTCAGAACCCTTTCTTCTTGAAAGGACTGGGATCGACCCCCTATCCAGAGTGCTTCTGTGAATTGGATTAGACACCTCCCTCCTCCTCTTTTGTGAATATTGAGCAGAAGTATTCATTCAGTATCCCTGCTTTTTCACTGTCCCTCTCTACCCACCCACCCTCCATTCTTTTCAGCCTCACTTTCCCTCCCTTTGTCTTTCTATGTCCCTGATGTACCCATAAAAGGTTTTATCCTTTCTTAACCGAGTTGGCTATGTTTTCCTCAGTTTGGGCCTTTGCTATTCTGACTTACCTCCTGCTTCCTTCTGCCTTAACTGGTACAGTTCTCTGTCCTCTCCTTCTGTGTTTCCTTATACTTCCTAAATGCTATCTTTTCTCCTAACCTTCCCGCCACTTCTTTTGAGAACCATCATAGTTTTTCTTTTGTTTTGATTTGTTTATTTACTTCACACAAAGGCTTGTTGCCTCTGGTGATGGCCGTTATGTTTCCCTATTGTTGCTCCACCCTCTGTCTAGTCTGTTTGCTAGTGCTTTCTAAGGAACTCTCCCATCCTGCCAAAGTCAGCCCTCCTCAAGTCCAGTACCTTCACTTTTGTATGGCTTGACTCTGTAGCTGAGTGTATCATCAACCACACTGTTTGGTGGTCACTTGTTCCCAGATGGCTACCACTTCTAGATCTGAGATCCTCTCACTGTTCCCATTTGAGATCAGAGGTCTAAGATTGCTCCCTCATGAATGGGTTCTAAACTAGCTGAGATGTCTGAGGCATGCCACCTGAAGGGCATTGAGAATGGCCCTGCTCTTGGATGTGGCTGCAGCAAAGGTGTTCCAGTTAACATCTGGCATATTCAGGTCCCATCAACAGTATCTTCCTTTCTCTGCCATCTTAAGGATGCCTTCTATCATATCCTTGTCCATTCCTCCCCTGACATGGGGGTCTGTATACAACCCTGTGCGGATTGTGGTGCCATTTCCAGTCTCTAAGGTGACTCACAGTGCCCCCTCTCCGTCCTGTTTACTCTTTGTTCCATTTCACTTATCCCTTCCCTTACAAGACAACTCTCCTCCCTCTTCTACCCTCCTGTCTCTCCAGAGCAGGTTGTGCCCTGGGATGTTAACATCCCAGTCATGGTTCTCTGTGTACCATGTTTCTGTGACTGCTACAATATCCAGGCATCCTCTTCCATCAAGGCCACCAGTTCAGGAACTTGTTGCTCAGACTGTATTTGTTTATTTGTAGAAGTAATAGATTATGAGTGGAAACAGCATTCAGTTATTTATGTATGTTTTAAATTTAAGGTACCTTTATTTTAAAGGCCTAGTTGAATGTTTTTCTGTAAGAGTGAGCGTGGCAGCCATGTTTGTAATGGCAGTCAGGAATGAGTGAAGTGACTCGTGAATTTTTATAGAAACACAGGAAACAGAGAATTTGAAGGCAGATAAGGACCGCTTGGCCCATCCAGTCTGCCCATTTCTCCCTATCTACACTAGTACAGCAGGAGGTGCCCAATCTACAGCTCCTTCTTCCTCCCATTCCTTTCCACTATGATTCCATTGTGCTTATCTCAGGCATGCTTGAACCCCACCACTGTTTACACTCTACCACCTTAGCTGGAAGGCTGTTCCAGGAATCCACTAATTCTGTGAAGAAGTACTTCCTCATCTCTCCTGAATCTACCCCATCCAGCTTTATAGCATATCCCCTTGTTCTTCAGCACCTTTCTTCTGAAAAATACCCCTCCTGCACCTTATTTACCCCCATGAGCTATTTAAAGATCGCTATCATATCACCCCTCCCTCCTCTGTTCCAGGAGTACATATTGGGGTCCTTTATTCTCTCCTCATAGGGCTTTTGATGAACACCCTGCACTATTTTAATTGCCCTCCTCTGGACCACCTCCACTCTGTCTATGTCCTTCCAGAAAGGTTCCATGTGATATGAGTGATGAAATTACAGCAACAGACACAATAGCTGCGACACATCGCTGATAACAGAAACGG
This sequence comes from Neoceratodus forsteri, assembly GCA_016271365.2. NCBI lineage: Eukaryota > Metazoa > Chordata > Ceratodontiformes > Ceratodontidae > Neoceratodus > Neoceratodus forsteri. The sequence goes on from CM028131.1 coordinate 459,501, forward strand.
CAACCTTACAACACAGCGGACCTAAAATCAGTGAGGTCTGCAACACACGCCAGAGGTGCTAAACTGACCACTTTTTAATGGGGCTGCCCCGCACTTCTTCACTAAAATAACCAACTCCGGGGTCTGACACTGGGGTACATGGCATCACAATGGGGGACCACATTCAGGTGTGACAAGCCCACTCCCGTGGGGCGGATTTCCTCTCTCTGCATCACAGCAAATCCCTCTTGTGACCGGGGGATGGTCAAGCGATTTCATTTCTGGACCAACAGGGAATGTTTGCCTGTTCGAAGATGATACAAAACTCTGCAACAGAGTGGACACAAGGGAAGGAACAGACAACATGGAAGCTGACCTTAGAAGGCCAGAGGATTGGTTCGGGATTGGCAGTTACAATTTAACATCAAAAGTGTAAAGTAATGCACTTGGGAAAGAGGAACCCTGGAAAACTGCACACTGGAGGACATCAACTTGAGGAGACACAAACGGAGCGAGATCTCGCATAAATCTAGGATTCTTTATTTGATATATATTAGAATTTTACAAATGTGTTGGGAGCAGTATGAGGACAGTTAGGCTTATTCCCCCTCGAACTCAGAGACCTTCATCCTTTTTCTGTCCCCTTACCAATAGAAGTTTTAGCGATGTAGGGCTTTAGGGATTGTTAGAAGAAGGAAGAGGATACGAGGCCTGGGTTTGGAGAGGGAATGGAAAGGAGCGGGCGTGATAGGGATAGTAGGGACAAGGAGACGCCCTAGAGAAATGGGCCCAGGAAAGGGTTCCCATGCCTGGTCCCCATACCTCAAGGGTTCTGACTATGGTCAGCAGGTAATACGGTCATCCTCGGTGTCTCATCCACTGGCGGTGTTGTGCAATGCCAGGTCTATTAGGAACAAACGCTATTATAGCTGATTTTGTTGGGACATCAGACCTGGCATGCATCACTGAGACCTGGCTGGATGGAAATGCTGGACCAGTTTTGAGGCAGCAGTTCCAGCGGGTACTCAGTGATACACCGCCGAGGTTGGATCGAAGGGGCGGGGTGTTGCCATTTGTTTTAGATCGAACTGGGCCTAGTGGAGGTTCCGTGGAACTACCAAATCTTTGAATGTATCCTGGCCGAGGTGTGGGGTGCAGGATACTTTCAATACCGTCCACCAGGTGATGGGAATGTTTTCCTGCGGAAGTGGCGGACTCAAGTAGTTGACCTGACATTGGGGTCCCCCAGATGGTTGGTGTTGGGGACTTCAATGCCTGGGTTGATGATGAGGTCTCTGATTTGGTCAAGACTTCCTCCAGTTAATGATGTCTGGGCTTCACACAGGTTATTTCCTCCTCACCCATATTGGTGGTCATTCATTGGATTTGGTGTTCCTTCTGGGATGGAGGTATCCGGTTGGTGGTGGAACGGTCAGATGGTCTGACCATCACTCCATTGAGTTCAGTTTTGGATGCCACCCTTGTAGGCCGCCCCTACGGAGATGGTCAGTATAGCCCTTTAAGGGTGTCTCCCTGCTGGTCTGATGGCGGTGCTAGACCTATCGAGTTTACCGAGAGATTGCATGGATCCAGGTGAGCTGGTACTTGCCTCTAATGAGGCGTGGCAGGGCCCTGGATTCCATTGCTCCTGTTCGTGTTCGCCCTCTCTCACCTTCGACCTAAGTCTCCTTGGTTTGATGAGACTTTGAGGAGTTGAGAGAGTTGACTAAGGCTGGAGAGGTTCTGGCAGAAGTCGGGTCAGGATTGTGACAAACTTAGATTGATGGATCACTATGTGATCTATCAATCAGCAATCTCTCGTAAGAAGGCAGAATTCCTGTCCAGAGAGATTGCTGCTGCACAGAATAGACTTAGCTCAGCTCTTCCGGACTGTGGACAGATTGTGCAATCCAGTCTGTCTGCAGCCCAGAAGAGTGTTTTCTCAAGAACGTGTGAGGACTTTGCTCATTCTTTTCAGATAAGGTTGCCACAATTAGATCAGACATCCATCAAATTCTCTCCAATGGGAGTGGTGATGGTTGGCAGGAGATGTCGGACACCCAGTTTGTGTGTTCCGACTTCAGCCTTCCTACAGTTGAGGAAATTGTGATGATCATACAATTGTTGCGTCCGACCAACTGTGGTTTGATCCAGGCCCCACACGTCTCTTAGTGGGGTGTGGATAAAATTGGCTCCATCTTAGCTGAGATAGTCTGTAGGTCCTTGGAGTTGGGGATTTTCCAAATCCTCTAAAGGACGTGTGGTTCAGCCTATCCTTAAGAAATCCTCCTTGGACCCGGACTGTCTGGCAAACTACAGGCCTGTCTCTAACTACCCCTTTGTTGGTAAAGTTATTGAGAAGGTGGTTGCTCTGCAGTTGAATGATCATTTGACTAGCCACAATCTCTGACTCTCTCCAGTCCGGATTTAGGAAAAGACATAGTACAGAGACAGTGTTGATTCGGTGCAAATGACCTCCCTAATAGCGAGAGATCAAAGATCACGTTCCATTCTGGTCCTTCTTGATCTCTTTGCAGCATTTGATACTGCAGACCACAGTGTGCTACTGGGCACCTACGATCTATCTGTGGACTGTCTGGTATAGTCCTCAGTTGGTTTGATCTTACCTCGAGGGGGGCGCAGAGAGTGGTGTCTGGGATTTTTCCTCAGCATCAACCTCCCTATCCTGTAGGGTACCGTGAGGTTCCATTTGCACCTATGTTGTTTGCAGTATATATGTTGCCTTTAGGAGCGATTATTAGGCAGTATGGTCTGAGTTTTCACTGCTATGCAGATGATACTCAGCTGTACATGTCCTTTGCGCCGTGCGATACTGCCTTGTCGGTTTTAATAACTGTCTTGCTGAAATCCAGGACTGGATGAATGTGAGTTAGCTGAGGTTGAATCCTGTTAAAACTGAGGTGTTGGTTGTGGGCCAGGATCGCGGAGCCGAGTTATTGGTTGGATCACCTCGGGTTTATGGCTTGGGATACTCCACTAGTTACCTCAGACCGATGCGGAATCTGGGCGTTGTATTTGATGACCGCTTGACATTTAAATTTCAGGTGTCAGCGGTTGTCAAAACCTCTTTTACCATCTGAGGAACATCGCCGGGTGAAACACCTGGTTCCCCAGCGATCTGCCTATTTTGGTCACGCTTGCGTTACCTCCCGCCTTGACTATTGCAACTCGCTTTACCTAGGGCTTCCTGGGCAGAGATTCGCCGTCTGCAGCTGAGTGCAGAATCGGCAGCCAGGCTGTTGACTGGCACTTCTAGGCCAGTCGAAACGCCTGTGCTCCGTGGTCTGCACTGGCTGCCAGTTTCTGGCGTAATCACCTTTAAGGTCGGTTTGCTTGACCTATAAGGCCCTACATGATCAGGGACCGTTTACCTGAAAGATCTCCTTCATCCCTATTGTCCCCGCTCTCTCCGATCCACTGATGAGGATTGCTGGAGATTCCCAGGGTTCGTTAAAGACCTCAGGGCTATATCTTTTAGTTTTATGGCCCCAACCCTGTGGAATTCTCTACCTTGGCTAGATGGGAAAGCCCTACTGTCCATAGTTTTAAAGAATCTTGAAGACCCACCTTTTAGGAAAGCATATAATGATTTTTAATATTGGTGTTTGTTGTATTTGTAATTGTTTGTTTAGTATTGTATTTGTTGTATATTGTATTGAAATTGTTTTACCTAGTGTTGTACAGGCGCCTTTGGTTTTAGAAACGCCTAAACAAATAAATAAAGATTGATTGAGATTGAGATAATCATCGACGAATTAAAGGTAGAAAACAACATGAGAATGCAGCACAGAAAGTGGGTGGCATCCTCAGATGTATAAGTAGAGGTATTTCTAGTAGAAAGAGGGAGGTTATCATGCCTCTCTACAGGTCCTTGTGAGGCCACACACTTGAGTATACGCTCAGTTCTGGAGACCTCACCTCAAGAAGGACAGTGACCATTTGGAAACAGTGTAGAGAAAGGCTACTAAGATAGTGCATGGACTACATCACAGGTCATATGAAGCAAGACTGGGAGCTGAACCTATACTCCCTTAAGTAAAGAAAAACAGAGGGACATCATTGAAACATTTAAGTACGTGAGGTTTACGAGCTCAGACAAGCAATCTATTTCAACAGAACACAGCAGCATGAGAGGGCATGATATGAGACTGGTAGGAGGAAGGTTCAAAAGCAACCTCAGGAAGTACTTCTTCACAGAGAGTGACAGACCCATGGATCAGCCTGCCCAGGAGGTGGTTGCATCAAAGACAATTAGGGAGTTCAAACTCTCATAGGACAGACATAAAGGATAAAGTTAGGACGAAGGCTGCATAGGGAGAGTACTTTCTAGGGCCTACCAGATGGATAGCATGGTCCCATCTGCCGATGCTTTTCTTATGTTCTTATGTTTCTCCTTTTGAGGGATACAAATACAGTCTCGAGTCTGTGTTCCTGGAGTAGAACCCTTTCAGCCACTGCACCCAAACCAGAAAAGCCACAGACATGTATAGGTTTGGGGTCCTATACACCCGATTATGTGTCTTTCCCAGAAATGCAGTGCTTGGTTCAAATCCACCACATGCTTCTCCTGAGACCCTTCATATTTCCTCCTCCTTTCGTCATCAAGACTCTAAGGAAACTTTACTCTGGTAGTGTTTTGTCTTAAAACAGTCACATAGGCGTAGTATCATTTGAGCAACTTTTACCAGGCAGCCACACACACAAATGACACAGGCAGAATTGTCTTTTTTTACTCTCTTTATGGCACCCACTGAACCTGAAACTCTCTCAGGCACCAACTTGTCTACCGCGCTTCATCACCACTGAGACCCCCACCTCAAGGACATTAGTTCTCCTCGTGAGGACCCCAGCAGGACCCCAGGGTCCATGAGGAGTTCAAGGGGCGGAGGCAGAGGCCCAGTTACGGCATGTGCCGGTCAGGCACTGTGGAGCCGCCAACTATCCAGACCAGTGGGAGAGTTTCTTCAGTACGCCCCAGACGGGGACATGCAATGCTACCCAGCCAGCGACATGGATGCACCACCCATGTCCGGATGGCAGCCACCCGACATCTTCCCCTGCCTTGCAATCCCTGCATCTCCACCAGGGCCACTGCTATGCCGGACTACCTCTGATCCCACCCCGAGAAGAGAGAGCAGTCCTCCGGATGCTCAATCCTCCTCTCCCCTGCCACCCTCCCAGTGGACCAGGCTCATTCCCAAACCCGGTTGCCGGCATGGCACCAGGTGTGGCATCCAGTGCCTCAACTCTCAGTTCCACCAGGCCAGCCTAGGCAGAATTATTTTAAATAAGCCAAAGGCTTTATTAATTACATTAATAAGAAAACAGTAAATAACAAAAAGACAAAATAATTTAGACCTTGGTTACAGGATGTTGAAAATGAAAGGAAAATTGTACATAAAACCTACACTCTAAATTCTGAGGTTAACAGTCTACCTTGAGTCCTTAGTTGGGATTTTGAAGTGCAGAGTGGTAGATGAAGTCTTGGTTCTCAGTGATCCAGGAGAAAATGTCTCTGTTCAAGACAGCAGGCAGAGAAGGTTCCAAATGCAAAATGGCAAAAACAGAGGCTTTAGTGAAAGGCAACAAAAACTCAGATACCCTCTGCATCCTGGTTTTAAAGGGTTCAGGGCCAGATCTAGTCAATAGTGGCTGCCCTGCGGTTGGTTAACATTTCAGTTTCTATGGCTAACCAATCAAAGCTCAGTATTTTATTACAATAACTCAGATATATAGTGTCTAAACATAAGGAAAAACATGTGGTACCAGTTCAGACCAGATTTTCTGTGGGATAGTCCAGCCTTCCTGCTGGAAAAAAGCTGTCATTAATCAGCCCTAAATACAGCTATTTGCATAAATGGTAGGCCATTTGTTTGTAACGAGCGTAAGCTGAGAGTAGCCTAGCGGACACAAAGGACAGTCAGACAAGGAGGCACCAGATGTGCTGGCGGTCCACTGACACACAAATGGACCTGCCAGCTAGCCAGCTCTCTAAAGTATTCTTTTGTTTCCTTTTAGATAACTTAATTAACTCTAGCCTCTGCTCGTAGAAAGCGTTTTGTTTTCTGTAGGTAACAGAAAATCACATCAGTTTACAGAGACTGTAGTCCGTACCCATGGTTCCTTGCCCATTTACTGGCTACTATGGCCATCTGATGCATTTCTCACATAAGTTATATAAAATGTGCCCCAGAATGATAAAATATGGCATCACAGCAGGAGAGCAGCAGACCACAAAGCATTCATCCCGTAAACAGGGACAGAAAAAAAATATGTACAAGTGCTCGATGCAGCAATACTACAAAGTATTTCACTCTTGCCATGGCTAGCTCAACCCAGGTCCTGTTGCACTATAGGCATACATACCCACCACTACACCAGATGGCCAGCTCAAATGCCTAGCCAGACTACCTTCCATGTAGTCGATCCCCACAGCTTCCTCTAGCATTCAATGTATACATCATTCACTGTTCTGCTTCCAGTACAGTCGCTCTAACCATCCTCGCTAACATAACACGTCACCCATTTCATGGGTGGTCAAATTGAGTCGCCAATTTGACTCGCCCACATCACTGAATACCTTCCAGAGATGTGGTCTCCAGAAACTGGACACAGTACCCTAGGTGGGGTCTTCCAGTTATCTATACAGAGGCAACACCACCTCCCTCTTTCTGCAGGAGATATCCCTCCCTATGCACCCCAGCATCACATTCACCCTCCCTACTGCCCTGTCATACTGCCTGGCCACCTTTAGGTCAACCGATATGATTACCCCAGGTTTCTTTTTCCTCCTTGGTGTCGTCAATACCACTCTGCCCATTTTGTATTCTGCCCCAGGGTTTCTGTGCCCCAAGTGTATTATTTTGCACTTTTTCAAATTGAAACCAAGCTACCAAACCCTTGACCACTCCTCTAAGTTTCTCAGGTCTCTGCTCATCCTTTCCACACCCCCCAGAGTGTCCACCCTATTGCAGGATTTTGGTATCATCCACAAAAGAGGCAGACCTTCCTTCCAGCTCCTCTGCAATGTCACTTAAAGACATTAAAGAGGACTGATCCCACCACTGATCCTTGAGGCATGCCACTGGTCACTCCTTCCTTGGAGTGAACTCCATTTACCACCACTCTGTCGATTATCACCTAACCAATTTCTTATCCAGTTTACCACCTTGGACCCATTCCTAAGCTACCCAGCTAACTTACTAGTCTCCTATGTGGAACAGTGTTGAATGCCTTATTGAAATCTAGGTAGGCTAATGCTCACCACTCCACCTTGATCTAGTTTCTGGTCACCCAGTCAAAGAAATCTATAAGATTTGTTTGACATGACCTCCTCTAGTGAAACCATGCAGCCTCAGATCTTATAACCTACTAGATTCAAGATATTCCACAATCCTTTCCTGCAGCTGTGGAGTCCATTAACTTTCCCACCACCGATGTCAGGCTGACTGGCCCCTAATTGCCAGCCTCCTCCTTGCTACCACATTTGTGTAGTGGGACTACATCCACCTTCTGCCAGTCCTTTGGAACCACTCCTGTTTCCAGTGAGCTGTTAAATAAAACTGTCAGAGGTTAAGCCAGTATTTCTTGAGGCTCTGTTAATACTCTTGAATGCACCATCTTGCTCTAGTACTTTATCCACCTTCAGTTAGTAAGTCCCTTCAGGACTCTAGCCTCCAAAACAGGACCAGTGTCCAGCTCCCCTCCCTCCAAAACTTTTGTCACTTTTTGTGGCCCTCCCTTCTCCTTCCTCTGTAAACACTGAACAAAGTATTTGCTCAGGCTGTATGCCTTTCCTGGTCCCCTTCTGCATAGTCCCCCTTCACTTTTTATCCTTACAATCCTACCGGTCTTCCTCCTTTCACTTACGTACCTAAAAATGTCTTGTCCCCTTTCATTACCTCCTGGGCTAATTCTCTCTTAAGTCTGCACCATTGAGCTCCTTACTGCTTTCCCTGCTTCCCTCTGTTTCCTCCCAATACACCTACATCTCCATATCCTCCTCCTCCTCTGCATCTCCTTACATCATTGGAATGTGCTACCCTTTTAGCCTTTACCTTTTCCGTCACCTCTCTTACGAACCATAGTGATCTCGTTTCTCTTGCTTTTGCTCACTTGTTTGACGCATGGGTCTGTTACCTTACTGTGCTCCTTTTGTCTTCACCCACTGTTCCTAATCCACCCAGGTCACCTCTCCAAGGTCATCCTTGACCCTCACCCTTGTGTGGTTTGATTCCACAGCTGTCCTTATATTGAACCACCAGTTCAGTTCAGTTTATGTTTATTACAGTATGTATATTAACCACGTACATACACCAGTTAAAAACAAACACATACAACAATTACAATTATGCAATAATACAAATGATAAAAATACTAAATAAATAACATCCCAATAATCAACCAAAAATTAATTAGTAAAATGAACTAACTAATTAAATAACTGACTAGGCAAGCCCTCTGCATCACCATTTAAAGAGCAGGTATTTAGTATTTAAGTTTTCTTCCCCAGAAACAAATATGGCAGCTTACCTGCCCCCAAGTTGACTTGCACATAAAGTTTTATTTTTTATATGGTGCCTAAAAAATAAAACACTGTAAAACTCATCAATACAGGCGGCAGCAAAATGATCAAGTTCCTGAACCGAGTCCCCTCCCCCACGTTGGTATATTTTCTGATCGCCAGTTCAAGAAGAACGGGACGCACCTAGACTTTAATGGGGGTAATTTTCAAAGTCTTTTTTAATACTTTTGATCGATTTTGACAAAGAAGGCTACCCTCAACTAAAAACAACGTTACTTCAACAATTAAATCTAAATTCATCATACAAAAAAATTGCCACAAGCATTTTTAAAAACTTGATATGATTTTATGTTCTAAAGAGAATTTGAAAGATGCTCCCAAAAGACAGGGGCAGAGATTGAAAGCTACATTTCCATTTGGACTTACACTAAGCAGGGCCAGACAAACACTTCTTGCTGATCAGAGATTGTCACTAGAAAGTTTGACTGACAGCAACCCCAAAATCCATTGCTTTAAAATGATAAATTGCCTTGTGCACCAGGCACCCCAAAAATAATGCATATGACAGCTGGGATACAACCACATTTACTGAGAGTACAGTGGTCTATGGTGAGTACAGAATGACACCTGAAGGGCAAAATGGCAAATACTGCTATATGCAACAGAAAATGTATTAAAATCCCTACTTCCAAGATTACAAAATAAATTGAAAAACATAACTCAGAAAAAAAGAATAAACCTAGTAGCAATGGCAAGGTGAGTCTCCCAAGAAAATACTGCTTTTACTTATACATACCCCTACTCCTGATTTTTTTATTCACTGTATAAAATATGTAAACAATAGGAGGCAGTCCAGTGTAGTGCTTAAGAGCACCAAGCTGCAAACCTGGAGAACTGGGTTTGAACTCATGCTACCACTTACATTCTTGTGTGACCATGAGCAAGTCACTTAAGTTACCCGTGCTCCCAAGATGCAGCTGGAAACAAATGTCAGCTTGGTGTGTCTTTCCTGGACAAAATTGTCAAAAAACCTACAATATACATTTACTTATTTATTTATTTATTGAAATGTTTCTTTCTGTGAAGGTCAAAGTAGGTCCAAAAGCACAGCCATTTATTTAAATAAACAAACTTGTTCCAAAGGAGAACCAGTGGAGTCAAGGATTTGAAGTGATGAATTCTCCTTAAGGTTTGGCTTTGAGTCAGAATGCATGTGTAGCCCCAGTGCCACATGCCAGTGGGCCTACCCCTCTTGCCAGCTGTCCCTGATACCAGGCAAGGGCCTGGGTCCTACTACAGTGACAACTGGGGTTCACTCCCAAAATATTGATAATAGTGCTGGTGCCTCCATCCAGAGTAAAGTATTACTGGGACAAGAGTCCACTTGGTACAGCCCCTAATCAGTGAGGTAAGATTTACATTCAAGCAGACAACGCAAAGGAAAAGGGCCTGTTTGCACCTTGAAGGTCAGTCTGGCTGGAGGTCTCTGAAGCTATCAAGCGTGTAACATCTAATCAGGGAAGTGATTCACATCACAGTTTGGCTCCTGCCTTTCTCAGATTACTCAGTAGGCAAGTCCATTACAAAACATGCTTCTCAGGCAGAAAGAAATGAGGCAGGTAGGTAAAATGTATTTTATACAGGTAATACATGTCATTTGGACAACTGTCGAGTTTACAAGACAGACCTATGTAATCCCTATTTAATGTTACAAACAAAAATATAAACATATGAAACATGCAGGATCCAATAAAAATACATTCAACTCTTGCAAAACATACACAAAACAATTCAAAATAGAAATATGGATGTCGCTAAATAGTAACTATAACAGTAATAAAAATACATAGTAAATATATTCTGAGAATTCTTGGAGCCCCTGGCAGGTAGCCCCTAGGCTAGTGCCTATGTTATCTATGCCTTACGCCCTGGAGCCACTGCCAGCAGGCACTAGGACCCAGGAGTCACCTAGGTTGAAACAGTCATTCAGATAGCAGTGGAATTTGCATCCCTCTGGGAATCCCCTCCCTCCCTCCTCCCCTTAATTTGAGTACAGCTCCTAGTGGCCTTAATGCTCACAGGTAACCCTGCAGCAGGAGCAAGCTCCCTGGCCAAGCTGCAGGGGTCACTGTGGTGGCAGAACTCGCCACCAGCTCTCCCTGGCCAAGGGCACTTCCATGTGATAGCTACCTTGGCCTGACCTGCCTCCTGACAGTGACCCAAGCTCACTCCCAAACCTGGGTCACATGCACGCCAGCACAGCACACTGCGCTGGGCCAATGAGGACCTGACACTTGTCAATCTTAACCACATTCCTTTTAATGTGGTAGCAAATGTAAGCTATTGATGTACCAGTATCTATTATTGTATTTCCTCTCCCACTGTTCCTTCCCCTCCCCAGGTCGCACCTGAAACAAGTGTTGGCTCAGCATGCCTCTCCAATTACCAATTTCTAAATAAATATGTAACCCCACCACCAATTTGGGGTTTACCTTAATGTCTTCCTGGGCTCCTGAATGCCCACTGTCAGGCTGGTGTCCTGTCTTAAGTAGTTCAGTTTATTTGTGTGAGTACCATATTGAGCCTCTGTGCCTGTCCCTTTAAGAGATCAGCTAATCTGTGCTAAGTGAATGGTCTAAGTGGGTCCAAGCGATTTAGGGCTTTGCGACCGCCAGATTGTGCTCTGTTCTGCCCCACTCTGCAGTTGCTTCTTACAGCCGGGAGCCTGTGTAGGAACTGTGCTCATTTACTGTTTGTGCATTGTTATATTTGAAATAGAAGTTTGTCTAACCTGCTTTATTTGCAGCTTGTTTATCTGGATTGGAAGCCACCATGTTAGGTCCGGGACTTCAGTAATTGGACCAATAGAACTGCCAGGGACCAAAAATGGATTGTAACCCCAGTGTCCTGTGGGAAGGAAAATCTGTAGGCTTGTAGTTTTTAGCTGGCACCAAATTGACCTGAGGGGAGCCCTATATGTGACTGACAGCTCCTTCAGACAACTGAATGCTGGATTTACAAGGGAAAGCCCAGTGTGCAGAGACAGTGGATCAGTTAGAGTTGGAGGTTGAAGTGTGAACAGCTCGAGCTCGAGAAGCTGCTCCCAGAAGGAGTGTGGGGAATCAGCGGAAGAGGCCTACCTTGCCTCCCCTGCCACCATTCCCCAAGCTTTAAGACTGCCTATAGCAGAGGTTGGAAGTCTTCCAATTGGAGTGGAACTGTGGCAGAAGAAAGGCAAGGCACATTTTATTTAAAAGACGCCCATCCAGGAGGATCTACTGCCGTTACATTAAACAATAAATACAACACATCACAATAATAATCAATTAAATACAACAATCTGAACAAATTAAAACAAAATTTGCTATATAATTAACTACCCTCAACTTCAGATGCATTTAAAGTCTCTAAGACTAAATTAACATCAGATTAATCTTTATTAAAAGGACAGGTAAGGAACTATAAAATGTAGTCCAGGAAGGCCTGATTATACAAAAATGCCTTGAGGCAGGCCTTAAAAACCTCAACAGACGGGCCTCCCTAACAGCTAGAGGCAAATTCCACAGGACGGGGCAGCAACACTAAATGCTCTCTCACCAGCAGTTCTTAACCTCGTCCTGGGAGTCGCTAGGAGGTCCCTAGAGGAGTGGAGGGAGCAGACCGAGACAGCAGGTGCAAGAAGGTCCTTCAGGTGAAGCTAGGGCCCAGGCTTGTAGGGCCTTAAAGGTGAGCAAACCCACCTTAAAGAGGACCTCCACCTAATCGGCAGCCAGTGCAGTTGACGAGCACTGGGGTAATATGACAATATTTAGACTGTCCAGTCAACAGCCTTGTTGCTAATGCTCTGCACCAGCTGCAGTCGGCGAGGGTACCCCCAGAGACCCCAAGATAGAGTGCATTACAGTAGTCAAGCCTGACATCACGAAGGCATGCACCAAAGTGGGGAGGTCCAGCGCTAAACTAGAGGCTTTATCCTGGCGATATTCCTCAGATAATAAAAAGCTGGTATGGATAACAGATGCCACCTGAAACTCAAGTGTCAAACCACTGCAAGAATAACACCAAGATCACACACCCTAAAGGAGGCCTTCAATAGTACAGAGCCAAGACAAAGTCCTGTTTCTGCACCAGAGGCCAACCTATCACGCCCTCTGTTCGACTCCACCACCTCTGTCTTACTGGGTTCAGTCGCAACCAGCTGGAGGCTATCCAATCATTGATTTCAGCTAGGCAGCTGTAGAGCACTACTACTGCACAAGATGTTCCAGGGCAAGGAGAGGTACAGTTGGGTATCATCAGCATAGCAGTGAAAACCCAGACTGTACTTCCTAATGATCTCTCCCAGGGGTAACATGCACATGGCAAACAACATCGGTGACAAGACCAAACCCTGGGGAACTCCATACAACAGGTTGACAGGGAGGAGGAGAAATTCCCATCACTACCCTCTGCTTCCTGTTAGATAAAAAGACTCAAACCAGCAGATAACGGTGCCGCAAGTCCACAGAATTCCCTTAGGCTGTCAAGTAACACCGATGGTCCACCATGTCAATGCTGAAGAGAGATCGAGGAGAACAAGAATTGTCCCTCCCTCGATCTCTAGCCCTGAGGAGGTCATTATGCACCGAACTAGTGCAGTTTTAGTGCTATGCCTAGCACGAAACCCAGACTGGAGCAGCTCTTATAAATCATGGGCCACGAGATGCTCCTCAAGCTGAAGCGCCACCACCTTCTCAACAATCTTACCCAAAATGGAGATTGAGATAGGGAGCAATGTGCCTTGACATCAGGTCCAACAATGCCAGAAGGGTCTCACCAATGCCTCCTTCAAGACATCAGGAAAGACCCTTCTGACAGGGAACACCGGATAATCAAGGCAAACACAGGCCAACGAGTCAACACATCTCATTAAGAAACGAGTTGGCACCGGGTCCAGTTCACAAAAGTGCGCAGCAGCTTGGAAGCAATCTCACTGACCTCAGCCACCTCCACCGTCTAAACTCACCCCAACCAGATGGAGTGCTCTCCGGTCGCCTATGGTGACCATTGTCGGACAGATTCTGGTCCACTGGTGGAACCTTCTGCCCGATGGCAGACACCCTGTCCAAGAAGAACCGAGCAAACTCCTCGCATAATGCTCTTGAAAAAGCTACCTTCAGCTGTAGACAGGAAGGATGAAGAAGCCTGTCCACAGTCCAAAAGAGCACAGTTTGTCGGTTCCTCCCAGCGGCAATCTCCTGGACAGGAATTCTGCATTCTTATGGTTGATTGCCCCTGGTATGCACAATAGTGTGCACGCGGTACCAGTTTGTCCACCTCCAGGCCGGACTTCTGCCAGCAGTGTTTAATCTCTGACCTAAGGTCTGACACCTTGAGCTCCCCATCATACCAAGGGGACCTCAAGTGAGAAGACCTGGGTCATACACGGACTGGTGCGAGGGAGTCGAGTGCACCAGAAGGCGCCTTATTATAGGCATCCACTGCGCGCACACACCCCCAATGCATACACTGTCCACACTAGATAGGTCAGTCACCGCTAAAAAGCCTCAGGGTCAACTCCCTCAAAGGACGATAGCTGACCATCCTTGCAGGGGAGGGCTACCAGGGGCCCTGAACTGGAACTTCACCATGCAATGATCGGACCAAATGACCCCCATCAATACTGAGACTATTTATCTCAAGCCCCAGTGAGAACACCAAATCCAACATGTGGCCACCCTGATGGGTCACGGAAGAAACTTCCTGCACAAAGCCCAGAGATGACATCATCTGAAGGAAGTTATAATCAAACGAGAGGATTCATCTCGGCCCAAACATTGAAGTCCCCAACACCAAACATCTGGGGCCTCCAATGTTTCTGACGATGAAATCAGTCACTTCCTGCAAGAAATCTCCCACCACTCCAGAGGGCGGTAAATCAGGAGAGTCAAGCAGCCTCTGCGACCCCCACAAATGGCCACACATTCAAAGGAATATGGTGCTCTCACTGGGTGCAAGGTGAAGCCCAGCTTGGATCTAAAACAGATGGCTACCCCACCCTGCATTCCACTCTGGGGCAGTGCACTACAGTATACCCGACGGGATGGCAGCCTCTAAAAACTGGGCCAGCATCATCACCAATCCATGTCTCCGTAATGCAAGCCAGATCGGCAGAAGAAACCAAGTCCGCTATTGCAGTCTTGTTTCACAAGACAGAAGTGTTGCCAGTGCTACTTGTGATTTGGACCAAAGACTTGCTCCTTGAAGCGATTGGCCCAGCTTGTGCAAAACATTCTCAGATCAAAAGGTTTGCTCAGTAAAGCTGCTGAATTGCAACCAGACTACATCTGAACTGTTTCTAGAGCTAGAGCTACTTAATTTGGAATGTGCTGAATGTGTTTCATGGATCGAGACCTGTTTCTCCTGACCCAAACCGGTTACACCAGCTGGAGGCTTCATCAGCAGAAGACCACAAACTTTGCCAGACTGCTCATCTTGCCTGGGCCTTGCCAGTTTGGCTCAGGCTGCAATTCCTGCACCAAAGACTGCCCTGTGAGGGACCGGTTTCGAGGATCCAGCCCCACGAACAATAACACACAGATTGTGGCCACCTGGAGGAAAGGCAGTGAAGAGGAGGTGTGTCATGTCAGCCCTGCTTCCCATGCTGATTTGTGAACACCATGCAGCCTCCATATCGCCTGCTTGTCTGCAGAAACCTGGTACCATGAGTACAATCAGGTAGTTCCTCACAACGAGTGTTTAAATCATCTGCATGTACCATCTAATTGCTTCATTTCACTGGGTTTTCAAGGGACTGAGTCAACTGGCTTGGATTACAAAAATCTGTTTGTTTTGTATGTTAACTGCCTTTCTTTCCACCAAGGCCTCAGCATCACATACCCTGGCTACCCCAGGCAATGCCTCTGGCTAGCTAAATCTTCCACCTGGGTGTACCTAGTGTTGTGTGACTGTCATTTTGGGACTGACAGTGCATGCAAAACTGAGCCAAATCAGAAAGCAAATCATTTGACTAAATTCACTCCCTTCCTTGTTCACTGTCCCTAAATAAACCTGATTCCATTGGAATTCAATATTCCAGACGTGGACTGGAGCATCCCAGCAGCAGCATCAACTAGGAGCAGATTTATCCTGGACTCCCTTAAGGGTGCCTTCCTCAAGCAACTGGTCATGGAACCAACTCGGCAGAAGGCAATACTGGACCTTGTGCTCACAAACAGGGACAGTGTGATGGGGGTAACAGTGGGGAGCACCTGGGAAACAGTGACCACCAGTCATTGTGGTTTGAAATCACAGAAAGAGCAGAACCAAACCACACAAAAACACGTATCCTGGATTTTAGGGGCAGACTTTGGGAAAATGAGGAGATACTTGAAAGAGGCATTAAGGGAATGGGACAGGAATCAGGGTTGAGGAACAGTGGGCAGTATTTAAAATGGGGATTACAAGAACAACAGAATTATGTATTAAGCAGGTTAGCAAGAGGAAAAGGAAGAGGAAACCATTATGGTTTTCCAAACAGGTAGCAAAGAAAGTGAAAGCCAAAAGATTGCATTCAGGCAATACAAAAGACACAGGCAGAAGGGATAGGGAGAAGTACCAGGAGAAGCAAAGGGAGGCAGGAGGTCAGTAAGGGAAGCCAAAGCTCAGACAGAAGAACACATTGCAAAATCAGTGGGTAGAGGGGACAAACCTTTACAGGTACATAAGGAAAAAGAAAGACAAAGGAGGGATAGTGAGACTGAAGGGGAGGATGGGGCGCATGGAGGATGACAACAGTAAAGCTGACATACTGAACAGGTATTTCTGCTCAGTCTTTACTGAGGAAGAGGAGGGTAATGGGTCTGAAGAGAGTACAAGGGTGAGAATGGTGCAGAATGGACACAAGTCCCTTTACACGAGAAAGGGTCCTGAAGGAACTGGAAGTAATAAGAGTTGATAAAGCAATGGGGCCAGATGGGGTCACCCAGGGTCCTTAAAGAACTAAGAGAGTGATGGCTGAACCTCTGGCTATCCTGTTTAGCCGATCACTGGAAACAGGGAGGTACCCAAAGACTGGAGGACAGCAGATGTAGTCCCTTATACAAAAGTGGGAACAAAGAGGAAGCAGGGAACTACAGACCAGTCAGCCTCACCTCGGTAGTGGGGAAGATCATGGAAGCACTACTGAAGGAGAGATTGGTGGAACATCTGGTTGTCAATGGACTACAGGACCCAAAGGCACATGGTTTCACCAGGGGAGGTCATGTCAGACCAACCTCATTGAATTTTTTGACTGGGTGACTAGGAGGTGGATCAGGGAGGGCAGTGGACATGGCCTATCTGGACTTCAGCAAGGCCTTGACACTGTGCCACATAGAAGACTATTACACAAACTGGGAATATGGGTGTGGGCAGGACAGTAGTGTGGTGGGTAGGTAACTGGCTGGGTGGCAGGACACAGAGGTGGTAGTAAATGGCTGTCACTCCACAGAGGGAAGAGTGACCAGTGGGTACCACAGGGATCAGTGCTGGGACCGGGTCCTATTCAACACCTTCATCAGTGACATGGCGCAGGACCTAGAAGGCAGAATTTCACTGTTCGCTGATGACACAAAGCTCTGTAACAGAGTAGACACACCAGAGGGTGTAGACAGAATAAGAAGAAGTGCAGAAACTGAAGAATGGTCAGGGTTTGGCAGTTGAAATTCAATGCAAAGAAGTGCAAGATAATGCATATGGGGCACAAAAACCCTGGCACAATATATCAGTTGGGGTGTGAGGATATAGCATGCACCAAGCAGGAAAGGGATCTTGGGGTTATCATCTCTGATGACCTCAAGGTAGGGAAACAGTGTGACAAGGCAGCAGGTAAAGCAAATAGGATGCTGGGATGTATAGGCAGAGGCATTACCAGCAGGAAAAGGGAGGTCATAATTCCACTATACAAGACACTAGTGAGGCCCCATCTGAGTACAGTGTACAGTTCTGAGACCATACCTACGTAAGGACATAGACAGGGTAGAGAAGGTTCAGAGGAGGGCAACAAAGATGGTGCATGGATTGCATCACAAGTCCTCTGAAGACAGGTTGAAGGAACTGAACATGTACTCCTGGAGGAGAGGAGGGAGAGAGGGACATGATAGAGACATACAAGTATCTTACAGGGAGGAACAGGTGCAGGAAAACACTATTTTTAGCTAAAAAGATGTTCCAGGACTGGAGGGCATGGGATGAAGTTGGAGGAGGACGATTCAGAGGAAACATGAGAAAGAATTTCTTCACAGAACGGGTGGTGGATAAGTGGAACACCCTGCCAGAGGAAGTGGTGGGGCTGAAACAATCACGGATTTAAGAATGCATGGGATAGACATAAAGGAATTCTGGAGGTCAGGGGTAAGGTGCAACAGACTTAGGAAAACAAATGAACTTACAAGCTCAAATGGCAGACTGGTGGGCCATAGGCCCTTATATGCCGACACTGTCTATGTATCTATGTATCTGTGTATCTATGATTGTGTTTTCACGCTTAACCTGGCTAGTGTGCATATTATTAGTTGGGTTATTCTATTTAAAGTGCATAGTTGTGTTGCTAACCTTATTTTACAGGAGGTCTCCAGGGAAGCTGTTGCAAACCCAACCTTGGTGGTAAGTGCCAAGGGTGTGTGTGTATTATTACTGTTTCATACTGACTGTGAATTTACTACTGCATCAAGTACTGGGTCACTAGGAGGGTTGGTGGGTGGTTATAGCTTCCTGGAGGGCTATAACAGAACAAATCAACATCCCCAAAACCATTACTCTGGGTGGAGGCACCTTGTTAACGATTCTCGCCCTCAACCTGTGGATAGCCATACAGGCAGGGTAGTAGCCCTTGGAATAGCACCACCTAGGGGTTACAAAAAACAAATCACACTCTAAAGTACTAATCACTGCCCTTGTAGACATTAGTACCACTTCAGGTCCATTGTCCCTGAATCTAATATCTGCTTTATTTCTATCTGTCTGTCTGCCTGTCTATTTATCTCTCACCTAGTTATCATCAATGACATTTGCTCATGAACTTCCCGACTCTGCTACCCAATCAATGGGCTACTGTAGAGCTGGTTATGTTTCTTCAGTATTCTCTGGAATATTGTCACACCATCATTTCTGTTTAGTTCTACCATGATTCCTTTCTACATGGCAGGTTAGTGCTTCAGTGAGCAGTATAGCCCCATTCAGTGCATCCCCATTCACATGGCATGCACTGCACTGCCCTGCAGTTATAGTACAAGAGTTGCTTTTATTGTGCTGGAGCATCTCAGCAGTACCTTGATTAGTTCCATGTCACACAATCGCTTTGTTATCTGGACTTCTTTTTCCCTGTTGGCTTGTAAAACTGACAAAAGAAACCACCTTGGGCACCAGAAGTAGGCACTGTGTTCCAAGGAGGGTTGCTATTCTCCTCCATATACAGTATTAACACTGACAAGAATACCAGTGCTTTGTGTATCAAAGGTTTGCCATTCTCTACTGGGAGAGATAGAAGGCTTTTCTTATACTGAGTCAATGTAACATAGCAACACAGAAATGCACAGTAATTTATCGTCAGAAGGGACTTTAGATCCGTCATATCACCTCCCCACCATAAGCAGAGATGTGCAAACATGAACTCATCTAAAACCATTCTCTAACCTAGTAGTTTGAAAGGATCTTTTTCATAAATGAAACAACATTGTGCTGATTCCTCCTTCCTTCCTGACTTGCTCAGCTTGCTCCTGCTGTCGCTTTGTTCCACCAGTTTCATTTTGCCCTGAAACTTACATTTCAGATTCCAGACACCAGCAGTGCCAGAACTTGTATCCTCTGGTGTGGTCTGCAGGTCTGATGGTGTTCCAGGAGGAAATGCAGAGATGTGCGAGTGAGACCATGATATTTGCATCAGGTTGAGACCAGTAATCATTAAGGCCAGGCTGGGGTTCTCCCATATGCAGAGTGTCCTGCCCTGTCCCTCTGATGCTGAAAGTCTCCGTGCCCAGCACCCCAAAAGCCAAGAAAGTGGGGGTCAGGTCTCTGTTGCTGTAGTACACACACAACCAGCCAGCACCCTGGGCCAGCCATGCTGGCTGTTTTCATACAGTTCAGGCAAAGAGGATACATTCAAAATGGCACACACTCTTGCACTGAAACATGGCAAGAAGAGCTGTATCAGAATAGTAAATTCTGTTTACTCACCAGTGCTTTGTGCAAGGTAGTGTAACCCCCTACAAATGGGGATTCCCTAAAGTCTTCCTTGAGCTTGCCTAAATGCTCAGTGCCAGGCTGGTGTCCTGCATTTTGCAGTTTAAATGTGATTGCCAGAGAGTGCCTATATAGCCTCTGTGTACTGTCTCTTTAAGAGCTACCTTGATTGCCGTCATAATTAATCTAAAGGGAGCTCTGTTAGAAAGATGTCTTGTTTGCTGATCATTTGTTAGAGTAGTAATAATATTGCAGTTTGTTCTAACCTGCCTTCTTTGCAGCATGGGCAGTTCTGTTGGTTTCCATCATCTTGGTCCTGGACTGATGAAATGGGCCAATCAGTACATTTGGGACTCTAAAATGGAGCCTGCCTACAGGGCTTGGTGGGGTAAAACTTGTAGAAATTGTAGTTTTGGGCTTTTTAGCCTAAAATAACTAGGAGGGGCCTGTTGTGAATGACAGACAGATCAGTCAACCAAAACTTTTGGATCTTGGGAAAGTCCCAAACTGCTTGAAGTTTCAGTTAGATCTAAGTTGGGAAGTGAAGAAGTAACAGATTGAGGTAGTTCAAGCAATCTATAGTGGATTCGCACAGGAGAACTGTGGAAAGACCCGATTTTGGCCTGCATGCCTGCCTGCTGTCCCTGAGACGAAATCTGTGCCTTTCGACTGAACCGAACTTGGAGAGTGAAGTAAGCCACTGAATTGTGACCAAGCTCCTGCCTGAAGAAGACCAAGATTTGCTGAATGCGATGGGCCTGTCTGGACTTCCAGCCACCTCTGAACTCCGGATTGTGCAGAGACTCTATAATTGTGGCCTTTGCCTGGTACAGTGGAATTTCCTTACATGTGAATGTGTTGTGTGCTTATAGTAGGTTGTGATTTGGTTCCCAACTGTGGTCTGAATTGTATTCTGCTTGCTGGAAGCTGCATTTGAAATTCCTTACATGTAAATGTGCTGTGTGCTGCTAGTGGGTTGTGATTTGGTTCCCCACTGTGGTTTGAACTGTATTCTGCTTGCTGAAAGCTGCACCCAGCCCACAGACTGAATCCAAAATCATCTCCATTGGGCCTGGGACTTGCCACACTGGCCCAGCCTGACTACCTGCTGCACAGAGAAAGCCATCGATGAGAGATCTGCCTGAGATTAGCCCCTGCTCAACACTTGAACAGGAACGATGCCTCGTGATTCGAATGGGCTCTGCTTCTCTGGGCACTCCAGCTAAACAACCTGCAGTCTTGATTTCATCCTGACTGTGTCCAGTATTGGTATCGTGAGTAAACATAAGGGTAGCTCCTGCAACAATAGCTAAATTTAAAGTGTTGTCATCTGATTGTCTTGTTGCTCTTTCTTTCATGAACTAAGATCCTGGCTCCAGATTACAAGTAGTGTTTGTTGTGCATGTTGCTTTCTTCCATCACAGGGCCCCAACCAGCTGCAACATTCCTGGCTAGCCCACCATTTTTCTACCTGGGTACTCAGCGAGGTGACTGTGTGGGGACTTGAAGCGATGCATAAATAGAAATTTAAATACCTGTAAATGTTCTTCTCTGACTGCTGGTCTCCGGGCTCATCACTTCTGGGAGGTCCTTCCTGGAACCACTTGACAGGCAGGAGGTAGTCTGATCTTTGCAGGAAGGAGACAGCCTCCCACCCACTTCCTCTAGATGCCAGTACTTCTATAGACTTTGTCTTCTGAGGAAACACATAACTTGGAACAAACACAAGAAAGGTTAGTGTAACTTGCAGCCAGAGGCTGATTTTCAGAAATCTGGGAAGGACGGAGCCAGAGACCAGCAGTCAGAGAAAGAAAATTTGCAGATATTTAAATTTCTATTTCTCTAGCCTAAAGCTGGTCTCCGAGCTTATCACTTCTAGGATATACTAAAGCAGTACATCCCTCCACTGGGTGGGAATAAAGTTCATAACCTCTGGAGGTCCACCACTGCCTGGAGGACCCTCGTGACCAAGATGCCTCTGCCAAGGCGCGACATCCAATTTGTAAAACTTTGCAAACATGTGTATGGATGACCATGTGGCCGCTCTATATAAGTCCGCCGGAGAAGTTTCTCTGAAGTCTGCCCATGACGCAGCCATTGCTCAAGTTGAGTGTGCTCATACTGGTCCCGGCAGACCAATGCCAGCCTTCTGGCAGGCCAAGAAGATGGTGGAATGAATCCACCAGCAGTGGAGTCCTTGACACCTTCTTATCCGTGTTCAGGTCTGAGGTAAGGATGAATAGGCTTGAAGTCTTGCGATTGAGTCGGATCGCTTGATGTAAATTTTGAGGGCCCTCCAAGGGTCAAGATGTGGAATTCTCACTCTTTGTCATTCTTGGAGTGAGGACAGAAAAAGGAATGTTTAAGACCTGGTTACAGTGAAAGTGAGACAACACTTTAGGTAAGAATGCTGAATCTGTCCGCATGATTACAGAGTCTGGATGAAAAATCGTATAAGGTTTTTGAAAGACAGTGCTCCTATCTCACTGATGCGTCTGGCTGAGGTGATTACAATGAGAAAGATGGCCTTCATAGTGAGATGAAGTATGGATGCCTCCTTTAAGGGTTCAAACGGTGGTTTGGTGAGAGCTTTGTGAATCAGACTGAGCCTCCAGGGAGGTACCACCGTTTTATTGGCAGACGCTTTTAAGGTTGCTGCCCTCAGAAACCTTCAACATGAGAGCGCCCAAGGAGCTCGCCCAGTCCGCTAGTAGCAGCGCCCCAAAGCAGACACCTGGACTTGTAAGGTAGCCAGTTCGAGGCCCTTGTTGAAACCTTTCCTGTAGGAACTGAAGTATAGTAGGGAGAGACACAGAATCATCTGGTAAGGTGGAGTCTCATAACCAGAATAGAATTTTCTCCAAATCCTATAATACACCCTAGAGTAGGAGCTCGTCTGGACTGAATCATGGTTTCAAACAACATGAAGTCTTGCTATATTATGACATATGCAGTGAGTCCCAACCTTTGAACTGCTCCGGAGATGAAAGAGTTAACTTTCCATGCCAGGCATGGAACGCTGAGCTCGAGCTTGGTTGAAACTCTGTCTGTTGTTCTTCAAACTCAAACCTCAGATTCTTTACTCTGCCTCACTGAACAGTCGCTCTGGAGATTTCTCCTTCTGCTCGGTTCATTTTGTCAGTT
Organism: Neoceratodus forsteri; assembly: GCA_016271365.2. NCBI lineage: Eukaryota > Metazoa > Chordata > Ceratodontiformes > Ceratodontidae > Neoceratodus > Neoceratodus forsteri. The sequence continues at coordinate 482,368 of CM028131.1, forward strand.
AAAGTATTGTTTTTCTCAGTTTTCTACGAATTTAAACCGCAACTGGTCGGTTCAGACTCTGTCTGTGGTATTTGTGAGTACTAGATAGGTTTTACATTTATTTCTATTCTGTGTGGAACTTGTAAACAGTTTATCGGTTCGGTTTGAACCGATCAAGTTGTTTAAAATATCTAAATCTGTCTTTAGTGTGTGCTTACGGTTCTTATCGGTTCTAAAAAAACAGATTTTATTACGTTTTTCCACGACCGTGACACATTTGGGAACCAATAAGAGGGTCTTACCTGGCGGATTGCCATAAATGGGTAAGTTTGGTTAGGACTGGCACTATGTCTGAGAAACCCAAAAGAAAAACCAGGCCCCTGGGTTTCAACACTGCAGTGTGTGTGGGTAAGTCTTTGCCAAGGCTGATCCCCACACCACCTGTGTTGTGTCTGAGGTTTGACCACCTCAGTGCAGACTGCCAGCTACCCTGGAAAAGAAAGCTGGTAGGCTCAGGAAAGGAGGCCAAAAAGTCCGCTGAACCGGATGGCCAGCCGGTTCAGTTCCAACCCCGAACCAGAAGCGAGTGTCCTCCTGACCAGGCGAGACTTCCTCGGGCAAAGGAGATCCGACTCGAGGAGCTGGGTCCAGCAAAAAGGACTAGAAAATTAGCTGGTGTGGAGCCAAAACTTTCTTCTCCAACCACTGAAGAAATAGCCAAAGAGATAAAAATTGTACAGTCGCTTTCCCGGTTCCGACCGAACCGGCACCATCGGTAAGCTCCAGTTCGCCGGGTTCCTCCAGTTCAAGAGTAGGATTAGAGGAGTATTATGAACCAGAGGAGGGGAAGAGGAGTATGAGGAGAGGAATGTGGATTTGAAAGTCTGGATGCCCATTGATCCGGACATCTCCCCAGACAGACCTTCAGGAGTGTCTTCCCCTAGGCTTTCAGTCCCCTTCTCATTTTATGTTTTATAAAAAGTGGTTGAAACCCTCCAGCTCCCTGTGGAGGAAGCTGTGGATGATCAAGAGGAGCCTGACTATGTGGAAATGATGGATATCCCAGAGTCTAGGAAACTGTCTATTCCTTGCATAAATCTTTTGGGAAACAGACTTTTAAAATTTTAAAAGCTCCTCACACCATACCTCCTGTCGATAAGAGAATGGACAAGAGGTACACATTGTTAGGCTCTGATACGGGAGTGCCTCACACAACAATGCAGCCATGTTAGGGTAGCACAGGCTGCAGCCTGTGACAAGGCTAATATTCCCTTGGCTTCACACCCCGGATAAGGACTCCAGGAGGATTGATGCCATGGCAAAGAAACAGTGCATGGCAGCATCCTTGGGACTCAGACAGGCAAATTATATGGCTTATGTTGCCAGATACCAGAAATCCAGATGGGATACTGTTATGGCTCTAGCAAAACAGGTCCCTGGCCAGCTTGCCAAGGAGCTGGAGCAGGTGGCTGCTGGTGGTATTGAGGCATTCAAGGTACAATTCCATGCTGCAGTGGACTCTAATGATGTGTCATCAAGAGTCATGGCTACATCTGTGGCACTTGCAGAATGGCTTAGCTCAGATGTACTAGCCTGTCACAGGATACCCAGACTAAGGCCATGGATTTTCCTGTTGTGGGTAATTCTCTGTTTGGGGAGCAGACAAAGAATTACATGAAGAAAATGGATGAGCATAGGACCACCTATAGGAGTGCACAGGCCAAAGAAAGGCAGGCTACTCCTCAAAGGCAGCCTTCCAGGGGCAGGGGCAGGCCTTTCATAGGCCTTTACCAAGACCAGGCCTCCTCTTCTGCCTATGCCCAGAGGGGTTCTTTAGAGGGAGAGGCAGACGGGTACAAGCAGGCCTGCTTCCACCCCTCAGCCCAAAGCCCCTGCCAAACAGGCACCCTGATGGGGTTGCCGGGGCCGATTCTCAGCTACCTGTAGGAGGCAGGCTGGCTTACTTTGTCCAGGACTGGAAGTCTCTGACATCAGGCAAGTGGGTCCTGGAAGTAGTAAACCAGGGACTGGTTCTCAGCTTCAAAATTTCCAAAGATGAGAACCAGATCCTTTCCACCTGCAAATCCACCAGAGGCTCTTGCCTTAGAGGCAGAGGTCTCTTCCTCCTAGCTCTCAGAGCTGTGGAAAGGGTTCCACCTACACCAGGGCAAAGTCTTGTACTCCAGGTACTTCCTTACCCCAAAAAGATAGGAGAATGGTGGCCCATCCTGGATCTCAGATACTTAAACAAGCACCTTTTAAACCAAAATTCAAAATGGTGACTCTGGGAATTATTCTACCCTCTCTAAGACCAGGGGACTGGCTAGTGTCCCTGGACCTCAAGGTTGCCTATTTCCATATTCTCATCAGAAGCTCCATCGAAAGTACCTCAGGTTCAGAGCTGCCCTCAGGCCATTACCAATTCAGAGCAATGCCCTTTGGCCTCACCTCTGCTCCAAGGGTATTCACAAAATGCCTGGCAGTAGCAGTTGCCCACCTAAGAAGGCAAAAATTGCCATCTTCCCTTACCTGGACGACTGGCTCATAATAGGCCAGTCTCCAGACCAAGTCAAGTTACATCTACAGATAACTCAGCAACTGCTCACTTCGCTAGGTTTCCTTCTGAATCTTTCAAAGTCAGTTCTAGAGCCTGTCCAGCTCCTCACCTTCATAGCCGCAGAGGCTGAACACAGAGAGGCCAGAGCCTTACTTCCTTTGGACAGGGCAAGGACCCTGGCTCTCTGGCCTCCTCATTCACCCTGCAGGTCTTTCGACCAGCAAGGCATTTTCTACAGCTCCTGGGGCACATGGCTGCTTCTACAGCAGTAGTGCAGGGAGCAAGACTTCAGCTGAGGGACATCCAGTTCCATTTGAGAGCCTTTGGTCTCAAAGGAAAGACCTCTAACCAAATTGATCCCAGTGACTCGAACCTGATCCAGGTCCTGCAGTGGTGGCAGGACCAGAGCAATCTGATACAGGGGTTCTTTTGCCCTTCAGTCTCACTCCTTAATCCTTACTACAGATGCATCCTCTTGGGGTGGGAGCTCACATGGGCGACCTCACTACCCAGGGATTGTGGTCCCCTCAGAAACTCTGCTCCACATCAATCTGTTGGAACTCAGAGCAGTTTTTCTAGCACTTCAGGCTTTTTCCAAATCTGTTCAGAACAAAGTTATACAGGTCAGAACAGACAACACCACCACAATGTGGTACATCAACAAGCAAGGGGGCACTCATTCTACGGCCTTGTGCACCAAGCAATGAAGTTGTGGTCTCTGGCTTACCCCTGAACACCTCCCTTATGGCAGTTCACCTCCCAGGCAAGGACAATGTCCTGGCAGATGCTCTCAGCAGGATTTCCCAGGGCCATCACAAATGGTCACTGGACCCTCTGGTCTTGGAGGTGGTATTTGCCAGATCAGGGCTGCCCGCAGATAGATCTTTATGCAGCCCCAGACAATCACCAATTTCCTCTTTTTGCTGCAGGCCCCAGTGTTGGGCTCAGTCCCTCTGGATGCCTTCCTTCTCAGTTGGGAAGGGAAGTTTCTCTATGCTTTCCCCTCCCTCTCCTGTTCAAAGTGCTAGTCAAAATCAGATCTCAACCCTGCAAGATGTTCCTGATTGCTCCAGACTGGGCCAGACAGCCTTGGTACCCACTTCTACTGTCCTTAGCAGTCCACCTTCCCTGTGTCTTCCCAGGAATCACAACCTGTTAACCTGTGTTCAGGGAGGTTTGGTACCGAACCTCAAATCTCTCACTCTCCAGGCATGGCTCTTGAAGAGTTAGAGTTTGCTGGCTCCACCTCTCCCAAGGTGTGATGGATATCCTAAAGGCTTCTAGGAAGCCTTCCACCAGGGCTACTTATAATTCCAAATGGAAGAGGTTTTCCATATGGTGCTCTGGAAAGCATATTTCCCCAGAGTCTGATGACTACCCACAGTCCTGGATTATATGGTCCACTTAAATACCTTGGGGCTGAGACCAGCTACCCTAAAAGTGCCTCTGGCAGCTGTGTCTGCTTTCTTATCAGCAGGTAAGCCCTCTTCTCTTTCAGCTCATCCTGTATTCTCCAAGTTTTCAAAGGATTGCTTCACACCAACCCTCCATTCAGGGACCCTGCCCTGCCTGGGATCTTAATGTTTGCATTGCTCAGCTTATGCAACCCCTTTGAGCCTTTGTCTTCAGCAGAGCTTAAGTACTTGACTTGGAAAACTGTGTTTCTGGTAGCCATCACTTCTGCCAGACGCTAAGTGAATTACAAGCCTTGTCAGTGGAGCCTGATTTATCTCCTTTCATAGAGATAAGGTGGTCCTCAGGACTAACAGGAAGTTTTTGCCTAAGGTGGTTTCAGATTTCCACCTTAATCAATCTATATCTCTTCCAGTGTACTTCACTGACCATTCCTCCTCTGGCAAGAGGAGGCTGCACACTAGATGTGAAGAGAGCCCTTAGTTACTACATAGAGTGTACCAAGGGTCACAGGTTTGACTCCCTCAACTTTTCCTCACTTATGGTGAGGTTGGAAAGGAAACCTGCCACTAAAAGATCCATTGCCAGGTGGATTGTCTCTTGTATCCAATTCTGTTATGAAAAGCTGGGTAAGGTTCCTCCCTCAGGCCTGAGGGCTCACTCTACCAGAGGTACAACTGCTTCCCTGGCTGCTGCCAGGGACATCCCTATTCTAGAGATATGTCAAGCAGCTACCTGAAATCACTTTACACTTTACCAAGCATTACTCCCTGGACATCCAGGCTAGGAGTGATGCTCGGTTTAGCACAGCTGTGCTTCAGAGCCTATTTCCTAAGTAGGTTCTGTCCCTCCTCCATGGAGGTACTGCTGTGTAGTCTGCATGTCATAATATAGCAAGACTTCATGTTGTTTGAAGAAAAAATTACTCACCTTAGTAATGTTGCTTCTTCTAATGGAGTCTTGCTATATTATGACCTCCCTCCTGCCTGCCCCTCTCAGAACCTCTGTTTTGGGATGTGGGTGGGCAGTGCAGTGTTGGCACTGAGTAGATGCCCACCTTGTTGTTTTCACCCCTCCTTTTTGGGGTGACTTGGTGTTGTGTTTTCATTTTTGGGTCTCCTGACTTGAGTCTTTGTTTTGGGACCAAAGAATGTGTTCTTATGTTTAGTAGCCAGTTGGCTAGTGTAGGTTTACAGCTTCCACACAGGACCTCAGTGAGTTTAGCTCATGAAGATCTGACGGTTTGAGTTTGAAGAACAGACAGAGTTTCAACCAAGCTCGAGCTCAGCATTCCACGCCTGGCATGGAAAGTTAACTCTTTCACTCCGGAGCAGTTCGAAGGTTGGGACTCACTGCATATGTCATAATATAGCAAGACTCCATTAGAAGAAACAACATTACTAAGGTGAATAATTTTTCTTCTATGACAGGCTCCGAGAAACTGAACTCCCTGAGAGTTTCCGCTCAATCTCCATGCCGAGAGGGACAGATTGTGAGGACTTGGATTGCCACACGGTCCCTGATGAAGTAGGTCTGAGCTCGCTTGGAACATTAGGGGAGACTGAAGAGCCATTTGGACTAATCGTGGAAACCACAGTCTGCAGGGCCAGTGCTGGCAGACCAGAACCACCTCTGCTTGATCTTGGGCAATCTTGTGCAGCACCCTTGATACAATCGGAATTGGCGGGAAGGCGACAGGAGATCAAACTGACCCCAGTTGAGGGAGAATGCGTCCTGTGCTATGGCGAGTCATCCCTGCTGAAGGAGCAGAATCTTGGAACTTGCAATTTCTTGGCAGGTGAAAAGATCTACCTGTGGGTACTCCCATCACTCTGCAGTGAGCTGGAAGGTGCTGTTCTTGAGCTCCCATTCTCCTGGTAGGATGTCCTTTCGACTTAGCCAGTCTGCTGTGATGTTTTCTTGGCCTGGAATGTGTGCCACCTTAGACTTGTCAGGTTAACTTCCGCCCACTGAAAGAGGAGAAGAGCCTCTTGCAGCATCCGGAAGCTCTATGTGCCACCCTGGTGGTTCATGTATGCCATTGTTGTCCGATTGTCCATGAGTATGAGGATGTCCTGGTGGAAGAGTTGTGACTTGAATTGCTGTAGAGCTAGCTGGACTGCCTGCATCTCCAGTACATTGATGCTGTAGAAGGATTCCTGCCAAGACCACTTGCCATGTGCTGAGAGCTGATCCAAATGTGCTCCCCAGCCCAGGAGACTGGCATCAGTGGTCACTCTGATCTGGTGCAAGTGCCCCAGACTGAGACCCTTCATGATTTTGTCCTGCTGAGTCCACCATTGCAGGATTCCTTCACCTGGTGGGATATTTGAGTCCTCTGATCCAATGTTCCCTTGATTGGAACCATTGCTGGAGTAGAGCAGACTGGAGAGGTTGCATGTGGACTAGTGCCCAGGGACCGAGACCATTGTCCCTATGAGTTGCATGAAGAAGCGGGCCGGCAGAAAATGGTCTGTCTGGAATCTGAGGATGAGGGCCCTCAGTTCTCTGTATTTCCTTTCAGGGAGGAAAACTTTGTTGTGAACCATGTCGAAGTTCACGCTCATATGGGAGAGAGACTGAGATGGACGTAGAGAACTCTTCCTCTGGTTGATCATGAACCCCAGAGAGAAGAGCACCGTGTGACCTCTGTCACTGCCCAAACTGCTTGATCATAGCCTGGGGCTTTGATAAGAATGCGCATGTATGGGAAGAGCTGGATCCCTTGCATCCGGAGGCGGGCAACCATGGTCACAAGGACTCTGAAAAAACTCTGGAGGCTGTGGATAGACCGAGGGCAGCGTCTTGAACTAAAAGTGGTGACCTTCTACTTTGAATCTCAGAAATTGACAGTGAGCCATCCTGATGGGAATTTGTAGATAGGAGTCTTGTAAATCTACTGAGGCTAAAAGTCCCCGATGGACTTCTCGGATGATGGAGGACAGGGTCTCCATCTAGAAAGTTCTGTGATAAACATAGCCATTTAGAAACTTGAGATCTAACCCTGGCCGGATGCCCCTGATCGCTTCGGGTACTATGAAGAATAGCGAGTATGCCCCTCTGTTTCTTTCCAGCATGGGACTTCTATCACTGCTAATTGAATGAGGTCTGTAATGGCTTGCCGGGTCACTGCTCGCTTTACAGGGTTGCATAAAATTGGTGAGGGCACTATGTGGGGCAGGAGGGCCAAGAATCGAACTCTATGAAGTAATCCTTGTGGATTATGTCCAATACCCACTTGTCTGTGGTGGTGTTGGACCCATTCCTTAAGAAAGTTGGAAAGTCTGCCTCAATGCAAGGATGGGTCCGTGAGACCTCACTTGATTTTTGGAGTCATCCTCGACATCCCAGGTGCCTCCTCTGCCACCAGAAGCTGCATTGTTTACGTGAGTTGAACCAGAGCATCTGCCAGTGGTCATCTTGTTCTGCTCCTGAATAACTTTGGGCCCAAAATCTGTATTGAACCTGAGTTCCAGGGCCTATTCCTTCCTCGGCTTGTGGCATTTGCACTTTACTGATTTCTCGGATTCATTCACCACCTCCCTTTAGCGCTGAGGCAAACAGAAGGCCTCCTTCATAAGGGGCGTTGTCCAAATACATTTTCAGGAGGCATCCACCTGCCAAGCCCAAAGCCATAGTTGCGCAAGCAGAGGTCTGGTAGAACATAGTTTGAGCTGCACATCTGACTGCCTCTTCTGATACATCAGCCAAATATGCCGAATCTAGACCCATGAGCTGTAACTGCTGCAAGATGGGCTGATTCTTGTCTGCTCTGCCAGCGAGCTGGAATGCCAGATCAGTGGCCCAGGAGAGCGTGGCTCTGGCAGAGTAGAGGTTAGCTGTAGCTGCTTTAGGGAGGCTGCAGAGGACTGAAAGGCCTTCTTTAGAGAGGTGTCCACTTTCCTGTCCATGGGTCTCTCGTGAGGATGCCTCGCTTCTGCTGGGATGACCATCTTTTTGTGAGGTTTGATATAATATGGTCTATCTTGGGGCAGTCAAGCCATTTCTCTGCAGGCTTCTTGTTGAACTTTAGGAGTTTGGTTGGGCGAGGGACAGAGAAGGACCGCTCAGGTCCCTGCCATTCTTCCTTAAGAGGTCCTAACATAGAAACATAGATTTTGACGGCAGATAAGGACCACTTGGCCCACCCAGTCTGCCCATTTCCTACCTAATGGATAAGCTGCAGATCCTAGTTAACCAGCAGCCTACTTCTTCCTACCCCACCCCTAGAATTGCCTTATGACTGTTCCATGCATGCTTGAATTCCACCACTGTTTTGACTCCACAACCTCCTCTGGAAGGCCATTTCATGCATCCACAACCCTCTCTGTGAAAAATACTTCCTTAAATTACCTCTGAGCCACCCCCTTCTATCTTCAAATTATGCCCCTTGTTCTTGCACACCTCTTTTTTGAAAGATGCTACCCTCTTGGACTTTGTTGATTCCTTGAGGTATTTGAAAGTTTCTATCATCCCCCCTCTCCCTCCTTTCGCCCAGAGGCTATTCATATTCAGCTCCTAAGTCTCTCTTCATATGTCTTCCGGTTGCAGACCCTGCACCATTTTAGTTGCCTCCTCTGGACAGTCTCCATCCTGTCTATGTCTTTGCGGAGATTGGGTCTCCAGAACTGCACACTGTGCTCCAGATGGGGTCTCACCAACTGTCTGTACAGAGGATAATAACTTCCTGTTTTCTACTGGTGATGCCTCCTATGCATCCCAGTATCCCCCAGCCCTCCTTGCTGCCCTCTCACATTGCTTGCCCACCTTTAGGTCATCTGATATGACTACCCCCAGGTCCCTTTCCATTTTGTTGTTGTTAGTATCTCACCCCCATTGTGCTCTTCCCTGGGTTTTGTTTCCAGGTGCATTACCTTGCACTTCTTAGCATTGAATCTAAGCTGCCATACATTTGACCATTCCTCCAACCTTGCCAAGTCCTTCTCATCTTTCCACCACCTCGTGCATCAACTCTGTTGCAGATCTTTGTGTCATCTGCAGAGAGACATACTTAATCTAAGCTGCCTTACATTTGACCACCCTCTAACCTTGCCAAGTCCCATCTCATCCTTTCCACCCCACTTGTGCATCAACTCTGTTGCAGATCTTTGTGTCATCTGCAAAGAGACATACTTTTCCTTCCAGTCCCTCTACAATGTCGCTACAAAGACATTGAAGAGGACCGTACTAATACTGAACCTCGTGTACCCCACTAGTAACCCCCTTCTTCAGGTGGACTCCATTTACTATTACTCTCTGTGTCCTATTCTCCAGCCAATTCTTTACCCAGGCTGTCATCTTGGGACCCACTCCCAGGCTGGCTAACTTGTATATTAATCTTTGTGGGACTATGTCAAATGCCTTGCTAAAGTCTAGGTAGGCCATGTCCACAGCCCCTCCCTGATCTACTACTTTGGTCACCCAGTCAAAGAAATCTATCAGATTTGTCTGGCATGACCTTCCCACTGTGAATCCATGCTGCCTGGGTCCTGAGCCCCTCTGGCCTCTAGATACTCAACAGTTCTTTCCTTCAGAAGTGATTCCATCATTTTCCTACCACTGAGGTTAAACTAACAGGTCTGTAGTTTCCTGCTTCTGCCTTGCTCCCACTCTTGTGAAGGGAATCACATCTGCCCTTCTCCAGTCCTCGGGTACCACCCCATCCTCCCATGATTTGTTAAAGAGGGTAGTCAGTGGTGTCACTAGTTCTACCCTTAGTTCTTTTAGAATTCTGGGATGAATCCCATCAGACCCCATTGCTTTGTCCACCTTCAGTTCTAAGAGTTCTTTCAGAACCCTTTCTTCTGTAAATGGGTTGGTATCAACTTCTGTATCCAGAGTGTTTCTACTGTTTGTTTTAGGTACCTCCCCACTTCCTTTGTAAATACTGAGCAAAAATATTTGTTTAGTATCTCTACCTTTTCACAGTCACCCTCTGGCCACCCTCCCTCCTCTTTATTAAGCCTCACTAACCCTCCCTTGGTCTTCCTTGCTCCCTGATGTACCTATAAAAGGTTTTATCCCCTTCTTAACTGAGTTGGCTATCTTTCCTCAGTTAGGGCCTTTGCTGTTCTGACTGCCTCCCAGCTTCCTTTTTGCTTTAACTGATACAGTTCTCTGTCCTGCTCCTTCCGTGATTCCTTGTACTTCCTGAATGTTTTCTTTTCTCTTGAACCTTCACTGCCACTTCCTTTGAGAACCATAGTGATTTCTTACATCGCTTCATTTTGTTTATTTGCTTCACACAAGGCTTGTTACCTCTGTGATGGCAGTTTTATTATTTCCCATTGTTCTTCCACCTCCTTCCTGCCCATTTGCTAGTGCATTCCTTAGCACTCACCCATTTTGGAAAAGTCAGCCTCCTAAAGTCTAGTACTTTTGTCTTTGTATGGCTTGACTCTATTGCTGTGTTTATGTAGAACCATACTGATCGATGGTCGCTAGTTCCCAGATGGCTACCCGCTTACATCTGTGATCCTCTTCATCTCCATTTGAGAGAACCAGGACTAAGATTGCTCCTCTCGAGTGGGCTCCAATACTAGTTGTCTTAGGCATGCCCCTGTAGGCTTTAGAATAACCCCTCTTTGAAGTGGCTGCTGCAACTGCACTCCAGTTAACATCTGGCATATTCAGATCACCCATCAGCAATATCTCCTTTGTCTGCCATTCTAAGTATTCTTTCTATCATTTCCTTGTGCTTCCTCCCCTGAGAAGGGTCTCTATACACCCTGAGCGGATTGTGGTGCCATTGCCGGTCTCCAAATTTACTCACAGTGCTTCTTCTCCTCCTCCCTGTTTTCCCTTTGTTCTGTTGCTTTGATTCCTTCCCTTATGTAAAGAGCTACCTCCTCCTCTTCTTTTACCCTCCTGTCCCTCCTGTAGATAGTGTATCCTGGTATGTTATGTCCCAGTCATGGTTTTGCGTGTACCACATTTCTGTGACTGCCAACATATCCAGATGTTCCTCCTCCATCAAGGCCACTAATTCAGGAAGCTTGTTACTCAGACTACGGGCATTGGTACTCATTGCTCTCCATTTTGATGGCTTTACCTTCTTTGCAGCATCCCCACTGACCTTTCTACCTCTGTCTTTTTCTCATTTAGTACCCTGTTTTGTAGGGAGAGGCTGGGATTTTCTGCTGCTTATCAGTGCCTCCCCTTGACTAGTTTAAAACTCCCACAATGAAGCATTTAAACCGATTGCTCAAAAGACTTGTTCCTTCCTGGACAGATGCAGACCATCCTGCCAGTATAGGCTGGTGTCCTCCAGGTGGAACCCCAGTCCCCAATGAAGCTAAACCCCCTGTGCTCCACACAGTTTTTTCAACCATTCATTAAACTGCATGGCGCAAGTACCTTGACTCACTCCATGCCATTGATGGGCAGCACCTCAGAGAAGGATATTGTGTGTGCATCTTGTCTTAGGTCCCTCCCCAAGTCTACAAAGTCCTTCTGCACTGCTCTAATCTCATGATTAGCCAAGTCATTTGTCCCTAGGTGGACAATAATGTCCAGCTCAGACTCCCGTGCAGCTGTTCTCATGATCTTGAGGATGCGCTCCTGTCTCTCCAAGCCATGGCACCAGGCAGGCACCTTACTTCAGTTTTCCTGCTCCCCCAGTTCTATCCCCTAATAACTGAGTCCCCACCAGGAGCTGCTTCCTTTCCTTGTGGTGTCCTCTGCGGAGGTATAGGAAAGGCAATCACAGACTACAAGGCTGACACTGGCAGGAATGCCGGCTTCGCTTCTTGGGCTCTGGAGAAGTGGAGGAGCTGAGGTGGATCTTTTCGGACACCCTTTAATGAAAAAGTCTAGATTTTCTAGATCAAAGTTTCTGGCTGGTGAGGCCTCTTGAGTCGGAATCCAAATTGGGGAGTTCTCCTTCTTCTGAGGATGAATGGTCTGACCCTGAGGGGACTTGTCCCACTTGTGCTTTCCATGGGCTGTGTCCCTGTGTCTGGAAGAACTCCTGGATCTGGGTCTAGGTCTCCTTCTCCTCCTGTCATGACATGAAGTGGTGGGGAACCGCCATCCGAAGATGGAGAAGGGTGGCTTAAGAGTGGCCTTCCTATGAGACCTGGATTCCCTTGGCTGCTGAAGGACATCAAAACATGAGGGGTTGATGGCAAAGGCTCGATTCAGTTTTTCTATCAGATCTGGAGCTAGAGCCCCAGCCAAGTAGCGACGTCCCTCTAGGGTTGGTGACTGGCCTGAGCCCTGGGCTGTTCTTGGGGATCCAGATATTCTGAGGCAGAAGCCTTGTCCACCTCATCCCGAGCAGGTGAGACTGCACTGTCGCATTTTACACACAGTGACCCTCAGATGTGGCCAGCATGGGTATTCTGCATTTGTGCCATTTCCTGCTCCTGGAGGGCTTGTCCTTGGTGGAAGCCATAACCCCTGGTAACACAACTTGAAGGGGGTGGTTAAAATGCTTGGCCACCTAGGCTTGAATGGAGGAGGTTGATAACACTGGCCTCCTAGGCTTAGTGTAAGCCTATTTCTTTCAGCGCCTGCTGACTAGTCCTTGAAATGCTGTGGTTGTGGGCTGCTGAGAAGCCCCTCCCCAATTAAGCAGATGGAACAATCCCCAATAATAATTGGGGCAATCTCCTGAATGTTTTCCTTTCTGCCCTTGGATCTGCTGACTAAGGTCGCCTACAAACAAGGGAACTGCCTGCTCCTTCTATGCCCTTGTATGAACTGCCACTACAGTGCTACATTGCATGCCAGATCTGTGACGCCTGAGAGCCTGGAAGTCAAATGGCTCTCTGACTGGCAGGTGGGTTGATGGCCTGCTTGATATGTGGCTCGACAAAAACAAAGCTCAGGTGCCCATCGACGAGCTAACTTTACTCCTTCTGCCTGGCCGATGCTGGAGTTGTTGTCCCGAGGCATGCTTCCAGCTCTGGGATGCATGATGGAAGCCCCAGGTATCTCTTTGGTGCTGGGGATCTCTTGCACTGAAGCATGGGAAATGAGAGGAGCGAGGGAAGCACAGGGAGCACGCCTGTCCAGCTTGCAAGGCTGAGACTGGGTTCCCTGTGTAATGCTACAAGCACTCAAAAATCCAGTGTGCCAGTCGATAGAGGAAAGAGAGAAAACTCACAGTTCTGCACTCTTCAGTCTCCTGGTCTGTCACTTCTGTGACAGAGGTCCTGCAAAGCTTCTGCCACTAGACAGGCAGGAAGTAAACTGGCGTCTAGAGGAAGTGGGTGGAGGTTGCTCCTTCCCTGCAAAGATCAGCCTACCTCCTGCCTGGTCACATGGTTCCAGAAAGGACCTCCCAGAAGTAATGAGCCCGGAGATCAGCTTTGGAGAGAGAACTGTTTGATTAATATAACCTTTAAGCCAAACAACCTGATTATGCCCTTCCTTGTTCAAGTCCCCGAATAAATCAGATCTGACTTCTTGCTGCATTTAACCAGACTGTGGTTCCAGTTTGTGCCAAAAGTACTGTACTGTTGCTATTTACTGTGCATAACCTTGTTTTTAGGGGTCCCCAGGGTTGAGCCAGAGGAACCAGCCCTGGTGGTAAGTGCAAACAGTATGGGTACTGTTATGGTGTACAAGGAATACTGTGAAAGTGATTATCATGTATTGCTCAGGCCACTAGAAGGGAAAGAAGGGGTTACAGTGTCCTGGAGGGCTGTGCCCAGGTTAGTTTGACCACTATCAACCCTGACCTCTGGGTGGAGGCACCGTTTCAGACCTCAGGCCCTTAACCTGCTACTAGCCATGCAGACAGGGTAGTAGCCCTTGGGATAGTGCCACCTAGGGTTACAGTAGTGCAAACAGTGAAGCAGAAATCAAAGTCAGTTTTCTGAGTCTGTTACAGCAACTTTGAACTGTACAACAATGACCCCTGAGGAAGGTTGAGAGGAGCAAAGCGCTAAGCCAGTGTATCAGTGGTTCATGTAAAATAAGAAATGTTTCCTGTCTACTTGATTATCTGGATTGCAGTATCTGCACTTGAACCGTACGGATTCATAGATGTTTCCATTATTACGCTTGATGCACTAGTGCACCAAACATTTTTCTACAGTGTAAGGGATTTCTGAGGTGTGTCACTATGAGCCCATTACAGTGCAAAACAGTACAGCAGTCTAGACCAATAACCATGCACCACTTTTCTTCAACTTTTGACTTCAAAAGAATCAAGCCACTAGAGTACTGGATGGAATGCTGGAATGGGAGAGAGCTTCAGCTCTTTGGTTTGTATGAAGCCACTCAAACACTCAACAAACAGCTGATCAACTGTCAACACCAGCAATCTGTCTTTAAAATCCTATAAAATTAAAGGAAAACATCTTGAGCAGCACTGACAACCTAACCAGACTATATGGGAACATCGAGGAAGATCTACAAAAGTTTAAACTGTGTTGTGCTGTAATGTTTTTTATTCTCATTCTGTAGGCAGTTTGAAACAATAGAAATGATGTCTCAAGGTTTGTAATTCAGATATGTTCAATAGATAAATAAAAAAATAAATGGCACCCTTTCTTTCAGCTAAACTAGCAACCCTCTATAAATGTAACCCTTGCCTACCTCTTTGGTTGCCAGTAGTATTGCTGTGGCAACTTTCATACAGGAAAAAATCATAATATACTTCTTTCTCTCCACCCAGCAAGTGTACATTGCAAACAATGTTAACCTAGACAAAGACACAGATACATTCTAAAACTATTTTAGTCTATATTTATGAATCAGTTCTGAAAGACAAACCCACACTTATAGAACTGTGAGTATATGGATGTCACCAACTTTTGCAATCCTCTCTGCCTCCCCTTATTTCCTTTCTTACCACCCCTCCTCCCATAACACATATGTTCCCTCCTCATGCCCTAACCCTCCATACCCTCCCTATATGCTACCCTTACCCTCCCTTTTTAGCCCTTTCCTATACTCCAATACCTGCCATGATCACAGTGATGCATAGCTCTTAACATGGTTAATCCTTGTTGTTGTGATGTTACATATGTTGAAATTCAATAAAAATATATACTTTTTATTTTAGTCTTTGGTAACCAGATAAAAAGAATAACTGGCAGATTCTTACATGTATTCTCCTTTTCTAGTTCTCAACTGTTTTGCCTGCCATCCTTCCCTTAGTTATCCAGTATTTGCCTTCTGTCCATGGTGATCCTCTGCACCAACCTCTCCTAGCCTCAAGGCAATTATTATCTCCTAAATGCCCTGCCTATTCAGTACTCTCAATATCTGTCTAAGTGTAAAAAAACAAAGTGGATTTTTTCCGTAAGTGAATCCCACACACTCGCGCTGTCCATAGCATCCTGTAAGAGAGCTGTTGGCCATCCCCAACATTCCCTGCGTCATAGCCCATGTGCCCAGGTAACATCTGAGGATGTATTGGGGCAAAGCATCAAACGTTCAGCATTGACAAATGCTTGTTGAAAGTTGCTGTAACAGACTAAGAAAACCAACTTTGATTTCTGCTGCACTGTTTGTACTGCTCTGCACCAAGCATTGGTGAATGAATAAAATGTATTATTCCCTTACAGCTCTTCTTGACTTAATTCAGTGCAATACAGTGTTTCAAATCAAGTGTGTGACATTTTGGGCATTTTGGAGTATATCAGCTTATTGTTTGAACTGTTTGAGAGAGGTTAGCCACTCCAGGAGTGCACCACTACTATAGGATATCCCCGAAGTGCCTCTGGCACAAAGGAATTAGAACTGTTTTTATACAGGAATTATGGAAGACAAAACCTTTTCCAGTTTACAACAGTTCACATTTGAGTCACAAAATTATATTGGAGCCTCTTTCTAAAGATTTTTATAGACACTCGTTGTTCTAATAAGTGAGGTCCTCCCACACACACACACACAAAATTAGGTGTTTTTCTTATCCCCATCCATTTGTTTCTTTCTTTGTTTTTGGGTTTAATTGCTCAGGATAGCCCAAATGAGATAAAACATCTTGTTTTCAGTGGGGTTTTACTTTATCCATTTTGAAGGAAAGGAGTAGCCCCCGCTGCTGTTGGAGGTCTGACTCTGAGCAAGGAAGAAGGAGACTACTGGGGAATACAGGAACTTCCTGTCCCAGAGCAGGGCAGGGAGCTGTAAGGCAGTAGAAAAGTAGGGAAAAAAACAGAGGGAGGCAAGAGTAAGCATACAAAATGGCAGGAGAGGGCCACAAATAAGAAATGATGGGAGTGGTGCAGTGCAGTAGCTATGGGGCGGCAGTCTTCCAGACGATGTTGTGGAGGATGTGGTGCTATCCCATCTGCAGGTACCCTCTGGGCTGAGGAAGGAGGTTGCTCGTCTCCAGGCTGAGTTGGCCAAGATTCGGAGGACCTCCTCATTCATCCAGGGACCACTCAAGTCTGCCCCCACTGCCTCAAAGGCTGCCTAGGTGGAGGAGCAGCTGAACCATGGTGAGCCCAGGAAGGGTGAAGGCATGGGCAGAGGCACATCCCTCCTATGGTTCCACTCCACAACTCCTATGCTGCGCTGGCAGGACAGGACTGTCCCAAGGAGGCACCGCAGGGAGACCAAGGAGGATGCAGGGGTCCTCCAAAGTACAGACCCGGGGAGAGGCAGAAGGCCCTAGAGGAGGAGAAGAAAGCAACTCCTGGTGAGGGATTTCTATTGTTAGGGGTAGACTTAGGGGCAGATGGGAGGGAGAGAGGGAGGTCAATTGCCTACCCAATGTGATGGCTTGAGGGATGGAAAGCCCATCCAGAGGATCCCTAGGCAGCAGGATGGGAGGGAGAGCTAGACATCATTGTCCATCTGAGGGTGAATGATCTTGCTGGTGATGTGGTTGGGTTAGTGCAGGAGGACCTCAGGAGCTGGGAGGGTCTTAGACAAGTGGCATGCACTGTAACCTTTAGGAGGTGCCACTGGCCAATGACAAGGGGAGGACAGGGCACTCTGCACCATGAGATTCAATGCATGGTTGAAGGACTGGTGCAGAGTAGAGGGCTTCGGCTTCATCAGGGACTGGAGTCCCACCTGGAGGGATGGAGGCCTATACAAGTGGGATGGACTGCATCTATCCGGGGGCGGGACCAAGATCCTCAGTGAAAGGTTTAAATACCTAATTGGCAAGCATTTAAACTAGCCATGGGGAGAGAAAAAGTAGGTAGGAAGAGGGTAACTGCCCCCAGGAAGAAGTAGCAGTAGGGAGGACCCTAATAGGATTGGTGGTGGCTGCCACGGTAGGTACCTCCTTGGTCTCAGTTGGGGCCAGCATCAGAATGTCATTCACCGGAGGCTTCTGGAAATGTGTTTTGCTCTCCAGACCCTGGGAGAGCCCTGCCCACCATGGCTCCAGGCACAACCACCATTAGTGCTGGTTGAGGGACCAGAGAGACTGGCCTCCTGATCCCTTCACTTGCCCGACCACTCAACTGTGGTCGAGTGCCTTCTGTTGAGGGGCAGGTCGGGCAGGTCAAGGGCTCTCGGTACCCACATTGAGCCAGTCAACTTCGACTCTGGTTGAATAGGTATGGAGATTTTCCTCAAGCCTGTCGACTGGCTGTCAGACAGGGTTGAGGAATCGACCGTAGACCCCAGTGCTCCTAGTCCTCACTCAGGAGGAAATGGATTGGTCACTGTCCCTGTCCTGTCCTCAGCAAGAGCAGCCTCCATTGGTGGTCGAACCTTCCATGCCTGTGCTACTTAATGTGGGCAGGCATGTGGTATACTACAACCAGCCAGAAGACTCCCTCACTGCTGATTTCTAGTTGACGGTTAAGGTCACAGTCAAGGTCTCAGTCAAGGCATTCTCCTCTCAATCTTGCTCAACAGTGAGGCATCACCATCGGTGCTCCTTGATCTCCTCAACCTTGGGCAAGGAGAGGCACTGTCACAAGCTGCACAGGTACACATGGAGCTCCTCTGGCAATGGTGGGTCATCGAGCTCAAGGTAAGGTTCTACTCCTGACCTCCAGTCACCTGGGATCAGCCAGTGGTGCCTAGCTGGTCCACATTACACAGGTGCTCCCCATAAATCTGCAACTTCAGGTGGAGCCACCACCACTGCAGTCGAAGGTGGGTGCTCTGTCTGAGGAGGCCCATTCGGCCACTGGCTTTCCAGGCTTGTTGTAAGTGCAGATCACCCTACAGGAAGATACCCAGGAGGTTCATGTTGAGAAACGGTTGAGGGCCTATTTCGTGGAGTCCTCAGACAATTTTGAACATGAGTCCATGGCCTCCTCTGGGACTTTCCTCTTCGTCCGGGATTGGTTGAAAAGTTCTCCACCGAGCAAGGCCCAATGTCTTTCGTGGGAAACTTCTCTGATGTGTTTCAGAGTCCATGTCAGTCCTGTTAGAGCAAATTCAGAAAAGGCTAAGTACCCTTTAGTGACTTTCTGGACAGGGATGAATCCCCAGGGTTGCTTTTCCTGTGGCTGAGGCCATTTTGGAACCGTCCCTGGAGCTTTAGCAGTATCCAGCATCCTGCCTGGCACCCAGTACCCATATGATCAGCAAGGATGCAGTCCTTACAGGGTCCTTTTGGGGTTCTTGGACCAGTCCTTCATGGTGGGACTGGTTACCAATTCAGTTTTCCATAAGCTGGCAAAGTAGGGGTCATGGACAAGCCTCTACAAGGAATCCTGTAAGATGGACCACACCACAAAAAATATGTATGCATAAGGGGTAATGTGAGAAGTTCTTTTCACAGAAAGGTGGTGGATGCATGGAATAGCCTACCTCAGGAAGTGGTGGATATGAATACAGTGCAGGGCTTCAAACAGGCATGGTATAGGCATAAGCGAGCAATACAGATGAGCATGAATAGATAGGCCATTAACAGAGCAAAGGCTGATGGCACATTCATAAAGGTAGAAAAGGAATTGGCAGACTGGATGGGCTTTGCTGTCCTTATCTGCCGTCATCTTCTATGTTTCTATGTTTTTGTGGTGTCCTTGGATCTCTTTTGGCTAGCTATGCCATGATGATGGCCAATTTGGTCACTCCTGATGGGAGTGTTTGCTCCATCCTCCTCACCTTCTGGCTGAGCAAATGTCATTGGTGATGGTCATCAGAGACCAGGGTCAATCTTTGGCCAAAAACAACTCCAGATGGCCTTGGATATGGGGACTTGTGTGCCCATGCCATGGCAGAGGCCATCCCATGCATTGCAGGACCTGACTGCATCTATCCACCTTCACAGCAGATGCCCAGCACAAGCTGGCTGACATCTCTTTCTTGGGCACCGACCTCACTGGCCCTGGGGAGGAAGGGCCTCTTAGCCATATTGAGAAGTCTATTGCCACCCCTCAGATTCTCTTAGACATCAGTGGGAGACAGAAGTGGGAGAACCACTGCCAGAACAGCACTGGGAAGTGCTGTGGAAGGGCGGGTATCTCCATCCCATTCATGGAGGGAATTTCATTGGAAGCTGGAGCCTGCTTTATTCATGTGCCTGCATTGCAGCACTTTAATCTCATCTTAGTGCCCTGTGTTAGTGGGCCTGTGGCCTACCAGGCACAAACTTTCATATCTTTTGGGCATGTCCTTGACTCTCAGGTTTTTGGTGTGAAATTAGAAATGTGTTGGATAAGCTTTGGGGCAGCCTTTAACCCACAATTTTCAAACGATGGTACTGGAGGCAGTCCCTAAAGAAATTGTGACCCGTGACAGGGGAGACTCTACACCCTGTTTTACCTGATAGCCTGCAAATGTATCACTGCTAGGTGGCTTACTGCTTTCCCTCACCATGGCTGAATGGGTGCGTCGAGACTGGCAAGCCCAGTTTATGGAGCAAATTACTGCATGGCTCACTTCACCCTTGATAAGTACTTAGAGCTCTGGGCTCCTGGGACAGTCTCCAGGTGGAATAGGGCTCGGGTGGGGGATGAGAGGTGGATCATTGACTTCCCACCTGGGACTTTATAGGAAGATGACTCTTTAAGTGGGACTTTCCACTGACTCTAATGGGTTGGACAGTAATTAGTTGTTTTATTTTTTTCTCGACAGTGAGTTGTATACCCTCTTACTTCATCCCCTTGACCTTTTCAGTTATTGCACCTTTGATTCTGTATGTTGAGGTGTTATTGTTTCAGTATAGACTGTTAGTTATATATTGTTAATTAGCAGTTTCTCCTTCAAATCTGATGACTTTTCTATTTATCCCTAAAGATGGTATCTAATACATTTGCTACAATGAAAATTTGGGAAGGCCAAGTCTATGTCGGACACCTTGGAAGGACTATTTGCAGTTGTAATATTCAAGACTGCCCTGGATGGATCTGAGTCTGCGGCTTGTGCTTTGCCCACTGCCTAGATGAACATACCCTAGACACATGGTTTGGGGCCTATTAGACTCTCTTGTATTTGACATGTGGATATGTGCCTATTTTTGTGTATGAGCTGTCTTTGCTTATGTTATTGGCAAATGTATCCATGCTTGTCTTGAATAAAGCTGAGTTATAAAAAAAAAAGAGAGAAGTCCGTTGCTACCCCAGATTCTGTGACATCATCCCAGACAGACCCAAAAAGAACTCCTAAGAAACAAGCTTTCCAGTATTGGTCCTTTCAGCCACAGCCTCCTTGGCAGCAGCCCCAGCAGGGTAGTACCAGGTCTGGCACCCCAAGCCCAAGTCGGGCCAGGGTCCTAAACATGGGGGGTAGAGGCGGTGATGCCCTTGGCTGTAGCCACCGGTGCCCCCAAAAGCTGCCCAGTCATGGGTTAGGGGATGTCATTCCTCCACCATTTTGTCCCTGTCTGCATGCCACATAGGAGGTTGGCTGCATCAGTTCTTCCACATTAGTCTGCTTTCAAAATGGACAAGCATGTTAGAGACATAGTAGGCAGAGGGTTGCCTCTGGACTTCGAGGCTGTCGTGCCTTACCATCTCCATGCACCTCAGGAGTCCAGGGTGTCACAGAACATGCTGTCCACCCTTCAGGAGGACATTGCTTAGCTCCTTGCAAAGGGGCAGTAGCCCATGTCCGAGGCACCCTGGTCGGTCAGGGTTACATGTCCAGGTACTTCCTGGTCCTGAACGCTGGGGGGCTGGTGCCCTTATTGGATCTGCACAATCTGAACACCAGTTCATGCAGAAATGCAAGTTTCATATGGTGACTCTGAATCAGATCATTCCATCGCTGTAGCGAAACATGTAGTTCAAACCCCAGGAATCACTCAGTCTGCTTAACTAGTGCAGTCAGCTTCCAGTGTTGAACTGCTTCGAGAGATTGGAATGTATGTAAATGATGGAACTCTCATTGGCTCATGCCAATTTCAAACTGCTGCCCCTAATAACTGCTGCACTGTGAGTGCCTGATCTTTATTCCCCTGCTCAGTCTGGACGCTCGAGAACTCGCTTCAATTCTTCACAGACTATAATTTTGACAAGAAGTTCATTGATAATTACTTAGAATTTGTTGCCACCCCTAAGTCCAGGTATTTTAGATAGTTAGTGGGTTTATTTAGGTTTACAGTGTTTTTCTCTGTTCTGTGGAACTGCGGGAGCCGTTGTTTCTGTGGTAAATGTTACCTGTTTTATAATATTTTTGTAAGTAAAACTTGGTTCCGTCCCTGAACTGTTGTGTTTGTTTCTTGGTATTTTATTGTGTTTCAGTTCCTTTTCCTGTTAGGAACCAAGTGCTACGTCGGTTCCCTTTTTGTGTATAGCTTGGGAACCAACCGCTATTTAAAAATGAATTCTGTTTTTACTATTATTTTTCTGGGCTATATCTTTGGATGGTTACCGTAGTTCATGACACTAATGTTAGAAACTCCCAGGAAGAAGAAAATGATGGGACCAACTGGTTTTAAAGACTGCATCGGTGTGAATGTCTAGTGGCTAAAGCTGACAGGCAAGATTTGTGTATCTCCTGTCTTGGGACGAGTTATATCTTCGCTAACCATGAGGTTTGCAAATCTTTTGCCCTAAACACTTAAAAGAGGGCTAAAAGCTAGAAGAGATGGTGACCTCGGCTTCCTCCAAAATCATCAGAGAAGCCATCCTCATCTTCAAAAAGGAAAAAGTAAGAATTGCCAGACAAATCGTCTGAAAACCTTAGTCTGCCAAGTCTAAACAGCCAGTGGAACTGGCAGTGGAACCAGTTATGACAAAGAGAAAACACAAAGAAAAATATACCGTTGTACTTCCTGCTGAAAAACAAAGGAGATCTCTGCGAGTAGACCAGTCATACCCTCTGCAGAGAGATTGCCAGAGCCCTGCAAGTTATGCAGGCTCTTTAGGCCTGTTCCCATTGCTTCCTCAACCGGCCCTGGTTCCACCAGTTCACCTGGTACAAGCTTCAGTTCCTCAGTCCCAGGACCCGGTTCTGAGTATTAGGAACCGTATGATGAAGAAGAGGAGGACGAGGGGAACCCATAGAACCAGAAGTCTCCCTGTGCAGGACTTTGGTTCTCCCCAAGAGGTCCAGAGGAGTATTCCTCTCACAACACATTTGTGAGGCCGATGGGTGACACCCAAGACCTGGCTATACAGAAGTCAGTGGAAGAAGAGAAGGAGCTGACTACCTGGAGATGATGGATCTCACCCCACTAAATGACTGGTTCTGCCCGTCCACAAGACTCTCAGGAAGGCAGTATTGAAAATCCTACAAACCCCAACTTCAGTCCCAGGGATAGATAGAAAGGTGGATAAAAAGTACCAGCTTGACAGGTCTAATGCTGACTTTTATTTACCCACACTGACCATGAGGTGGTGGTACAGGCAGCTGCCTGTGACAAGACAAGGGTGCCCTTCGCATCCCATCCCCTGATAAAGACTCTAGGAAGACAGGTGCCATGGGGAAAAGGTTACTTGGCAGCTTCCTTGCTTGTTAGACAGGTTAACTGCATGACTTATGTAGCCCGGTACCAAAGGCCCTCTGGACAAGAGTAGTGACCATGTCTGACAAGGTACAGGGGAAATGGCTGTAGACCTAGCTGAAAATGCCAGGACAGCATTGGATACCATGAAATACTAGTTTCATATGGCAGTGGATGCCAGTGACACTGCTGCTAGACTTATTGCACTCACAGTCTCCATGAGAAGGTTTGCTTGGCTCAGAGCCACAAACCAGTCTCAAGACACCCAGGCAAAAGCTATGGATTTATGTGAGAACAGTTCTATCTTTGGGGATAAAACTGAAGCATACATAAAGAAAGTGGAGGATTACAAGGCTACGTTTGGGAACAATGCAGCCAGAGACAGACCTTCCACCCTCTACAGGTCCCAGAATAGGGGAGGCGGGGTAGAGGATCCTTGCCTAGACTTTTTTCAAGCCCAAGCCCCACCAGACTACCAGTAGACCAGGGGTATTTCAAGGGCATGGGTAGAAGGGCAATGAAATGGACAGAGCCTTCCACCAGGCCAATGCCCAGCCAAAGCAAACTCCTGACATGTTTGTACAGATCGCCCCTCCACTACCTGTAGGGGTAGGCTGGCTCATTACCTCCAGGCTTTGCAATCCATCCCCACAGACAAGTGAGTCTTGGAGGTAGTGGGCCAAGATCTGTCCCTCAGCTTCAAATCACTCCCCAAGTTAAGAAGCAGAAACTCCCATCCTGTCACACACTCAGAAAAGGTTCTTCCGGAAGCAGAAGTAACAAACCTGTTGCTCATCAGAGCAGTGGAACCTGTCCCTCTCCCCAGAGTGGCAAGGGGTTCTACTCCAGGTATTTCCTGACCCAAAAGAAAAATGGAGATTGGCGACCTATTCTGGATCTCAGACTTCTGAACAAACACAAAACAAAGCCAAAGTTCAAAATGGTCACACTGGCCATGATAATCCCCACTTTTCAGCAGGGAGACTGGCTGGCATCCTTAGACCTCAAGGATGCCTACTTTCACATCCCAATCTGACCCATCCACAGAAAGTACAGTAACTGTGGTTCAGACTGCCCTCAGGCCACTATCAGTTCGCAGCCATGCCCTTTGGTCTAACCTCAATATCAAGGGCATTCACAAAGTGCCTAGTCATAGCAGTGGTTCATCTGAGAAGGCAAGGGGTCACAGTGTTCCTTACCTAGACAACTGGCTAGTCATGGGACAGTACCTCAGCACACCAGAGACTCCGTGGCTCTGCTCTAGAGCACACTGGAATCTCTAGGATTCCTAATAAATGTCCAAAGTCCCAGACAGAGCCTGTTCAGGTTCTGGACTTTACAGGAGCAGAATTGGACACCCTGCAGGAAGAGCTTTCCTCCCTCAAGACAGGGTAAGCAGTATTCTACTGCTGGCAGGTTCTTTCACTGTAAACGCACCAGACCAGCAAAGGCACTTTCTGCAGTGCTAGGCCATATGGCAGCAGCCACGGCAGTAGTGCCAGGTTCAAGATTCCAGATGAGGGACATCCAGTTCCATTTAAGAGCCCACTGGTCACAGAGGAGGATCCTCTGGTCAAGTTGGTGCCTGTGTCAAACACCTTGATACAGGCCATGCAATGGTGGATGGACAAAGAGAATCTCAGAGACGGAGTTCCTTTGAAAAGAGACTCCTTCACTAATACTCACTAGAGGCCTCACTACTAGGCTGGGGTCACACATGATTGATTGCCCCCAAAGAGTCACTCCTGCACATCAGTCTGTTGGAGCTCAGAGCTGCGTATCTGGCCTTCTAGTCATTTGCATCCCAGCTATAGGCCAAAGAAGTGCAGGTTAGAACAGACAATGCCGCCACCATGTATTACATCAACAAGCAGGGAGGCACCAGGTCAACCTTACTGTGCACAGAGGCCATGAAGGTCTGGAACCTAGCACACTCACTGCAAGTGACTCTGTCTGCCATTCATCTACCAGGAAAGGTCAAAATTCTAGCAGACTCTGTCAGCATGATCAGCCAGAACCATCACGAATGGTGCCTAAATACACAGGTTCTGCAAACAGTGTTTAGAAGGTAGCACTCCAGATATAGATCTCTTTGCCTCACTGAACAACCACCAGTTGCCACAGTTTTGTTGCAGACCTCTGGTCAGGATATTATCCCAAATGATGCCCTGCAATTAGATTGGACAGGCAAATTTCTTTATGCCTTCCCTCCTTTTTCCTTTCCTGCTCAGGGTCCTGGTAAAACTCAGGACACAGCCTGTGACAATGATTCAAACAACATGAAGTCTTGCTGTATTCAGACATAATGCAGTTAGCCCCAGCATTTGAACTGCCCTGGAGAGGAAAGCGTTAACTCTATGCAGAAGCATAGAACATTGAGCTCGAGCTTGGTTTTCAAAGCTGTATCTGTGGTACTTCCCAGTGTAACCGTCAGATTCTTTACTCCACCTAACAGTGAAGTCGCCTGAGATTTCCTCTGCTTGGTTTGGTAAAAGTATAGTATTCGGTTTAAACCGATAATTTTTGTTATTTTCAGATTTCCAGCCTCTGTCTCACGGTACAGGTAGTGTGTAGACAGGTAGTGACTGTGTTTTATTCTGTGAAAAGTTGGAAATTGTTCTTTTCTTGGTTTCTTTCTGGTCGGTCTGGTTTGGAACAGACCCATTCTATTTAAATTATTTCTGGTATCCCGAGGATGATGATGATGACCGGGGGTCTGGATGTGCCCACTGAACTGGACATCTCCCCAGAGAGGCCCTCAGGTATCTCTCCTCCCAGGCTCTCTGAGTCCCTTCACATTTTTTGTTCTATAAAAGGTGGCACAAACCCTGCTGCTTCCCTTGGTTGAAGCTCCAGAGGAGGAAGAAGAGCCTGATTTTGTGGAAACTATGGACATCCCAGAGTCCAAAGACTGTCTATCCCTCTTCATAAATCCTTGGAGAAACTGACACACAAAATTTTACAAACCTTAATTCAATACCTCCTGTGGATAAGAGAATGGACAGGAGGTATTTGTTATCAGGCTCAGCTGCGAGTTCCTTTATAGTCATTGCAGCCATGTTGGGGTAGTGCAGGCTGCATGTGACAGGGCTAACATTCCTTGGCTTCACACACCCTGACATGGACTCCAGGAAAGTGGATGCTATGGCCAAAAAACAGTATTTGGCATCTCTTTGGGACTCAGGCAGGCTACTTACAGTATATGGCCTGCACAGCCAGGTACCAGAAATCCAGATGGGATACAGTTCTGGAACTGGCTAAACAGACCTCTCCCCAGCTAGCTAAGGAGCTGGAGGAGGTGGCTGCTGATGGAATTGAGGCATCCAAAATGCAATTTCATGCTGCTGTGGACTCCAATGATGTGGCATCTAGAGTCATGGCTACATCTGTGTCTCTCAGAAGACATGCTTGGCTCAGATGTACTAGCCTTTCACAGGATACCTAGATTAAGGCTATGGATTTACCGTAGTAGGTAACTCTCTGTTTGGGGAGCAGACAGAGGCTTACATGAAGAACATGGATGAATACAGGACCACGTACAGGAGTGCACAGGCCAAAGAAAGGCAGGCCACCTGCACAAGCAGCAGTCTAGGGCAGGAGCAGGCCCTTTCAAATGCCTTTTACCAAACCCAGGCCTCCTCCCTTCCCACAGAGGGGTTCTTCAGAGGGTGGGTAGGAGGGGATGAGCAGAGCTGCTCCCTCCTCCTCTCAGTCTAAGGCTGCTGCCAAGCAGACACCCTGATGTGCCAGCCCGGTCACTCCCCATTTCCAGTAGGAGGCAGGCTGGCTTACTACTTCCAGGTCTGGAAGTCTATGACCTCAGACAAGTGGGTCCTGGAAGTAGTAAGGAGACTGGCCCTCGGCTTCAAAAATTTCCAAAAAGGTCCAAGTCTTTTCCACCTGCATCACTCAGAAACCATTGCCCTAGAGGCAGAGGTTTCCTCTCTCAGCTCTCAGAGCTATAGGGAAGGTTCCTACTCAGCATAGGGCAAAAGAACTGTACTCCATGTACTTCCTTACCCCAAAGAAAATAGGGAGTGGCGACATCCTAGACCTAAGGTATTTGAACAAACACATTTCAGAGCCCAAATTCAAAATGGTAACTCTGGGAATGATCCTTCCTTCTCTAAGGCCAGGGATTAGCTAGCATCTCTGGACCTCAAGGATGCCTACTTCCATATTCCTATCAGGTGCTCCCACAAAAATACCTCCAGTTCGAGTTGCCTTCAGGCCATTACCAGTTCAGAGCTATGCCATTCAGCCTAACATCAGCTCCAAGGGTGTTCACAAAGTGCCTTACAGTAGTAGTGGCTTACCCATAAGACAGAGTATCACTATCTTCCCGTATCTGGACGATTGGCTCTTAGTGGGTCAGTCACCTTTACAGGTCAAGTCAGCTCTTCAAACTACCCAGGACTTACTCAGCTCCTTGGGGTTTTTTCAGTCTTCCAAAGTCTGTCCTTGAACCAGTTCAGCTTCTCACCTTTATAGGCATAGAGTTGGACACTATACAAGCAAAGCTTTCCTTCCCTGGCAAGGGTGAAGGCCCTAGTGGATCTCGCTTCCTTCTTTCGACCTCAGGTCTCCCACCGAGCAAGACAGTTCCTCCAGCTCCTGTGCCACATGGCAGCTTCCACGGCAGTGGTGCAGGGAGCAAGGTTCCAGATGAGGGACATTCAGTTTCATTCTAAGGTCTTTTTGGTCTCAAAAGAAGGATTCACTTACCAAACTGATCCCAGTGATCAGACTCTGGTCCAAGCTCTCCAGTGGTGGCTGGACCAGGACAACCTCAGACAAGGGTTCCATTTCTCCCTCAAGTCCCATCAGTAGTTCTAACTACAGATGCTTCTCTCCTCTGGGTGGGGGCCCACATGGGAGCCCTGACGGCTCAAGGACTCTGGTCCCCACAAGAGTCTCTCCTTCATATTAATCTCCTGGAACTCAGGGCAGTTTTCCTAGCCCTGCAGAGCTTCTCGATTCAGTCAAGCGCAAGGCGGTCCAAGTCAGAATGGTCAAAACCACCACAGTGTGGTACATCAACAAGCAGGGAGGCATGTGGTCCTCGGCCTTGTGCACAGAAGCCATGAAGCTGTGGTCTCTGACCTATTCTCTTCAGACTTCTGTGGTAGCAGTTCACCTTCCTGGGAAGGACAACATACTAGCAGATGCTCTGAGCAGAATTTCACAGGGACACCACGAATGGTCCCTGGAGCCTCACATACTGAAGGTCATCTTCTCCAGGTGGGGCACTCCAGAGATAGATCTCTTTGCAGCACCGGACAGTCATCAGCTTCCTCTGTTTTGTTGCAGACCTCCAGTCCTGGGGACGGTTCCCCAGGATGCTCTCATTTTGGACTGGAAGAGCAGGTTTCTCTATGCCTTCCCTCCCTTTCCTCTGCCGTTCAGAGTTAGATCAAGATAAGGACTCAACCCTGCACAGTGATACTAGTGGCTCCAGATTGGGCCAGACAGCCGTGGTATCCTCTACTGCTGTCCTTGTCATTGCATCCCCCTGTCTCTGCCCAGGGCATACAACTTCCTGTCCTCCCAGGGAGATCTGGTACCCCAATCTCCAGTCTCTCAATCTCAAGGCCTGGCTCTTGAAGAGTTAGAATATGCAGCACTACATCTTTCTCAGGATATTCTGAAGGTCTCCAGGAAACCTTCCACTAGAAAACTTACAACTCCAAATGGAAAAGATTCAGTATTTGGTGCTCTCAGAAAGGCATCCTGCCTGATTCTGCAGACATTTCCACAACCTTAGACTATCTAGTTCATCTGAATGGTCTAGGCCTTAGGCCTGCTACTCTGAAGGTTCATCTAGCAGCTGTTTCTGCATTCCTCTCAGCAAGGAAGGGCTCTTCCCAGGCATCTCATCCTGTTTTTTAGAAAGTTTTCAAAGGACTGGTTCACATTAACCTCCCTTTAGGGAACCCACTCTGCCTTGGGATCTTAATGTTTGCATAGCTCAGCTATGCAGCCACCCTTTGAACCTCTGGCTTGGCCGAATTGAAGTACTTGACCTGGAAACTGTGTTCCTGGTAGTTATTACTTGCCAGGTGGATTATTGAGTTAATGGCTTTGTCAGTTGAACTTGACTTCATCTACTTCCATAGGGGCAAGTAGTCCTAAGAACCACTAGGAGGTTCTTGCCCAAAGTGGTATCGGATTTTCATCTGAACCAGTCTGTCTCTCTCCTTAGTGTTTTCACTGATTATTCTTCTTCAGGTGAAAGAAGGTTACACAGTCTGGATGGTAAGAGGGCCCTCAGCTACTACACTGAGCATACTAAGGCACATAGAAATGACTCTTCAATTGTTTCTCACTTATGGTGAAGTGGGGAAAGGTAAGCCTGCCAGTAAAATAACTTTTGCCAGGTGGATTGTTTCTTGTATACAATTCTGTTATGACAAGTTGGGTAGAATGCCCCTTCAGGCCTGAGGGCTCATTCAACTAGGGTACAGTTGCCAGAGATGTACCTTTGTTAGAGATCTGTAAAGCAGCCACCTGGAAAACAGTACATACTTTACTAGCATTACTCCTGGACATCCAGGCTAGGAGTGATGTTAGGTCTGGCTCAGTACTGCAGAGCCTCTTCCCAAAGTAGGTTCTGCATTCCCTCCTCCATAGTGAACTGCTTGGTACTCTGTATTAGGTCTGAATACAGCAAGACTTCATATTCATATTGTTTGAAGAAAAATTACTCACCAGGTAATGTTGTTTCTTCTAATGGAGTCTTGTTGTATTCAGACCCCCTCTCCTCTCAAACCTGTTTTTGGGAAATGGGCTAGCAGGTACAGTGTTGCACCTCAGGGGTGTACCTTGTACCCCTACCTCTTGGGTGGGTGGATGTTGTTGTTATTTTTCTGGTGTTTTATACTTAATATTGTCACTACCTCTTCCTTCTTGGTTTTCGACTTGAGTCTTATGGGCCCAAAATAATTTTTTGCCCTTGGCTATTTGTTGAACAATTTTCATACTATAGTATGTTAGTTAGTGTGCTCGTAAGAATCTGAGAGTTACACTGGGAAGTACCACAGACAGAGGTTTGAAAACCGAGCTTGAGCTCAACATTCTATGCGTCTGCATAGAGTTAACTCTTTCCTCTCCGGGCAGTTCAAGTGCTGGGGCTAACTGCATTATGTCTGAATACAGCAAGACTCCATTAGAAGAAACAACATTACTATGGTGTGTAATTTTTCTTCTGGTGGCATCAGACTGGTCGAATCAGCCTTGGTACTCACTCCTGCTGACCCTGTCAGCAGCACAGTCAATTCACCTCCCTCAGAGGTACTATCTGCTGACATCCTCACAGAGCAGGATAATGTACCAGCTTGAAGTTCCTATATCTCAAGGCCTGGCTCTTGAAGACTTAGAATTTGCCAGCTCACCTTCAGAGGAGGTCCTGACTGTCCTTAGGGGTTCCAGAAGTTCTCAATCAAGAAAACCTATGCTTCCAAATAGAAGAGGTTTTAGTATGGTGGTTGTACAGGTGTCCAACCTACTAATGCTGGGTTTTGAGTCCTTTTGAGACTACCTTACCCACTTGAACTCACCAGGCCTGAGGCCTTCAACTTTGAAAGTGCACTTAGCTGCAGCCTCTGCATATATTTCGGCTGGTAAGAACAGATTCCTGGCCTCCCATCCTGTCTTCAGAAAATTTTTCAAAGGCCTTCTTCACCTTCATCCTTCAGTGAGGGAACCGTGCCAGCATGGGACTTGAATATCTGCATTGCCAAGCTAATGGAACCCCATTTTAGCCAATGGCAATTGCAGATCTCAAATATGTAACTTGGAAAGCTGTTTTCCTGGTAGCCATTACCTTGGCTAGGTGAGTAAGTGAGCTTCAAGCCCAGTGTACAGACCTGAACTACATTTCATTCCACAGAAATAAGGTGGTTCTACTAACCAATAGAAAATTCCTTCCCAAGGTAGTTTCGTATTTTCATCTGAAACAATCTATCGCATTGCCAGTCTTTTTACTGCCAACTTCAGTTAAGGAGAACAGAGATTACATAGTCTGCTTGTCAAAAGGGCTCTCTGCCACTATTTGGACAGACAACGTCAGACAGACCAGAGGTGACACAGTTGTTCCTTACCTATTGGGAAGTAAGTAAGGGAAAACCAGCATCGAAATGAACCATTGCACACTGGATAGTAGCATGCATACAGTTCTGTTACAGCAAAGCAGGTAAGCAGCCCTCCCTTGGCCTTAGGGCACACTCCACAAGGGCACAGCTGCATCAGTAACTGCAGCAAGGGATATACCCTTACTGGAAATTTGCAAAGCAGCTACATGTAAAACTGTTCACACTTTTGTCAAGCACTACTGCTTAGACAGTCTAGAAGTGATGCCAGATTTGGCACAGCAGTGCTGCAGAGAATTTTCCCAAATAGGATCTCTGCCCTACCTCCAAAGGTACTGCTTGGTAGTCTGCACTAGTTAAGCAGACTGCGTGATTCCTGGGGTTTGAAGAAAAAATTGCCATAGTAATTATGTTTTTCCAGGGGATCACTCAGTTTACTTAAGCTCCCACCCTGCCTCCCCTACCAGAACCAGGGAAAAGTGGTCGCTAGACTGCATCCCTACTAGTCACTATTCGTCCTACAATATTTTAAGCTTAAGGCTTTTAAAGTTTTAACAACTAGTTGAGTTTACTGTTGTCCTTCTTACAGGGACCCTTATTTCTTAAGGGTCCCCATATGGGGAAGGTGTTAATCAGTTATAGCTAGTTAGAATGCCTCACTTGTTAGGCTTTTGTATGTAATCTGAGCACTCAGAGTGCAGCAGTTACTAGGGCAGCATTTTGAATTTGGCATGAGCCAATGAGAGTTTCATCATGTACATACATTCCATTCTCTCCAGAGCAGTTCAACACTGGAGTCTCACTGCACTAGTTAAGCAGACTGAGTGATCCCCAGGAAAAACATAGTTACTGTGGTGAGTAATTTTTTCTTTTCCTGGGGACAGGGCCACCCTATGGGTTCTTTTAAACCCCAGGAAATATTACTGTAGTCTGACATATACAGTATTGTCCTTCCATTGTACTGCCCAGGAGCTGAAATGGTTAATAGAACCTATGCTAATGATGGAATGCTAGGCTCATACTCTGTTTTCAAACCACTGTCCCTGGTAAACATTCTACAGCTGTCAGATTCTTTTACTCTACTTGCCTAGTACAGATGCCTTGGAGAGCCTCCTTCATCTTTCTTGAAGATTTTATTTTCTCATTTATTTGAAATAAATTTTATTTCTATTAATTTTTAAAGCACTGTCCTTGTGTTTACAGGTAAATTAGTGTAGATTTAGTGTTATTCGTAAGTTTTTCAGTTTCTTTTCAGTTCATTTAACTGGGAGGAACCAAACTTTTATTTACATTTTAAAATAAAATTTCTGTTTTTCTTCTTTCCCGGGCAGTTGCTTAATTTGGTTATTTTGAGGGAACTGGGTAACTCTTGGTTCTCTCAGTGGTTCGAACCGACATAAAGTAAAAAAAAAAAAAGGTTTAAGCCTTATTCATTTGTGTGGGTTTCTGATTCTCAGAGACCCATTTCTTTGGGTTTTACTGGTTTTGTCACTAACCCAAGAAAGAACCGCCCAATGGGTTTTCAGCTTTGTACAGAGTGTGGGGAACTGTTTGAAAATAGATCCTCATTTCATTTGTGTTTTTGCCTTAGGTTTGACCACCTGAAGGCAGATTGCAAATCTCTAAAGCAAAACTTTTCCTCAGTCAACGCTTATAGGCATTTGAACCGATTGATAGGAAAATGTCAGAGAAGGCTACTGACCCAGCAGTGGATAAAACTTCCTTCTCTCATAAGGAAAACTGAAGGAACCGTTGAACAACCCTCTAACCAGGGTGATGGTTCATCGGTTAAGAAAAGAACCCCAGACACTGCCACTGAACAGGTAGGTTCTGCTAAGAAAAGAGGAAGGAAAAAGATTTGGTTCAAGGAACCGCAACCTGCAAAACCATTGGTTCTAACCGCAGATGAAATAGCAACGCTATAAAATTTATACAGGCACTGCACACCGGTACCGTGGTTCCGGTCAGTGGCCTGGTCTGCAGACCTCGCTCAGGACCAGAGTTCCTCCTTAGTTCCTGGTTCACTTGAACGGTTTGCAGAGGTGTACATAGAAGGGGAGGATGTGGTTAAACCTGATGGATCCCCTGATCCTCAACATCCTGACTCCGCTGAGAAGGAGCTGAGAATTTTCTTCTCACACAGACACTGGACCTGTCCACCCAGGAATCCACAGAGGAGGAAGAGGAGCCAGACTATATGGAAATGATGAATGTGCCAGTAACAAAAGACTGTTGCTGCCCATCCACAAGTCTCTGAAGAGACAGGCTTCTAGAATTTTATGAACCCCTACTTCCATTCCCCTAGTGGACAAGAGGATGGACAGGAAGTATTGGGTGGCTAAGTCTGGAGCAGAGTACCCAGTCATGAAGAGGTGGTGCAAGCTGCGGCTTGTGATAAGGCAAGGAGTCCCCTAGCATCAGACCCACCGGATAAAGACTCCAGAAAATTAATACTATGGCCAAGAAATCCTACTTAGGTGCCTCTTTGGCCATTAGACACTCCACTTACATGGCCTATGTCTCCAGATATAAAAAAAGTCTCTGGGATGCAGTTTCAGAGATTGCTAAAGCATGGGAGTGGTGCAGTGCAGTGGCTATGATGCAGCAGTCTTCCGGGAGACGTCTGGAGGATGCGGTGTTGTCCCATCTGCAGGCACCTCTCTAGGCTGAGGGAGGAGGTTGCTCATCTGTGGGCTGAGTTGACCAGGATTTGTGGGAACTCCCTCCCACCCAGGGACCACCAGGGTCACTGCCGTTGCCTCAGAGATTGCCAAGAAAGAGGAGTGGTTGGACCACAGTGGGCTCAGGGAGGGTGAGGGTGGTGGAACAGAGGCGCATCCCTCCAGTTGTACCTCTCCACATTTCTGTGCCGTTCTGGAAAAGTGTGGTTCCTTTATGGAGGCACCCACAGTGGAGACCAAGGAGGATGCTGGTAACCTCCACATAGGAGACCCACAGGAGGGTGGCATGGTGGTTCCTATATGGAGGCACCCACAGTGGAGACCAAGGAGGATGCTGGGAACCTCCACATAGGAGACCCTCAGGAGGGTGGTATGGGACCCCACAGGGAAGAACAACTCCTGGTGGGGACTCCATTGTTAGGAAGGTAGAACTGGGGAAGGAAGGGGAGGGAGGTAAGGTACCTGCCTGGTGCCATGGCTTGAGGGACAGGGAGTGAATCCTCAGAATCACAGTGAGCAGCTGCACAGGGAGGGAGCTGGATGTCATTGTCCACCTAGGGACAAATGACCTGGCTAAGAAAGGATCAAAGAAGTACAAGAAGCATTTGTGGAGATGGGGAGTGGCCTTAGATAAATAGCACACATGGTAACCTTCTCGGAGGTGCTGCCTGTCTATGGCACAGGTGAGGCTAGGGTGCTCCACACCATGGGATTCAATCAGTGGTTGAAACACTGGTGCAGAGCTCAAGGATTTGGCTTCATTGGGGACTGGGGTCCACCTGGAGGATGCAGGCCTATACTGATGTGATGGTCTGCATCTGTCCGGGGGAACCAGGATCCTAGGTGATAGGTTTAAATGCTTCATTGGCAAGCATTTAAACTAGCCAAGGGGAGGCACTGGAGAGGAGCAGGGAATCCTAGCCCCCAAAAAATCAGGTTACTAAGTGTGGTAGACACCAACATAGAAAAGTTGATAGGAGAAGTGCAGGGGTAAATGGAGAAAGTGACAAACACAGTCAGGACAGGGATGGGGCAAAAGGGGTAAGGCCATCAAGAAATGGAGGGTAATGAGTACCGATGCAAGTCTGGGCAGCAAGCTCCCTGAACTGGAGTCCTTGATGGAAGAGGGATACCTGGATATTGTAGCAGCCACAGAAACATGGTATACAGAGAACCTGGGATGTTAACATAGCATGGTACACAACCTACAGGAGAGACAGGGTGGCTAGAAGAGGGATGGAGTAGCTCTCTATGTAAGGAAGGGATAAAAGCAACTGAACAAAAGAGTAAATGGAGAAGAGGAGGCACTGTGGGTCACCTTAGAGACTGGAAATGGCACCACAATCTGCACAGGGTTTGTATACAGACCCCCATGCCAGGGGAGGGAATGGACAAGGATATGATAGAAGGCATACTTAGGATGGCAGAGAAAGGGGAGATACTGTTGATGGGGACCTTAATACCAGATGTCAGCTGGAGAACCTTTGCTGCAGCCACATCCAAAAGCAGGGCCATTCTCGATGCCCTTCAGATAGCATGCTTCAAACAGCTAGCTTTGGAACCTACTCGTGAGGGAGCAATCTTAGACCTCGACTCTCAAATGGAGACAGTGAGAGGATCTCAGATCTAGAAGTGGGTAGCCATTTGGGGACAAGTGACCCCAAACAGTGTGGTTCACAATAAACTCAGCTACAGAGTCAAGCCATACAAAAGTGAGGCCATACAAAAGTGAGGGTTCTGGACTTCAGAAGGGCTGACTTTGGCAAGATGGGAGAGTGCCTTAGAAAAGCACTAGCAAACAAGCTAGAAGGAAGGGTGGAGCAACAATGGGGAAATATCAAAACTGCCATCACAGAGGCAACAGGCCTTTGTGTGAAGCAAATAAACAAATCAAAATGAAAGAAAAGCCACTATGGTTCTCAAAAGAGGTGGCGGTGAAGGTTAGGAGAAAAAGATAGCATTTAGGAAGTATAAGGAAACACAGAAGGAGCAGGACATAGAACTGTACCAGTTAAGGCAGAAGGAAGCAGGGAGGGTAGTCAGAATATCAAAAGCCCAAACTGAGGAAAAGATAGCCAACTCAGTTAAGAAGGGGATAAAACCTTTATAGGTATATCAGGAGCATAGAAAGACAAAGGGAGGGAAAGTGAGGCTGAATTAGAATAGATGGTGGGTGGGTGGTCAGAGAGGACAGTGAATACTGAATGAATACTTCTGTTCAGTATTCACAAAAGAGGTGGGGAGGTGCCTAATCCAATTAACAGAAGCACTCTGGATAGGGGTCAATCCCAGTCCTTTCACAGAAAAAAGGGTTCTGAAAGAACTCCTAAAACTGAAGGTGGACAAAGCAATGGAGCCAGATGGAATTCACCCCAGAATTATAAAATAATTAAGCAGAGAACTAGTGACACCACTGACTACCCTTTTTAACAAATCATGGGAGGATGGTGTGGTACCTGAGGACTGGAGGAAGGCAGATGTGATTCCCTTCACAAAAGTGGGACCAAGACAGAGGCAGGAAACTACAGACCTGTCAGTTTGACCTCTGTGGTAGGAAAGTGATGGAGTCACTTCTGAAGGAAATAATTTTGAGTACCTAGAGGCCAGTGGGTTACAGGACCCAAGGCAGCATGGGTTCACAGCAGAAAGGTCATGTCAGATGAATCTAATTGATTTATTTGATTGGATGACCA
Organism: Neoceratodus forsteri; assembly: GCA_016271365.2. Lineage (NCBI taxonomy): Eukaryota > Metazoa > Chordata > Ceratodontiformes > Ceratodontidae > Neoceratodus > Neoceratodus forsteri. Next base: position 518,541 of record CM028131.1, read on the forward strand.
AAATAGTAGACCAGGGAAGGGCTGTGGACATGGCCTACCTAGAATTTAGCAAGGCATTTGACACAGTCCCACACAAAGATTAATAGTCAAATTAACCAACCTGGGAGTGGGTCCCAGGGTGGTAGCCTGGGTAAAACATTGGCTGGATAACAGGTAACAGAAAGTAACTGTAAATGGAGTCCACTCTGAAGAAAGAGGGGTTACTAGTGGGTACCGCGAGGGTTCAGTACTGAGTCCAGTCCTTTTAATGTCTTTAGAAGTGACATTGCAGAGGGACTAGAAGGAAAAGTATGCCTCTTGCAGATGACACAAAGATCTGCAACAGGGTTGATACACAAGGAGGCGTGGAAAGGATAAGAAGGGACTTGGCAAGGTTGGAGGAATGGTCAGAAGTATGGCAGCTTGGATTCAGTGCAAAGAAGTGCAAATAATGCACCTGGGAAACAAAAACCCAGGGAAGATTACACAATGGGGGTAGTAACAACAACAACAAAAATGGAAAGGGACCTGGAGGTAATCATATCAGATGACCTTAAGGCTGGCAAGCAGCGTGAGAAGGTGGTAGGGAGGGCTGGGAGGATACTAGGATGTATAAGAGAGGCATTACCAGCAGAAAACAGGAAGTTATTATCCCCTGTACAGACAGTTGGTGGGACCCCATCTGGAATACTGCGTCCAGTTCTGGAGACCCCATCTCCGCAAGGACATAGACAGGATGGAGGCAGTTCACAGGAGGGCAAATAAAATGGTTCAGGGTCTGCCAGAGAAGCCATACGAGGAGAGACTAAAGGAGCTTAATATGTATACCCTTGAGGAAAGGAGTGAGAGGGGGGACATGATAGAAACGCTTAAGTACCTCAGTGGAATCAACAAAGTCCAAGAGGGTAGCATCTTTCAGAAAAGAGATGTGCAAGAACAAGGGGACACAATTTGAAGATAGAGGAGGACAGCTTAGGGGCAATGTGAGGAAGTATTTTTCACAGAAAGGGTAGTGGATCATGGAACAGCCTTCCTGAGGAGGTTGTGGGGTCTACAACTGTGGAGAATTCAAGAATGCATGGGACAGACATAAGACAATTTTGTGGGAGGTAGGAAGAAATAGGCTGTTGGTTAAATAGGATCTGCAGCTTATCCTCTAGGTAGGGAAATGAGCAGACGAGGTGGGCCCAAGCAGTCCTTATTTGCTGTCAAAGTCTATGTTTCTGTGTTTCTATGCCCTGGGCCCATAGCATCATATTTGGCTGAAGCTGCAAAAGGGCATAGAGGCCTCTAAATGCCAGTTCAGAATGGCAGTGGATGCAAATTATATTACAGCCAGGCAAATGGCAACCTCAGTGTCTCTGAGGAGATTTGCTTGGCTGAGGCTACTAGTCAGTGGATTCTGTTAATCATGATAACTTTTGTAATTACTTGGAAAATGTCAGTCTAAAACTAATACCATTCTGATGGGTGATTTTAATTACCCTGGCATAAATTGGTTAAATGGTGTAGGTTCAAATAAACAAGAAAATAAATTTATTGGCACAATTGCTCACCCAGGATTAGACCAAATTGTCAACATTCCAACAAGATATAATAACATTTTAGACCTAATATTTACTAATATAAAAAAGGCATTGATACCCCAGATACTATGGCTCAAATAGGTAACAGTGACCATCTAATGGTTAAATGGTCAATTAATTATTATAAGAAAAATCTCAATGGTATAACCAAATTCAGAAACTATAAAATGGCTAATTATGTAGCTATTAAAGAGTACCTAATGATGTGGAATTGGAAAAATAATTAATTGAGTCAACAGTGGTAGAAATATGGCATAGAATAAAAGAAAAAATTTTTGTATTTCTGAGTGGGTACCAATTAGAGTTAAATACGTTCAGAAGAAAAGGCTTCCACCATGGTATTCCACAAAATCAAAAGATTGAAAAGGGCTTTCAATAAATATAAGAAAATAAATCTAATTCTAATTGGTCTAAATTTGTTTTTAAAGCTAAAAATCTAAATATGCAATCAAAAAGGCTAAAAAGGATTTGGAATATAATCTAGTTAGTAATTAGGGTGATAATAAAAAAAGTTTTTCAATTATATTGGTTCTTTAAAATCTACACTCAATCTAGTTGGACCCTTAAAATTAATGATGAGATTATAAACAATGAACAAATAATGGCTAATAAATTCAATCAATATTTTGCTAGTTTATTTTAAAAAAGGACATTATTAAATGAGAGTCCCTCTGTTCTGGAACCTGTAGTTGAGTTCACTGTTGCTGAAACTTATTCCATCATTAATTCATGTAAATCTTCCACATCTGTAGGACCTGATAACATCCCTTCGATATTCTTAAAAAATGTTTCATACGAGTTAGCTGGTATATTAACATTTTTTTAATGAATCTATAGCAAAGGGCACTGTTGTAAAATAATGGAGAGATGCTTTAGTCATCCCAATACATAAGAATGGTTCAAAGCAAGAGTTAAAAACTATAGACCTATAAGCCTAACATCCTCTGTATGTAAAAATTATGGAAAAGGTCAATCTGATATATTACAACATAGTTTTGAACCTGGTAGGTCTTGTCATACTAATTTAATAAACTTTTTGAGCCAGTGAGTAACGCCTTGGACATGGGTCTTCCAGTGGATGTCATTTACTTGGATTTTGAAAAGGCTTTTGACTCTGTTTCATATAGTATATTATATGAATGTTTAATACAAATGGAGTTTAATAAATTTATTACTGCTTGGATTATACAGTGGTTGACTGATAGAAGACAACAGGTGTCACTACGTGGGTATACATCTACATGGACCGAGTTACTAGCAGGGTCCTGCAGGGCTCAGTCCTGGGTCCAATATTGTTTAATATTCTTATAGCTAGTATGAACACTAAAGGTGGTATATGGTTAACAAAGTATGCAGATGATGCTAAACTAGGTAGGATTGTTAACAATATAAAATTCATTTCAAATTTACAGGATAATTTGAATTTAATCTCAGGCTGGGTTACCAATCATAAATTAAACTTTAATTATAATAAATGTAAGTTATGCACTTTGGGTTAAATAACATGTGTACTAATTATTGTATTAGCCACGTGTTAAGTGTAATTACTTCTGAAAATGATCTTTGTGTCACTATAACTAATAATTTAAAATTTACAGAACATTTAAATACTACTGTTAAAAAATGTACTCAATTGACTAATTGTATTTTCAAAAATATAAAAAGTAGAGAACCTGCTGTATTACTCCCACTGTTTACTAGTATTATAAGATCTAATTTTGATTAGTGTTCCTCATTTAGTGCTCCAACATTAATTAGAGATAGATTATCTAGAGAGAGAAGTCAAAGGAGATTCACCAAACATATTATTGGTATGGGTCCATTGACTTATGAAGAAAGATTAAAAATTACAATTTTATAGTATGGAATACAGGTCCCTGAGAGGTGACCTTTGTTTGCTCTATAGGGCTACAAAGGATGAACTCTTTTTGAAACTATATATCTGACTTGGAATCCAACATCTGTACATACCGATCACATAATCTGAAATTAACTGCATCCATAAATAAAACTACAAAGAGAAATAAATTATTTACACAAAGGATAATTCCAATATGGAATTCACTTCCTAATGATGTAGTGCACTGTGATAATTTAGCTCTATTTAAATCAAAGCTTGATTCTCACATGGATGACTTAAAATATGTAGTCCACCTAGCTTAGGTGGCGTGATAAAATTGGGCTAGTCCTTCAATCACGTACTATGCCTATGAACCTATGAACCTGTGACTCCCAGACAAAGGCACTGGACTTTCCTTGTGAGCCCACATCCCTTTTTGTGAGCAAACAAGAAGATGGATGAGTACAAGGTGAGCTTATAAGAGTGCTGCTGCAAAGGAGAAAGCAGCAACACCCCAGAAGTACCAAGGCACAGGGAGCAGGGCTAGAACCCATTACAGACCCCTCTTCCAGGCCCAGGCATCACCACCTATCAACCTCAGAGAGGGTACTTAAGAGGCAGAGGCAGAAGAAGCAGCAGCCATACTGGCCTCAGCACTCAGCCATGTGTATAGACTACAGACCCCTGAGGGGTCTGCCAGAGCCACCTCCTCATTTCCAGTAGGGGCAGGCTGCCCACTATCTCCAGGCTTGGAATGTATCACTACAGACGGATGGGTCCTGGAGGTAGGGCCAGGAGCTTGCCCTCAGGTTCAAGATCCTTATAGAAGTAACTCTGTTGGAAGAGGAAGTAGCAAACTAATTCAAGACAAAGCAGTAGAGCCTGTTCCCTTGGCCCACAGGAAGGGGTCTCTATTCTGGATACTTCCTCACTTTGAAAACATTTAAACAGGCATTTAACAAAGCCAAAGTTCAAAATGGTTACTTTGGCTGCTATCCTCCCTACACTCAAGAAGGTTGATTGGGCTAGCATCTCTGGACTTAAAGGACACTTACTTCCACATCCCTATCAGGCAATCACACAGAAAGTACCTCAGGTTCAGATTGCCATCCGACCACTACCAGTTCAGAGTCATGCCTTCGCCTTACCTCTGCTCCAAGGGTGTTTACCAAGTGCATAGTAGTGGTGGTAGCACAGCTAAGGTGACAAGGGGTTAGAGTCTTCCCATACCTGGATGTCTGGTTGGTGGTAGGCCAGTCTCCTCAGCGGGTAGAGATGCACTGATCACCATCCAAGATACCCTGTGTATGCCGGGCCTCCTGGTAAATCAGATAAAGTCAGTGCTAATGCCAGTTTAGCAACTGGAGTTCATAGGAGTGGAACTGGACACTCTGAAAGGAAGGGCCTTCCTCCCACAGGAAGGTAGACAGCTTGGTGCAGCTGGCAGGCTCATTCCAGCTGCACCACCAGACCAGTGAGGCATTTTCTATACATGGCTGTGGCAATGGTGTCAGGTCAAGATTCCATAAGAGAGATTCCGTTTCACCTCAGGTTTCACTGGTCCCAGAAAAGAGATTCCCTGTCAGAGAAGGTTCCAGTCACAGGAACCCTTGCTGTAAGCTCTGCAGTGATGGCAGGAAAAAGACAACCTCAAGGAAGGTGTGCCTTCCTCCAGCTGCTGCCAGCAGCAGTCTTAGCAACAGGTGTCTCCTCCTAGGGGTGGGGTGCACACCTAGGGGAACACACTGCACATGGTACCTGGCTCCAGCAGGAGTCCCTGCTTCACATAAAGCCTGCTGGAGCTCAGGGCAGTTTATCTAGGAATTCAGTCCTTCACCCAATGCTTCAAGGCAAGGTAGTTCAGGTTAGAAGAGACAATACAACCACAATGTACTACATAAAAAAGCAAGGCACAATGTCGTCCTCACTGTGCACAGAGGCCATGAAAGTGTGGAGTCTAGCTTCCTCCCAGGAAATCTCCCTCTTAGCAGTCCACCTCCCAGGAGGACAATGTCTGGCAGATGCTCTCAGCAGGATCAACCAAAACCACCACGGTGGTCACTAAACAGACAGCTCCTGCAAGTGGTGTTCAGAAGGTGGGGCACCCCAAAGGTGGACCTCATTGCAACCCCAGACAATCACCAGCTACCACAATTTTGTTGTAGGCCTCCTGCAGTGGGCACAGTCCTCTGGATGTGTTGCTGTTGGATTGGACAGGGAATTTCCTGTATGCCTTTCCTTCATTTCCCTGTTGCTCAGAGTGCCGAACAAGCTCAGGATTCAACCTGCGACAGTGATCCTCATTGCTCCAGACTGGGCCACACAGCCATGGTGTTCTCTGCATCTGACCCTGTCAATTTTCCAGGCTAATGTCTCTACCCAGGAGGCACAACCTATTGGCCTCCTCACAGGGTAGGGTCCTTTACTGCAATCTCAGGCTCAGGGCTTGGCTCTTGAGGACTTAAGAGTATGCTGACTTGCATTTTTCTGGAGGGGTGTTAGAGGTTCTTAGGGTTTCTAGAAAACCTCTACCAGAAAGACTTTCGCCTCTAAATGGAAGAGATTTTCCATTTGGTGCCAGAAAAAGAGATAGACTGCTGCCAGGCTGACTTGTCTGTCATCCTAGAATATAAGGCACACCTTCATTCTCTCTCTGCCTTAGGCCTTCCACCCTCAAATTACAACTTAGCAGCTGTCTCTGCTTGCCCCTCAGCTGGTAAGGGTTATCTCTGGCAGCTAGTCAAGTGTTTAGGAAGTTCTTCAAGGATCTCATGCATTTGCATCCCCCACAGGGAACACATCCCAGCATGGGCCCTCAATATATGCATTGGCCAGCTAATGCAACCACCGATGGGCCCATGTCTTCAGCAGAACTTAAGTATGCAACATGGAAGACAATGTTCCTGGTAGCCATCACCTCAGGAGGATCAGTGAGTTCCAGGCCTTGTCCACTGAGCCAGATTACATATCAGTCCTTAGGGGCAAGGTAGTCCCACCCTCATTATCTACTTCCTCCCTCTGACAAATCCTTCAATACAATTATGTATTTAATTCTACCTACACACTCTCCATACCCAAAGTCATAATCCCTTCTTTTGTTACATATATATATATTTCTGTATATATATATATATATATATATATATATATATATATGTAAATATGTGAATTATTGTCAATGTATCATGGCTGTCCTCATATATATTATGTGTTGGCATCCTTAATGACGGTATCACCTCATCTATCATTGTATTTTTGCTTTGTCCCATGTTTATGTAATTGGCCTTGACCTAACCAGGTCCATCTTGTAATGATCACTGCTCAACGATGTTCGCCTGGATAAATAAAGATTTTGATTGATTGATTGATTGGTAGTCCTCAGGACTAACAGAAAATTTCTGCCTAAGGTGGTGTCGGACTTCCACCTGAATCAGTCCATTACTTTGCCAGTCTTTTCACTGACCACTCTAGTTCAGGGAATGTAGACTGTGCAGCCTAGATATTAATAGAACTATAAGCTACTACTTGGATTACACAAAGGCCACAGGCAGGATAGCACTCAGCTCTTCCTGTTGTATGGAGAAGTGGGAAAGGGCAAGCCGCCTCAAAGAGGTCTATGGCCCGCTGGATTGTTGGTTGTGTTCAGTTCTGCTACAGCAAAGTAGGTAAAGAACCCCTGCAGGCCTCAGGGCTCACTCTACAAGGGCTACAGCTGCCTCGATATCAGCTGCAAGAGATATTCCTTGTTGGAAATTTGTAAAGTAGCTACCTGGAAAGCAGTCCACACCTTTACTAAACACTGCAGCCTGGATACCCAGGCCAGAGGTGATGCCTGGTTTGGCACAGCAGTACTGCAGATCCTGTTTCTAAATAGGTTCTCTACCCTCCTCAAAAGGTACTGCTTGGGTAGTCTGCATATGTGGAATACAATCGATTTCCTGAGGTTTGAAGAAAAAGATTACCCTGTAGTAATCTTGATCTTATCTGTGTCAATCTTCACCATTCATCACAGATGGGTACTGGCCAGAGATCAGGACCCGTGGGAGCTTTTATTTTTTTTAAAGGGTAGGTGGAGCCGACACAGCATCGGCGCGCCCTCGGGGCCGGCGTACTGCGTGGCGCTGGAGGTTGGCCGTTAGGCTGAGTCGACTCCGCCTGCCTACCAGTTCTTCGCCTCACGCTGTCGAGGTCACCTCATGGGAAGCTTCTCTGCAATTTTAGGCCTTCAGCCTGTTCAAAAATCGACGCTCAGTCCATCAGTCGCCTACCAGTTCTGGGTTCTGCCCACCGACGCCACCGTAAGATCTTTCCTTTATTTGAAATTCTGCGACGCCGAGTCTGTTTTGTGCTGTGTTTTTCTCCGAGGTCATGTCTCGTTGGAGGGCAAAGTCTTCTAAGACGGGTCGGCCCCCATGCCGGTGCCCGTGGCAGCCAAAATATTCCGCCACCGACCAGCATGACTGGTGTCTTGCGTGTCTTGGCCCGCTTTCATGACATGGATTCGTGCGATGCCTACTTCTCCATGGACCGCCGCCTCTCGAACAGCACGCTGAAAGTGGGGTGAGCTCCACCGACTTTCGGGGTAGGGGTTCGCACTCATCGGGCCAAGCCACGCCTCTCGGCCTTTCTCCGGGTCCCTCCCGGTTCTATATGGACTGAGGAGGAGGAAGCTCGCTACTTGTAGCCTGGCCATTGACGGTGCTCCTCCCGTGGCACAAGAGGCTCGCCCTGCTTCCTTCCGGGAGCTGGAGGAGGCGCCACCACGCAGTCGCCTTCGGGGTGAAGGTTCCCCGTGTCGCTCCGCTGCTCGGAAGGCCCGGTCAGCGCCGTCCTCTCGACGCCATCGGTCAGCGCCATTCATGGTGTCAGGACCCTATCGGCGCCGACCACGCTCAGCGCCAGGCCCTGTCGACGCTGCTCACGGGTGCCGACGCTGCTCGTGGTGCCGTGGGACAAGATCTGGCATCCTCTTTCGCCATGTCTCACCTCAGCGCCGTCCTTGGCGCTACAGTTGAGCACGGCGCTGCGTTTCCGCGCAGCCGCGCCATAGGGCTTTTCGGCCCGCTGTCGGTACATCCTCGGCACCGCCCATGCTCTCGGTGCCACTCATGGCGCAGGAGAGGGGCTGGTCGGTGCCATGTTCTCGTGCCGCCAGTCTGCCCTCGGGCTGTCGCCGGCGCTGTCAACCTCTGTGCCGCCGCGCGCCGAGGGCCTGGTGGCGCTGTCTTCGCGCCGAGGTTGCTGCCACGCGCCTGCCTCTGTCCCCGGTACCGCCTCGGTGCTGGTGGATTTGACGGCGCCGCCTGGCCCTGGGTTTCCCACCTTGGGCCCAAGCTGCCCTGGTGCCTTCTGCAGGTCCTGCCCGCTGGTTGCGAGGGCACGGGTGCCGCCTCGACACAGCCCTGGCCCCGGCCCTCTGGCAAAGGTTTCGCCCGCCTCCTACTGTTTGGCTCAGAGCCTCGGACTCTACCTCGGAGTCGGAGTCGAGCTCGAGTCAGACGGGCAGTCACACCTGGGTTGTCTCAGAGGAGTGGCGCTTCGTGGTCTCGCCGATGAGTCGAGGCCAAACCCTACTGAGGAGAGGTCAGGTGGCCCCGAGGCTAGGGTCAGTGGTGCTGACCAGCAGGCAGTGGTGCGTGCCACCATTGCTCTGCAGCCTGGCCTTGGGGGTTTCATCGACCCGGTGGTGGTACCCCTCCGGTGGTGTCTTGATCGCCCAACTTTGGGCCCATCGAGAAACCTACAGGAGGGGAGGGTGCTGTTCCTGGGTCTCCCTTCAGGGGCCGCCCAGAGATGCCAGCTACCTAGGATGGCCCTCTCGGGAGGAGGAGGACTCTTTCGACTCTGAAGGGTCGGGTGTGGGGTCATGCCATGGCCTTTCTCTGGGGTCCTCCGGCCCTGGGCGGCCAAGTGCAGATTTCACCCTTCCCCTCGGGTTCCTTGAGGGAGTCTCATTCTTTGAGGCAGGGGACCGTCCTTCTGGACTATAACGGCCCTGGTTGCCACACTGGGGATTCTTGTGGGTGCAGCCAAGGCAGTACCAACGTGGTTGTACAGCTGTCGGCTGTGGAGTCTTCTGGGCACCTCCTCGGTGCTCGTGGTCCGCCCCCAGCCTTGGCGGAGGTCAGCCGATTTCTTTCTTGGCTCTGCCCCTATCCTCTGCCACATTCTCCAGCGCTCCCAGGCATTCTTGGTCCTAGCGGCCCTGTCACCTGGGGAGCAGTTCAGGAGCAGTGGCGCCCAGTTCCCTGCCTATGTTAGGGCTATGGACAGCCAGGTTTTTCAACCTCCCCGTGCAGCCACCCTTGGAACATATGGTGACTCCTCCAGCTCCTCATCCCCTCTTCTGGGGAGAGGAACCCTCTGTCCACATCTCTCCGGCTGCTGATCTCTCCGAGTATCAGCGCTTCCTCGTGAGGATGTTGGAGAACTTGCACCTTTCTCCCTCTTCTGTTAGCAATCCTGAGCATGCGGCACGCCTTTCTAGGCGATTAGGGCAAGGCCACCCTTGTGGTGCCGCCTCGGCCTGCTTCCTTCAGGAGGCATCCTCATGCTTCTGGCAGAGGCCCTTCTCCAGAGTTCCTGCCCCTAGGGACCTCAGCCAGAAGTATTGCGCCTCCTCGAGTCTCCAGGTTCTATGCCTCATCCGCAGTCCAGCTTGACGATCTGACACCCCTGATGGGCTCAGCGCCTCCACCGTGACCGCCCCCAGATCAAGACTCGGATTTCATTTTTGGGGAGGAGGATCTTCTACTTGGCATGGTTGCTCCTTTCTATTTCGCTCACCAGGCCCACTATGCAGCCTACAACAGGTTCTTGTGGTCCACGCTAGGTCAGGTCCTAGTTGCTTTGCCTGACTCGGAGCAAACCAGACAAGCCATCGCGCCTCTGCACGTGGCCTGGAGCAAGGCACCAAGCGAGGGCATCTTACGAGGCCAACGAGGTAGCTGCCAGGCTCGAGGGACAGTGATCTGCACTAGGAGATCGGTGCATACGTCTTTCCGGTTGTCACCCTTGACCCGGCGTGGGGTGATTTGCTCGCCTACCAGGGAACCTACCTTTTCTCCTGTGAGAGATGAGAGATATTGTCGGGCAGCTTCCTTCTCCGGGTGACCCCATCTCGCCTCCCACTCTTGAGCCTCCCCACGCCCGGAAGGTTCCCCCTTAGTATGTCACCCACTGAGGGCTAAGGGACTCTGTCCCTTAGGGTGTAAAGAAACAACCCCTTCAGGGGGCTTTGTATCACTATTCAGATGAATGGTGAAGACTGACACAGATAAGATTTGAAAATTACGTACCTACCGTAATCTGATCTTTCTGTGTATCTTCACCATTCATCACAACTCCACCCACCATCCCCTGGGGCCTCAGTCTCTGGCCCTCCTCCTCTGTGGCTCCCCTCTCCTTGGAGCAGGGTAAAGTAGGGACACACAGGGGTATTCTCCTTTAAAGGGTACAGCTCGAGCGGCACTCCTTCTCTACTACATGTCTCACGCCAATGGGGTGGGAGTTGGTGGTTGCCCTCCTCCTGTTCTCCTTCTGGTTTCATCCAACTGTTTAAAAAAAAAAATCCCTTTTTTCACCAAACATCTTTCCTGAGAGAGTATTAAATCCCTGTACTCTGTTGCTCTTCCAGAATAGCCGACTCTGCTTCTGGGGTATTTGCCAGTTATTCTGTGCCTTGAATTCTGGCAGAGAGCTTTGCTACTCCTTGCAGTTCCTATACAATCTTGGAAGGACAAGGGTCTCAGATACTTTGTTACCTCTCACTCTCTCCTAAATTTTCTCCTCCTTCCTTCCCTTCTTCCGCTTCCAGAGATTGGGGCCCTACCCAATCCCCTTAGTCTCATCTCTTCTTGCTGTCCTCTCAGTCGTTATTTCTCCTTTTAGTTCAGTTTTCTTTCCTTTTTCTGTCCCTTGGACTCTCTTGTCCCACCCTCCATCCCTTCCTCTTACCTCTCCGGCAACTCAGAACTGGTAGGCAGGCAGAGTTGACTCAGCCTAACCGGCCAACCCTCGGCGCCATGCAGTGCGTTGGCCTCGGTAGCGCCGATGCTGTGTCGCCCGCCTACCCTTTTAAAAAAAAAAAGCTAAAAGCTCCCACGGGTCCTGATCTCCGGCCAGTACTCATCTGTGATGAATGGTGAAGATACACAGAAAGATCAGAATTATGGTAGGCATGTAATTTCATTTTCTTCCAAGGAATCTTACTGTATTCTGAGCTCCCACCCTGCCTCACCTGCTAGAACCTATGGGTACTGCAGCACAGCTGTCCATGCTGTTGTAAACCCAGGGGTGGTTCTGTTCTTGGGCTTAGTGACTTGAGTTTTAGTGTTGCCCACATTTTTAAATGAAGGGGATTGTTTGTGTTAATTATTTTAATTGTTAAAGTTAGTATAGATAGCTTGTAAGTGTTCGCTCCGTAAGAATCTGACAGTTGTAGAATGTTTACCAGGGACAGTGGTTTGAAAACTGAGCATGAGCCTAGCATTCCATCATTAGCATAGGTTCTATTAACCATTTTGGCTCTGGGGCAGTACAGTGGAAAGACAGTATGTCAGAATACAGTAAAATTCCTTGGAAGAAACAAGATTACTATGGTAAGTAATTTTTCTTCCGGCTCTGTTACCTCACTTGGGGACTTCCCTCCAAGGGCACCACCCTGTTTGCCCCTCTGTGGTTGGGTGTTCTTTGGTGGGTGGGTTTGATGAGTGGGTTTGGCAGCCCAGGAGGGTCTCCTGCACATTCCCACAGCCATTGCAGAGGACCTTCGGTGGTTCGCAGGTCCCTTCTCCTCCTCTCCCACTCCCAGGTCTCTCTGGCTCTGTGGGATCCTTGGCCTGGGAGTAGTTCAGAGTCTTGGCAGCTGTGTTCCCCAGATACTTGAGGGCACTAGATGAGGTCATTTTCAGATTTCAAACCCCAGAACCCCTCACTCAGAATCCAGCTCCTCTGGATCTTCAACTTCCTCCACTGAGGAAGAGGACTTCTCCATTCATTTTCCTTCAGATGCTGATTTTACATCTTATAAGCGCTTCCTATCAGAGATGTTTGAGGAGCTGCACATCTCCCGCTTTGCCAGATGCAGCCCTGCATGTGCGATGCTGTTATTCTTAGGAAATACAGTGCTGACTTCACGGTCTTACCTCCTTGGCCTTGGCCGTGCGCGAGGAGGCTTCACATGGCATCTGGCGGTATACTGCTGCCCCCATTCCTGCCCCTAGGGACTGCTTGCACAGGTACTGCACTCTTCAGTGAGTCTCCAGGTGCAATACCCCACCCATGCTGGGAGTGGAGCTCCTGAACACCCTTCTGGGCATCGTCACCCATAGCACGACTTCCCCTCCCAAGAGTCTGACTCGGCTGAATTTGACCGCTGGGATAGTAGTGTGTTCTAGTGGTGACCCTTCTGCTGTGCATAACAGCATACCAGGCACACCATGTAGCCTATGCTAGGCACCTGTGGATGATGCTGGGACAACTCCTGGCATCAATGCCTGACCATGAGCAAACCCAGTGAGCCATTAGCCTTTCTGCACGTGTCCTGGAGCTGGTGAGACACATATCCAGGGCATTGTATGATTCAATGAGGTAGCTTCCGGCTTGTAGGAACTTCGGTCTGCATCAAGCGGATGGCATGGTTTTGCCTCTGCTGGTTGTCACCCTTGGCCTGTTGTAGGGTGATAGCCTCAACATACCAAGGGCCCATTTCTTGTCCCACAGGGTCAGGCATGAGTTCCAGGGGCAGCTTTCTCCCAGGTCTCTGGACCTCCTCCTGACCCTGATCATTCTTAGGTCTTGCAAGACTAGGGGGCCTCCGCCTTGTGCCTCCCCACAAGAGGCTGAGGAACTTTCCCTCAGGGTTTGCTGTCACCACCACAGATGGTGGCTTGGCAGTCTGACCCATGTTGTGATGAATGGTGAAGATTGATATGGGTAAGACATGAAAATGATGTACTCACTGTAATTCTTGATCTTCCCAAATATCTTCTCCATTCATCACAACTTCCTGCCCACCTTTCCCTCATGGCCAGACCCTGGACAGTGTCTCCTCCCTTTGTTTGGTTTAAAAAAAAAATGAACTGTTGAGATCAAAGAGGAGTTCCTAATTGGTAAACCCAGTCTTCAGGTTTTGCCTTCCTTAGGTATGTAGGAGTGGGTGCAGGATGAGCTTTTGTTTACTTCCTGTATTAGCCCCCTCCTGCTGGGAACTGTGATCCCTTAACAAAAAAAAAATATCAACTGTCAACCGAGAGGAGCTAATCTGAAGTCCTCCCTGCCCTTATCCTTCCTTGACGAGCTAGAGATCTGCGGAGGAACTTCCTGCCTCTTCAGAGACAGAGAAAGAGAGATTACCTTCTAGAAGGTTTCATCCATCCTCCAGGTTAGGCCTCATGGAGCCTTTCTTCACTCCTTACCTCTCCTTTCTCCAAGTGGAGGACTCCTTCCTTACAGCTCCTGCCAGTGAAGCTAACAAAGAATATTGCAGGCCTCTGCTTCCAGATGACTTACATTCATCATCTATGGGGAAAGGTTTTCTAGCAGCCACCTCTCTTTAAGTATAATAGGAAGAGCTCCCATCTTCAAATGGGTAGTGTAACTGTCTCTGTCCCTCTGTGGGAAAAGCGATTCTCGGGACCCCTGGTGAGGTTTAGCTTATCCCAGGTCACTTCTTGGTGACTCTTAATAGGAAGCTGGTGTGGGGAAGGAGAGACCACCCTGGGGTGCTTCTCTCTCTCCCTTCCTCTTCTCCTTGGCCTTCCCGTGGTCCTGGCCATCTCTGGCCAACCCCAAGTTCCTCATGCCATCCTTCAAATCTCTGTCTCTTTATCAGTAAGCTTTATGCCTTTTCAGTTTATCCTTCCTTTCTACCCCTTGGGCTCCTTTTCACCACCATCTCTATCCCCAAACCCTTCTTCTTCCTCTCCTGGCAGATGGAACTAAAGAGGATGGAGGCCGGCACTGGTTACTGGCCAGTCCATGACCATGTAGTATGTCTGCCTCATAGGCGCCGCTGTCTCAGATGTCAGCTCCCTCACTCCAAAACTCTTAAAACTAAAGCTCTAGCGATGGGCCTGTGCTTCCGGCTGAGACCCATATTGTGATGAATGGTGAAGACGTTGGGAAGATCAAGAATTATGGTGAGTGCATAATCTTAATTTCTAGGAATGATATATAGTTTGCATCCACACAACTCACCTGGCCTCCACTGGCAACTGACACACAAATCTCTGCTTCCAGCATGCAAGATCTGACATCATGGGACTGAGTCAGGAGATGTACTGCCCAGGTGGTGGGTAGAGCTTAGCTTAAAGATGCCTGGCAACTCGACGGCCCAGTGGTGCTGAGGGCTGAGGCACTGGATGCCTTACCTCACGCCACGCCAGTGACATGGATTTGGGAGCGACCGTAGGTCATCGGGAGACTGCATGGGGAGGGGCAGAATTGAGCAGCATGGCGCAGCTCTCCCCTCTGGGGTGGTTGCCTGCACCCCTCATAGTTCCACTCCCACCAGGTGGAGGTCCAGTGGGAAGCGTAGGCAGGGGGACAGCAGTGATAGTCAGGCGTGGGGTGGAAGGGGCTGAGCTGGTACCGGTGTGTGAGTGTGCCCACACACATGCACGTACATGTCTGCCGGGGTCCCAGGTCAGGAAGAAAATGGGGACCAAAACCACAAAAATTACAAGTAAAAAAAGATGCCTGGCAAATCAGGCTGTTCCAGTGGAACTGCCAGAGTCTGGATGTGAACTATGTATCACTCCCAGAACTACAGTTACAGGTGAGGTAACATATTTTTGGGTGGAGGGGATCAATTCCTTGCACCATCACACTGGCGCCTATAAGGATAACATGATGGTAGACAGACATGCAATCCCAGTGGTGCATCCAGATGTAAGACCCCAGAGGGGTGCACTTTGACAGCTTTGTGATGAGAGAGCGTAATTAACTTAAGGGTCTCCACAGCACAGTAGATGTCTTAATGGCTTCTGGGTTCGTTCTCTCCTTCAGAAGTGAAGGAGGTTCATATTCGATGGAAAGAGTAGCATAGTGCCTTCATCCAAGAAAGATTTAAGTGGGCCTGGTGACTGGTCAGTACAACCCACCCCTGGGATGCTGTACATATCCACCTTCCTACTGAGGTCTCCCCTTTTGTGTACCCTACACATTGCCTAACAATTCCTGATTCCTGATTTCCATGTGCCTGTACTCTGTACAGATAGTAATGAGCAGTAGCTTTAAACAACCACAACTTTATTAAGGGGCTAAACCCTAAGAGGAAAAGTAGAGTTGTGGCAAATGGGGTAAAGCAGCTGTCAGGAGTGACTGGTGCCCAGTGTAGGCCCAGCCCAGACAGAAACTGCTGTATTATTGCCCTGAGCAGGCATGGCAGAGACACATTCTGGGCTGTTGCTAAAAAGCTAGAGCTAGGCACAACCCTGACATTCCGCCTATCCCCGCAACACAGAACACAGTTCAGTGACCCAAGCTTGCCCTTCTGTACTAGAGGCACTGTCATCTCTGCCTTGTACCAGTGTGTTTACTCTATTTGCACGTTAGGTAACTCCCACTTAGTTACTGGGTACCCCGTCATTGAATCGGTGTAGGCCTGTGTAAGTTGCAGCTGGTTGACTGGTGGTGATGTACTTCAGACAGAACCATAGCAACACTAAATGCAAACCATAACCCAAAGGATATGCAGTTGCAAAATGGCAAACTGACCTCAGCAGAGGTATACATTTGTAAATTCCTGCCCTGGTAACCAAATGCCAGAAATGCTTCCCAACTATTTTACACTGACTCCTGTTTGAAGAACCAAGCCCTGAGCTTACTCACAGTTTTGGTGCATGCAGAACTTTCCTTCAGAATGCAGACCTCTGGGGTGCAGCTCTCAGCATCTCGTTCAGTCAGTCAGGCTATTTTGCCATTATACCCTTACACTCTGTCAGGCATCTGTGATGATAATGCCAGTGAAGGTCCGGCTACCCTGTAATCAGTCTATCCACTGCATATCTACACTTACCCACACATCTAGGTTTTGAAACCGACCCATAGCAGTCTTGGGCATCAGATATGTCTCGGTCTCTCTCTCCACACTGGTGATGCTCAGTGTCAACAACATGCTGTCTAGCACAAGAAGCGTATGCTTGCAGTACGTCACTTAGCTAGATGCACAGTCTGTCACAGCAAACTGAGGTTTCTCCGTGACAGTTGTCCTACCCAGCCAAGATCTAACTTGCATCTGTCTTGTGTGCAGTTCACTCCCTGCCTTCACGGGCCACAGCAGTTCCAATTCTTCTAGGCCGGTTATCCCAGAGGTCTGACACAGGGCTGGTGATTGGCAGCCCAAAAGCGCCTGAATTAATTGGGTCCACTTGTAGTCCATTATACCCTGTGTCTCCCCAAAATTACAAGCACTCCTGATTGGCCAATGCAATATCCTCCAGACCCCTGCCATGACAGGGTGGGTAAAAGAGTGGCAATATATGTGCTGATCTGTAGTCTAGATGGGCAGTTCCACTAAAGTCCAAATCTTCCAAGAATTAGTCTTCCATAGATTCCGACTAAGGGGGTCTGTGGCAGGGATGCTAAGACGCCATGAGGAACAGAAATTTTCTGGAGGGCTGATGATGCGAGTAGGCCCCACACGAGCATCTTCACATGCACCTGCTATTATACAACAGCACCAGCTCCCAACCACGTTGGTTACTTTTTACTGCCATCAAGTGCGTAGCAGCATTGCTACTCTCCTGGTCGGGGCTAGAACATCATTGTCTACACGACAAAGCATTCAGTTCTTTGGTTTCAGTTTTAAATTTATTTATTTATTTTATTTTGTTTTTGTTAACCAGGTAGGTGCACTAGGCAAGCGCACGCTTATTTTTAGGCATGACCTGGGGAGTTACAGACAGCAGCGGTAATGCAAAAATGGTGACAGTTACAGGTAAAACATGGCTCCACAACATGGCCAGTGGTGCAACAACAGTTTGGGGTAACAGACAGTGTAAGCAATAGATAACATGTACATACAATACAGCAGAGGTTGGAGGATGCAACACAACAAGACAGTTAAGCGTTAGGACAGGTCAGGATAGCTACCTTGTACACAGTAATGTAATTGTGGGTCAGATACAAAAGTTGGTTAAGTGCACTTAAAATCTGTTGGCAATAGGTAAGACCTGGCTAGAGTAGAACTGCGTGGATTGTGCTGCCGCACATGTATCGTGCTCATGAGGTGTTTGCAAAGGTAGCTTTAAAGACCTGGTGAGACTGAGCAAGGTAAACTGCTACAGGATAGAATCCCATAGTTTGGGGATGAACGCCTACTCACCCATCTTAGTCATTGATTTAGGGACATCCAAGAGTGGCCTATCAGCTGACCCTAACAAGTATGCCTGTGGGTGCGTCTTACCATCAATGCAAGTGCAGGTGGGGTGCCAGATATAATACTGTCAATTGTACCCTGTCATATAGCTTCTGAAAGAAGATGGGGACAGCCATCCTAGACTGGAATAGAGGAGGCAGTGGTGGGTCCTCTGGGGTGCAGAGAGGGCAAAGTGGCAGATACTTTTATAACATGTGTCCCATTTGCTCAGGACCTTCTTGCTGGCTTCAGGTAGGTGATGAGACCATATGTAAGGCTAGGACACAGTACACCGTGTGCAATAGCAAGTCTGGCAGATGTGGTGAGGTGTAATTTTATAGGCTAGTCCCAGTTTTATGTTTAACAACTTGCAGGTAATGGACAGATGGAGGTTGAAATCCAGGGATGGGTCTGGGGTGATTCCCAGGTATTTAATGCACTGTACAACCTCTAGTGGTATTCCTTGTGGACCAGGGATAGTAAGTGTAAAAGAACAGGCTTTGAGTTTAGGTGCAGAGCCAAAGTTCATGGCAACCGTCTTCTTTGCATTCAGCGGTAGCCTGTTTTCCCTAAGCCAAGACTGTGTACCATCAAAGCCTCGGTTAGGCATAGTTAACAGTTGATAGGTCTTTGTCACATGTACAGTACCATGTCATCAGCGTAGAGTATTGCTGAGCATGAGTCAGCTTGGGTGGGCAACTTGTTGATGAAGAAGGAGAACAGTAAGGGACTAGCATTGATCCCTGAAGACACTTTGCTGTTGTGGGGTGGGATTCAATTTTGTTTATTAGTTTATGAATTCTGCTAACCTAATAGGTAGCCATCTAGTGAAGAAACTTAACAGCAGTAGGGATCAAGAGGTGACTGCCTTAAGGTCTAGAGCACTGCCCTGTTAGCATGCCTTGTCCATGCCAACTTTACTCATTTCTAAACTGTATAAGGGCAGTTGATGCTGTGTGCCTTTCTAAAACCATGTTGAGCCTATGATAGTAGGTTGTTTAGTTGTAGATGTTCTGTTACCTGAGTGACTACTACCTTCTCCAGCAGTTTGTTCAGGACTGATAGGATGGCGATGTGGCAGTAGTTCTCAATGCTCTTGGTGTTTCCTTTTTGTGAATAGGAACTACCTGGCCATTTTCAGATCTGTGGGACAATTCCGTGGTTAGGGTCAGGTTGAAGAATCTGGTGACTGGAGCAGCAAGTCGAGGGCAGTCCTTTTTATAAATCTCGGTAGCAGGCCATTAGAACCTGTATATCCATGGGCCAGGACTGATTTCAGAAGACATCATACTTCAGCTATGGAGGCGGTCCTGAGGTAAAAGGTAGGGGAGCTGAACTATCATCATTCCTTAGAGGCCGAGGACTGTCCTGTCATCTATGTATACTCACTGAGGTCAGAGAAATGTGCATTTAGGGCATTAGCAATCTGGCATGTGTTGTTTTCAATTCACCCCATCCAGAGTAATGTCGCTATAGTTGCTGCTTTTATCCTGGCCCTTAAAGGCGTGATGTATTTCCAGAATCCTCAAGAGTTGCTGACTGACGTTTTGAGAAGTTGTCTACAATAGGTGCTTTTGCAGTTCATATGGCTTGTTGCAATTATTACTCAGCCTTCTGTATTCTGCCCAATCCACTGGGGACTGTGAGTGTTTGGCTTTGACCCAGGATTTATCCCTCCTTTGGATGGAAGCTAGGAGGTCGCTGTCATTCATCTCATCGGCATGCCTCTGGCTCTCCATTTTTAAAAGGACATGTTTGTCTTGGAGAGCCTGCAAAGTAGTTACAAAGGAATAAGACACCTTTTCTATGTCCAGTGTCCAGTATAAAGGGACCAATCTGCACGATCAGGTCAGTGAGTAGGGCACCAACATTGAGGTTGGAGTAGTCCCTAAAGAGAATTTCCTTGGGCGGTGTCTTTGGGGCACGTGCCCTCCAGACACGAACACAGATGAGTGGTTGCTGATGGAGTCGGTGAGAGCTCCAGCTGCCAGGATGTGCTCAGTTCTATTTGTCACGACCAAATCCAAGAGAGACTGATGATTGCTTGGCAGTGATGTTCTTGTGGGCATGAGACTAGTCGCATTAGGTTGAACTTTCCTAGCTCAACGTTGAATTTGTCTGCTCGTTGCCTAGCCAGTTCAGACTGAGATCTCCCAGCAGGAGAAGTTCATTTTTCCTTTTAACGATGTCAGGTAGGTCATGATTGTAGTAAACCCATTTAAGCTACACTTAGGATAGTTATAGACACAAAGAATATTTAGCTTTTGGAGTACATCAGAGTTTATTATTTTGTGTCAGTTAAACACAGAAAATTTTTGTTCTCTGTCAGCCCTACCTTGTACTAATGGTTGATAACCATGGAAGAAGGTAGGGAGCCTGAATAGCCAAATTGCACCAGCGATTAGGCTGTGTCTAGCCAGTACTCTCTCTGGGTGGAAGCACTGGCAACAGTCAATCTGGCACCCAGTATGATAGAAGAGTCCTCCTGGAGTCACAAAATGAAATGGTCCAGATCTCCCAAGCACTCTGCATCAGTGTCTTTGCACCATTTGGCTGCAACCTCTTCTGGCAAGCATAAGGTGAAGAAATGGCCACATGGTAGCCTTCAGCGTCAGGATCATTCTATTCGGGGATGGTCCCAGGGCCATCCTTGGTGCCACCAGCATCATTCCCAGAGGCCCCATCCAGTGCCAGTATCACGGTGTTGCCGAGGCTGTGGTCTACACTGTCAGCCTTTTGACCCCCTCCATTTTACTACCCTCGGATATGGAGGAATTAGAGTAGATGAGTAAAATTCTGACCTCATCATCATCTCTGATGATCAGGATAGTGACTCATACTATAGTACAGAGAACCCAGAGCTGGTTCCTGTCACCGTACTAGGAGGAACTTCGCCTTCAAGCTCTGCTCAGAAATATGCATGATGTACTGAATTTCGAGCCAGCAGCCATTGACCAGGCTAAGCGCCTCTGACTAGAGTTTATAAACATGCCTAATATCCTGCCTCTCTAGTTTCTCCCACCCAGTCGGCTCTGGAGACACTCTCTGAGGTGGCTTGAGGAGCCCTGCTACTGTGACAGCTGTCCCAAAGCAAGCAGACAAGAAATATGAGATGCCTAAATCTAAGCCTATGTATCTCACTCAACCAATAGTGGATGCCATTGTTATTCTGGATAAGAATGACAAGACCATAGTCATAGTGCCCATGAAGGTCATCACGCACCCTACTAACCCGATACCAGGGACAAGTGGATCTATGCCTGGGCTATCCTTGGCATGAGGATAACTAGCTACCAGGGCCACTTCACAAGTACAATTCTGTCCTCCGGTGCAAGTTTAAGTCTCTGGAAGAGACCCTACCGAACACAGATTTAGAACAAGAAATGCTGCAAGCTGTTAAACAAGGTACTGAATCTAACAGCTACCAGGCTAAAGTCCCTGTAGATGCTTTTAATGCAGCAGCTCGCTGTGTGGCTGCAGGTATTTGCATGAGGCAGCACTCCTGGCTGTGGACTGCTGGCTTCACTCGGATGTCCAGCAGCAGATCATGAATGTGCCCTTCGGTGGCACTTATGTGGTTGGACAGCAGGTGGAGCAGTCTCTTAGAGTCTAATGAAACAAGAATGAGACTTAAGACTTCCAGTTCAGCTCCCTATAACCCCACAAAGGGGTAGAGGATGCTGATCTTCTTTAAAGACGTCAGCCCTCCTGTGAGCCACATCACGGAACTGTAAGTCATTGGCATCAGGACCACCAGAAGTTTTTGCAGTCTAGGGCTGCCCACATTGACGCACATCATCAGCACCTGTATAACGTGGGCATCCCCAGCATGCTCAGTTCTGTCTGTTAACTGCTTATCAGATCACCACTGCTGAAGAACGCCATCAAACTTTTGTAAGTATTCGCTGACACTGCTACTTCTTTAAAGAGCTACTGACGCCTCAAAAAAAAAAACAAACTTAAAAAGCATAATAATTAGGTACAATTCTGCCTGCATTCCATTTATATTTTATACATTTTCCTCCTCATTTTTATTACTAAGGACATTTGCATGAATATATGATCTTTATACCTTAGAGTTCCTTCAGAGTCCGTCTGCCTCTAAACCTTACTCCCTACTTCAAGTCATAATATTCTTTTGTGACATCACAATCTGTTGCCATGATAGTAACTGCGATGTCACAAGCAGTGCTCTGTGACTTCAGGTAGGGAGAAAGCAGCAGGACTACAGAAACTGTTCAGAGCAATTATCCTGTTTTCATACAGATGACCTCAGTAATAAATAATGGGAGAAAGAATCATCAGTAATGGGAAATACAAGCTGGACTATGTCTAAATATTAGGTTTTGTTAAAGTTCTCCTGTATGTGTCACCAGCTCTTTAGGTTTGTTATTTTTTTATTTTAACTTTTATGCCACGAATGGACAATGAATAATTTTTCCAATATTGCTATTGCAGTGGCATTAAGATTTATGAAGACAACAAGCTATTCTATTTGTATTTGTTGCCTAGGTACAGTCCATGACATTAAAGCCGCCTAATTTGCCAGGGCTTCAACCAGGCAACCAGGAGACATCATAAAAAGCTTTAGAAACATTTCTGCTAATGCAAGAAATGGAGAACTAGGTTTCAGTAAAATGTGGCTTCTCCTTTGTCACCGGCATCAGTTCCTAGTTCACCACTGGCCCATCGATCTGCATGGTCAGTGGCAGCCAACCATTGTTGAATCATCAAAGAAAAAGTAAAGGGACTTCCAGTGATGTCAGCAGCCTAAATGGTAGCATAAACTGATGAGTCTCCCAGCCCGAAATTAAATTGATCAGCATCTACTACAAATAAATATGCAATCACCAGCCAAAGTCACTAGATCAAAAGCGGGGCCACCAAGAATAACCAGACTCTGGCACAGAAATTGCAACTCTTGCTGCAAGGAGAAAAAGTGTCAAGAATGTCAAGGCCTACTGACGACGAAGCTCCTCTGTAATGGAGATGGGCCCGAAGATGATTACCCCCAATTAATAGCCTCGATCCTACAAACTGCAAAAACGGTTCCAGAAAATAGATATCCCACTAACTGAGCTAAAATCTGATATCGGAAGAATTGAACACAGAGCAGACAAGCTGGAGCTGGGGCTTACAATGGTCATGGAACAAGCGGACCATCACGATCCCTCTTACTGTACTTGATGGCCGGGAAAGAGCTACAGGCCAAGCTAGCTGCTAGAGGATATCGAAGGATGGAGCAGGAGACAGAACTTGCGGATCTACGGTATTCCCTGAAGGTACAGAGGAGGAACCTGGCACACGATAGCCTTTTGCAGAAACTACTCTCAGACCTACTAAAATTACACCAGAGTTGGATGTCTCCATGGACAGAACCCACCGCTCCCTCATTCAGTAACCATCAGAGCCGGACTCGCGTCCACATTCATTTGGTGTGGATGACCAATTATGCCTCAAAGAGATTCTTAAAAGAGCATGGAAATCAAAGAAACTTATATTTGGGACACATAAAATTATAATAGACAACGACTATACTAAAGGTACAGGAGGCACGTCTGGTCATATATTACATCCTAAAGCAACTCAGGGCTCAAAACTTAAAAGGCACAATGCTATTTCCTGCAAAATTAAAGAGTAGAACCAGACAAAGAACCAAAGTTTTGAAGATCTACTAGCAGCTAGACCCTTCCTAGAGGAACCCGAATACCAGTCCCTAGGTTAGAAAGGAGAGGTTGGAAAAAGAGCTGAAAGCATACGGCTTGGTCGGTGAGCACATAAGAATCTGACCAGTCATTCGCGCTCCACTCCCACCAATCTAAGGTAGGATAATTGCTGCACTCCTCAGGCCCTAACGCCAAAATACAGCTGGCTGGACTTATCCCACAAGGCAGCGCTTCCGGCAGCGCAAGCAGACAGTAGCTCCCTCTGCAGACAGAGTCTAAGTGGATTGGTAACCTACAGAGACAATAGAGAAACTTAAGCAACTAAGTGGATCCCAGGCAAGTAAATATAAATAGAAAAGTAGACTATTTTAGTTTCAAATAGACAATATAAGTATAAACCAGAACTAGCGTAAAATAAACCTAAATACATCGAGAAAGGAATTATAGCAAAAACAAACTAACACAAAATCTTTATACATACTCCCCTCCAAACTAAAACCCAGTATAAACATAAATCCCACAAATACATGAAACTTAGTGGCAATACATCTTCTACCTAACCCCACCCCACCCCACAAATCAACGTCCTCAGAAGTCGGAATAAAAAAATAATAACTTTCAAGAAAAAATTCTCCTCTCTCTCATACATCAACAACAGGTCCCAAGTATGAAAAACACTTTAAAGGTAATTTACCCTCATACTACTGCAACTTGAAAAATGTAACTCACATAAAAGTCTTAAGAAAGGAACTCAAATAAAAGTATTAAACAGTAATATAACTATAAAATATTAAACTATTATTAGAATACACAATAATTACAAGAAAAACCTACAGCAACCTAATCCACCCTAAACTTTAACCTACATCCCCATTAACAAATCCCAAACACTATAGCCCTCTCTCTGCATGCATCACCCCTCTGTGCCCAGCAAAATAACCTAGCCACCTGAAAGTAACGAAAATTTCCTCACACAAAACAAACAAAACACAAAGAAACTTGACAAAACATAGGCTAAAATTTATACCTGCTGTATGTTTATATTGTCTAAGCCTTTGCCCACCTTGTCTTTGCCCTGCTAGCCTCCTCGTCTCCTTGTAGGCTTCCCTGTCCTCTTCTCTTTGCGTATGTTTATATTGTCTGAAAGCCTTTGCCCGTCTTGTCTTTGCCCTGCTAGCCTCCTCGTCTCCTTGTAGGCTTCCCTGTCCTCTTCTCTTTGCACGTAGGTTTATATTGTCTGAAAGCCTTTGCCCGCCTTGTCTTTGCCCTGCTAGCCTCCTCGTCTCCTTGTAGGCTTCCCTGTCCTCTTCTCTTTGCGTATGTTTATATTGTCTGAAAGCCTTTGCCTGTCCATGGCCACAGTTGCCACCTCCCTTGTAAACCATGGTGGTCTCCTCCTCTTTCTGGTCTTCCTTTACTTCTTTATACATATTTGTGTTGCTTTCAGCACCCCCCCTTAATAGTTTCCTACAACTCCTCCATATCCTCTATGTTGTCCGTTCCCACTGTCTCCTCCCTTGCTATCCTTCTCATCCTCTGGAAATCCATGCCCCTGAAATCCATCACTGTTGTGCTGGTTTGATTTGCCTCCTTCCCAGTCCTTACCCTGAGCCTTATTGTCTTGTGGTCACTGATGCCCCATATTTCTCCCACGTCCACCTCCTCCACGCTCTCCCCACTCGTCAGGACCACATTCAGCAGGCTGTTACCCTAGTAGGCTCCTGACTACTTGCTGCAGAAATACTCCTGCAGCACCTCACCAATTTGTTGGCTTCTGGCCATACCGCACCTTCGGATGGCCCACTCCACGTCTGGGAGGTTTAGGTCCCCCACCAGGACTAAGTCCCTTTGAGAGCCAACCATGTGACTGCCTGAGTCAGCTTTTTGTCCCCTTCCTTTCCCTGTGTAGGTGGTCTGTATACCACCCCTAGTCTTAAGGCTTCCCCCGTCCTTCTGTCCAGTGTCACCCACAGTGGCTCTGTCTCCTCGTCTTCCTCCTGCCCCTCAGTTACCCTTATGTCATCCTTGATGTATAGAGTGATTCCCCCTCCCTTTCTACCTGCCCTGTCCCTTCTAAATAGCCTGTAGCCAGGGATGGCTGTCTCCCTAGGTGTGATGTTTTGTCTGCCAAGTCTTGTTTATTGCTATTATGTCCAGTCCTTCGTCCCCATAATGGCCCCACAGTCCACCATCTTATTTCCCAAGCTCCTGCCATTGGCTGCCAGTCCCTTCACCAATCCCCCTTCCCTACCCTACCTCCCTACCCTTGGGCCTGTTGTCATCCACCATTTCAACTCTTTCGTGGGGAGGAGGTTGCTTTTGCCTTTTGAGGTGGCTTGTTCCCCACCCCCCAATTCAGTTTAAATTATACCTTTGCTCTATGAATTCTCCTAGTTTGATTTTCAGGACAGCTTTTTGCTCATTGTTTAGGTGCAGTCTGTCCTGTGCAAATAGGCTCTCATCCAGCCATGCTGATTCCCAGTCCCCCATGAATCCATGCCTCATCTTGTTTCTTTGTTTATTTTTATGCTGAATAACCAGTGATCAAAATAATGCCCATTTCACTGGCATCCAGTTACATTAATGCAACAACATGAAAACATAACAGTACAATACACATACATGTACATCTAGCAAAATCAGTTAAACATTTACAAACAGCTTCAGAGAACAGAACATTTTTAATAGCACTTTTGTGAAACTGGAAATGTTGACACTATTTGTAACTGATTTAGGCAATGCATTCTATAATTTTACAGCCTTGAACTGTATGGAATTTTGTGCCATACCAATATGGAACAAATTCTAGCCAGAGCCAATAGGGCTGTTAAGAGCTACCAAATGCACAAAGTTATTTTCTTGCTGGTACCATATAGTGATGTTTAGTCACAACTATCAAAAACTGCCATGCTGCTAAATCAGTCCTCTTGAATTTATTTAGTCAGAGTAAATGCTCCTGGTGTGTGTGTCTGTGTGTGTGTGTGTGTGTGTGTGTGTGTGTGTGTGTGTGTGTGTGCGTGTGTGCCTGTTCCCATATTAAGCTTGCCTTTTTCCTGTAACTGCGGGCAATTTTCCAGTGTTTTCCTGCAGATTAAATTATTTCCAATGGAAGACAAATTCCTCTGTTTTCCTGTATAGCTAATGCAAGTCTATGGGAAGAATTTCCCTGCAGATGGCTCCAAATCCATGTAAAATACAGGAATACCTGTAGATCTGGGAGCCCTGTGTGTGTGTGTGTGTGTGTGTGTTTGTATTTGCACTGTGAAGAGATACCAAATTACCAAAGTTTTTTCTTGTTGGTGCCATATAGTGCTGTTTAGTCACAATTATCAAAATTGACATGCTGCTAAATCAGTCCTCTTGAATATATTTAGTCAGAATAAATACTGCGTGCACGTGTGTGTGCGTGTGTGCATGCGTGCATGTACATGTGTGTGCGTGCATGTGTGTGTGTGTGCGTGCATGTGTGTGTGCATGCATGCATGTGTGTGTGTGTGTGTGTATGTGTGCTTGCCTGCAACCTCTTCTGCCCTAGGAATGACAGCTAACAGACTGCGATTGCTTCAATTGCACTGTCTGTAATCTGACACTGAGTCTGACTTGTGCTTTCACAAAAGCCAGAGAAAATGAGTTAACCCCTAGGTTGCTGAAAGAAATAGAACAAATCTGTTAGACTGAGCTGGACAGATGATAGAAACAGCTGTTTAAAAATGTTCTTTTTAATATCCTGTTAAGTTCTGAAGCACAATACAGTAGCACCCCCCACCTTCAGATGCCTTTAACACAGAGCAGCAAATAGCAAAAATCAGGTGGAAGTGCACTGCTTTGCAGCTGTGGAATGAAACATCCAGATATCTAAAAGGGAGTTCCACAAAAGCCATTTAAGAGCTACAGTCTGATCGATGACAGTCCTAAAATGGGACCTGGAACACAAACCTATCTTGTGACCTTATTAAAATAATATTATTCTGTTCAGGAAATAAGTCAACAATAATCTTTGGTGAAAACCTAATGAACCTTATGAAAAAATTAAACAACTGGAACCTAAATCTAGCTCTAAGGATAAAACACCCCAACATACTATATACAGTAGCAAATAGTGGTGTGTCTTTTTCCTAGCTAGTAACAAACCAAATAATATTGTGATAAGTTCTATTTAATTTCTGAAGTATTGTATCTGTTGAAAATAATATTAAGTCCATAATCAATTAATGAACACAAAAATGATGTGCCTGAATGAATTTTGCATCATATGTTATTTTCTGTTTAACGGTACAACATGCCCCATCTTTGGTGAATTTTCTTACAAGATTCTTACAAGATTTCTTAGACTGTAGTAGAAGAGTTCAAAAGAAAAATAAGACTCAATGAGTAAACCTAAATATTTCAATTCAGTAACATTTTCAATTTTAGTCCCATTATTATCACATAATGAAAATTCAGCAATATTTCTTTTCTGGGGTTTGTAAAGACCATCAATTTTGTTTTACTTGAATTAAGGACTAATTTGTATTCAGTAAGCCAAGTATGCATGAGGCCAAAGTCTTGTAAATCTTGTTCTATCTGAGAAAGAGCAAACCCAGAACAAGTCAAAACTATGTCATCCACAAACAATATTAATTCTGTATTAGTGCATACTTCAGATAAGGAATTAACAAACCATGAAAACAACAGGGGGTCCAAGAATGGACCCTTATGGAACACCACAGCACAATGAACACTCTACACATAAGGAACTCTTTATAAGTGTTTTCTGCACTCTACCAGACAAGTAATTATCTAACCAAAAAAATCACTCTATCAGAGAAGTTAACCTTAGGTAAACTTTTTAATAGCTCATGGTGGTCAACTAAGTCGAATGCCTTGGTGAGGTCCACAAAAACAGAAGCCACAAATTTGCCCATGTCTAGGGCCCTGTGTACCCTGTTTGTGAACCTCACCAAGACAGTCTCAGTATTATGGCCAGATCAAAATCCATACTGGGAAGAGGACCAAAAGACCATACTTGTCCAGATGTTCTGCTATTTGTTCTGCAACTATCTTTCCTAATATGTTTGAAATGGGGATAAGAGTGTGATTAGGCAGTAATTATTTACATTTGTTAAAGCCCCTGATTCTTGAATTGGTCTAACAACTCCACATTTCCACTTGATAGGAAAACTATTATTACATAAAGAGAAAGTGAATATTTTAGTTAACTGAACTATCAATAATGAACTGACTTTTTTAAAGATCTGATAATCTATATTGTCTATACCAATATATCTGTCTGCACCATTCCGCCAGCCATAGATTATACTCATTGATTCTCTTCCTTTTTGTAGTACTTGCTTTATGTACATACAATACCTCAGAGAAAGCTATAGATTGGAAAGACAGATTGCTACAAAACCTAGCAAGTGCTCTGAATCTTGTCTTTATCTCCAACAGACTTTTACCCTCCAAATCATTTGTTCCCAGGTGGAACATTAGGTGTGCTCTCTCATCCTGTTATTTACCCCATGAGGGAATAAGGTATATTACCCTCAGTGCAGTCATACCTGGCATGCATTCTTCCCAAACTGCATTACTTTTTCTGCCCCCCGCCCCACCATCTGATACCTTTTTTAACTGAGTCCCCAGTGAGTAGGACCCCACATCCCTTTTCTTTCTGTTTATCTTTTATTTCATTTACCTTTTTCCTAGCTCCTGGTATTCCTATTTTCTCCCTATTCTCATCCTCTCCTTTACATATCTCCTTCCTCTGAGTTCTGACCTGCTCCTGTGCTTCTTCCTCCTTATTCTCACCACTGACAGTTTCTGCTGTTCTACTTTCCCTGGCCTCTCCCGCAGTAATCACTGTCCCTCCCCTGTGCCCTTCTTTGCCAGTGTGCCTTCTGGTGTCCCTGTTGAGTTGGCATCCCCATCTTTCCCTTCCTTAGTCTGGCCCTCTAGCCACGTGCTCACCTGAGCCTCTAGCTTCCCTCCTGGCTTCCCCTCAGCTTCCTCCCTTCCCTTATCCTCCACTTCTTTGTCTCCCTGTTTCCCTTGCATCTTCTGGTTTCCTTCCTTGCTCTTTCATGCCTACTTCCCTATCACCACCTTCCTACCTCTGTTTCCAGTGTTCTCTTCCCTTCTGCCCATCACTGCATCCTGGGCCATACTTGCTGTGCCCCCTGATCCTACTAGAACACTTTCCCCTATTCTGTCTGCCAGTGAAGTCTACCTGTTTGACACTGTAATAACCCCCCAGAATTTCTCTTCCTCCCTTTGCTGATGTAGGTGTTCTTTCCTGAGTCCTGTGAGTCCCCTTTCTTCCATTCTTCACTTCTTGCCAATCATTTCTCCCCCTACTTTCTTGTCTGAAACCCTTTCATCCTGGATCCTCCCTGTCCTGCCCCTTCACTCTATGTCCCCCACTGGTCCTTACCTTCCCTCCTTCCTGTACACTAGTCCCCCGCAACCCCCCTTTTGCCATTATGGTTGAAGTTCCCCTCTCCCTCCCCCAGGCCCCTCCACTTCCTCACCATTTCACCCCCTTAAAAAGCTTAATTCTGCTCTCAAATGTCCCAGCCTGACACATATCGGGCACCCCATCCTCCACAGTGTTTCCATTAACACCACTGCCACACCATTGCACCTTCTACTCTCCCTTCTCCTGCCTTCCTCCAGATCCATTCTCCACATCCAAATGGCCCTTGCCCTGCACTCTCCATTGACCTGAGTAGTCCATTTTGCTCCTAGCAGCAGTGCCTCTCTCCCCTCATACTGCTTAACAGACACAGTATACTTTATCCCTTATTTTGAAAGAAATCCCTGCCTCAGTTAGTTGCTTCCTCCTTTATACATAGCAGTGCTCTTAACCTTTACCCCTGCCTCAGTTAGCTGTCACCTCCCTATAAAGAAGCTTATTATGGATTTTTAAGCTGTACTGCCCTTTCAAACACTTTTAACTATTCTAAGCAACACTTATATCAATTCTAATCTGTTTAAGCATCTTGCCCTAACACAACCTTAGATACTGATATATTTTTAAACAATTCTAAGGAGTTCAGCAATTACACTTTAACTTGCTCCAGCACATCCTTAGATAATGCTAAATCATTTAAACAATTCTAAGAACTTTAACACTTCAAACAAAATTCTAAGAATTGTAACACTTTAAAGTAATGACCCTGAAATACTTATAAAGCTTGCTACACATTTCTAAGTAGATTGCCCTTCAGCTTCATGAGTACTTTGTACTGCTGCCCCCCCTTACTGTACTTAAGTTGATATCAAAAAAGCAGTTTTCCATTTTGCATGTTACCCCTTTAAATAGTCATTGTTCTTCAGTGATGCCTTAGATCCACAAGTATCTGAGAGTCACACCCCTTTTTCTGTTTAGTCCAATCTCCTTGAACTCAAGAGTACTTAAACAGCTACGGTGGAGAGGTGGATAGAGGGGCTTTTCTTTTTTACTCCCCTGCTGCTCTACCCAAACTCAGGTGCTGATGTGCCCTTTTTAAAGCCTGGACAGCATTTGTTTCTGGTGCCTCTGGCCCCAGTTGGCTCACTGGGCCTCCTCCAAGCTTCAGGATGATTGGAGCCACCTGATGCCCCTTTCCTGTGGCCGGATTGGAGCCGCTGCCGATCTGCTCTTCCATGGCTGAAGTTGCTGCTGGATGTGCCTCTAGTCTTGAGCAGAGACCACACTGAAAGCTGCTGGATTACCTCTAGTCCTGAACAGGGACCGTGCTGAAAATGCTATTGGATGTACCTCTAGTCCCAAGCAGGGACCACACTGAAAACGCTGCTGGATGCACCTCTTGTCCCAAGCAGGAACTGCCCCAAAACCACCGCTCCTCACTGTGGCCAAAACTGCCACTGGATTACTCCCCTGCTGCTCTGCCCAGGGGTAATCCAATATGTGTTTCTAAGCGAGGTCAGTGACAGCCCAGAAAGAATAGTGAAGAATTGCTGAAGACAATAAAAAAGTTAACATACTGCTGGGGCATGCAATGCATGCCTTGCACACAGCGAATGCACACCACTAGTGAAACCTGCACTATATACTGCCAATTTAACATCCAGAAAAGTAGCAAATCTTGGCAGCAACACTGAAAAGGTGTATGGGAACTGAAGAAGAAAGGGAATCTAACAACACCCTGTCTGGGGTACACCTGAGTATCAACCGATCCTCCATACCTGGGTAAGTTACCTATAATAAAGGACACTGTAGTATAAGAAACACTGTAAGATTGTGGTGTTGTATTGTATCTGCTAAAACAAATTGGAATCCCAGACCAAATGCCGATGTAGGAAGGAGTACAGGCGCTGTCATAGGAACACAGTTTTGAGAGACAGTAGGCAGGATTTTCAAATGTCTTAGATTGCCTCAAGCCATGGTGTACTAGCGATACAGCACATGGGGCTCATGGCAATCTAATGGGATTTTCTATCCCGTGTAGTAGTTACCATGAAGTTAGACCAACTTTTTCTAGTCTAACTTGCGGCAATTCTAGGGGCCATTTTTACGGAGCTTGTGCCAGATATTTGTTGCAAGCTGTCATAATTCATGGTAAATATCGCAACTGCTCCCAAGATTTCAGGTAAAACTACAACTGGCTGGAAGCTGCAATATTGGACTTAGAATTTGCAAGAAAGTGAGTTGTGCTCACAACAGAGGGAGGTGAACCTTACAATTTACAGTTGTCTTTGGTGTGTCAGATTCATTAGGAAAGTTAATATTCTTCAGGTGGAGCTACTTCTAACTGAAAGGTGAAATAAGGAACTTAGGATTATCAGAAAAGGCAGTCTTTCAATCAACAGAGGGAGGTGGACCTTGCTTTACTTTTGTTGCAATTGTTAAGATTTTCAGTGCAGGAAGAGTTTAAACCCAGAGGGACTGAATACTCTTTACTGTGTCTGTCCTTGTGCACAGCTGACTTGTTTTGGGGCTGACTGCTTTCAGCGCACAAGTCACCAGGCTGCTTTGGGGCAGGAGAGGTTTACCTGTGTCTGACTTGGATGTTTGGAATTTTCTCTGTTTGATCAGTAGGGTATTTTCTCTGTCAAATTATCATGTAGGGCATCTTGTTGACAGGAAGGCACTCATCGCGCGTGGGTCAGAGCTTTTAGCTGATTGTTTCATGAGGGCAAAGTTTAGGCCCAAACCCTTCCCACCCCTCAGCCAACCCACCCCGGGAAATAGTTCCTTTATACTTGGGGTTTTGACAAAATTTCCTCAAGAGGGCAAGGTGCATATCACTGTCATATCTTCTCTAGCACACTGCACTAACAATATAAGCATACACATTGTATAATATATTTATTTCTATATAACAAACCAAACACACACACACACACACACAAAAATAAACAAGAAGGTAGACAGACATGTGGGGAGTAGTGCAATGTAAAGGCTGTGGGGCAGCAGTCTTCCTGGAGTCTGTTTGGAGGCTGAGATGCTACCCTATTTGCAGACAACTCTCTGCCCTGAGGGAGGAAGTTGCCCGTCTTCAGGCCACACTGGTCAGTAGTAAGGGAACCTTCCCCCAGGCCACACTAGACAGTAGGAAGGGAACCTCCCCCATTCTGGGAGCACCAGAGCCACCACCACTACCTCAGAGGTTGTGAAGAAAGCACAGCAGTTGGACCACAGTGGGCTCAGGGAGAGTAAGAGTGCTGGAACAGAGGCACACCCAGTCAGTTGTTCCACTCCACAATCCATACACCATTCTAGGGCATAGTTCCCCTATGAATGCACCATGGAGGAGACTAAGGAGGTAGTGGACAACTGTCAAGCGAGGCCCTCAGGAAGGAGGCAGAGGACACCACAGGGAAAGGAAGAAGCTCCTGGTGGGGTACTCAATTATTAGGATAGAACTTGGGGAGTAGGAAAACTGAAGTAAGGTGCCTGCCTGGTGCCATGGCATGGAGGGACAGGAGGTGCATCCTTAGGATCATTAGAACAGTTGCAGGGTCTGAGCTGGATGTCATTGTCCCCTAGGGACAAATGACTTAGCTCATCATGAGATTAGAGCAGTGCAGGAGGACATTGCAGAGTTGGGAGGGGCCTAAGACAAGTAGCACACAGTATCCTTCTCAGAGGTGCTGCCTGTCAATGACTTGGGTGAGGCAAGAGTACTTTGCACCATGCAGTTTAATGAATGGTTGAAAAATGGTGTGGAACAGGGGTTTGGCTTCATAGGGGACTGGGGTTCCACCTGGAGGACACCAGCCTATACTGGCAGGATGGTCTGCATTTGTCCAGGAAGGAAACAAGTCTTTGGGCAATCGATTTAAATACTTCATTGGCAAGCTTTTAAACTAATCAAGGAGAGGCACTGATAAGCAACAGGAAAATCCCAGCCTCCCCTACAAAACAGATACTAAATGAGAAAAGAGCCAAGGTTGAAAGGTCAGTGGGGATGCTGCTACAGAAGGTAAAGCCATCAAAAATGGAGAGCAATGAGTACCAATGCCCATAGTCTGGGTAACAAGCTTCCTGAATTAGTGGCCTTGATGGAGGAGGAACATCTGGATATTGTGGCAGTCACAGAAACGTGGTACACACAGAACCATGACTGGGATGTAAACATACCAGGATACACTATCTACAGGAGGGACAGGGAGGGTAATAGAGGAGGAGGAGTAGCTTTCTACATAAGGGAAGGAATCAAAGCAACAGAACAAAAGGGTAAACAGGGAGGAGATGAATCACTGTGGGTCAATTTAGAGACAGACAATGGCACCACAATCTGCACAGGGGTTGTATACAGACACCCCTCAGGGGAGGAAATGGACAAGGAAAATGATAGCAAGTATACTTAGAATGGCAGAAAAAGGGAGAAATTGCTGATGGGTGATCTGAATATGCCAGATGTTAACTGGAGTGCAGTTGCAGCAGCCACTTCTAAGAGTGGGTTATTCTAGATGCCCTACAGGTGGCATGCCTTAGACAACTAGTATTGGAACCCACTCGAGAGGGAGCAATCTTAGACCTGGTACTCTCAAATGGAGATGGAGAGGATCACAGATGTAAGTGGCTGTGCATCTGGGAACTAGCGACCATCGAACAGTATGGTTCACAATAAACACCAGCAATAGATTCAAGCAATACAAAGGCAAAAGTACTGGATTTCAGGAGGCTGACTTTGCCAAAATGGGTGAGTGCCTAAGGAATGCACTAGCAAATGGGCAGGAAGGAGGGTTGGAAGAACAATGGGGAATAATAAAAACTGCCATCACAGAGGTAACAAGCCTTTGTGTGAAGCAAATAAACAAAACAAAACAATGTAAGAAACCACTATGGTTCTCAAAGGAGGTGGCAGTGAACGTTCAAGAGAAAAAGAAAGCATTCAGGAAGTACAAGGAATCAAAGAAGGAGCAGGACAGAGGACTGCATCAGTTAAAGCAAAAGGAAGCTGGGAAGGCAGTCAGAACAGCAAAGGCCCAAACCGAGGAAAGATAGCCAACTCAGTTAAGAAGGGATAAAACCTTTATAGGTACATCAGGGAGTGAAGGAAGACCAAGGAAGGATAGTGAGGCTTAATAAAGGGAGGGGCATGCGCGAGAGGTTGACTGTGAAAAGGCAGAGCTACAAAACAAATATTTTTGCTCAGTATTTACAAATGAAGAGAGGAGATATCTAAAACAAACAATAGAAACACTCTGGATACAGAAGTTGATACCACCCATTTACAGAAGAAAGAGTTCTAAAAGAACTCTTAAAACTGAAGGTGGACAAAGTAATGGGGCCTGATGGGATTCATCCCAGAATTCTAAAAGAACTAAGGGTAGAACTAGTGACACCACTGACTATCCTCTTTAACAAATCATGGGAGGATGGGGTGGTACCTGATGACTGGAGGAGGGTAGATGTGATCAGGAAGCAGGGCAGAAGCAGGAAACTACAGGCCTGTTAGTTTAACCTCAGTGGTAGGGAAAATGATGGAATCACTCTGGCGAAATAATTGTCGAGTATCTAGAGGCCAGAGGGGCACAGGACCCAAGGCAGCATGGATTCACAGCGGAAGGTCATGCCAGACGAATCTGATAGATTTCTTTGACTGGGTGACCAAAGTAGTAGATCAGGGAGGGGCTGTGGACTTGGCCTACTTAGACTTTAGCAAGGCATTTGACGCAGTCCCACATAAAAGATTAATATACAAGTTAGCTAGCCTGGGAGTCGGTCCCAAGATGATAGCCTGGGTAAAGAATTGGCTAGAGAATAGGACACAGAGGGTAATAATAAATGGAGTTCACTCTGAAGAAATGGGGGTTACTAGTGGGGTGTCGCAGGGTTCCGTAATAGGACCGGTCCTCTTCAATGTCTTTATAAAAGACATTGCAGAGGACTGGAAGGAAAAGTATGTCTCTTTGCAGATGACAAAGAT
This sequence comes from Neoceratodus forsteri, assembly GCA_016271365.2. Lineage (NCBI taxonomy): Eukaryota > Metazoa > Chordata > Ceratodontiformes > Ceratodontidae > Neoceratodus > Neoceratodus forsteri. The sequence continues at coordinate 554,333 of CM028131.1, forward strand.
CTGCAACAGAGCTGATGCACAAGGTGGGGAGGAAAGGATGAGAAGGGACTCGCAAGGTTAGAGGAATGGTCAAATATATGGCAGCTTAGATTTAATGCTAAGAAGTGCAAGGTAATGCACCTGGGAAACAAAAACCCAGGGGAAGAGTACACAATGGGGGGTGAGATACTAACAACAACAAAAATGGAAAGGGACCTGGGGGTAGTCATAACAGATGACCTAAAGGTGGGCAAGCAATGTGAGAGGGCAGTAAGGATGGCTGGGGTGATACTGGGATGCATAGGGAGAGGCATCACCAGTAGAAAACAGGAAGTTGTTATCCCTCTATACAGGCAGCTGGTGAGACCCCATCTGGAGTACTGCATGCAGTTCTGGAGACCCAATCTCCACAAGGACAGAGACAGAATAGAAGCTGTCCAGAGGAGGGCAACTAAAATGGTGCAGGGTCTGCACTGGAAGACATATGAAAAGAGACTAAAGGAGCTTAATATGTATTGCCTAGAGGAAAGAAGGGAGAGGGGGGACATGATAGAAACTTCCAAGTACCTCAAGGGAATCAACAAAGTCCAAGAGGGTAGCGTCTTTCAAAAAAGTGTGCAAGAACAAGGAGGCATGATTTGAAGATGGAGGTGTCTCAGAGGTAATGTAAGAGGTATTTTTCACAGAGAGTTGTGGATGCATGGAACGGCCTTCTGGAGGTTGTGGAGTCAAAACAGTGGTGAAATTCAAGCATGCAAGGGACAGTCATAAGGCAATTCTAGGGGTGGGGTGAAAGAAGTAGGCTGCTGGTTAACTAGGATCTGCAGCTCATCCATTAGGTAGGGAAATGGGCAGTCTGGGTGGGCCAAGCGGTCCTTATCTGTTGTCACATTCTATGTTTCTATGTATCTATGTTTATTTCCAGTGAAGGGTTTGGGGCACTGTCAGAACTTTAGTGCCATGGGGCAGGGCTGGACAAAACCCTGTGCCACACGTTGAAAACCCTGCCCTATAGGTTTATGGTAGGTAGCTTTCTTACCCAAACTATCCACGTAGCACAGGTTTCTGTGATTGTGTTGAGAGATGTGAGTCTGTGGTAGGTAGCTTCCTTATCCAAACTAACTACGTAGGATAGGGGTACAAGGTAGTAATCTAGGGAGCTCACCAGGTAGCAAACCACAACAGGAAGTAACAATTCTGCTTCTAGTTGAAAGGCACTAAGCAGTTAAGGGAGTACAGGCTCACTATGGAGATGAGATACAGTGGGGAGCTAGTCAATTGTGAAGACTGTGAGGACCTTCTCTCCAGAGATGCACTCTGAAGGAGGGGATGCTGCCTTATCTGCAAGATCTTTAAGGAGCTCCATACTCAGTCAGTAGCTGCAAGACAAGAAATATCTCAGCTGCATCACCAGCTCACCTTGAACCCACACCGCAGACCCTCACTGCCCCAGAAGCCACTGATGTTGGGAGGTGGTGATTGGTGGGATTATTACAACAGTGACGAGGCAGAGCTGTACATCACTGATTACTAGGGGACTGATGACCTGCCTAGGAACAGGGCTGGGATAGCGAGGGGTTTGAGGGAGCTGGGCAGGGGTCATAGACAGTACCTCACTCAGTTGCTTTCACTGAAGTACTTCCTGTCTACAGTGGGGTAGGAGAGGGATTGCTGACCCAGGAGATTCAACCCATGGTTGAAGAAATGATAGAGAGAGAGGGTTTGGGCTGCACTGAGGACTGGGGATCCACTTGGGAATAAGGACCTACACAGGGTGATGGCCTGTATCCATCCAGGAGGAACCACAATCCTTGGTGGACTGTTTAAATGTTACTTTGATGACCATTTACTGTAGCCAAGGGGGTTGTTGAAGTGATCAGGAGGCAGAAACTGCTCATCCACGAGCTGAAGTAGAGAGTTGGAAGAACCTGAGAGGAGTGGAATCCCCAGGATGCAAACATAGTGTTAACAAAACCTGAAAGCCATGTGTGTGTCAATGCTAGAATCCAGTAGATAAGATTCCAGACCAAAAGGCCACAATGGCAGTGGCTAGCCTGGATACTGCAGCTATTACAGAGACATGGCACACTGAAAACCGTGAGTGAAACATAGCCATACCAGGCTATACTTTGTTCAAGAAGGACAGGGTGGAAAGGAAAGGGAGGTGGCGGTACTTTATGTGCGGGAGAGCATAAAAGTGATGGAGATACACGGAATATGGGTGGGGGGCAGAGGTATTGTGGTTCACCCCAGAGACAGGGAATGGCACCACTATTCACACTGGTGTGATCTACAGAACTTCAGCACCAGTGGAGGAGTTAGATAAGTGCGATGGAATCCACTGGCAAGATGGCAGAAAAGATGGCGGTGCGTTGGTGGGGGACATTAATCTGCCAGATGTGAATTGGAGCCTCTGTGATGAGACTTCAGCTAGAAGCAGGAAAATCTTGGATGCCCTACAGGGGCATTCCTTAGCTAACTATTCAGTGAACCCACTGATGATGGGGCAATGTTGGACCTGGTACTGTCCAATAGGGACAGTGTTGCAGACATCAAGGTGGGGGACCAGCAATCACTGTACAGTGTGATTCAATACAAGGATGGTTGTGGAATCAAATCATACAAAGATGAGGGTCCTGGACATCAGAAAGGCAGATCTTAAAAAGATGAGTGAATGCCTCAAGGATGACCTGGTGGGGGGCAGTGATCTGGGAGAGATGGAGGAACAGTGGACCAAGCTAAAAGGGGGCATTGTTTAGGCAACAAACCTCTGTATTAAGCAAGGTAGCAAAAGCAAGAGGAAAAGAGAGTGCTATAGTTCTCAAAAGAGGTGACAGAGAGGGTAAAAGCTAAGAGGGGCATCTGACACCATTTAACATAGGAGACTAGTAAGTAAGCTGGGTGGTTTAGGAATGGGTCCAAAGGTGGTAAACTAGGTAAGAAATTGGTTAAGGGATAGGCAGCAGAGGGTGGTGGTAAATAGAGTTCACTCCGAGGAAGTGAGGGTTACCAACAGTGTGCTTCAGGGATCATTGCTGAGACCGGGCCTCTTTAAGGTCATTATAAGTGACACTGCTGAGCAGCTAGAAGGGAAGGTCTGCACCCTTGTGGATAGCACCCAACTCTGTAACAAGGTATACACTCTTGGGTGGGGTTGAAAAGGATGAGCAGATACCTGAGAAAACTTGAGGAGTGGTCAAGGGTATGGCAACTGGGTTTTGATGCAAAAAAATGCAAAATAATGCACTTTAGGTACAGAACCAGGGGTGGAGTACACAATGGTGTGTGTCTGTGTGTGGCATTGATGACCACCAGCAGGAAAATGACCTGAAGCTGGTCATACTGGATGACCAAAAGTTGGCCAGCAGTGCAGCAAGGCAACTTGGAGTTGGGGGTGGGTGCTGGGGTGCATAGAGAGTGTATCACCAGCAGAAAATGGAGGTGGTGTTGCCTCTGTTTAGATTGCTGGTAAGACTTCAGCTAGAGTACTGGGTCCAGTTCCAGAGAACACATCTCAGAAAGGGCATAGAGTGGAATTGGTCCCTAGCAGGTCAACTAAAATGGTGCAGGGTCAGCATCAGAAGCCCTACAAAGAGAGATTAAAGGACAAAAATGTGCACATCCTGGAAGAGAGGAGAGGAGAGATACAGGGATATGACAGAGACTTTTAAATAACAGACAGGGACAAACAAGGTACAAGAGGGAAGAATTTTTCAGATAAAAAGTGCTCAAGGATAAGGGGGCATGATAAGAAGTTAGAGGGGGTAGATTCAGGAGAGAAGAGAGGAAGTAATTCTTCATTAAAAGAGTGGTGGAATCCTGGAGCAGTCTACCAGTGGAGGTGGAAAAGGGAGAAAACAGTGGTGGGGTTCAAGAATACATGGGCTAGGTATAAGAGAATCTTAGGGGAAAGAGAAGAGGTGTGAAAGGGATCGTGATCAAAGAGGTTGTGTAGTGATACTATAGGCAGGGAAAAATGAGCATACCTGGTGGGCCAACTGCTCCAGATCTGTGGACAAATTTTATGTTTCTATGTACAGAAAGTTATAAGCTCTAAGGTAACTCAAATACCGAGCACACAACAATAGGGCCAATATTCAGATACATATAAACTCTAAGGTAGCTCAAATACAAAGCACACAACAATAGAGCCAATATACAGATACATATACATTCTAAGGAAACTCAGAGCACACAACAATAGAGCCAATATACAGATACATATAAACTCTAAAGTAACCAAATACAGAGCACAAAACAATAGAGACAATATACAGATACTGTACATATAATCTCTAAGGTATCTCAAATACAGAGCAAACAACAATAGAGTCAATATACAGATTCATATAAACTCTAAGGTAACGCTAATATCAAGCACACAACAATAGATCCTATATACAGATACATATAAACTCTAAGGGAACTCAAATACAGAGCACACAACAATAGAGCCAATATACAGATACATATAAACTCTAAGGAACTCAAATAAGAACACACAACAATAGAGCCAATATACAGATACATATAAACTATTAGGTAACTCAAATACAGAACACACAACAATAGAGTCAATATACAGATACATATAAACTTTAAGGTAACATAAATACAGAGCATACAACAATAGAGCCAATATACAGATACATATAAACACTAAGGTAACTTAAATACAGTGCACACAACAATAGAGCCAATATACAGATACATGTAAACTATTAGGTTACTCAAATACAGAGCACACAACAATAGAGCCAATATACAGATACATATAAACTCTAAGGGAACTCAAATACAGAGCTCACAACAATAGAGCCAATACACAGATACATATAAACTTTAAGGTAACTCAAATACAGAGCACACAACAATAGAGCCAATATACAGATACATATAAACTCTAAGGTAACATAAATACAGAGCACTCAACAATAGAGCCAATATACAGATACATGTAAACTATTAGGTTACTCAAATACAGAGCACACAACAATAGAGCCAATATACAGATACATATAAACTCTAAGGGAACTCAAATACAGAGCACGAACAATAGAGTCAATATATAGATACATATAAACTCTAAGGGAACTCGGATACAGAGCACCAACAATAGAGCCAATATACAGATACATATAAACTCTAAAGTAACCAAATACAGAGCACACAACAACAGAGCCAATATACAGATACATATAAACTCTAAAGTAAGTCAGATACAGAGCACACAATAATAGAGCCAATATACAGATACATATAAACTCTATGGTATCTCAAAACAGAGCACCAACAATAGAGCCAATATACAGATACATATAAACTCTAAGGTATCTCAGATACACAGCACACAACAATAGAGCTAATATACAGATACATATACATTCTAAGGGAACTCAGGGTACACAACAATAGAGCCAATATACAGATACATAGAAACTCTAAGGTATCTCAGATACAGAGCACCAACAATAGAGCCTATATACAGATAGGTATAATCTCTAAGGGAACTCAGAGTACAGAACAATAGGGCCTATATACAGATACATATAAACTCTAAGGTATCTCAGATACAGAGCACCAATAATAGACCTAATATACAGATACATATAAACTCTAAGGTAATGCTAATACCAAGCACACAACAATAGAGCCTATATACAGACATGTAAACTCTAAGGTAACTTAAATACAGAGTACACAACAACAGAGCCTTTATACAGATACATATAAACTCTAAGAGAACTCAAATACAGAGCACACAACAATAGCACCAATATACAGATACACATAAACACTAAGGTATCTCAAATACAGAGCACACAACAATATCATCAATATACAGATACATATAAACTCTAGGTTCTCAGATACAGAGCACCAACAATAGAGTCTATATACAGATATATAAAACTCTAAGGAACTCAAATCAGAGCACACAACAATAGAGCCAATATACAGATACATATAAACTCTACAGTATGTCAAATACAGAGCACCAACAATAGAACCAATATACAGATACATATAAACTCTAAGGGAATGCAAGTACAGAGCACACAACGGTAGAGCCAATGTACAGATACATATAAACTCTTAAGGTATCTCCGATACAGAGCACACAACAACAGAGTCAATATTCAGATACATATAAACTCTAAGAGAACTCAAATACACAGCACACAACAATCGAGCCAATAAACAGATACATATAAACTCTAAGGTAACTCTAATACAGAGCACAGAATAAGAGCGCCAATATACAGATACATGTAAACTCTACAGTATGTCAAATACAGAGCACCAACAATAGAGCCAATATACAGATACATATAAACTCTAAGGTAAGTCAAATACAGAGCACACAACAATAGAGACACTATACAGATACATATAAAGTCTAAGGTATCTCAAATACAGAGCACACAACAATAGAGCCTATACACAGATACATATAAACTCTAAGGTAAGTCAAATACAGAGCACACAACAATAGAGCCAATATACAGATACATATAAACTCTAAGGTAACTCAGATACAGAGCACACAATAGTAGAGCCTATATACAGATACATATAAACTCTAAGGGAACTCAAATACAGAGCACACAACAATAGAGCCTATATACAGATACATATAAACTCTAAGGTATCTCAGATACAGAGCACCAACAATAGAGCAATATACAGATACATATAAACTCTAAGGGAACTCAAATACAGAGCACACAACAATAGAGCCAATATACAGATACATATACATTCTAAGGGCACTCAGAGCACACAACAATAGAGCCAATACACAGATACATAGAAACTCTAAGGGAACTCAAACACTGAGCACACAACAACAGAGTCAGTATAGATGCATATAACACTCTAAGGTATCTCAGATCGGGCACACAACAACAGATCCTATATATAGATACATATAAACTCTATGGTATCTCAGATACACAGCACTCAGCAATAGAGCCTATATACAGATACATAAACTCTAAGGGAACTCAGATACAGAGCACACAACAATAGAGCCGATATTCAGATACTTATAAACTCTAAGATAATTCAAGGGTTGGTGGACATTTTTGGGGTTACTACCAGGGCAGACACAGATTGTTGATTAGAGGAGGTGGTTCTTGAGGAGGAGGTGAATGAACAAATTGAACTAAAGGCCTGAAGTTCAGGGGCAGTTTTGTAAAACTTAGGGCCCTTGTATGTGATAAAATTCTGCACGTTTGGTGTGGTAAAAGGGGTGCTGAAGATATGACAGGCAACCTTAAATGGTTTCAAGCATGGCTTGTGAGCACAGAGCAACACCATAGGAGGAATGAGGGCACAGACTTACCAAGAAGAAAAGAAAAGTCATCAAGGCAACACCCATGGGGATGTCAGAAGCTCAATATGTACCCTTTGAGGAAAGATGGGAGAGGGGAGATATGACTAAGACCTTCAAATACTTCAAGGGTATTAACTGGTGAGCACGGAGGGCCTTTTCAGCCTTAGAGGGAACAAGACCATGAGCTGGTACAGCCTAAAGATGATGGAGGAAGTTCTTGAAGGAGATGAGGAGGCTTCTTTTGCTGAGAGGTAGTGGCCAAGTTGAATGAGCTGTCAGACAAGGTGGCATACTTTAAAATGATGGACTGCTTCAACAGGGGGTGAGGCAGTGTTAGGGGAAAAGTTGTAGGTGGGAGGGCAAGTGGGGTGGAGAGGGGAAGTTGAGGGAGGTCAGAAGGAAGATGGAGAGGGGTGGTAGTTCCCTTTGTAAATACATAGGGAGCTGCATGATCAACCGCACTACAGTAGATAGACTATAAGGCCATTATGCGCTGGCACATTCACATGTCCATAAGTAAAAGGTAAATACAAAATTGATTTTACTTCTGGCGTTTATCTAAAACCCAGGTTATCCCTAATCTGACACCATGTTACATAGAAACATGAAATTTGATGGCAGATAAGGACCGCTTGGCCCGCCTAGTCTGCCGATTTCCCTACCTGATAGATAAGCTTCAGATTCTAGTTAATCAACAGCTTACTTCCTCCTACCCACCACTAGAATTGCCTTATGCCTGTCCCCTGCATTCTTGAATTCTCCTATTTTCCTGACTCCACAACCTACTCAGGAAGGCTGTTCCATGCATACAATCCTCTCCATTGAAAAAATACTTTCTAACATTACCTCTAGTCCTTCCCTCTATCTTCAAACTGCTTGCCCTTGTCTTGCATCTCTTTTCTGAAAGATGCTATCCTCTTGGACTTTGTTAATTCCCTTGAGATACTTGAAAGTTTCTATCATGTCCCCCTCTCCCTCCTTTCCTCAAGGGTATACATATTAAGCTGCTTTAGTCTCTCCTTGTATGTCTTCTGGTACAGACCCTGCACCATTTTGGTTGCCCTCCTCTGAACAGCCTCCACTCTGTCTATGTCTTTGCGGAGATGGGGTATCCAGAATTGCATGCAGTACTCCAGATGGGGTCTTACCAACTGCCTGTACAAAAGGATAACAACTTCCTGTTTTCTACTGTGGATGCCTTTCCCTATGCATCCCAGTATCCCCCAGCCCTTCTTACTGCCTTCTCACATTGCTTGCCCACCTTTAAATCTAAAATAATTACTTCTAGGTCTCTTTCAATTTTTGTTGTTGTTATTAACTCACCCCCCATTGTGTACTCTTCCCCCTGGGTAGTTGTTTCCCAGACGCATTACCTTGCACTTCTTTGCATTGAATCTGAGCTGCCACATATTTGACCATTCCACCAATCTTGCCAAGTCTGTTTTCATCCTTTCCACCCCATCTTGTGTATCAACCCTGTTGCAGATCTTTGTGTCATCTGCAAAGGGACATACCTTTCCTTCTGGGTGCTCTCCAATGTCACTTATAAAGACATTAAAGAGGACCGGTCCCAGTACCGAACCCTGCGGTACCCCACTATTTACCATCCTTTCTTCACTGTGGACTCCGTTTACTATTACCCTTTGCATTCTGTTGTCCAGCCAGTTTTTTTATCCAGGCTACCATCTTGGGACCCACTCCAAGGCTGGCTAACTTGTATATTAATCTTTTGTGTGAGACTGTGTCAAATACCTTGCTAAAATCTATGTTGGAAAGATTTCTCTCAACAGTGCTGATTTAAGCCAAATTACAATTTTTTAAATTTGATAGGGTCCTTGACCCTATCCCATACCCCCAGCTGACAAGGGAACCAGTCTCTGCAAATGACTTGTTTCTGTACCTTTCTTCACCTTTTTATTTGTGTAGCTGACCAGATGCTCTGCAGTGTCACTGATAAAGGTAGCAGAAGAAAGCAGGTGGTAATGACATTGTACAGAACATGGGTGAGGTCTCATTTGGAATACTGTGTCCAGTTCTGAAGGCCGCATGTCTGTAAGGACGTAGACATGGTGGAGGCAGTTCAAAGAAGGGCAATAAAGGTGGTACAGGGCCTGCACCAAAAGTCACATGAGGAGAGATTGGGAGACCTCTATATGTATACCCTGGAGGAGAGGAGAGACTGGGAAGATATGATAGAAATTGACAAATATCATACAGGCATAAACAGGGTACTAGAGGTAGCATCTTTCAGAAAGGAGTTGTCCAGGAACAAGGGTCATGACATGAGGTTGGAAAGGGTAGACTAAGGCATAGGATTAGGAAATATTTCTTTCCTGAAGAGCGCACATGCATGAAACCAGTCGGGGCACTTACGCTGGTGGGATTCATTGCTGTACTTGGCTAGATGTGCTGGACTAGTAATTACAAGAATCGTTACAAGAATAAATTCATCTTGTTTTCATTTTGGTCATTGTCAGTGCTGGTTTCTATGGATGTTATATGAATTAGATTTAACTTTATGGGACAGGTGTTGGAGTTGCTTCTCATGGATTCAGTCTCCACATACCCCACAGACTAACAGTCTGGATGAATAATTTAATGTGTCTCTTAAGATTATATTAAGGTCCTTCATGGACTAGAATGTGAGGAAAGTGGTACAAATACTTACCCCATCTCTTATTTGCATATAGGAAATAGCCACAGAGTCCACAGGGTTCTCACCTTTCAAGCTCCTGTTTGGCCATTCAGTAAGTGCCCCTTGATATGGTAAGGGTGAATGGAACATGATGAAGTCCTCCCATAACTGGGACAAGATGATACTGGCTGTGTGCAGCTATCTGAAGGGAGGCAGAAGCAAGCAATGGTGGATCTCCTGGGAAAGGTTAAGTGAGCATCCTTTGTGGATGCAGTCAGCCTCTTGGTGTGGCAGACACTGGCCCAAGCTTCAGAAATGTGTGGTGTGAAGCACACATTTTGGGAAATGTTAACAGGAAATCACTGTATACCATGCTGGTACAGCACTACTGTACAGCAGGGTCCCAGGCCCCACTATGGCAGCCACCCTACAGAGTTATGAGGGAGGAATCATGCCATTGAGAGGAGATCAAGGAACTGCTGGGTCTTAGGGTAATCCAGGAGTCAATAGACCCTGAACCTCACCCCCATGAAGAATGTGACCTCAAGGTTTTGCATCGACTAATGCAAGTTCAGCAGCAGTACAGGAGCTGGACAAATACCCCATTTCCAGGAAGGATGAGTTCCTAGATAGGACAGGGAGAGCTGTGTGCATTCATTCATTTACAAATTGGTAACTTGAGAGGCAAACTGAGCTGAGACTCATTTCCAGGTGCAACCTGAGTGAAGGGAAGTGGTGAAGCACAATCAGAAGCAAAATACAACCAGTCAGGTGACGTGGTTACAGTGAGGATGACATAAATAGCATAAGCTGAGTGCAGTACAGACAAAATGGTAAAACACTGTAAACGGAGTACAAGTAAATCAGCAGACAAATCATCTGTGCATACTGGGCAAACTCTAGAAGTGCATAGTGCCTGAGTGACGGGAGGCTGAGCTGGTGCTCAAAGTGGGAGTCAACACAGGTTGATAAACTAAACAAGGTTGTTGGAACTATGAGATTAGGGAGGAGGGAGAGGTATGGGGTGGTTAAAAGCCAGGCAAGGATAAGCAAGAGTTCAGGAAGAGGTCTGGCAAGAGCAGGGGGGAGGCAGAAGTTTTAGCTGGCATCTAATGGAGGGAAGGAAGGGGGACAGACAGATGGAAGATGGTAGCTGGTTCCATAGGGAGGGGAGACGATATGAGAAAGCAGGTTTCACAGCTGAGGAGTATGAGAGGGGAGGAGAAGGTGTGCAGGTCCCTCGAGCACAAAGAGTAGAAGGAAATGGGGATCAGGAGACAAGAAGGGATTGGTATAAAGGGAGTGACTCAAATCAGTATTTAGGAGATGAGGATGCACAGTGGGACTGGTGATGTGAGGGAGAGGAGGATGGACAGCGAGGAATAAAGGGACGGGATAGATATGAGAGGGTGAGTTGGTAGCAAAGCTGCACAAAGTGTTGCTGGGGTTTCCAATTGCATAAGGGAGGTGGAGTGGGTTGTGTCATAAACCACAGCTGTATAGTCAAAAACCAGGAGAAGCATGTTGGCGACCAGCTCCCCAGTGGACCTAGGGAGAAAGGCAGTGTTTATTATGGTACAGGGCACTGAATTTAGAGATGTGGCATGGATGTCATCAGTGTGGGCAGCGAAGTCATGCCTGCTACCTAACCACACACTGAGACACTAAAGTTAGGATGGCATCAAGTGGAATGCCATCCAGTATGAAGAATACGGGGGGGTGAACTGGGCCAGCTTTTGGCTGTTACCAAGGGCCATAGACATTGTTTCTTTTTTCATGTGTGTTGACCCAAAGTTGGTTGGACTGGAACCAGCAGAACATTGTGAAAGTCTTGCTGGAGTGAGGCTTCTACAAATGCAGTTGAGGGACCAGAGGTGTGTAAAACTATGTCATCAACAAACGTGAACATAAGAGTTGGCACACACTGAGGGCATGTTGTTTAGGAAGATGGGGAAGAGGGTTGGACCCAGCATGGAGCTCTGTGTGACCCTGCCCTTGATAGGGAAGGGCAGGGGATGGCACCTCCTACCTGTTCTGGAGTGACTGTCCAAGGGTAGAAACAGAACCATTCAACAGCGGAGCTGAGAGGCCGGCTGAGCTCAGCTTATCCAGAAGGAATGAGTAGGCCACCAACATGTATATGACCACTATAGACCTGACAAAGTGATGTTGGTAGGTATCCCTGCCCTCTGAAGCCAGAGAGAGGTTGGCCTTCATCACTCTGCTTGGCCTATTTGAGTTTCAAGTAATGCCATTTGGGATGAAGAAACACCATCCACCTTTTAATGACATGTGGTGTGCATTCTGTCTGGAGCAGGAGACTTTGTTCTACCGTACATGGACAGCATTGCCACCTACAGCTGGAGATGGGAGGATCACATCAGGCATGTGACTGAGGAGCTCCACTAACTGAAGGCTGCAGGGCTGACAGTGGAGGGGGAGAAGTGCCAAACAGGGAAGATAGAAGTGTCATACCTTGGGATTAGGGTGGTAAGTGGGTACATGCAGCCTGATCCAGGTAAAGATTGAAACCATACAAGGATAAACCACACCAACAACCAAAACAAGCATTTGTCAATGCCGAATGTTGTCTAGCTGGCATTGGTATTGGTAGTGTAGGAGTTAGAGATGCATAATAGGAATGGCAGTGAAGTATTGAACTGACACCAACCTCTTCCCACCCTGCAGACAGTGACAGGTGTTGGGGTGTGCCTTTGGGTCATCAGCTGTAACGCTCATGCCATTTCACCTCACCATACCCTGTAGACACTGACAAGTGTTGTGGTGTGCTTTGGGGTCTTTGGGCCTTATACTTATCCCATTCCATAAGGAAATACACTGAGATGGGTGCAGTATAGGAGAATGGGGTGAACTTTGGGGCCGAAAACTCCAAGGCACACCTCGATGCCTGTCACTGGCTACAGGTTGGGGGTGGGGTGGAATGGCATGAGCACCAACTGATATTTCCCAAATCACACCCCTGACGCCTGTCAGTCTCCACAGGGTGGGGTGTTACAGTTGGAAGCCCTAACACCATAGGCGTTTGTAGGTATTTTCACTCCAACTTTTCAACATGGGCTTTTGTGACCCCAGAGCAGCACTATCAGTTTGTTAGCCGAAAGGTGATTTTGCTGTAGACTGCGCCAATTTGCCACCACAGGATGAAAACACATTTTGGCAGGATGTGAAAAATGACAACTATATTGTTCATGAGGCGGTGATTTTTTCACCAAATTTGTAACATAGGCTTTTGAGAGCCCACCACATGAACAATGGCACTGTCTGTGGATAGATCAGTCCTGAAAGGTGATTCTGCCCAGTAACCATGAAATCACCTTTCAGGACTGAATAATGCCATGACAGTGACTGACTTCAAAAGGAGGGGTCCCAATAATCCCATGTTGAAAATTTGGTGTCAAAATTCCAAAAAATGGCAGAGATATGCACCAAAGTTGAAAAAATCCTATTTATGCCACTATACAGCTTACCGGCATTTCCTCAATTCACAGTCGGCTTTGAAGAGTGCAGACGTGTTCCCAGTCCACGGAAGATTGTTGTGCTGTGTTCCGCGGGTAAGTAGTGGGTGAGGTGGTGTGGGAGGCAGGGTGCCGAGGGTGGGCGGGCTGGGGAGGGACACAGGACTCGACAAAGGACCGTTTTCTGTGTTACAGGTTTAAACAAAAGAAAAAACATCACGGGTCATTGTTTCCTTTTACAGGAGCATATGGCTCTCAGGGTGGGCTCCCAGCACGCCACCTGACTGTTCTGGGGGCTGTAGCTGATGAGGGATTGGGCACCCCCGTTGGCACATACTGAGTATTGGGGGGGCAAGAGCCGAGGGGGGATTGGGCACCCCCCTCAGCACACAACAATGGGGGGAATTATGCTGATGGGGAGTGGGCTCCCCTGTTGACAGATTGAACCAGGAACTGGGGGACTGAAGCCAATGAGGATTGGGCCCCCTGTCAGCAAAGAAAGACTGTTGGGGGAGGCGCATGATGCCGAGGGGGATTGGGTACCCTCTCAGCACAGAATTGAATCGGAAGATGGCCATTATGCCGACAGGGAGTGGGCTACCCTGTTGGCACAAGAACGGGGTCGGGGCATGCTGACAGGAGGATTGGGCACCCCTGAAGTTGGTATCATGGCAGGTGGCAGCGACAGTCACTGCCACCATGTTTATTGGACTGCTTCACCAGGAAGGGCACATCAGGAGGCGTGTTCTGGTGCCGCTGCATGAGGAGCTTGCCTCTCATTGCAGCAGCACTTTTCTTAGATCTGGAGGCCACTTTACATATTGCTGGTGTGGTGCCTGCATGCTGGCTTATTGGGGAATGAGGGACGCACCTATTGATGCATGTCCTGCATTTGCCCACAGTGACCGCACCTCCAAATCTGCTACTACTGCAATATGTTGGCTGGCGTGCACACGCAAGCCAACATAAAAAGTCACGTCAGGCTTGTGACTGAGGAACTCCACTAACTGAAAGCTGCAGGGCTGACAGTGAAGGGGAAGAAGTGCCAAACAGGAATGGCAGAGGTGTCATACCTTGGGCTTAGGGTGGGAAATGGGTACTTAAGGCCTGACCCAGGTAAAAATTAAAACCATACAAGGATGGACCACACCAACAATAAAAAGAAAAGACACGTCAGGATCATGACTAGAAGTGCCAAACAGGGATGGCAGAGGTGTCATACCTTGGGCTTAGGGTGGTAAGTGGGTACATACAGCCTGACCAAGGTAAAAATTTAAACCATATAAGGATGGACCACACCAACAACCAAATGTATGAGCCTGCCAAAGGATGACAGGGTACTACTGGAAGGTTGTGTAAAACTTCAGTAGCATGGCCAAACCCCGGTCCAGTCTCATAAGGAAGAAAATGTTGAAAAAGTCCAGTGGCCATATCACTGTGAGACAGCGCTCCACCAGTTGAAAGAGGCATTGTGCAAGGTACCTGTGCTCACCAGCCCTCACTATTCTTCAAAATTCTTTGTGTATGTGGATGTGTCCAATGACTGGCTACTGGTGGTTTTAAGACAGGTCACATGTACTGGGAGGAACATCCAGTCATGTACCTGAGTAGGAAGCCATGCCCAGACAGGAGGTCTATGCAACTATTGAGAAAGAGTCTCTGGGTATTGACTGGCTCTGCAGAAGCGTAGCCATATTTGTATGGGAGTGTGTTCACACTGGCCACTGACCACAGCCCCTCATGTGGCTCTGTAGGACCAGAACAAAAAAATTGTTATGATGGGGTCTGGTGCTGCTGTCTCATAACATGGACATTAGATACTTGAGTGGGACACAGGATGGCACGGCAGATACTTTGTCTGGACAATAGATGGCACATTCATAAGGTAGAAAAAGAAACGGGCAGACTGGATTGGCCTTGCGGTCCTTCTCTGCTGTCAACTTCTATGTTTCTATGTTTCAAGAACTAGTGGCCTAGTGAAAAAAGTGTGCTGCTTTAAAAAATTAACAAATTTTTAAAAGAGAGAGAACGGAAGGCATAGCAGGTAGAGCAGGTACAGCAAACCTGATAGAAACATAGAAACATAGACTTTGACGGCAGATAAGGACCGTTTGGCCCACATAGTCTGCCCATTTCCCTACCTACAGGATAGGCCACAGATCCTAGTTAATCAACAGCCTATTTCTTCCTACCCACCCCCACAAGAATTGCCTTATGTCTGTCCCATGCATTCTTGAATTCTCCCACAGTTTTAGACCCCACAACCTCCTCAGGAAGGCTGTTCCATGTGTCCACCACCCTCTCTGTGAAAAAATACTTCCTCACATTGTCCCTGAACCACCTCCCCTCTATCTTTAAATTTTGTCCCCTTGTTCTTGCACATCTCTTTTACTGAAAGATGCTACCGTTTTGAACTTTGTTGATTCCACTGAGGTGCTTAAAAGTTTCTATCATGTCCCCCCTCTCTCTTCTTTCCTCAAGGGTATACATATTAAGCTCATTTAGTCTGTCCTCATATGGCTTCTCTTGCAGACCCTGTACCATTTTAGTTGCCCTCCTCTGGACTGCCTCTATCCTGTCTATGTCCTTGCGGAGATGGGGTCTCCAGAACTGGACGCAGTACTCCAGATGGGGTCTCACCCCCCCATTGTGTAATCTTCCACTGGGTTTTTGATAGAAACATAGGGTCTAACATGCTAACATGGACAAACATCATTTAGGTAGCCAATATATGTGATTTTTTTTTTTCAGGAGATGGAAATGTACGAAATATAAATCACAAGAAATATGTTCTTTTAAAAAAAATATTACTAGTTATGTTGCCCATAAAATAGTTGTGGGAGGTATTGGGAGAATTAAAATGTCCTTATATTACAATCATAGGCCTCAGGCACTCAGCTGGGGAAGAGGGACTTTGTGTAAGCAATCTTATTCCTACCCTGTAAAATATTTTTGTTTTGGGTTAAACTTTAAAGGGCTGAATCACTTTTTAAAAATTGCACTTTTTTTTAGCTATTATTCTTCTCTCAAGTGCGGTCCTACATCTGGAGTGCGCCCCCGGCCCCATCTCCCTCCATCCATCAGCCAGCGCTGGCACTTACTCCCAGGGTTTGCCCCCCCTAGTGGGGCTGGTGGGCTTCCCCAACCCCCACCAGAGACTGGATCTGGTGTGACCAGTGCCTTGGCTAGCCAGGAACGGGGCCTGTGAAGTGTCCCCCTTCATCCGCTTCACTGCTTTTTTTTCATTTTCGTGCCCCCTTGCTTATGATGTGGTCATGCACTCTCCCATGCATGCCCACATCAAGCGTCTCCAGTGCTCCTGCCCCACATTGTTGTGGCTCCATGTCACCGAGTCCTAACCTCCGCTAGGGGTCTGGCATGCATTGGACACTGATTTCCCCCTTCTCAGAGATGGAGAGCAGTCCATTGGATGCTCACTCCATCTTCTCCCTGCCGACCAATGGTGGCCTTGCTTTTCCCAAACACGGGTCACTGTCATGGCGCTAGGTGTGGTGTCCAGCGCCTCAAATCTCAACGCCACTGGGCCAGCCCAAAACTTACACATCTTTTGAATGTAAACAGAACCAAGTCAGAGTGAGATAGCACCCCTCTGGTTTATTTATTTATTTAAAATTTGATAACCAGGAAAGGCACACTGAGCTGAGGCTTGTTTCCAGGTGCGACCCGGAAGCAGGGTACAAGACAAGGAAATTGCAAACGTATTAAAAAAGTAACATCGTTTAGACAGAATAATACATAAATAAATGCCATTTTTAGGCAGTAAGTGTTACGTACATTATTACATGCAGTCATAATACATCTTAGCACAAGCCTAATACATTCAGTGCTGATAATGTAAATAACCTACATGGTGAGAAAGCCAGTTCAGCAGTAGAGGAGATAGTAAATACAGGTTGTTGTAAAAGCACGTGGGGATCAGAGAAAGCCTTTGAAGGTGTTTCAGAGAAGAGATGGAGAGGAAGAGCCAGAAGAAGGATGGAAGCTGGTTACAGAGAGTAGGAGGTGATATGAGAAAGCAGCTTGTCCTGTGCAAGAATGTGCATGGGGTATAGAGAAAGTGTGAGGGTCCCTGGAACAAAGAGCATAGTTAGATACTGCCACAGGTGAAAGGTTTAGCCATCCAGGAATATCAAATGGACATCGTCTTCAATCCACAAAACCAGTTTGGACCCATTCTGGAAACAGGTTGTCTCCAGATATCATTGAAATAGTTCTGTATATGATGTCAGAGACAAACCATAGGCAGACTGGATGGACCACTGTCTTTTTCTGCCATCATGATCTATGTTTCTTGTATAATAATGCACATTAGTGGGCCAATCAGCTGGAGGCATTTCAATGTGTGTGAGCTCTTAGAGCCAGTTATGTTTGAGATTTTGAACTTGCAACCTCAAGGGTTCAAGTCTGCCATAACTCACTGTGTCTCAGTTGGGGGAAATAAGCTTCTTCTACTCAGAATGCAAATAGCTTTTAGGCAGGTCATTCTGTGGGAATCTCCGTCTTTTCAAATATGTTAATTTTTTTTTCTGAAAAACTACTGTATTCCCCATAGTCTTCAGTGTATATTTTCCAGTAACATACCGTATGTAAATATCATGGAGTGTTCAATGTTATTTTTATATACTTCATGCTTTCTGTGACTGAGTTATTGTAAGTATTGATAACCACTGATAAACTGGCAAGTATGTGATCCACTCCGGAAGAGAAAGCTAAAAAGTTATGGTATTTAAAGGGACACAGTCAACCCTTTTTGCATCATATTTCTAGTCGAAAACCCATTTTCTGATGCCATCTCTAAAAGTCAGTAAGGCTACTGGTTGTTTTATCTTGCACTCTTTCTTAGTAAAGCTGAAATGCATGCTTATGATGTACTTATATCCAACTTTGTTTTGTTTCAAGTCCTTGATATACTCTAATAATAATATTATGGAATTTCTGAAGACTAGGAACACCCTGAACAGGGTAGCCACTCCTGTTGCAAGTTTCCTCACCCCTACTGCATATTTAGTGGCTAGACTGTGTTGGGGTGTTTCAACACCAGGAACAATGCACTTGTAATTTTTTTTTTTTAGTTGTTTAACCAGGAGTAGCACACTAAGCTGAAAGCTTTTTTACAGGAGCATCCGGGAGCACAGGGAAGTTAAGTGACTTGCTCAGGGTCACACAGTATGCAAGTGGAAGCTGTGGATTCAAACCCAGGTCTGGCCTGCTGGATGTCACCAAATTTGCAGCTCAGAAGCTTAAACCACTGCGCTTGATCAAGAAATGTAAACAAACACATTTTAGTGTGGTAACACCAGTATGGTGGGATGTTTGTTTTTCATTTTTAAAACAAAACATTAATGAGAATCAAACTACCAGCTATATCACTAATCTTGACAAAACTTGGGCAATCATAAAATGTGTTTTATGGCTTTGGTGAACCTATAGCTATTTTGCTATCTGTAGCTTGAAAATGGAGTTTCGTGGAACACATTTTTGGACTTTTCAATGTATCCTTCCACATCTTCAAATCACTATGACAACTAAAATAAAATAATCCCTTATTTCTGTTTAGAATGACGGAGACATAACTCCAAGCTGCATATCTGATGGCCATTAGGAAACTGAAACAGCTTGTTAAATATTGGTTGCCTATTAAACTGGAGATTTGTTTACCTTTGAAATGCAGCAGCTTGCACAGCTAAATGATTAGCATTTAAACATTTTTGCTACTTACTTGGTTGAGGATAAATATCTTTCAAGAAAGATTCATACCTCATAAATGTTACCCTTTCCCAGCAAATTTTGTAAAGATTTACAGTTTTAACCTCTCAAGACCTATCTGATAAAATGCCAGGTCTTCAGTGAACTACCCAGACTAAATACATAAAATGTTTTTGGCAGGAAAGTGCTAGCCTGCTTCCCAAACATAACATATAAGAGCTACTGAGATCTCTTATGGTAAGGGTGTGTGTGTGTGTGTGTGTGTGTGTGTGTGTTTGAGGAGGTGGAGAAACAGTCAAACTCCTTGCCAGGAAGGCCTCATCTAATGAATTAACTGCAAACAGAAGACTGTTTTTGTCATTTTATAATATGATATGATATATTGAGTGTGTATTTACTGAGCTGCTGGATCAGGGCGTTGATAAAGGGTGGTGAGGCGGCTAAGGCAAGGAAGGAGCAGAACCTGGCCAGGGAAATTAGGAGAGGAAACAAGGGGTTCTTTAGATACATTGGGGAAAAACGAAGGGTGAAGGGGCAGATTAGCAGGATTAAATCAGGGGAGAGATGGGCACAAGACCCGGGGGAGCAGGCTGAGGTACTAAATGAGTACTTCACCTCAGTTTTCACCAAGGAAAATGGGGGTGCTGCATCATACATGGGAGGAGACAGAGATACTGAGGAGGGGGACCCTTACCGATCGGCGGGTCTGGGGAGAGGGGGAGGCATCACTGGCAGGAGGGGAGGGCTAAGCAGGGAGAGAGGCACCGAAGTGGAAATCACAGCAGAGAGTGGGGAAGCCCTCAGCTCCCTTAAGGCGGAGAAAGCACCGGGGCGGATAAATTACATCCCAGAGTGCTGAAGGAACTTGCGGATGTCCTGGCGAAACCCCTGGTGGAGCTTTTCACCATCTCTCTGAGGACAGGGTGGGTGCCCCAGGACTGGAAGGTGGCGCATATAGTGCCTATCCACAAGGGGGGATCAAGGGAGGTGGCAGGGAACTACAGGCCTGTCAGCCTGACATCGGTGGTGGGCAAGGTGATGGAGGGCATTGTCAAGGAGAGGCTGGGGAGGACCTGGATAAGTCAGGGTGCCTGGACGATAGACAGCATGGATTCATCCTAGGAAATCATGTCAGACAAACCTGGTGGAGTTCTATGACTGGGTGACGAGTGCCTTGGACCTGGGTAGACCAGTGGACGTCCTCTTTCTAGAACTTCAGCAAGGCATTTGACTCTGTTCCTCAAGTGGGCCTGTTGGATAAGCTGGGAGAAATGGGGGTGGGGAACCAGATGATCAGATGGATGGCAATTGGCTCAGGACCGGACCCAGAGGTCGTAGTTGATGGGATAGTCTCATCCCCAAGGAGGGTCATTAGTGGGGTCCCACAGGGATCAGTCCTTGGGCCCCTTCTGTTCAACGCCTACACATCTCTGACATAAGGACAGGAATCAGGAGTGAGATGAGTCTCTTTGTGGATGACTCAAACTGGGGGTGGCGGTGGATGGGAGGAGGGGAGGGTGGCCTACAGGGGACCCGGAGGCTCTGGAAAGATGGTCTAGAAAGTGGAAGCTGAGGTTCAATGCAGGAAATGCAAGGTACTCCACCTGGGGCCAGAAACCTGGACCAAGTGTATACCCTGGGGGGGAAATGCTACAAGTCTCGATGGCTGAGAGGGACCTGGGGTGGTGGTGGATGTCAAGATGAACAACTCTGAGACTTGTAGGAGGGCAGCAGCCAAGGCCAACAGGATGCTGGGATGCATCGCTAGGGGATCACCTCAGAAGGAGGAAGTGATACTCCTTCTGTATAACTGCTTGGTGGGGGCCGCACCTTGAGTACTGCGTGCAGTTTTGGAGCCACACTTAAAGAGGACATTAACCTCCTGGAGAGGATCCAGAGGAGGGCAACCAAAATGATTTGGGGCTTGGGGACAGGATCTATGAGAGAGGCTCGAAGAGCTAAATATGTACACATTGGACGAGAGAAGGGACCGGGGACATGATGAGGTCTTCAGGTACATGAAGAGGGTAAATAGGGAGGAACAGTCAGGGTGCTTCGAAGGAAGGAGGAGGGGCCACTAGAGGGCATGGGTGGAAGCTGGAGGGAGGAAGATTCAGGGAGAAAGGAGGAGGTGCTACTTCACTGAGAGGGTGGTGGAGCCATGGAATGCGCTGCCTAGGGGGCTGGTGGAGGCAGAGACAGTGGAGGGGTTCAAGAGGGGTGGGACAGGTACAGGGAAGGGTTCTGGAAGCAAAATCCAGTGCAGCAAGAATATCCGGAACTGGGAAGGGAGAAGCCAGAGAAGGCGAGGGGGGCAGCAAGGTCAGCCACCAGGGTGGGGGCTGACCAAACGAGCAGACACGAAAGACCGTTAGGCCTATTCTGCTGGCATTTTAGTATGTTAGTATAAAATAATAACATTTATTTAACTCATTCAAGATTCTATCAGGTGGACAGAAAAAAGTGTATGAGAATTTGTCTGAAAACTAACAACTATAAGATGCAAAAACAGCATTTGTGTGTATAAATATATACCTATATCTATATATATATTATGGTGTCACGGTAGTGCCACCATAGTTAGGGTCGAGTACCCCATTTAAGGTTAAATGGCAAAATTGTGCAATCTTAATAACTTTGCCACTATATGATGGATTTAGCCTTGAAATTAGGCAGGCACACAGAGCGGTACCATAGAGCTTGGATGTGCCAAGTTTCATACCACCAGTCGGATATACAGTTGCGAATTATTAAGCAAAAGTTTAACAGTGTCACAAAGACAGTTTTAGTGTCGAAATGACCCCAGTAGTGTCCTGACTCAGCCATTTTTTTCAGTTAGTGGTCACAGAAATGCTTGGCATTTAAATTTGGGACCCTAGGGACACAATGCTTTTGTGTTTACCTAGTCAAGCCCTGAGAATGCTAGCCATGTCTTTTTGGGGTAAACCCCCAGAAATATGTTTTGAAATTTTTGGGAAAAGTAGTGTCGCAAAGTAGTGTCGCACTTGCGACACTTTCATGATTTTTTTTTGTGAAAGAGTCTTGATTTGCGACACTATAGCCAAAATAACAGGAATTTTTTGCCACCCTGCTGCAAAATAATGGTTTGGTGACAAAATATTGCACGGATACAAAGTTACGGTGCTCCGAATTTGGCGCTTTTCCCATAGACTAACATTGAGGTGTCCACCACGTCTTTCAGGGCCCATATCTCAGAACGCTTCAAGATATGGACTTTTGTCACAAAATACTTAGCCTCCTCACTATGGGATTAAGTGCAACTAGCCAGGAAAGTCGTAAACAATATAAAAATGTAATTTTTTATGTCATACGGTTCCTGAGATATAAGCAATTTACTATTCCAAGTCCTCATTTTGGTCCAAGGCTAATTATTATGCATACATTCTTTGTAATCACTGTGTTTCTCTATGCAGCTGTTGGGAAACCAGGGTGTGCGCTTCCGATACTGTTACAGTAAGCTTTTCCACTTGCGTTTCCCTACCCATTTGCGTTAGCGTTCCTGTGTACGCCACCGTGTGTGTTACCGTTTGCATTTTCGTTAGCGCTTGCGTTTGTGTTACTGTTAACATCTGCGTTTACACTACTGTTTGCATTTCGATTAGCATCACTGTGCACATTTCCATTTGTGTTTCTGGCCCCCCTCCATTTGCATTTGGTTTTGCATTTCTCTTTCGTTTGGTGTCATCGTTGCTGTTACCGTTACCATTTGTGTTTCCAATTGTGTTATCGTCAGCGTACGTTACAGTTTACGTTTCCATACGCACTTGTGTTTGCATTTCCATTTCTGTTTTCTTTGGCATTATTGTAGCTGTTACCGTTACCATTTGCATTTCCAATTGCAGTACCATGAGCGTGCACATTAAAAGTTGCTTTTCTGTTTGAGCTTGTGTTTCCATCTCCGTTTACATTACTGTTCACTTTGGCTTCAGTTTGCGCCTGCATTTCTCTCACCGTTTGCATTTTCATTTACGTTTGCGTTGCCATGTGCGTTATCATTTGTGGTTGCATTTGCATTGCACTTACCATTACTGTGTAACAAAAAATCATGTGGTGGCCCGCGCTCCTACCACCACATTCCATTTACTATTTATAGTCCTCATTCTCAGAAGAAGGAAAATTCATGGCAAAAATCCATTTAATGCATCAGTTAGGGTTGTTCCACAGTGACAAAAGCGAGGAAATTCGATGTTAGGGTTGAAACCCTTGCACCCCACCGCCCCCAAACTGGCGTGGGGTGTGCATTGGGGTCGTCGGTCCTAACTCTCACCCCATTCTCATATACTTCACCACCTCAGTTTGTTTATACCTGGGAAGGGGGTGAGAGTTAGGGCTGACGACCTCAACACACACCCCTACACCGGTTTGAGGGGGCGGGGTAGGGAGGAAAAGGGGTTCAACCCTAACATTGAATTTCTCGCTTTGTCACTGTGGAACAACCCTAACTCCCTCACTGATGCATTAGACAGAGTTTTTGCCATGAAAATATATATATATATATATATATATATATATATATGGAAATGACTCTATTTACAATAAATTTATTTACAGGCATTACTAATATCTTTTGAAAGATTGTCTGACTTGTGATTAGTAATTTTGAGTATAGTTCATGAAATAATAAGCTTGATATTTGTTGTGTCATATAGTCCCCATATGCCTTATGCATAGCATATAAATCCAAATCATTCCAAGGCCACGTGACAGGTATAATATTAATACTGAGCAGCAAATCAGAGCTCTTTTTCCTAATAAAAGGCTGCTGATATAATAAATAAAGAACAGAGTCATACATAAGTAGCGAGTGGCTTATGGAAAAAATGTACAAGGATTTATGGGACTTGATTCTGCCTTTCTGGGGAAAACACAGGAAAATGAGGGTTTCTTACAGAGTAATGGTTATTTGGATCTGGAAGCACTGAATATTTCTTATCCTATGTTTTGTATCCGGATAGGGCAGGGGATGCTACATCTCATTGTTACAGGGATGCTCATTTACACATTTGCACTGTATTTACTCAGGCTGTCCCAGACTGAGCCAGTATCTTGTTTTCAGTGGGGTCATTTACCATTTACCAGGACTTTGTTGAAAAGGGACTTTATCCCAACAAATGTTTTCCTGTGAAAAAATAAATTTTTATCAATCAATCAAATTTTTATAATGTATTTATTCAGGATACCTAGTCCAGGGCCTCCGTATTCAGAGGAGATACGCAGTGCATCCTGGTTGAAAAGGGAGATGTGCCGCACAATTCCAACAATGCACAGCAGTGCGATATTCAAATGTGCGGGATGCGCCAGCCACAAGGGAATGGGCCAGGGAGCACACAATTGGTGTGCCATTCAAGTCAAGAGGGCATTCCCATGTATATGCTGCGCTGCAGCATATTCAGTGGAAATGTGCCCCTCACAGTCCTGAGCACTGCGGCCCACAGTTAGGCCATGAATAGCTGGCCAAACCCGGCCAGCCACCCACAGGCAGGCTGCAGATGTGCATCCAGCTGCACAGCAGCCTGGCAGCCCTGGTGGACTAGAGGTGCCCCTTTTCCATCCCCAATCTAGCCAACTCCATCCCTGAAGAGGTCCATGGTGTAGGGCACCCCCTCAGACCTGACTGCACCAGAGGAAACCATGGTCCATATTCATAGTCTAGAGGACTCCCATCCACCACCCGTACACAGACACCCTCACTCCCCATACCCAACCTGCTGCAAAGACTGGCACTGCCCTCCACACCCTGACATGGCAGCCGCCGACTTCACTGAACCCGGCTGGGGACCTGCACTCTGAATGACTCAGTTGGTTGTACCATGCATTGGGGCACCATGCCAGCTGCAGAGTCACCGGTGTATGCAGCCATGTGTAAGTCCCTGGCAAACTGAAGAGGGAATTTACATACCTCCATACATGCCTTGCTGATGCTGTGTCTCCTTGTTGTCTTACACCGCTGCAAGTCCACACTCTCCCCTGTTCCCCTGTGCAACATGCCACCCTCCAGACTGCTGAAGTATCCTGGGTGCCATGGGGTGCGGTATCCTCTAATGCCATTTGCAGTGTCGGCTTCAGGCTATAGATAGTTCATCCGCAGTTCCCCAATTTTACAAATGAATGGGAGGCCGGCTGTAACATGCCTGTTTTGGGACCTGTGTGTTGGTACAGCATCAGCTGTCACCCACACTGAGCAGTGCAATCACACCGGATGATGGATCAGCATGGAAATGTCTGAGGAGTATGGCCACTGGATGTTATCACCCACACAACTCATGCCTATGTATAACACATTCCAGCATCCTACTGCCAGTGCTCTGCCACCCACTGACAGAGTAGTACCATCCATTACAGAGCCAGTCTTCACAATGGGATGGGCTGGGGGCAGGGATAGGTGTCTGTGCACTGTTGAGGGGCGTGAGCCGCTACACTATGGACATGGACTGTAGGTATATTCAGGTGCAATTAGGGACGGCATTGGGGTCCCTACAATATGGAACCGATAGAGCCTGGACTCCGGTAAGATCAGGGCTGGTGGAATGGGTGGGGGTCTGCCACTATACCACCAGTGACTTCCAGGTCTGTCCCACATGGGAGCAATCGGGGTTGGGGCTTGGGGCGAGAGCTCCTCTGGTGCATTCATCGCCATGCCAACATGCAAATGGACTGGAAATGAGCATGCATAAGACACCTTTGTAGCATATCACCCACCATTACGTTACTGGTTTTGTATCCCTATTAGGTATATGCAGTTTATATGATCCCTCATCACTGGTCTGCAGAGATTTAATATCCATATTTGATATTGACAGTTGTCAAAAGGACTTACAACTCCCTTATAAAAGTGTAGTTTCAATATGACTTTTGATATGGTGACTCATTACAGACTTATAAGGAGTTTAGGAAAGGAAAGGAATATTGTTTAACTAGGAGTAGCACACTAATCCAAAGCTTGTTTCCAGATGCAACCCGGAAAAACAAGAAAGTTAAGCGACTTGCTCAGGATCACACAGTATGCACCTAGGTGGCTGTGGGATTGAAACCAGGTCTCCAGATCTGCAGCTCAGAGCCTTAACTCACTGCGCTATACTACCTCCCAGTATAGCATTCCTACCAGTTTAGTATTCATACTAGGAGTAGACAGTTTTGCAGTAACTCTCTACTGGCTTGTATGGATTTTACATCCACATTAGGCATCAACAATTGATTTGAAGTGACTCTGACAATACTAGGTATGCACTGTTGATATGAAGTCACTCACTGATGTCTTATTGGTGTTTAGTATTATATAGAGACTTGGGACACTTATTTATTGGGGTCTTGTATCAATATTGGTTAAAACAATTGATCTGGTTACTAAATGCTCCATATGGAGTTTAATGTCCATTTTATGTATAAACTGTAGTGAAATGACTCACCACTGCCTTATAGGTGTTTTCTATCAACAGTAGGTGTACCCAATTGATGTCATGGTGACTCACCACTACCCTATATGGTTTTGGTGTCCATACTGAGTGTAGGTGGTTGGGAAGTGACTCAACACTACCCTACAAGGGTTAGTATCCATAGTAAGCATAGACAGCTGATGGGAAATCACTCATCACTACCCTATAATGGTTTTGTATCCATATCAGGATATAGTTGCTGTGAACTGTCATCACTGCCCCATTAGGAATTAATATCCATATTACTGTTGGTACAGACAGATGATGTAAGGTGACTCACCACTGCCTTAAAGGGGTTTAGTATCCATACTGGCATTGGCAGCTGATGTGATATAACTCATCAATGCCATATAATGGTTTAGTATCCATATTAGGTTTAGACGGTTGTTGTAAACATTCTCTATTGCCCAACAGGGAATTAGTATACATATTAGGTATATATCATTCTGCAGTGACATCACTGCATCATAGGTGTTTTGTATCAATATTAGATATAGGTAGTTGTGCAGTAAGTCATGGCTGCCTTGTAGGAGTTAGTATCAATATTAGGTATGGAAAGTTGATGTAAAGTGTCTTCATCATGGTTTAATTGGGCTTTGGTGTCCATATAGGTGTAAACAGTTATTGTGACACTTCATTCAAAAATCAGCTAGGACAAAGTGTGCCTTGCTGGAATTCAATTTCTAAAATAAAAAAGTATATAGAGTTGCCAGGTGAATATAAATAGGGTATACACAGGTGATCTAGAAAGACTGAGGTAGTAAAGCCAACACAGTCTATCTAGTTTTTCAGGCCCTGAGTGAGGTCAGCATCATCAAAGGGCAAAAAGTCAGTCACCATGAGATACAGTATCACACTCAAGCTCCGGATATCTGCCCTGGGATGGTCATAAGGTTCACCATTAAGAGTTTCAGGACCTGTATGTGCTGGAGACCCACAGAAGCCAGTGCTGAGGCTATTTGCATGTTCATTTGGGAGGTGACAAAGTCAAAGTCAGAAAGCTTTGCGATGTTCTCAGATGTCAGAAAGGACATTTTCACTCTTGGGGTCTCTGTGTGCAGTTCAAGTTGATGGCTGTATCTCAGGGCCTCGGTTATCCCTAGGGACTGTCCTGGCCTCTGATTCAGTGAGGTGGTCCTTGGACTTCAGCAGTTGAAGGAGGTCTGAATTGGCCTCTTCCATGACTAGGAAGGCCTGTCCATGAGAGACCTCCATGATCTCATACACTTTGACTATATTTGGATTTGAAGGCTGGGTCAGGATGTACTAACCTCTTGGGAGGAATTTGGTGCTGAAATTAGCAGATGATGTAACCTTATCAGTAGTTTGATGGCAACAGATTTGCCAAGTTTTGGGAAAAGGCAGATCTAACAGTTGAGTATGCACCTTTCCGATGACCTTACTAAGGTGATATCTATATTTGCTCAGAGTGAGCTCCATTTACAAGCAGAAGTGATTGAAAACAGCGACTGGTTTGTGGGTTGAGCTCTGCTTTATATAACCGTAATTGGGTGCAGACTGTGATGTCATTTTGGCAGTGTTGAGGGACTGGTACTCATTTGGGAATCTCCCATATACGCATTGCCCTGGGACACATGAATGTCACCTGAACAGACAATAAAGGTAATGGTTGTGGAGGTGTGCACTGTCTTACATGGCTTTGATGCCCAAACTGGTCCAACTCCTACAATATAGCTCATCATTTGACCTCCATAAAAAGGTAGAAGATAGACTTCATAACCTAATGTGACTTCCATATTAGTAAGTGACTGGTAATGGAAAGGGTCTCTAATACTCTATATGGCAGTAGCATATCGACTGAGCACGTTGTCCTGTTCATGCTTCAAGTGCATACGGGTACATACCATAAATGCAGTGTGCCAGGACGCACTGTACTCAGCATGATGTCATTAGAACCAGCAAATCAGGTTATGAGTAACATGATGTCATGCATTATTTATTGCCCTTAATGGAACTGGGGCCCATTCTAGGTTGCTGGCTTTTGAGTGAGCTCACACTTTCAATTTCCCATTTATTGTCCTAATGGTTATACTGCCATTTAATCCATGTATGAACGCACAAATAGGGAATAGCTCATATTGCAGTGTAATGGACTCACAGCATAATTTAGAAACCATCACTCACTTCTAAAAAATATGGGTTTAGTTTAGTTGTGGCACTTATTTATAGGGGCCTTGTATCAATAATTGTATAGACAATTGATGTGGCTACCAAATGCTCCATATGGGGTTCCGTGTCCATATAGAGTTGCCAGGTGACTATAAATAGGGTATAAACAGGTGATCTAGACAGACTGAGGCAGTAAAGCCAACTCAGTCTATCTAAATGCTCTCTTTCTATTTATTGGGTTCACCTACTGATCAGTAAACTATTGGTGATTCAGGATTCAGCAGGGGGGGAGAGGATTGAGCGTCTGATGGATGGCTCTCCTGTCCGGGGGGCAGACTGGGTTTGTCTGGAGCACCAGCAGCTCCTGGTGGAGATTGTGAGTGCTGCAGTGCATAGACAGCCCAAATTAGCATGGCTGATGTCTGCAGGGTTGCCGTGCACTTGATGTCAGTGGTGCCCACACAAGGGAGAGAGGAGAGAAGGGAGGAAAAGTGGAAAAACACGGTTCCAGGGGTAGGCGACGGCACCAATCCCCCCATGCCCATGACCGGATCTGACTGTGCCGACCTTCAGATCCTCTGCCGTAGCTCACGTCTCCGGCAACTGGAGTCTATGTGTAAGAGCGCCCAAAGTAGGAGGGGTGGCCCCACACCGGAGGGGATAAGCTGGGGGTGCCAATTGCAAGACAGGGTGGAGAGAGGAAGGTGTGGTTGGAGGGGACTTCAGGCAGGGCAAGAGCAAGGTTGGATGCCTAAGAGAGGCCTCTGGGACCATGACTGGAGGAAAGAAAGCTGAAAAAAAGGCATAAAGCCCGTCACTACGAGATACAGTATCACACTGAAGCTCCAGATATCTGCCTTGAGAGGGTCATAAGGTTGACCATTAAGGATTTCAGGAGCTGCATATGGTGGAGAGCCATGTGGATGTGAAGGCTGGGTAAGGATGTAGGGCTCTCTTGGGAGGAATTTGGGAGGAATTTGGTGGTGAAATCAGCAGGTGATGTAACTTTATCAGATCTAACAGTTGAGTATGCACCTTTCCCGATGACCTTTCTAAGGTGATATCTATATTTGCTCAGAGTGAGCTCCATTTATGAGCATAAGTGACTGAAAACAGTGACTGGTTTGTGGGTTGAGCTCTGCTTTATATAACCATAACTGGGAGCAGACTGTTCTGTCCTTTTGTCAGTGTTGAGGGAATGGTACTTATTTTGGTATCTCCCATATAGGCATTGTCCTGGGACACAGCATACTCAGAATGATGTCACCTCAACAGACAAATAAGGTAACAGTTGTGGAGGTGGGCACTGCCTTATATGGCTTTGATGCTCAAACTGGTCCAACTCCTACAATATGAGCTCATCATTTGATCTCCATAAATGGGTGGGAGATAGACTTTATAACCTAATGTGGCTTCCATATTAGTAAGTGACTGGTAATGGAATGGGTCTCTAATGCTCATGGCTGTAGCATATCAACTGAGCACGTTGTCCTGTTCGTGCTTCAAGTGCATACAGGTACATCCCATAAATGCAGTGCCAGGATGCACTGTACCAGCATGATGTCATTAGAACCAGCAAATCAGGTTATGAGTAACATGATGTCATGCATCATTATTGCCCTTGATGGAACTGGGCCACACTCAATTTCTCATTCATTGTCCTAATGATTATACTGCCATCTAAACCATATATGTAGGCTCAAATAGAGAATAGCTCATATTGCAGTGTGATGGCCTCACAACATAATTTAGAAACCATGACCATGGGGACCTTGTATCAATATAGGTATAGACGATTGATGTGGTTACCAAATGCTCTATATGGGGTTCCATGTCCATATAGAGTTGCCAGGTTACTATGGGTAGGGTATACATAGTTGACTCTAGATAGACTTAGGCAGTATAACCCACCCAGTCTATCTGGATACTGTCTTTCTATTTATTGGGTTCACCTACTGATCAGTAAACCATTGGTGATTTAGGATTTGATGAATATTTGGCTGTTCCTCAGGGTTTCTTTTCAGAATAAGACTTGGAGGAATTGCTGGTGGTGGGACATGGTGGAAAGACCAGAGGCTGGCATTGTTTTTGAGGAGCTGAGTGAGGTCAGCATCATCAAGCGACATAAGGCCAGTCACCACGAGATACAGTATCACTCAAGCTCCAGATATCTGACTTGGGAGGGTCATAAGGTTGACCATTAAGGATTTCAGGAGCTGCATATGCTGGAGAGCCACAGAAGATAGTGCTGAGGCTTGCTCCATGTCCTTCTGGGGAGGTGGCAAAGCCAAAGTCAGAAAGTTTTGTGGTGTTGTCAGATGTCAGAAGGACATTTCCACACTTGAGATCTCTGTGTGCCACTCCATGTTCATGGCTGTATCTCAGGGCCTCAGTTTTCTCTTTGAAGACTGTCCTGGCCTCTAATTCAGTGAGGTGGTCCTTGGACTCCAGCAGTTGAAGGAGGTCGGAATTGGCCTCTCCATGACCAGGAAGGCCTGTCCATGAGAGGCCTCCAGGATCTCATGCACTTTGACTGTATTTGGATGTGAGGGCTGGGCAAGGATGTACAGCTCTCTT
Source organism: Neoceratodus forsteri (assembly GCA_016271365.2). Lineage (NCBI taxonomy): Eukaryota > Metazoa > Chordata > Ceratodontiformes > Ceratodontidae > Neoceratodus > Neoceratodus forsteri. The sequence goes on from CM028131.1 coordinate 585,650, forward strand.
TGGAGGATTTGGTGATATAATCATCAGGTGATGTAACTTTATCAATGATTTTGATAGCAACAGATTTGCCAAGTTTTGGGAAAAGGCAGTTCTAACAGTTGAGTATGCACCTTTCCGATGACCTTCCAAGGTCATATCCATATTACTCAGAGTGAGCTCCATTTATGGGCATACGTGATTGAAAAAATAACTGGTTTGCTGGTGAGCTCTGCTTTATAGAACCATAATTGGGTGCAGACTGTCCTGTCCATTGGCAATGTTTATTTATTTAGTTAGTTTTTGTTGACGGATGAGTGCACTAGCCATAAAATCACTATTTTCAGGCTGTAGGAGAGTACACAACACATCATCATACAACAGACGAATAGTACAAGGCAAAACAAGTACAGTCAAAGATGAACAAACCTAAGTTACATAAGCCAGAATAAGCAAATCATGACAAGAGACATTACATAAACATAACTAACCTAGTTCATATAATCATTCAACAGTCCAAGAATACATGGCATAACATATACAGTCGGTGATGAACAAGCGTAAGTTACATAAGCAGGAGTGAGCAGATCATGACAAACAGAAATTACATAAATGTGACTAACCTAAGCAACATGAAACAACAGAGTAAGATACATATACAATTCAAGTAAGCAGTGATTTGGGAAAGAGAGACCAGGAATAGTATGCGAGAGCTACAGGTAAGAAGCAATGTCATAACAGATGAATCAAGTAGAAGATTGAAAATATGGAGGCCTAGGTGAAGTATCAGAGAGGACTAAGGACATGACATACTTAGAAGTTTAGCAAGATAACAGCCTTGCTAAGGGCCTTTTGGGTAGAGAAGAGAGAGGGAAGAAGGGGGAGGGAGAAAAATGGAGTGAAGAGTAGTGGAAGTGATTTAAGTAGTGGTAGTAGTAGTAGTGGGACAAGTAATGAAGAGAGACAGAAGAGAAATAAGGAGAGGTAACTAGAAAGATGGAAGGAGGAAAGCGCTATCAAGTAGGATCAAAGCAAGAGTACACTCGGCAAGGAATAGATAACGGAGAATCCCTTGAAGCAGAAATGGACTCTGATAGTCTAAGGCCAAGAAGAAGGGCATTCCAAAGTTGAGGGGCCACACAGAGGCACATGCTCTTTTAGATGTACCGCATCTAGCCACCTTCAGCAGAGATTCATCTGCTGTTCGCAGTCCATGATTGAGGTAACAAGAGCAAGCAAAGCTGCAAGGACGAGGAGTATTTCCTCTGACAATGGAATCAATAAGTGTTCCCAATGTGTATTGCCTACTAGCTATGGGGAAGAGCCAATTAAGGTCACTGTATAGGTGGCAGTGATGCTTGAGCTGAGGAACGAGGAGGCATAACAGCATATGTTGTTGTATGGCGTCCCACTTTTGCGGGGTTGTTTGTGAGCAATGGAAAAAATAGGGGCACCATAGGTAAGGGCAGGAGTAATATCCTCTGGCAATAGCTAGTTTAGCAGATGGCATAAGTAGGTAGCTAGTTTGTAGGCCACACCAAGTTTAGAGTTGACAGCTTTACAGGTAGTCTGAATATGGGAGCTAAAAGAAAGGGATTGACTGAGAAGGACCCCCAGATATTTAAAGGACTCCACTGATTTGATCTGTGCTCCCCTAGGTCACTTACCATCAGTGGGACAGGGCAGCCCTTGAGCTTTGGAGCAAGAGCCGAACAACATAACTTTTGTCTTATGTGTGTTTAGCACAAGCTTATGGCCAAAGCCAGTTTTGGACATTCCTAAAATCAGCAGTCAGCGATGCGTTGATGCTGATTACATTTGAAGTGCTAGTGTAAAGACAAGGTCATCCACATAAAGAATAGGTGAGCAATGTTGAAAGGCATCAGAAATGTTGGGGCCTAATATGGAACCCTGAGGAACTCCATTGTTAGTGGAGGAGTAATTGGACAGGAGGAGTTGAATTTCACGGCTTGTGTCCTGTTCAGAAGGTGGCTACTAAACCAGTTACAAACTGGGGATGAGAAATTTAGATTCTGAAGAGGTAAGAAGCAGGGTATGGTTGACCAGGTCAAATGCCTTAGGAAGATCAATAAAACAGCACCTGTTATTTGTCCAGTATCCATGCAGGAAAGATTATGAGAATTGAAGTTTAGAATTGCAGTCAAGGTACTGTGTCCTTTTCTAAAGCCATGCTGGGACTCGGAGGGAGGATTAAACTTAGTTAGGTAGTCAGTGACTTGGAGAGCCTCAAGTTTCTCAAGGATTTTACTCAGGACCGAGAGGATGGCAATGGGCTTATAGTTGGCTATGTCTTTAGGGTCACCCTTTTTAAAGACAGGCGTGATGCATGCTATCTTCCAAATGCTGGGTACCTCACCTTGTGCGAGAGAAAGTGTAAAGATTTTTGCCAATGGGGAGGCAATAAGGGAAGCAGCAAGCTTCAGAAGTCGAGGTTCAATTGAGTCCGATCCAGAGCTAGTGTTGTCCGAAATGGCCATCAGGTGTTTTAAGACCTGCAGGCAGTTTATGTCCTTGAAATAGAAAGGTGCTCTATCAAGTGATATGTCAGACCTGAGTTTACTAAGGGCATTTGGTGAATAGAAGGGTGTTGGGAGTGAGATCCAGATTGTAAGACGGAGAAAGTGAACTGTGATAGGTCTGAGAACAAGTGGTTAAAAGCATTTGCTATGGTCCTTCCATCATTGCAATTTGAGCCATTTAATGTTATATTACTAGGGTTAACTGATTTAGAGGAACAAAGGAAGTTCTTCACACGTGCCCAAAATTTCCTGGGGTCTCCAGCTGAGCTTATCAACAGGTCTTCACAGCATTTACTGTTTGCCAGCCTAACCTGTTTTCACATGAATTCCTTAGAGCTCTATAGGCAAGTAAATCAGATTGGAGACCTGTAGATTGAACAGCTTCCACTGTTTGTCTCTGTTGCGCATGGCAGCAAGCAGGTCTTTATGTGGCCACCTGGTGTGCTTCCCACTAACATGTCTAGTCACTTGTGGGTGTGCTTTCTGCACAGCCAGGAATTCATTAAAGAAGGTCTGCAGAGCAGCTTCAACATCACTTAAGGCATAAACAGTTGTCCAGTCAATGCAGAATACATCACAAAGAAAGTCATCATGGTCCAGTTTAGCAAAGTCCATAAAAGCTACAAAATGAGGCGGTGGAGAAGGGGGAGCAACTGTTGACCATATACAGAAGGTGGGGGAGTGGCCAGTTAGGGCATAAGCTAGGATACCTGACCAGATATATGCTCAATATGGTTCACCAGTAGCCAGTCAATGAGGGTAGAGGACTGAAGTCCCGGGGAGATTCTTGTAGGTTCGGTTATCAGTTGGTGGAGATTATAGCTGTGTAGAAGGGAGAGTAATAAGCTATTAGATAGACCCATCCAATATGTGTTAAAATCTCCTACGATCACCTCACGTCTGTTGTAGATCTGTGAGGTATCATGAAGCATTTCCCTAAGGCCAGATAGACCAACAGATGGTGGGTTGTAGACACAGGTAAGATGGAGCTTCTTGGCACCTAGAGCAAGAGTGGTATGCAGTGATTCACAAGCTGCAGTGGTGGCATTGCTTGGGACAAGCTCCATTGAAAGGTTACTTTTATGGAGTAGAGCAGCACCAACTCCCTCATTTTGTGACTGCTATGTCCCGATGAATCATGGAGTAGCCAGCAATGGAGCAGAGAGAGTCCGGTATCCCAGGTTTGAGTCATGTTTCTGTGAGGCAGAGGATATCAGGATTATGAATTTTAACCCAGGCCTTCACTTCAGGAATGTGACAGGTAAGACTTTGTATATTCATGTGGACGATTAGAAGCCCTCTATTAGGTAACTTATGTAGGTGACTTGAGGGAAGGCAGGTTATGGGACCTGGATTCAAATCAATATCACCTGACAGAAGCAGAGCCAGGAGTGTGAGGAACCGTAGCCTACCACAGCAGGAGACCAAGGGCATAGGATGACCACATGTCAATTTTCTGAAAGCAAGGACAGCATAGTATGCACAGCCTTTGCAACAGAGTAGACTGTTCAGTGGTGGTTCAGCTTGACGTAAAGAGATAAGGTTGGAGAAATAAAAATCCGAGAGGTCAGAGCAGCTATCACTCCCCATGCCAGTGCTGGGGATAGAGAGAGAAATCCCATTTAGGCAGAGTAGTAGGAAAGGGACAGAGCAACATAAATAAGTTGAGATCAGCCATGCTATGACCGAAGGTAGAAAATGCAGAGGGTTAGTAGAGCTAGTCTGTCAGTTTAGTAGAGAATGCAGCAGGTTGGCAGAGAAAATATGAACAGCTAGGTAACACAAGACTATCCTAATGGCCCCAAAGATCCTTGTGGGTATGAGAGAACTGAAAAGAGTGACAGCGTTTGAAGAGAAAGTGAAACAAGTGAGGAGTCCACAAGTTACAACAGTTAGGAAGTGAACACTATCCACAGATTTGGCAGAGGATATGAGTAGTAAACATGGAGGCTAGCAGATCAGCAGATGTGATGCAAGACACAGCACATGAAGTACAGACTGATTTAGTGCAAGTGTGCTAAGGGCACCTCTACTGGCCCTGAAGTATTAGGAACCAATGGAAAATCAGACACTTAGCACATGTGAAAGAGCGAGAGAACTATAAAATGCAGAGCACAACTAGGGTGGGTGAGGTGTGAGGTGGTATGGCGGAGCCAGTGCACAGTGCCAGCGGAAACCTCAGTTCAAGTGCAGATGCACCTCCCGATGCTCAAGCTTAAGGTACCTGGGCAGAATTAGCCAACATACACCCTTGCAGAAGCAATGAGGCAGAGTCCTTAATGGCGCTTCCCATGCTGTGTTTCCAAAGGCAGAATCCTGGTCCTTGGTCTAGCCACAGTTCGAGCCTGCAATCAGCTGTCCTAGCCCCGGTGGGAAACGGAGGCCTGTCGTGACAATGAAGGGACAGAAGAATAAATAGCAGCACGAGAGGGGAGGGAGGAAGGTACAACAAAGAAATTAGAGGGTATTTAGGTAAGTGGGAGGGTGTAATCGAAAGAAGGAGAAGTAGCTCTAACTTTAGTAGGGCAGAGAAGCCAACAAAAGAGAATCAGGAGACAGTATCACATTACTTTCCTTGGGCTTAAACTTTAGGTAAAATAGGACTTGGCTGTAGAAAAGCTGTGCAGCCAGCAAAAGAGATTTAGTGGCAGTAATCCAAATTTTTTTTTTTTTTTGCAAGAGCTTGAACTTTAGAACACACAAAGGGGTATGATCTCCGACTCTTTCAGAGAGCTGTAATCACTGAAGTTGGGTTGTAAAAGAGCAGTAATCACTGAAGTTGGGTTGTAAAAGAGCAGTAATCACTGTATAGTATTAGTAAGAAAGCTGTAATTACTGTACGTATCACTTAATATTATACTGGCTAGACAGAAAACTTGGAATTGCGAATAATGACTTTTAGTAAAATCAATGCCTGACTAGACTCTTTACAGGAGACAGAATCTATTTCAAAGAAAGAATGAAAGGTGCCAAAACACAGGCGTGCTTGATTCAAACAGCTTGTGGTGCAGAGAGCCAGTCAGGTATGGCCCAGAGGCTGCAACTACTAATCAGGGTTCAGGCACCTCAGTTCAAGCACAGATACACCTCCCAATGCTCAGGCTTTGTGTACCTGGGCAGAATTAGCCGACAAACACCCTTGCAGAAGCAGGGGAGGCAGAGTCCTTAATGGTGCTTTCCGTGCTGTGTTTCAAATGGCAGAATCCTGGTCCTCGGTCTAGCCGTGGTTCGAGCCTGCAGTCATCTGTCTTGCAGTAGAGGTCCTAGCCCCAGTGGGCAACAGAGACCTGGGCAGAATTAGCTGACAAACACCCTTGCAGAAACAAGGGAGGCAGAGTCCTTAATGGTACTTCCGTGTCGGTCAGCAACGGAGATATGTTAAGCAACTAGTACATATTTGGGTACGTCCCATATAGCCATTGTCCTGGGACACAGTGTACTCAGAATGATGTCACCTCAACAGATAAATAAGGTAACGGCTGTGGAGGTGTGCACTGCCTTATATGGCTTTGATGCCCAAACTGGTCCAACTCCTGCAATATGAGCTCATCATTTGATCTCCATAAAAGGTAGAGATAGACTTTATAACCTAGTGTGGCTTCATTATAAGTCAGTGACTGATGATTGAATGGTTGTCCTATTTGTGCTTCAAGTGCATGCGGTACATGCCATAAAAGCAGTGTGCGGATGGGCTGTACTCAGCATGATGTCATTAGAACCAACAAATCAGGTTATGCATAAGATGATGTCATGCATTATTTATTGCCTTTTATGGAACTGGGGCCCAATCTAGGTTGTTAGGTCATGAGTGAGCTCACACGTCCATTTCCTATTTATGGCCCTAATGATTATACTGCCATCTGAACCATAAGTGAAAGGACAAATAGGAAATAGCTCATACTGCAGTGTAATGGCCTCACAGCATAATTCAGAAACCATGACTCACTTCTGACAAATAAGGGTTAAGTGTACATATTAATCATGACTCACGCCTGACAAATAAGGGTTTAGTGTCCATATTAGGTATAGACATTTGATGTAAAATGATGTATCACTGCACAGTATGGGTTAAATGTGACTAACCTAAGCAACATGAAACAGCAGAGTAAGATACATATGCAATTCAAGTAAGCAGTGATTTGGGAAAGAGAGAGACCAGGAATAGTATCAAGAGCTACAGGTAAGAAGCAATGTCATAACAGATGAATCAAGTAGAAGATTGAAAATAATGGAGGCCTAGGTGAAGTATCAGAGAGGACTAAGGACATGACATACTTAGAAGTTTAGCAAGATAACAGCCTTGCTAAGGGCTTTGGTAGAGAGAGAGAGAGAAGGGGGAGGGAGAAAATGGAGTGAAGAGTAGTGGAAGTGATTTAAGTAGTGGTAGTAGTAGTAGTGGGACAAGTAATGAAGAGAGACAGAAGAGAAATAAGGAGAGGTAACTAGAAAGATGGAAGGAGGAAAGCGCTATCAAGTAGGATCAAAGCAAGTCACACGCTATGGCAAGTAGATAACGAAGAATTCTCTTGAAGCAGAAATGGACTCTGATAGTCTAAGGCCAAGAAGAAGGGCATTCCAAAGTTGAGGGGCCACACACTAGAAGGCACATGCTCCTTTAGATGTATGCATCTAGCCACCTTCAGCAGAGATTCATCTGCTGTTCGCAGTCCATGATTGAGGTAACAAGAGCAAGCAAAGCTGCAAGGGACGAGGGAGTATTTCCTCTGACAATGGAATCAATAAGTGTTCCCAATGTGTATTGCCTACTAGCTATGGGGAAGAGCCAATTAAGGTCACTGTATAGGTGGCAGTGATGCTTGAGCTGAGGGAACGAGGAGGCATAACAGCATATGTTGTTGTATGACGTCCCACTTTTGCGGGGTTGTTTGTGAGCAATGGAAAAATAGGGGCACCATAGGTAAGGGCAGGGAGTAATATCCCTCTGGCAATAGCTAGTTTAGCAGATGGCATAAGTAGGTAGCTAGTTTGTGAGGCCACACCAAGTTTAGGTTGACAGCTTTACAGGTAGTCTGAATATGGGAGCTAAAAGAAAGGGATTGACCGAGAAGGACCCCCAGATATTTAAGGACTCCACTGATTTGATCTGTGCTCCCCTAGGTCACTTACCATCAGTGGGACAGGGCAGCCCTTGAGCTTTGGAGCAGAGCCGAGCAACATAACTTTTGTCTTATGTGTGTTTAGCACAAGCTTATGTGCCAAAGCCAGTTTTGGACATTCCTAAAATCAGCAGTCAGCGATGCGTTGATGCTGATTACATTTGAAGTGCTAGTGTAAAAGACAAGGTCATCCACATAAAGAATAGGTGAGCAATGTTGAAAGGCATCAGAAATGTTGGGGCCTAATATGGAACCCTGAGGAACTCCATTGTTAGTGGAGGAGTAATTGGACAGGGAGGAGTTGAATTTCACGGCTTGTGTCCTGTTCAGAAGGTGGCTACTAAACCAGTTACAAACTGGGGATGAGAAATTTAGATTCTGAAGAGAGGTAAGAAGCAGGGTATGGTTGACCAGGTCAAATGCCTTAGGAAGATCAATAAAAACAGCACCTGTTATTTGTCCAGTATCCATGCAGGAAAGATTATGAGAATTGAAGTTTAGAATTGCAGTCAAGGTACTGTGTCCTTTTCTAAAGCCATGCTGGGACTCGGAGGGAGGATTAAACTTAGTTAGGTAGTCAGTGACTTGGAGAGCCTCAAGTTTCTCAAGGATTTTACTCAGGACCGAGAGGATGGCAATGGGCTTATAGTTGGCTATGTCTTTAGGGTCACCCTTTTTAAAGACAGGCGTGATGCATGCTATCTTCCAAATGTTGGGTACCTCACCTTGTGCGAGAGAAAGTGTAAAGATTTTTGCCAATGGGGAGGCAATAAGGGAAGCAGCAAGCTTCAGAAGTCGAGGTTCAATTGAGTCCGATCCAGAGCTAGTGTTGTCCGAAATGGCCATCAGGTGTTTTAAGACCTGCAGGCAGTTTATGTCCTTGAAATAGAAAGGTGCTCTATCAAGTGATATGTCAGACCTGAGTTTACTAAGGGCATTTGGTGAATAGAAGGGTGTTGGGAGTGAGATCCAGATTGTAAGACGGAGAAAGTGAACTGTGATAGGTCTGAGAACAAGTGGTTAAAAGCATTTGCTATGGTCCTTCCATCATTGCAATTTGAGCCATTTAATGTTATATTACTAGGGTTAACTGATTTAGAGGAACAAAGGAAGTTCTTCACACGTGCCCAAAATTTCCTGGGGTCTCCAGCTGAGCTTATCAACAGGTCTTCACAGCATTTACTGTTTGCCAGCCTAACCTGTTTTTCACATGAATTCCTTAGAGCTCTATAGGCAAGTAAATCAGATTGGAGACCTGTAGATTTGAACAGCTTCCACTGTTTGTCTCTGTTGCGCATGGCAGCAAGCAGGTCTTTATGTGGCCACCTGGTGTGCTTCCCACTAACATGTCTAGTCACTTGTGGGGTGTGCTTTCTCTGCACAGCCAGGAATTCATTAAAGAAGGTCTGCAGAGCAGCTTCAACATCACTTAAGGCATAAACAGTTGTCCAGTCAATGCAGAGTACATCACAAAGAAAGTCATCATGGTCCAGTTTAGCAAAGTCCATAAAAGCTACAAAATGAGTAGGTGGAGAGAGGAGCAACTGTTGACCATATACAGAAGGTGGGGAGTGGCCAGTTAGGCATAAGCTAGGATACCTGACCAGATATATGCTCAATATGGTTCACCAGTAGCCAGTCAATGAGGGTAGAGGACTGAGAGTCCGGGAGATTCTTGTAGTTCGGTTATCAGTTGGTGGAGATTATAGCTGTGTAGAAGGGAAGTAATAAGCTATTAGATAGACCCATCCAATATGTGTTAAAATCTCCTACGATCACCTCACATCTGTTGTAGATCTGTGAGGTATCATGAAGCATTTCCCTAAGGCCAGATAGACCAACAGATGGTGGGTTGAAGACACAGGTAAGATGGAGCTTCTTGGCACCTAGAGGAAGAGTGGTATGCAGTGATTCACAAGCTGCAGTGGTGGCATTGCTTGGGACAAGCTCCATTGAAAGGTTACTTTTATGGAGTAGAGCAGCACCACTCCCTCATTTTGTGACTGCTATGTCCCGATGAATCATGGAGTAGCCAGCAATGGAGCAGAGAGAGTCCGGTATCCCAGGTTTGAGTCATGTTTCTGTGAGGCAGAGGATATCAGGATTATGAATTTTAACCCAGGCCTTCACTTCAGGAATGTGACAGGTAAGACTTTGTATATTCATGTGGACGATTAGAAGCCCTCTATTAGGTAACTTATGTAGGTGACTTGAGGGAAGGCAGGTTATGGGACCTGGATTCAAATCAATATCACCTGACAGAAGCAGAGCCAGGAGTGGAGGAACCGTAGCCTACCACAGCAGGAGACCAAGGGCATAGGATGACCACATGTCAATTTTCTGAAAGCAAGGACAGCATAGTATGCACAGCCTTTGCAACAGAGTAGACTGTTCAGTGGTGGTTCAGCTTGACGTAAAGAGATAAGGTTGGAGAAATAAAAATCTGAGAGGTCAGAGCAGCTATCACTCCCCATGCCAGTGCTGGGGATAGAGAGAGAAATCCCATTTAGGCAGAGTAGTAGGAAAGGGACAGAGAGCAACATAAATAAGTTGAGATCAGCCATGCTATGACCGAAGGTAGAAAATGCAGAGGGTTAGTAGAGCTAGTCTGTCAGTTTAGTAGAGAATGCAGCAGGTTGGCAGAGAAAATATGAACAGCTAGGTAACACAAGACTATCCTAATGGCCCCAAAGATCCTTGTGGGTATGAGAGAACTGAAAAGAGTGACAGCGCTTGAAGAGAAAGTGAAACAAGTGAGGAGTCCACAAGTTACAACAGTTAGGAAGTGAACACTATCCACAGATTTGGCAGAGGATATGAGTAGTAAACATGGAGGCTAGCAGATCAGCAGAGGTGATGCAAGACACACAGCACATGAAGTACAGACTGATTTAGTGCAAGTGTGCTAAGGGCACCTCTACTGGCCCTGAAGTATTAGGAACCAATGGAAAATCATACACTTAGCACATGTGAAAGAGCGAGAGAACTATAAAAGTACGAGCACAACTAGGGTGGGTGAGGTGTGGGGTGGGCGGGGAGCCAGTGCACAGTGCCAGCGGAAACCTCAGTTCAAGTGCAGATGCACCTCCCGATGCTCAAGCTTAAGGTACCTGGGCAGAATTAGCCAACATACACCCTTGCAGAAGCAATGAGGCAGAGTCCTTAATGGCGCTTCCCATGCTGTGTTTCCAAAGGCAGAATCCTGGTCCTTGGTCTAGCCACAGTTCGAGCCTGCAATCAGCTGTCCTAGCCCCGGTGGGAAACGGAGGCCTGTCGTGACAATGAAGGGACAGAAGAATAAATAGCAGCACGAGAGGGGAGAGGAAGGTACAACAAAGAAAATTAGAGGGTATTTAGGTAAGTGGGAGGGTGTAATCGAAAGAAGGAGAAGTAGCTCTAACTTTAGTAGGGCAGAGAAGCCAACAAAAGAGAATCAGGAGACAGTATCACATTACTTTCCTTGGGCTTAAACTTTAGGTAAAATAGGACTTGGCTGTAGAAAGCTGTGCAGCCAGCAAAAGAGATTTAGTGGCAGTAATCCAAATTTTTTTTTTTTTTTTGCAAGAGCTTGAACTTTAGAACACACAAAGGGTATGATCTCCGACTCTTTCAGAGAGCTGTAATCACTGAAGTTGGGTTGTAAAAGAGCAGTAATCACTGAAGTTGGGTTGTAAAGAGTAGTAATCACTGTATAGTATTAGTAAAGAGCTGTAATTACTGTACGTATCACTTAATATTATACTGGCTAGACAGAAAACTTGGAATTGCTAATAATGACTTTTAGTAAAATCAATGCCTGACTAAACTCTTTACAGGGAGACAGAATCTATTTCAAAGAAAGAATGAAAGGTGCCAAAACACAGGCGTGCTTGATTCAAACAGCTTGTGGTGCAGAGAGCCAGTCAGGTATGGCCCAGAGAGCTGCAACTACTAATCAGGGTTCAGGCACCTCAGTTCAAGCACAGATACACCTCCCAATGCTCAGGCTTTGCGTACCTGGGCAGAATTAGCCGACAAACACCCTTGCAGAAGCAGGGAGGCAGAGTCCTTAATGGTGCTTTCCGTGCTGTGTTTCAAATGGCAGAATCCTGGTCCTCGGTCTAGCGTGGTTCAAGCCTGCAGTCATCTGTCTTGCAGTAGAGGTCCCTAGCCCCAGTGGGCAACAGAGACCTGGGCAGAATTAGTTGACAAACACCCTTGCAGAAACAAGGAGTCAGAGTCCTTAATGGTACTTCCCGTGTCTGTCAGCAACGAAGATATGTTGCGACTAGTACATATTTGAGTCGTCCCATATAGCCATTGTCCTGGGACACAGTGTACTCAGAATGATGTCACCTCAACAGATAAGGTAACGGCTGTGGAGGTGTGCACTGCCTTATATGGCTTTGATGCCCAAACTGGTCCAACTCCTGCAATATGAGCTCATCATTTGATCTCCATAAAAGGTAGAGATAGACTTTATAACCTAGTGTGGCTTCATTATAAGTCAGTGACTGATGATTGAATGGTTGTCCTATTTGTGCTTCAAGTGCATGCGGTACATGCCATAAAAGTAGTGTGCCAGGATGGGCTGTACTCAGCATGATGTCATTAGAACCAACTAATCAGGTTATGCATAAGATGATGTCATGCATTATTTATTGCCTTTTATGGAACTGGGGCCCAATCTAGGTTGTTAGGTCATGAGTGAGCTCACACGTCCATTTCCTATTTATGGCCCTAATGATTATACTGCCATCTGAACCATAAGTGAAAGGACAAATAGGAAATAGCTCATACTGCAGTGTAATGGCCTCACAGCATAATTCAGAAACCATGACTCACTTCTGACAAATAAGGGTTAAGTGTACATATTAATCATGACTCACGTCTGACAAATAAGGGTTTAGTGTCCATATTAGGTATAGACATTTGATGTAAAATGATGTATCACTGCACAGTATGGGTTTTGGAACCCATATGTAGTGAACACTATTGATGCAAAGATGACCCACCACTACGTTACTAATTTTGTATCCATATTATGTATACGCTGTTTATATGGTCCCGCATCACTGTCCTGCAGGATTTTAATATCCATATTTGATACTGACGGATGACAAAAGGACTTACAACTCCCTTATAAAAGTGTAGTTTCACAGACCCACAAGTAGTTTAGGGAAGGGAAAAGAACATTGTTTAACCAGGAGTAGCACCTAAGCCAAAGCTTGTTTCCAGACGCAACCTCGGAACTCAAGGAAGTTAAGTGACTTGCTTAGGATCACACAGTATGCACCTAGGTGGCTGTGAGATTCAAACCCAGGTCTCAGATCTGCAACTCAGAGGCTTAACCTACTGCACTACACTGCCTCCCGTGTAGTATTTATACTAGTTGTAGACAGCTTTGCAGTAACTCTCTACTGGCTTGTATAGATTTTGCATCCATATTAGCTATTGACAATTGATTTGAAGTGACCCGACAATACTAGGTATGCATTGTTGATATGAAGTAACTCACTGGTGTCTTATAGCTATTTAGTATTATATAGAGAGTTGTGACACTTATTTATAGGGTCTTGTTTCAATATTGGTAAAAACAATTGATCTGGTTACTAAATGCTCCATATAAGGTTTAATGTCTATTTTATGTATAAACTGTAGTGAAATGACTCACCACTGCCTTATAGGTGTTTTCTGTCAACAGTAGGTGTACCCAATTGAAGTCATTGTGACTCACCACTACCCTATATGGTTTGGTGTCTTTATTGAGTGTAGGTGGTTGGGAAGTGACTCAACACTACCCTACAGGGGTTTGTATCCATAGTAAGTATAGACAGCTGATAGAAATCACTCATAACTACCCTATAATGGTTTTGGTGTCCATACTGAGTGTAGGTGGTTGGAAGTGACTCAACACTACCCTACAGGGTTAGTATCCATGGTAAGTATAGAAAGCTGATGGAAATCACTCATCACTACCCTATAATGGTTTTGTATCCATATCAGGATACATTTCTGTAAACTGTCATCACTGCCCCATTAGGAATTAATATCCTTATTACTGTTGGTACCGACAGATGATGTAAGATGACTCACCACTGCCTTATAGGGTTTTGGTATCCATACTGACATTGGCAGCTGATGTGATACAACTCACAAATGCCATATAAGGGTTTAGTATCCATATTAGGTTTAGACGGTTGTTGTAAACATTCTCTATTGCCCAACAGGAATTAGTATACATATTAGGTATACATCATTCTGCAGTTACACCACTGCATCATAGGTGTTTTGTATCAATATTAGATATAGGCAGTTGTGCAGTAAGTCATGGCTGCCTTGTAGGAGTTAGTATCAATATTAGGTATGGAAAGTTGATGTAAAGTGTCTTCACCATGGTTCAATTGGGCTTAGGTCTCCTTATAGGTGTAAACAGTTATTGTGACACTTCATTCAGAAATCAGCTAGGGCAAAGTATGCTTTGCTGGAATACAATTTCTAAAATAAAAAAGTATATAGAGTTGCCAGGTGACTATAAATAGGGTATACACAGGTGATCTAGATAGACTGAGGCAGTAAAGCCCACCCAGTCTATCTAAATACTGTCTTTCTATTTATTGGGTTCACCTACTGATCAGTAAACCATGGGTGCTTCAGGATTTGCTGAATATTTGGACGTTCCTCAGGGTTTCTTTTCAGCATAAGACTTATAAGGTTTTGGCAGGAATCGCTGATGGTG